>CM070723.1:49845041-51045041 GCA_036346275.1 Otatea glauca
GAAATCTTATCATGCACAATAAAAGACAATGACGTAGAGGATCACCACACGACATGACACATTAATTCACACCACTCAATTTCTATATACTCTCTTAATTATGTTTTTTATACTTATAAGCGCCTCAAGTTGTCTACGTTAGGACCTGCCTTCCGAAATCCAAGCCATTCAGTGGCCAGCTTTCGTCTACTTCATCAAGAAGGAAGTAATCAACAAAAAGGCGAGTTTATATGACGAAGACAACAGCGATCCAGTCATCCATACTCTTCTCTCACATCACGTGTCTCCAACCTCCAGAAGACTCGTGGAGGCTTCTAGTTTAGGCTTTTGTTACTTCAATTTGCTTTTTATTACAAAGTGTAAATAACTCTTTGTTTGCTTTCAAATGGGAACCCCTTCTTTTGTCAATGCCATTTCTTTTGTCGGTGGTTGTGCTAGTCTAAATAATGCTCGACCTTTAACTACTGATTTTATTCAAAATTGGGAGGTGATTTAGTCAAATTGGTAGAGTTAAATATTGTATCTAGATTTCATATGAAAGCAAATAGTATATTGCTATTGTTGTTAGCAGGTATTTACTACTCTTGTTATACCTTTTGGCTATATGCTTTTTACAAGTCAGCTCCTGTGTTTTAATGCTTATCATTTTTGATACATTTGAACTAGTTTTCCAAGTAAGTGCAAATGGTGTCAGCCTGCTTGATCCTGGTGCTGAAACAAACAGTGTAAGTGGCTGTCCAATGACTTTAGTGTACTCATGTTTTAGTGCTATGGTATGCCTGCTCAAGGAAACTGCTGGCAGTTCTTCCCCTGCCCTGGTTGTTCTTGAATGAAGTTGTTTTGGAGAGGCAAGGCTAGCGCTGTCTAAGGCTAGCCACAAATGCCAATTTTTTATTTTCGTGTATGGGATTATCAGCGGCGGTTTTTGCCCAAAACCGCTATTGACTTAATATCAGTGACGGTTCTATCCAAAAACCGCCACTGCTACTAGTCCTATCAGTGGCGGTTTTATATCCAAAACCGCTACAGATAGTTAATATCGATGGCGGTTCTAGCCAAAACCGCCACTAATAGTGCGTTATTATCGATAGGCGGTTTTGGGCTAGAACCGCCATCGATATTGAATGTCGATAAGCGGTTCTATCAAAAACCACCAGCGATACTTGGATTATTAGTGGCGATTTTTGGCTCGAACCGCCATACGAATACTGAATATAAGTTCGCCAAAAATGCGCCACGTATAGTGTTATCCGTGTATGTTTTAGAACCGCCATCGATAATCCTCGATCATCGGCACTAAATGCTGTGACGGTTCAAAACCACCACGATGGCTATGCACCGCCATGATGGCCTTTTCAAGGTAAGTGTAAAGCTTCGAACCCTTCGGGAGAGCTCCACGATTGTGCGATTCTAGATTATGAGAGAAGTTACCGGTTGTACGAGAATCGGATCGTGCCGATCGCTGGTGGAGGTGGAGGACCGGGTCGGTGAGAATCAGTGTGAATCAGCTGGCACCCAGATTCTGATTCTACGTAGAGAACAGCTTCTAATTGTAGGAGAAGCTATCCAGAATCCTCCCTATCGTTTCCAAACAACAGGGATTTTGTTCCTAAGAACATTTTCCCTTGGGTTGAGGGGGATTCCATATGCCATCAAAATCCCCTAGGGAGTTTCCCTAGATTCTTACCCACGACTTTCAAACTATTGGGAATCTCAAGTATCGAATAGTCCGAATTCCCAATAATCTATTATATGTGGAGAGACAGAGACAAGAGAGACACAGAATTAGGAAGGAGCAGCTAGAGAACTCTTTGTTACTTTCACTTCTACGTATAATGGGAACCCCTCCTCCTTATATAGTAGTCACCTAGGTTTTGGCTAAGAGGCGTGGGCCACATGGTTTTCAACACAAACAAGCCTTTATTTTGTTCCCTCCTCTTTTTATGAATTGAAAAAAATCAAAACCTTTCATCAAGAAACCATCAACTTTCAACTCGAAAATCGTGAACTTCCTACTCGAATTCACAAACTATCATCTGGAACTGAACAACTTTCAACTCAAATCGCACACCTTCAACTCGATCCAAACAACTTTCAACTAAAATTGTACACCTTTCGACTCGAATGGAACATCTTTTAGCTTGAACCGCACAACTTTCAGCTCGAAACAGGCACCTTTCAATTCTTACTAAAAATCAAGTTTTAAATCAACTTTGCAGCTTCCAATCAGCGCGGGTGTGCCACTTCGCAGGCCAGGACCACGGTGCCCCTCCACGGCGTCAAGGCAGCACCACGTGAGCCATCGATACGAGCGTCGGAGCAGCCTCCTTGCTTGGCCTCCGGCGGGCATGGTGGCAACAGCAACTTCCTCCCGGGAGGAGATGGTGGTGTCGACAGCTTCCTCCAGCAAGGAGATGGCAGAGGAAAGAGGCGGCCGAAGGAGTCAATCGAGCTCCAGTGCTTGCTTGAGAACCAGCGACGACTTGACCATAGAAAAGAAAAAGTTTGGAAATCCTTTCAAATTAGGTACCAAATTAACACGAAAAAAGTCTGAAAAGAAAATGTATAGGTAAACGAAGTGCTTTAATACATTTTTAAAATTTTACTTCACACGCCGTTGCGTCGACGCGCACGCCTGCTGCTTTAGCTACAAGGCCATCGGCCGCGACCAGATAGCACGCTAGAAGCCGCATATCGCCGCGCCAAAGATCGCAAAGATTTGACATCGACTGATGGTCATCAAGATGTACCGTAGTGGTGCCCAAACGGGCGGCCCGATCTGATCGACCCGATACACTGGCTAATAAATGGATCATGGCGTGCGGCCCACATGCGGGTTCTTGGTCCAAGCACGATCCGGTAGTCTCATGTGCAGTGCCATGCCGCCATGTGGCCTCCGGGCGACGGTCAATTGAAATAGGGCAAGGAAGGCCTATTTGGTGTCAAAAAAATACAAATTTTTTTTAAAAATCAGAAAAAAAATGGAAAATCGCAGAAGTTTGAAAAAATAAAAAAAATCTAGAATAATTAGAAAAACTCAAAATAGTGTAGAAAAACTTTTTAAAAATACATTTAAATAAGGAAAAAGCTAAAAAAATTGACATAGAATTCTAAAATGAGACAAATAATTGGAATTAAATATGAGATTTATTAATATTTGGTCGTCTCGTTAAAAGCTTTGCCAAGTAAAACTCAATATGAAAACATTGGTAAAGAAAAAGAGTACAACCTATAGCTCAATGATCTGAGAATAAAAGTGAAGATTACAATTATTCTTCCTAATTATCTAGATAAAGATTTTCAAACATCTCACTTGACCTAACATTTTGGATAGTGTGTTGAGCTCATTGATCGGCTTATTCCCAATCTTTCATAGTGAGAAGTATTTCCACCATTTCACTTGTCGACTTGTTCTTCTCTCCTCGATTATTCTTCGATTAGTGAAAGCGGACTCAGGAAAAGCTGTGAAGAGAAATCGTGTTAACACATCCGTGCTAATATGAAAAACACCGATATGTTATCTTGTGCGTGCCACCACCACAAAATATTGAAGTCCTCCTCTTGCTGCTCTTGGTAGTTGGTATGTCAATATTGAGATAGGCACTAGCTCCCCACCACTTATTGTTGTGTCCACTTGCGTTGTGTCGAACTCCTTGAGGTAGAGCCACTTGCACCCCATATCTTTCCCTCTGCAGTTTTCTTCTCACTGTTGTGGATCTTTGGTGGAGGTCGTTGCATTTGAACTCCAAAGAAACTTACGATCGTACTTAGCATAAATTTGAGATAAGTTAGAGCGGATATTTGAAAAATAACTAAATTACTCGGTACCCGCGTCACTTAGAAGTAGGGATGAAAGCGGAGCGGAAGCGTTGGTAAATGATCGTTCCATTTCGTTTCCACATCTTTTACCGTATGCGAAGCGAAATCGAAACCCGAGCGGATCGAAGCGAATAATGATGAAAGCGAATCAGGAGCGGAGCGGAGCGGATCAAAGCGAAAATGAAAAATTCCACAAGAGCGTAGTACATGATCACAATATACATGACCGCAAAAAACAATGTAACTCATTACACCTCAAAGGCGGATATAAGAGCAATGTTATGTTCAACGTATCACTAGAAAGTTTTTCTCAAGTTTGTCAGTTGAAGGCTCGCTATTTGTCCCCACATGAGACCATCATGTCCTCCTATATATCATTATCATGACATCCTCTTGCTCCTCCAACTATAAAGATGTAATGCCATTTTGCTATTTTTAGATTAATATAATTTTAAAGAGATTTATCTGGATTTTTGGAGTTTATAAATGCCATTTTGCTATTTTTAGATTAATATAATTAATTTAATCATGAACAATGATGAAAAATTATGCTAGAAATAATTTTCCTAGGTTCAAAATGTTCCAAGTATTTTTGAGATTTTTTTGAATTTTTGAACTCTATTTGATATTTTCTATAAAGCTATTTGTATTTACGAAATTATTTTAATTTGGAAATAAATGTAAATTCTCCATTCTCCTTTTGGGCCAAGTTTTAACGAATTTCGGTTTCACTTATCAGAATTGATTCCATTTACATTTACGACAAAAAAATTGTTTCCATTTTAAATCTAGATGTTTTCCATTTACATTTAGAAAAAAGGCTTTCGTTTCGTTTTCTCAGAACGTCGAAATTATGTTTCCATTTTCACCCCTACTTATAAGTAAGAGAACATTAGCAAATTCTTGAACTTTAGCTCTAGGATCTAAAATAAATGCAAATGCATATAACATAGGAATTTATTTTCCCAATATTTGAAATTTTAGTTTTTGTTACATAAACAATTTCACACAAATATTCTCATTTTGGTGGTTCCTTAAGTGGGTAGCAATTTCTAGAATATGATGCACAATTAAAGGAGATGTTGAGTAATAAACTCGGATAAACCAACGGTGGAGTCATAAAAAGTTCCAAAAATGACATCAAGTATTGAAGCGACATACCAATGTTGCTCTGTGAGTGTGATTGACCATCCACGACTATGATAGTGTGTGTTAATAAAAATAAAAATATGCTCTTATAGGATATGCGGACTTAAGCATCAAATAAGTAGAGTTCCATCTAACGAGGCATATCCAAACCAAACTTACGTGAGCGTACCTCCATTGCAATACAATAAGTCTTATATCTTGATACTCGTTGATTAGAATTATTTAAGAAAGATATTGTAGAGCGAAAAGGTTGAAGGTACTGGTCTAACCTCTTCAAACCAGATTTTTAACTATAAGATTAATAATGTGGCAAGCACAAAGCTGATGTAATAAGAAAGATTACAGCGTCACAATTAAAAAGCGAGAATAAGAATGGTCATTCTGAGTATTTGTTGAAGCATTATCTAATGTTATTACAAAAAATTTATCTGTGATGCCAAAATCTTCCACAACTTTTACAGTACAATCAGCAATATTCTCACCGGTATGTGCTATATCAATTAATTTAAATCCTATAATTCTCTTCTCTAGTTGCCAATCAATTTACATAATAAGTAACTACACTAAGGTAAATTCTCTTTAGCCCTACCACTCCATATGTATGATGTCAAAAACACAGAAAAGTACAGGTATTAAAGAGCTCTTTTAACTTACTACGACAATTATTCTAGTATTTAATCAGATCTCTAGTTGTTGTCTGTCTAAAAACTGCAAAAACCTAGGATTATGAGCGGTCATAATATAGTTTTCAAATGCTGGTGACTCACTAAATTTTAAAGGTAGATCTTGAGAAGCGATTAAACGAAAAAGAGATTCATGAGCTACCTTGGTATTGTAATCCTAGTGACATATCAATGCTGTCGAGGTTATCTTAGCGATTGCGCTTGTCTCAAGCCACCTCCGCTTTTATTTTACGGTTCTCAACATGTAAATTCAAGTGCCCCCGTTCTAGCTGAAGATTTCGCAGTTAATTTTTTCTTACAATATTTATAAATAGCATACCTACTCTGAACGCCGTCTGATAATAGCATACCTTCTCTGAACGATGTCTGATGTCTCAAAAATCTGATCGAAATCTTTCCAGACTCCCGATGTACTACGTCTTGATCTTTTTGCCCGGTGCTTACGGCGTAGTAGCACTTGTTGAGCACGAGGATGGTACAAATCTGCGACTTCTTGACGATAGGATGCCAGAAGCTCCTCGGGTGAAATCCCGAAATTAGAAGCTAGGAATGACGTAAAATCCGGGTGCTCCACAAAGAAAACTACAAGAAATAATTACACTATTAGTACTTTAATCTCATTTAAAATAATAAGAACAATGAAAAATTAAATCATAATTCTTACCTTGATTTCTTAAGCCGGATTTCAAAATTTTGGATTTTAAGCAAAATTATTTTAAATTTTGCCAAATTATCACCAAAAGTAAGAGAATTTTTATAAGAAAATCTAGAGAAGAGATCGCAAGTTTGCTAGTGCAAAAATGAAGAGGCTTCTACCCTATTTATAGGGAAAAAATTTGGATTTTTTGAATTTTTTTTTTTGGAATTTTTCAAATTTTTTAAAGCCTCTAACGGCTAAAGATAGCTATTAAACTGCTATTTTTCGAATAAATAGGCCAGGCCGGGTCGTGCCAAGCCAGTCCGTAATCTTGCTTAGAAGCAAGTTAAGTAATCGTGCCCGGCCAGGTACGTGACGACAATGCCGTCTTTGAGGTGCCAACCTAAACACGACATAGGCTATCAGGCCTTGTCTGAACCGTGCTAACAGTGCCAAGGCTCGGGCCGACCCGTCTATCATGGTCCATCTGACCATCTCTAATGTACCGTGACTGATGAGTTGAATCATGGCGCTTGTTCGTGTCTCTATTTCTAGTAGGCCCAATTGCTTGGGCGGGCTCAAACTGATTCATCCTCTTCGTTCCCGTACGAAGCTTCCGTGGGCTGCCTTTTCTTCTATTTTTCCTTTCTTTAGATACTTGTCTACTACAAGGAGTGCATAATATTTAAAATCTCTTTTAGAGTTGCTAAAAAAAGAGAATTATATATTAAAAACTCACAATAAATCTATTAGAGATCCTAAGAAAACAAGAAATAGGTTAAAAATTCTTAAAACAAATCTTGCCCTTAGTCTGATGAACCCTAACTAAGTTGAACTATAGAAGCTATTAGATGTTATTATTTAAACAAAAACATCAAACTATCCATTTAGTGCACATAAGCTATAATTGCTTATATTAAAAGAAATTTGGAATAAAAAGGAAATAAACCATTCGATTTTCATACAAACTCCAAATTAAAAAGCCATACGTAGTTGAAATTCAAAACACAGATTGATGAAAATTAGCATTTTAATTTGTATACGAATTCTAACATAAAACTAATATTTGAAACTAAATAAAAAATAACAATACGAATTAACAATATTCAGAATAAAATCCCTAAATAGCTTAAATTCAGAATAAAAATTAGTAGTTAGATTTGCATATAAATTCTAACCTAGAACTGACATTCAAAATTAGATAAAAATAACAACAAAAATACGAAAAATTTGCAAAGAAAAATAAAAGGAAATTAGCAATTTGATTTTCTTGACGAACTCAACATTAAAACCACAACATAGCTGAAATTTAGGATAAAAATTAGATGGAAATTAGCACATGGATTTGCACATTAATTCTAATCTAAAACTATAATTTGAAATTAAATAAAAATAATATTTAGATAAAAAAGAGTATATGTCGAATACAATAAAAAATAACATAAATTCAATATAAAGAATAGAACCTGGATTTATGATTTATGATTTATGATTTTCAACCTAAAACTAAGAAAAAATGTCTTTAAGAAGTAGAATAGAAATATGCAAATTCAGAATAAAAATCAAAGGAAATTAACGATAGCTTTTTCATTCCATACTAAGTGAAAAATATAAATTTTGGTTTTATTTAAAAGTAAAATTCTAGAAATACACTAATTCAAGAAAAAGAATAAAATAAGGTAAGGAATTTGTTTTGTATATATGTGTGTGTATAAGGAATCAAAATCTATTATATAATAAAGTTGATGACAAGGCGTATCCATTAAGCTATGAAAAAGAGAATACGGTGAAATTCTCACAAAAAAAAACATTATTACCATTTATGAAAGTATTTTGAGGAAAAAGTTTAATCACAAATGACAAGTATCGAGAAAAAGAGCCAATATTTTCTCTCTTAGAATATACTTCCTCCCATTTCAAATGTAAGTCATTTTAGAATCGATTGTAAGTCAAACATTTTATATTTCACCATCAATATTTAAAAAATTACCAAGATTGATAACGTGAAATTGGTTTTACAAGATCAATCTTGAGATATACTTTTATAATGTATTATTATTTTCATTTGAAACAACATATTTTCATAGAAATTGATAATCAAATTATTACGTTGGAGACCATATCAATGTCCAAAACGACATATTTTGTTGGAGGAATGACTAACATCCAATTTATGGGGATGACAAGAGCACAACATGGCAGGACCACACCCCTTGCTTCTAGTCCTTAGAGGCTACGGCTCGGGGGGAAATCCTTGCCCTTAAGGGCAACATCCCCAGCATTTCTCAAGTACAAGAGGCCATTACAAGGTACCATACACCTCTTATGACCAATTGAAGGTGTCAAAGAAACTAAGGGAACTACAATCGAGGACGAAGGCCATCCAAGGGGGGCATCCTTGCCTAGTGGGCACCATACAATAGTCGGAGCCCACTGACCTAAGAATAAGCATTCATCGTTGGAAACACCCGTCATGCAACCTCACAAGTACAGTACAACCGAAGCCTTAAATAGGAAGCACATATCAAGGACTACTACTATCTACATAAATGACGATTGTACTCCTCACTTGTAAATAGCTTAATTCTTTTTAGAAGGGGCAATTTAGTATTTTGTACACGCCCAAGAGCCTATAAATACCCCAATGTAACCTAAACTTCGTACTTCAACACTTTAGAGCAAAAAAACACATTCGAACTCGTGAGCCCTTGGGAACCCACTCCTTGAAGATAACATCCGGTTTGCTCACCGAAAGGAGTAGGACAGTCCTGTCAGAACCTCGAACTTGTATAAATACCCGTGTTATTTTTACTCTCATGGATGATAGCCCATTGGATGGCTACGTGCACCCCTCACATGTGTTTGTGTTTCACACCTACAACATTAGCGCCGTTCGTGAGGACACAGGCTACAGTCAATAAGCCAAGTCTCCCCAAGAATGTTTGGAGGCCCTCCATCACCAAGAAGAGGGTGCCTCCCCCTCGCCTAAGGGGTATTTGCATGAGATGATTTGATCTAGGGGACTCGTCGAGTGTCCCATGAGGATCAACCTCCGGGTGCCTCTGCTATTAAGGGGACTTCTCAAGCACCTTGTGATGGTCGACCCCTCGGTTATTCCACCACTGTGGGATCTCATGCCACCATTGCCCAGTGGTCCCTTGGGAACTCTTATGGGATACCCAAAAGTTCATCTCAGGGTCATGCACAAGGGTCGACTATTGGGGTCAATTCATGGAGCTCTTGCACTGACCAACATCGTGGTACTTATGTTACATATAGGAGCCTATGGCTCCTCAAAGACTCTCGACTCTTCAACCATGAAGATGGCAAATTGAGAAGGTGCACCGTGACCATCCTACGCAGCATGAAATGGACTCTTCCGTTCCCACCGAACATAGAGTAGCCACAGGGCATTTCCTAGATGTCTTTTAGGCATTTTTGGTTGTCTCTTGGACTCAACCTCCAAAACAGAGCAAAGAGACTTCACCCCAGTGGTGTTAGGGTGCATGGCCTTCACATCCTCCACTATCAAAGTCCTAGGTGGCCTGGGCATCCGTAGTCTCCACTTGGGTGGTTTGTGTCCTCTGGACCGAGGATCTGACGATTGCTTAGGTCTCAAGACCAAGTTGTGAATGTGATAAGGAATCACCCCTTAAGACTCTAGGCCATTTGCCAACGAGGTTCAAGTCACCTCTCGTCTTGTTCTCTTGCTTGGCAAAGGTTAACCACTCTCGCATACTCGGATCTCCTTAGGAAACCCCCACCTATGGGGTAAAGGGCTCCACTTGCCCATATATTTCGTGAAAGCCCACGACATGCCCCTCATGAGGACTTAGGCGTTGATCCTTATCACATCATGTTGTGGTGGCTATAGCCTCCATAATGGGAAGCTATTGTGCAATACTAAGCATGCCCCTAACTAAGTCACATGCCCACGCACTAATGAGATAACAAAGGAAGAACCCTTCCTCTCCCATTAGGCGTCGGGGAGTTTGCCTTTTGAAGAATTTGGGCACCAAAGGCGATCATGCCTCCATGAAGCCCCTCAAAAGTCTTTTGTGACTTATCATTGGCGCCCAAGTCCACTAAGGGCTACCGCCTAGTGGCCATTTAGTGCCACTGTAACTTATTCTTATGAGCGCATCTCGAAGGTGCACCATGACTTAGTCACGCAAGCACCCACGATGCCCACTAGAGGCCTCGACCCCTAATGGAAATGAAGTGTTCAATGACTTAGTCTCATATGCGCCCTCGAATGTGCTCCAAGACTTAGTCTCATGTGTATCCTAACACCACCAAGGACTTTAACTCTTAGTGGCAATGTGGTGTTCAATTACTTAGTCTCGTGAGCGCCTCTCGAAGGTGCTCCATGACTTAGTCTCATGAGCGCCCCTAATGCTCACTGGGGTCTTTGACCACGTGGTGTCCTATGACTTAGTCTCGAGAGCACCGTCAAATGTGCTCCACGACTTAGTCTCCAAGCACCCATCAAGCCCATCAAGACTTCACCCCTTTTGTGCCCATAGGGTGCTTATAACTTGATCTAATGAGCACCTCTTGAATGTGCTGCATAACTTAGTCTCAAGACACCCATCAAGTCCACCAGAGGCTTCGCTCCTTTGTGGCCATAAAGATGAGCACTCACTGAAGGTGCTCCATGACATAGTCTTCCCTTAAACAATTAGAGGCAATCACTGCTAGGACCTCGATTATTTTCTCAATCCTTGTTCTAAGAAACTGGGCATCACCACGTTTTGTGGTAATAAATGATTCCACTTGTCCCTCGATGCTTCCACTTTCATATCCAGGGACAATGGTCTAGTGGTGCAAGCAACAGGAAGATGCCATGAAAACCAAACCCTTGCCATGGTAGCACTTCCATCATTGCAGGTCTTGAGCACACATGCATCAATCACTTGGGCCTTGCTTCAAGCATTTGGCAAGTCCATCGTGGTCAGCTTGCCGTGCGTAAGCACAATAATTGCTAAGGTAGCAAAACTATAGTCGCCGAGAGTGGAACAAGGAAAACCACACCACCCAAAAGTCTAATGAGAAGGGCCAATTTGACATGTGTCCTCGTGTGAACCCCTCGTATGACATCCACACGAGGAGACCCGCTAACATTGAACTAACATTTGGCTAAGTCTAGGGCACCCACATACCCATTGAGCCAAAATTTTGCTAAGTCATAGGTGCCCTCATGTCGATCTCTTGAGCCTCGTGCCTCACACATAGCCCTCACCCCGTGAAGCACTCGTGCGACATCGAGCCAAAATTTGGTTATTTCTTGGGCATCCACGTGCCCTTCAAACAAAAAATTGGCTAAGTCATGGGTGCCCTCATGTGGATCCCTTAGGCCTTGTGCCTTGCGGAGCACTTGCTCCTCTCATGGAGCACTCATGCAATGTGAAGCCAAAATTTCGCTAAGTCTTGGGCACCCGCGTGTCCATTGAGCCATAATTTGGCTATGTCATGGGTGCCCTCACATGGATCCCTCAAGCCTTTTACCCCGCATAAAGCCCTTGCCCCTCATGTGAAGCACTCAAGCACTATCGAGCCAAAATTTCTAAGTCATGTATGCACGCATGCATATCGAGCTAAATTTTTGCTAAATCATAGTGCACTTGTGCAAATCCCTCAAGCCTCATGCCTAATGAAGCCTATTCCCATTGCATGAAGCATTGGTGAGGCGTTGAGCAAATATTTGGATAAGTTTGGGAACCTATGTGTCCACAGAGCAAAATTTGGCCATGTAATGAAATACCATCATGTGGATCCCTTAGGCCTTATGCCTCGCACGAAGCTTTGG
Source organism: Otatea glauca (assembly GCA_036346275.1). Taxonomy (NCBI): domain Eukaryota; kingdom Viridiplantae; phylum Streptophyta; class Magnoliopsida; order Poales; family Poaceae; genus Otatea; species Otatea glauca. The sequence continues at coordinate 49,857,139 of CM070723.1, forward strand.
CCCCCCCTCCCAACTAAGGACGCCATGCAGAAGCGCCCTACAAAAATGCCATATGAGGATATCTTGCAAAAATACCTTGCCAAAGCGCCCTGCGAGAATGCACAGTTGAGGACACCTTGCAAAAACGCTCTACTAAGGGCTCGGCAAAACACCACTGCCAATAAGGTACTTTATGATTTAGTCACATAGAAGGTGCTTAATGACTTAGTCTCATGGGCACCCCTCGAGCCCACGAGGTTTGATCTCGTGTGGCCACGTTGTGCTTCTGACTTAGTCACGAGGACACTCCTTGAAGGGGCACCATGACTTAGTCTCATGAGAACCCATCAAAGCCACTCCATAACTTTGTCTCATAAGTATCCCTCAAAGCAAGCGAGTGCACCCACACGTCTGCACACTTATCACCTTGGAAATTGGCTAAGTCATAGTATCACGCGTTGATTCATTACTACCCCTCGGTGCACTTCTCATAAAACCGAGAGGTAGGAGGGCTAGTGTTGGAGGAATGACTAGCATCCATCCTATAAGGATGACAAGGGCCCAATGATGGCAGGTCCACACCTCTTGCTTTTAGTCCTCAAAGGCTATGGTGTGGGAGGCATCCTTGTCTTTAAGGGCTACATCCCCAACATTGCTCAAGTACAAGAGCCCATCATGAGATCCTACACCTCTTATGACCTTTTGGAGGTGTCAGGGGAACTACAATCGAGGTCGTAGGCCATCCAAGACAGCATCCTTGCCTAGTGGGCCCTGTATGATGGGTGAGACCCATCGATCTAAGAATATTCTTTCATCCCTGGGATAACCCATGAGACAACCTCACAAATACAGTACAACCGATGCCTAAATAAAGGAAGCACAAATCAAGAACTACGGCCCTCTACACAAATGGCGATTATACTCCCCACTTGTACATGTAGCATAATTCTTTGTAGAAGGGACAATTTAGTCTTCTGTACAGATCCAAGAACATATAAATACCCTCATGTAACCTTTATTTGGGACTTGAGCTATCTTGAGCAATAAAAAAAAGCACATTCAAACTGGTAAACCTTTGAGAACCAACAGGAGGAGGGCAATTCTCTCATACCCTCGAACCTGCATAAATTCCTGTGTTATTTTTACTCTCATGGACAATGGCCCGTCAAACACTTGACATCCACCCGCCCCCCCCCCCCCCCTCAAATGTGTTTTTGGGTTTCACACCTACAACACATTTGGAATAAGAGGGAGTATAATATTAAAATATCATAAATAAAGTTATGAAATGATCTATTTTCTGAAAAAAAACATATATATAAGTTATTTAAACATTCTTTAAGGATAACATCCACATAAGTGCGTAGGTCTCCTTGCTAGTCCCTTTGTAAAAAAAAAAGGATACATTGTTCATGAAGCACTTCTCATGCTTGTTAGGACCAACTTGCACATATTGCAAACAGATGTGCGTACGTTTTTTAACATGTACTGTGCATGAATCAGATTACTCAATCCGGGGAAATTCCCGTGTTCAAGCCGGGCTGGGACCTAAATGTTGAATGAACTTGTTTTTTGGATGAATGTACGAGTCCTAGAACAATCTGGTTGTACTAGAAGGACGTGACTATATAATAGGCCAAAGTGCGGGCAAGGTACATCTACAACTTTATTATTGGAATGAAATAAATCAAGTACCAAGTAGTATAATATAGCAACCCCATTGACATTGTAGCCTTGCTCGCGCTCATCATAGTTTTGGACAGGAACGCAATGTAGAACATCCTTTCCCATGGCGCCGGCGATTTGGACAGCCCACAAACGCACGATCAGCTTCCTTCTGTTTCCATTGTCCAGGCGGCGAACTGAAACCGCTCAATGCAGATTCATGGTCCAACATCTAAAGATTTGTGTGTCATGGCTCAATGGATTTAATTGACACCTTAGCTAAGGAAGCACCCGTAGCAAAATGGTACACACTCTAGACATAACAGGCTGATACCATCCAGTACGAACAAGAACATGCATTCTCGAGTCAAGTAGCAACGTATAGCCAGATTTCCAGGCCTCATAGAATTATTTTCCAATTTCACATTATATTGATCAGTTTGTAGTTTTGTTGCTACGCATCATCTAAAATGAAGGGCACATACACGAAAGTTTAGATGATAAAATAAGCAATAGATTAGATTATATTACAAGGGCATTACAATAGTGATGAAATTGCTTGACAAATTAACTAACGAAAGCAATGTTTATCATGATGGAACAAGTGATCGTTCTGCCTATCTGGGTAGAGCGGGAATGATGTTCGACATTTTCTGCATATTACATCACCCGTGTAAATTGCGCGATTTGTTCTCGGACACAACTCAATCCCTACTATAAAGAACTCCATAGGGATCGCGCGTGCTCCCGGTATGCGCCAATTGGGTGGCCTATATAAATGCGTGTCGGTGTATAAGACGAATTTTTGGTTTTTTATGTGGATTTACGCCTCCCATATGGGCATGTCATCCCGATTCAGCGTCCTTATGTAAATACCACGGGTTTCGGATGATGCGTAACCGTCAAGGATTTGTTGCGTGGTGCGGACCTCGTATTTACTTTCCTTGTCCCTTCCTCTTGAGAGGAGGTACCCTCTTGCACTACAGTGCGCTGGCGTTAGCGGAGACTTGCCGAGGCCTTTGCTCTGTTCGGCTCGCCTCCACTATATGGTGCGGGGAGGTGTGTGTTGGGCTTATCTTTGTACAAGCCGAAGCGTGCCACGTAGTCAATGCAATATGCATTGTGGTGGTTGAATAATATCGTGGCGTATTCGTGAGTGCGGCTTTTACGGCGGTAGAAGTACCACGGAGAGGTTGCTCCCCGATTATCCCATCTTGGAAGTTTGAGATGCGGGTGAATGCGTGTCAGGTCCACCCGATTGAGTAGCCGCACCATTCATCCTTGTACAAGAACCGCGGTAGAATCTCCGGTCCGCTAGATCATTGTCGCGGTATCAACCATTGCTGCGAGCCATATTCGCAAATCAGTCAATCTAAACGGGGACATATCTGGCGGCCTCTCCGCGGGTGAAGCCTCGAGCGAAGCGGGGTAAGCGTCATGGCGGTTGTAGATAAATTTGTTGTCACGTCGTTCGGCGATCGATCCATTGGAAGAAGCAACACGGTTGTTGTCTTTGAAAAAGGAAGAACGATGCATGAAATGGTATTGTAACCACGTATTCTATGGACACCATTAGGTTTACCGGTAAGGGGAACACAGCTGATGAGTGGTGGCGGGAGGCCGTCTCTCCGTGGGTAGATTGCATCATCTTGTTGGAAGGTTGCGATCGCATTTGGGTCGAGTCAACTCGGCAAAACTTAGCGTCGGCGCTCTTGGCATCCGGGTATTGGGCGGGATAAGTCCTGCTTGCCGAGGAGGCGATGGTAGAAACGATATCGTGCCTAATTTGTGTATATTCAGCCGACGTTTTATGGCTGGTTTGGCGGTGTTGGATGTCTACCCCTCAGCCGGTCTTATAGTGGTGGTGAGGGGTTACTCCACACAACTGCAGCACTTGTCGATTTGATGACCTGACATCCTCTGTGAAAAGCTTCACGACGTGTCACCCATCATCAAAGCTGCACGACCTGTCACCTTCTGAGAAGAGCTGCACGACCTGTCACCCTCTGTAAAAAGCTGCTTGACCTGTTACCCTCCGTTGGCCTGAGATGGGTAGTGCTGTGTTGTTTGGTGGTGTGCGGAGTGTTGTCGAATCAACTTGAGAAAGCTGATAGCAGTGTGCTGTCACATCGCGTTGCGAAGGCTGTGGTGTGCGTCGTCCAATCGTCCACTCTGAGAAAGCGTGCAGATGGACAACACATGGGTGATTTGACATGACTATGAGCTACAATTAAAAATTTCGACGAAGAAAGCGGCATCAACGTATTCTGAAGATGACAACACATGAGTGATTTGACAAGACCAGTATATACAATAAATTAGGAAAGACAAGTTCAGAGAAAGCTGGCATCGATTTATTTCAAATTTGGCAACACAAGGGTGATTAAACATGATACATTGGGTGGCAGAGAACATTTCACACATAATCAAAGCCAAATGACTACATGCTGGGGGGATTGGGGCACCTCCTACGATCGTGTCCAGGTTGTTTACATAATTTGCATTTTCGCAAATCATCCACCGCATCAGCCGTGTCCATGTCACCTTGCAATCTGGTGCCCCTTGGCCTCCCATGTTGTGTGCGTTTAGTCGCGGGATATGGTTTCCAGGTTGAGCCTTCCATAATCTTGTAGTTCGCTCTGATTGTAAACGAACTCATCTTCGGACGCCATGTGTTCTTCAAAGCATGCGCGGTGTAGTAAGGCGAGATGTACTGTGATGCATCGTTCCCACCCATGTCGCGACATGCGGCTAGCACATGGGAGCACGGAATGTGTGGAAGCTTCGGCTTGTTGCACGTACACGTCACTTGCTCGCCCCCTAGCTGACATTGTTGCACAGTGTCCCCCACAAGATACCCGAATGCATGTCTACGCTTGCACATGACCTCAAATTTATTCGTCCCCAGGTCATAAATCCTTGTCTGCGGTGGAAGTCGCCTTCTTCCTTCTCTCCGCGAGCATCTTCTCCACTCACAGGTGCGTCTGTGATGGCCTTGCGCCTCGGCCGCGTTACAGCGATCTAAGTAAGTGTCAGGCCGCCCGGTAGAATGTGAGCTCAATGATTGATCATAACGGAAGAGCGCACACCCTTGGAGCGTTGTTGAGCGCCTCCGCTATGTTCGTTGTCATCACGTTGTACCTATGATGGTGTATATCGACATGCGGAAATGAATACAAGGAGGTGAAATGATTTGTGTTAAGTTATGGTTAGTCAATCCTCGCTCTGTTAGGTGTCGTGGAGTGGCGACCACCGCTCCGTGGCTTCCCATGATCCCTTTGGTGAAGGTGGGCGAGTCAGAAACCGCAGTGCGGCCTCCCACCATTTGCGACGAGGCTGCGGCTCACGGGATTGGTCGTCCTCCATCATCTTAGTGTGATCTCGTGCAAGCTGCGTCCATATCAGCGTTGAAATTGTGTGCTTAGTTACTGCGGGCACATAGCTTTGAATCTCTTGACGGGGCCTTGTTCTTGTACCTTGTGTGCAGGTTCGCACCAAGGTGGCGCATGCACCATCTTCTCTCGACATCGGGCGGCTAGTCTCGGAGGACATCTTTGTCGCGCATGACATCAGCAGCGTGGAGGAGGCCTTTGTTCTGTCAGAGACAACGCATACAGCGCTCCGGATACCGACGACCCGACTCTTGGTAGAGTCGGGAACCACAACCGGTGTCATTGTTCTCGCTCTCGACAAGAGCGACGCCCTGGGAGGATTTGGTTATTTGCATCGGCGAGTCGATCGGCAGCGTCCGTGGAACTTCCGCTCCGGAAAGTCCGTCAGCGCATATGGTGGTCTACAATACACAAAGCGATGCATTGACCGAATGACGAATATCGATGAGTGCGGTCCGCCGGTGACAAACCCATCTTCTAGTATAGCGAGGCTCGCCGGCCCTTTGCTGCGGCCGAGTGCGGGTTACGTCATGGCGATCTTCAGCAACAACCTAGGGCATAGTTGAAAGACTCCTCGAATCCCCCAAAAGCATCTTCAATGCCTTACGCTTCGCTCTCCAAGCCGTATGATGCGTGATGACCATCGGTTTTAGCACGGATCTCCTCCATAATTTTACGAGGAGTCATCCCTATGTAAGCTTCCAGCGATGGACACGAGGATTTGGGCTACAAACCTCGCGTCCACAAGTTAACTCATGTTCCTTACGGACTCCTCCATGCGCGTATGAGGCCTATTTCTACTTATGACAAAGTAGGCCGTGCTTGGAGTGCGTGAACTTCGTACAAAGAAGAGACAATCCGGTGCCGTGCTCCTAACCTCGTGCGAGGAGGGCTCCGGCCAGGAGGCAGTGTGCTCCGTCTTGTCATGGCGGCATAGTTGCTAAGAAAGTGAATAGCCTCTAGCTTGTTACGGACCGTTGTCGGTTTGGACATCGTTAAGGAGTACCCCAGCGGATATATTCTTGTAATCCGTTGGGTACAATCCAGTGACGATGGCCTGAAGTAATGTATAGCCGGTGTTGGGTCATTGTTGTGCCGCTTCTTCACCCGCTTCGCCGTCTTCATCATCCATGCATTCCCCATCCACCTCCGCCGCCTCGGCTAATTCTTACGCCTCCCAGATGACCCCTCCTCTACAATTCTTTGGTTGGGTGGTGCATGTGATATGTCATGTTCTCTTGCTCGGGAGGTAGAGGCCTCCTCTGCGGGCGTGTCTTGTAGCAATATCTCCACGTATACTCCTACCTCAAAATTCTCTTCACCTTTGCTTTGCGGACATACAAAACCCACAGCGCTTTCATTACATGCGGGAAGAGCATGTACACAACCATCGGTACATCGGGGACAAACCGTGGACAAACCCCATCGAAACGAACTCTATGCGTCTCAAGGTTCACCTTGATGAAGCGATGACATGTGATTTGAGCTGCTAGAGTTCGTTCATGGTGGCTATTGTGCTATCTACGTGCGAGCAGATTATCAATGCTCACAACCCTCCCGTGCAAAACTACGGGCGTTCTCGAAATAAATTTTAACGAGCATGTCCATACAGCAGCAAATATCACACTATTAATGTACTAAATACCTTAATAACACAAAACAATATACACTCATGATGATTTGAACTAACCTTCTCTAAGTTATGCAGAAGATCAATAAAAATTTGAACAATGTAGCAATAAATCTTCTGAAGATTACGCAATATTAGAATCCCGAATGAAATAAATAAATAAAATTAAACTTTGTGAAAATTTCAACAAACTATGAACACCAGCAATTAATATCTCATCTTGGGCTCTCTGGTTTGCCTTGCCTTGCCTTCACGCTCTCTTTGTTGTTGAGCGTTACAATGCCATCGCGAAGGATTTATAGCAAGGGAAAGGAAGGACACAGCTCAGAAGGATTCGTTCGGTCGGTGCTTTTAGCGCACGATGATCGCCCGTGGGATTCCCTGCCACCACCATCCAAATTACTTGCATGCAGCCTGTCGCCCAGCCTTTGCCGAAACATGAAATTCCGGGTATGGGGATATAACTGATCGTGCAGCTTTAATGATGTGTAGTGACAGGTCGTGCAGCTTTGATGATGGGTGACAGGTCGTGCAGTTCTGATGATGGGTGAGAGGTCATGCAGCTTTGATGATGTGTACTGACAGGTCGTGCAGCCTTGATGATGGGTGACTGGTCATGCAGCTTTAATGATGTGTAGTGACAGGTCATGCAGCTTTGATGATGGGTGACAGGTCGTGCAGTTCTGATGATGGCTGAGAGGTCATGCAGCTTTGATGATGTGTACTGACATGTCGTGCAACCTTGATGATGGGTGATTGGTCGTGCAGCTTTAATGATGTGTAGTGACAGGTTGTGCAGCTTTGATGATGGGTGACAGGTCTTGCAGTTCTGATGATGGGTGACAGGTCATGCAGCTTTGATCATGTGTACTGACAGGTCATGCAGCCTTGATGGTGGGTGACTGGTCGTGCAGCTTTAATGCTGTGTAGTGATAGGTCGTGCAGCTTTGATGATGGGTGACAGGTCGTGCAGCTTTTATGATGATGGGTGACAGGTCGTGCAGCTTTGGTGATGTGTACTGACAGGTCGTACAACTTTGATGATGAGTGACTGGTCGTGCAGCTTTAATGATGTGCAGTGACAGGTCGTGCAGCTTTGATGATGGATGACAGGTTGTGCAGCTTTTCACAGTGGGTGACAGGTAGTGCAGCTTCACGAGAGGGTGGCGGTGAGTGCGACTTCACACGAGAGGTGACGGTCGTGCGGCTTTGCCGATGGGTGGCGGTCGCGCGACTTTGATGAATCAACGTAAGCGAGAATACTTTAGGGTTTGGGTTACGTGATTCCATATATCTTACTTTTAGGAGATTAACATCTGAATTAATAATAGCCTTTACGTCGTGCAAGAATACAATTTCTTTTAGCTTATCTATTCGTAACTTATGAATTTAAGAGGTTAAAATTATGTATTTTTGTATTTATAAATTCGGATTCAAGATGCAAAAATTAATTACATTAGTAGAAATGGAATCATTAATCACTTGGTAGAATTGTATGAATGAATAGTGTTTAATTCTTAATTGAATTTGTATGAAAAGCTTATTTCAATATATCAAATCTTGTTAGATTAGATTACTGGTTACATATACAGGATTTTTAGGAAGATATTGGTGATATAAACATTATAAATATAGATTTATTCATTGTTTTCGAGTTCGTTTATGCATATTATAGTTTAAGGAAAGCTTATTACTTAAGGTTGTTCAGCTACTAAGAATAATGTGAAAAACATAATGAAATAAGGTTATTTCTTTTGAATATGGTAATCTATACTTTGGTTAGCATTTCTAAACTAATTTCATGAATTTTAGTGTTTAGGTAGGTATTATATTCATTCTTTGAAAAGGCTATAAGCATTAAAGTGCATTCTGAAAAAATCGGCTAAGCAGTGTATGAATTACCTTATCCTTTGAAGGGTTTTATACTAATAGGATTTTGATGAAAGGCAAGTGGTAAATAAAATATTTTTCTAGAATCACGATGTACGTTATCCTAAATATCATTTCTAAGCTATTTTACATGAGGTTTGCATTTAGGCGAGTTATTCTGACAGTGAAAAAGGCTTCAATGTTTAATATTGAAAGCTTAGCAGCTTAGGGTTATTTTGCTAGCTTGAGTTTTACATGCAAACCATAACATATTGATATTCTATTTTCATAATATGGTATTATATACTTTGGGAGTATTTCTAAACTAGTTTTATAATTTTAGTAATTAGGCGAGTTATTTTATGCATCGTTGAAAAGACTTAAATGATCATATGGGAGCGTTATAACGATTGATTTCAATATTAAATTGCGACTACACTATATGTGATTATTAACTCATTTTACGGCATTAGCGGGGTATCCTTAAGAGTGTTTTAATGTTGTTTCCACTATATATTACTTTTATCCGAGACATTTTTCATATTATCGATCATTAAGGCCCTATATGGTCTTAATACAAATTGACCCGAAGGTAAGTTATTTTTTGCATAAAAGTCCAGGTTATCGCTAGGACTTGTTAAGATTTTATGTATTAGTGATGTACCTTGTTAAAATTGTTGCAATATTCTAGTGTTGATGGGGCTGTTTGTTAACTTGAATACACTTAAGAGAAAACTAGCTGGCATCACTGTATTTCAAATTTCACCACACAATAGTTATTTCACATGACAACTAGGTTAAATTAATCAATACAGTACACACAGCTGTAAAAAATCGTCAGTGTCTCCCATCGCGTCGTCCACCCAGTCTTCTGGTGAAGTCCTTTGGGGTGTCGCCTGCAGGACATGTCTCTCCACATCATGACTGTGATGGACCATACCTCCCGTGCTGCCCGAGTGCGTCAAAATGCTCATCTTGGAGAAGGAGGCCGGTTGAAATGTGTCTTGTCCCGGCTCACGTGGATCCGATTGTACCACGCTTGCATCCACCCGTCCCAAGGGGAAGCGATATAAATCGTCGGCGGCAGGTGTGAGGTCCCAGCCTCGTAGGGAGGAGGTCCATGTTCTTGCACACCAAGTAGCCAGCTGAAGGTAGGGCGAACATGAGTCGAACTCAAAATCTTGACCTCGCTCGATTAGTGCGGAAGGGCGGGTCTTCGTTATGTTGTCACGAAGGCCTCGGCCCGATGCTTCAGCAGGGGCGAGAATGGCGTCGCGATGAGCGGCTCGGTGCATGGGGCGTGGATGCACAGCGTCCCGTCGTGCCGCGTCGGCCTTGGAGGGGCGACTGGCTTCTGGACCGCTGGCACGTGAGCTTCTGGCGAGGGTCCATGCGAGCATCTTCGTAGGCTGCGGGCGGGAGAGCGTGAAGATCCTCCAAGGCGACGGATCGCCGAGAGGAATCGGGACCCCCTAGGCGTGAGTACCGTCTCATTTGATTTCTTTGGTGACGAGGAGCTAGAGGTACTGCGGTTTGGGCGCAAGTTGATCCGCTTGGGTATATAGCTCCGATGCCTCCTAAATGCATGGCGATGCGGGGTATTAGAACTTGGGTAAAGAAATTTCTGAAAGACATTAGTACGTAATGGGATTACCAAAATATGGACTTGTCGAGATCGATCCTCCGGATAGGCCATGGCTCGTTAAACCGACCTCCTCGCTCGATAAAGTGGGGCGCGTGCGAGCCGCGGTACCATGTAGGTAGTTGTCATATTCCTCGGGGTCATATGGCTCGGAGGGATGGACAACCTCTGGCTACTATCTCCATCCATCGCGTAATGTGCGGGCGTGGTTGTGGTTGATTCACTTCGCGGCCGCCGCGCCAGCGCTTCTCCTACAATTGCAGGGCGTAAGATTTTGAAATGCATATAAGGGCAAATATTGAAAATAATTAAATGCATACCATGAGCTCGGCGTCAGTGATCTTTGGAACAAAGACTAATGCCACCACTGGCGCTATACGGATCCGTTCGGGCGAAGACCTCGACCACGTTCATATACAAGAGGAAGCGCGTAGTCATCCACGGTAGTGGTTGACCATGCAACAAGAAGAATCGGTTTTATGGCAAGCTCTTCGGCTCGTTACTGCATCCATGGATCCCAGGTGACATGTTACGCGGTCGGCCAAGTCCAAGTCGGCGATAACAGCGTGTAGCTCGGCGTGGTCACTGTCGGCGACGGTCGGTGGCGTGCATCCAGCGGTGCCCTATTGTAGGGTGAGTGGCATCGGAATGTCATCGTCTTCGACAACGAGGTAGTACCTCGTCGTACCTCGGTAGGGAGATCGGAAGGTACTCCCAACTCCACATCACGAAGGAGTTGCGAGGCAACGATATCGCCCACTGTAAGTCCGCCGATGGCATGCATCGCACAAACCACGGTAGGTATCGCTAGGATCGCATATCTGACTATAAGTGGGGATGTCATCAGGTTGGCGCCCATGACGAGCAATCCACACGATGTGCGGGAAGATGAGGTCTCCGACGGTGCGTCGTGAACATGACACCACCCAGCCGTGTAGTGCAGGTACACTTCATAGTGGCGCCCCACGGTAACCGTCGGCATCGGTGGGCATAGATTGTATTCTGCAATCCACAGCCAAGTCATGGAACACCATTTTCCTTCTGTTCATATGGGAGACCAAACACTGCATGAACTCCGGATTAAGAAAGTCGATAATGTCGTGCACATTACAAATATGAAATAACGTTATGTCATGTAATACCTCTCGCGATGTAATCGCCCTTTGTTATCTGCTGTAGGCGAGAAAGAACCAACATTTGTCACGATGGGCGGGCGGTTAGCATAGCCCGCGTCCTTCAAAGTGATGGACATCTCACGACGATAGGTGAAGGTGTGTGTCTCGAGCATATCGATCAGCGAGACCGGTGAAAGTGCACGATCGATGGCGAGCATGGGTGTGGTCAAGCCTCCTCGGTGAGCCCCATCCATGAGGAGCACAAATGGTAGTAGACACTGCGAGCTAGTGGAATGTGGAATCGATAGTCCGACTTTTTATCTTGTTAGCGACCGGCGGAAGAGAGGGGGCAAGCGAAGCGTTAATGACAAAGTGGTTATCGTCTTCAAAAAGTGTTGGCGGTAATATAGTAATGTCGTCGGATCATAGTTCTGCGAAATTGCGCGCGCCACGATGTGGGAGAATCGGTGACTCACGGAGAAGCTGCGGGCTGCAATGGCCGCCATCACGTCTTCTTTGAAGCAAGCGGCTCGAGAACATACAACTATATTTAGACAAATATATAGACAAACTTGAAAATTTTAACAAACTAAACAGACGAACTAATCATATTTGCATGCAACCAAAATCATTGCATGAAATATTCCTAAATATTACAAACTAAATACCACATTTCAAAAACTTACAATAGCAAAACACATAACATACATATTAGCTTGTACATACGTACTTAATCTATTTCACATATGACCACTACCACACTTTCACGTGATTTTGTTCTCCACTACGAACACTAAAGCTCAAGCATTAGAGCTAGTTGAAAGGACCCATGCACCACCAACCATTGGAAACTACGGTGGTGAACCAATCATAACTACTTCCCGAACTAGATGATTGAGGCGGCTCTGAACTCTGCGGGATGGCCAGCATAAATACTCCTGCACATTCTTTGTCTGCGCCTCCTAGGTCCCAATCCAACCCCTTGGCGACCTACACAACTTTCATACATCCTCACATATGCATCTATGTTTACCCGATGCACTTGACAAATTTTCCACATCAACTTGCGACTTGCTTCTTTTATAGCATGAATCCTACAGGCGTTATGATGCTTGACGCGATGATGCATGTGACGCTCTCTCATTTTGGTGACTACACACGCACGAACTTTAAACCCAACAGTTGTTTGCCTAATGAAGAGCATAGGGTGATTCTTTTCTTGTCCCAAATTTTCCGCTAACTCCCTAACTATGGCTGCCCAATTGGCGGAGTTTGCCATCTGAAATCTTAAAATAAGACACAATTAGTACTAACAAATGCAGCACTTAGCAACATCACAGGAATAAAACTACAATGCATCCCTTCATAAACATACACAGGCATTGGTTTAACATAGGAAGCTGCAACCAACAATTAACATCTCTACAAGTTCTACTTCCTGTACAGACTGGAACTAGTTCACCTTGCAACTCAACATGTCTTTCCAGAACTTACAATATTCTTGCAACACATATACTACAACAAAAGCTACACTTAACACATACATTACTCCTACTGCTAGATCACTACCAAAAGACTTTCCTTTATTACAACATCACACCCCACTTGTTTCTACTACACTTTTACCCTCTACTCCATGGTTATTTCTCCAGCTTCAACACAACGGTGTAGAGGAGGATCCAGCCCCTCTCCAACTTCACAATCCTAGATGCACTCCTTGCGACGATAGAACCGAGGAGTCTCGAGGTGAAGTAAGTACAAGTGCTACTAGGATTGATGCCCTTATCATTCACAAGCCTAGGGCAACTACCAACACGATATTCTTGCTCCTTTGCACACCCACAGGGCTGCCCAAAAGGCTTAAATGTGCTTATGAATGATAAAGGGCAAAGGGCAAGAATATGGTGTGTTGGTAGTTGCCCTAGGCTTGTGAATGATAGGGCATCAATCTAGGGGCACTGTACTTACCACCAGGACTCCTGGGTCTATCGTCATAAAGTGTGCATCTAGGATTGAAGTTGGAGAATCTTTGGATCCTCCTATCGTCGGTTGTGTTGAAGTGGGAGAAATAACCATGGAGTAAAGTAAAAAGTAGTAGGAACAAGTGAGTGTGATGATGTAATAAAGGAAAGTCTTTTGGTAGTGATCTAATAGTAGGAGTAATGTATGTGTTAAGTGTAGCTTTGTTGTAGTATATGTGTTGCAGAATATTATGAGATACGGAAAGACATGTTGGTGCAAGGTGAACTAGTTCGATGCATGCGATGTAGAACTTGTAGTGATATTAATTGTGAGTTGCGACTTCTATGTTAAACCAATGCTGTCTGTATGTTTATGAAGAAGCTGCATTGTAGTTTTATTCATGTGTTCTTTGCTAAGTGTTGCATTTGTTAGTACTAATTGTGTCTTATTTTAAGATTTGAATGGCAAACTACAATTGGGTAGCCATAGTTAGGGAGTTGCGAAAATTTGGGGCGAAAGAATCACCTATGCTCATCATTAGGCAAACCTTGTTGGTTTAAAGGATTATGCGTGCGTCACCAAAATGAAGGCGTCATAACATCATCGGCGTCCAAGCATCATGCGCTGTAGGATAATGCTATAAAAAATGAAATGCAAGTTGATGAGGAAAATTTGTCAAAAGTGCATCGGTGCTTATGGATGCATATGTGAGGATGTATGAAAGCGTATAAATGGTAAGCCAAAGTGGATTGGGACCAGAAGGCGCGGGGCGGGAACAAGCGGGAATATTTCGCGATTTAGATCGCGAGGAGACGAGAACCGCCTGAACCATCTGGTTAGGGAAGTAATTGCGAGACAGTTCACCGCGATTCCAATGATTGGTGAGCATGGGTCCTTTCGACTAGCTCGATGCTTGAGCTTTAGTGTTACGGTAGTGAGAACAAAATCGCAGAAAGTGTGGTAGTGGCATTATGTGAAATAGATTAAGTAACGTGTACACTAATATGTATGTGATATGTTTTGCTATTGTAAGTTTTTGAAATGTAGTATTTAGTTTGTAATATTTAGGATATATTTTCATGCGGCGATTTTGGTTGCATCTGTGGCGTAGTTCGTCGATGTTTAGTTTGTTAAAATTTTCAAGTTTATCTATATATACTTGTCTAAATATACTTGTATGTTACGAGCGTTTATTTGGCGGCGTGATGGCGGCCATTGCGCCCGAGCTTCTCGTGAGTCGATGATGCCCCACATCGTGTGAGGGCAATTCTGCGGGAACTATGGTCCGACACATTACTATATTACTGCCGACACTTTTTTGAGCGCATAACCACTTTGTCGTTAACATTTCATTGCCCCTCTCTTCGTCGATCGTTGAACAAGATAAAAAAGCCGGACTATCGATTCCACATTCACAGCTCGTCGATCTACTACCATTTGCGCCCTCATGGATGGGGCTTAGCTCGAAGGAGGCTTACCTACACCCATGCACGCCATCGATCGTGCACTTCTCACTGGTCTCATCGACCGATGGCGTCCGGAGACACACACCTTTCACCTATCATTCGGTGAGATGTCCATCACTTTGAAGAACGTGGCCATGCTAACCGACTTTGCCATCGGGGGCAATGTTGGTTCTTTCTCGCCCGGCGGCGGCGATGGCGCACTACATCGCGGAGAGGTATTACATGACATAACGTTATTTCATATTTGTAATGTGCACGACATTATCGACTCTCTTAATCCGGAGTTCATGCAGGTTCGGTGTCCCATATGAACGGAAGAAAAATGGTGTCTCCATGACATGGCTATAGGGATTGTAGGAATACAATCTATGCCCACCGATGCCGGCAACTACCGTGGGGCGCCACTACGGCGTACTGCATTTACTACTCGGGTGGTGTCATGTTCACGATGACCGTCGATACCTCATCTTCCCGCACATCGTGTGGTTGCTCGTCGATTGGCGCCAACCTTGATGACATTCGACCTATAGTACGAGGATATGCGTCCTAGCGGACACCTAGTGGTTGTCGCGATGCATGCCATCGGCGAACTTCTGAGGCGTATTCTTCGATGCTGCAACTCCTTCGATGTGGAGTTGGGAGTACCTTCCGATCTCGGCGGGAGGTACATGCGATACTACCTGTTGTCGCCAGACGATGACATGCCGAATGCCACTCGCCCTACAATGAGGGACCGTTGGATGCTGCGCCCGGCTGACTGGTCGCCGCAGTGACCACGCGAGCTACACGCTGTTATTGCCGACTTGACTTGCGACCGCGAAACATGTCACCGGATCCATGGACGTGCAGCGAGCGAAGAGCTTGGCCGATACCGTATCTCTTCTTGTTGCATGGTCAACCGCGGCCGTGGATGACTACGTGCTTCCTCTGTATATGAACGTGGTCGAGGTCTACTGCCCAACGGATATAGAGGCGATTCGGTGGTGGTAGGCGGTCCTGTTCGGCAGCGGCAGACGCCGAGCTCTCATGGGTATGCATTTAATTATTTTCAATATTGCCCCCTATATGCAAATTTCAAAATTTTACGTTCTTGCAATTGTAGGAGAAGCGCGAAGGGTAGTGCGACCGCAGTGAACTGGACCATCAGCCACGCTCCGCACATTACGCGATGGATGGAGACAAGAGCCAGAGGTTGTCCATCCCTGCAGCCATATGACCCCGAGGAATATGACAACTACCTTACATGGTACCGTGCCTCGCACGGCCCCACTTTAATGGCGAGGAGGTCGACGAACGAGCCATGGCCTATCCAGAGGACCGATCTCGACAAGTCCATATTTTGGTAGTCCCAATATCGTACTAATGTCTTACGTAGATTTCTTTGCCTGTTCTAATACCCCGCTTCGCCATGCGACGCGGAGGCACTGAGCTATATACCCAGCGGATCAACTTGCGCCAAACCGCAGCACCTCTAGCTCTCGTCACCAAAGAAATCAAATGAGACGGTACCTCACGTCTAGGGTCCCGATTCCTCCTGGCGATCCGTCTGCCTTGGAGGATCTTCACGTCCTCCCGCCCGCTAGCCTACGAAGATGCTCGCATGGACCCCGCCAGTAGCTCACGTGCCAGCGATCGGCGGCGATTGTCCTCGATCTTGGCGACGCTGCGGCGGGCGTCGCGGCATCCACGTCCCATGCACTGAGTCGTTCATCGCGACGTTATTCTGTCCCCCTGTTGAAGTACCAGCTGAGGCCTTCGCACAACATAACGAAAGACCCGGCCCTTCCGCACCACTGGAGGTGCCCCATTTTTCACACTCCTTCGGGACGGACGTGAGTCACACACAACACTGGAGCGAGGCCGGAGATTTCGAGTTATACCTCATGTCCGCCCCTACCTTCAGTGGGCTACTTGGTGTGCAACAACATGGACCTCCTCCCCACGAGGCGGAGACCTCACAGCCAGTGGCCGACGTACTATATACGGCTCCCCTAGGGACGGAGGATGCAAGTGCGTGGTACAACCAGATCCACGCGAGCGGAGGACAGTACACATTCCAACCAGGCCTCCATCCCCAAGACGAGCATTTCGACGTAACGGCAGGCACGGGGAGGTATGGGCCATCACAGGCCGCGGGACAGAGGGAGAGACATGCCCCAGAGGCGTACACCCCAGAAGACTTCACCAGAAGGCAGGGTGGACGGCGCGATGGGAGACACTAACGATTTTTTTACAACTGTTTGTACTGTATTGATTAATTTCACCTAGTTGTCATGTGAAATAACTATTGTGTGGTCAAATTTGAAATACAGTGATGCCAGCTAGTTTTCTCTTAAGTGTATTCAAGTTAACAAACAGCTTCCATCGACACTAGAATATTGCAACAATTCTTAACAAGGTACATCACTAATACATAAAATTTTAGTAAGTCCTAGCGATAACCTGGACTTTTATACAAAAAATAACTTACCTTCGGGTCAATTTGTATTAAGACCATATAGGGCCTTAATGATCGATAATATGGAAAATGTCTCGGATAAAAGTAATATATAGAGGAAACAACTTTAAAACACTCTTAAGGATACCCACTGCTAATGCCAGAAAAACTAGTTAATAATCATATATAGTGTAGTCACAAATTAAGATAGAAATCTGACTCGTTATAACATTACCCGTATAATCATTTAAGTCTTTTCAACGACAGATAAAATAACTCATCTAAATACTAAAAGTTATAAAACTAGTTCAGAAATACTCCCCAAAGTATATACAACTATATTCTAAAAATAGAATATCAATATGTTATGGTTTGCATATAAAACTCGCTAGCAAAATAACCCTAAGCGTTAAGCTTTCTGAATATTAGAAACAATGAAGCCTTTTCGGCAGCCTGTAGAATAACTCGTCTGAATGCAAACCTAATGTAAAATAGCTTAGAAATGATATTTAGGATACATACTACTGTATTCTAGAAAAATATTTTATTTACCACTTGCCTTTCATCAAAATTCTTTTAGTATAAAACCCTTCAGTGATATGGTAATTCATACCCTCATTTGGCCGATTTTGCGTAACAGACTTCAATGCTATATAAGCCTTTTCAGCAATGAATATAATACCTTAGCTAAACACTAAAATTCACGAAATTAGTTTAGAAATGCTAACTAAAGTATAGATTACCATATTCAAAAGAAATAACCTTATTTCATTATGTTTTTCACATTATTCTTAGTAGCTGAACAACCTTAAGTAATAAGCTTTCCGTAAGCTATAATATGCATAAACTAACTCGAAAACAATGAAGAAATCTATATTTATAATGTTTATATCACCAATATCTTCCTAAAAATCCTGTATATGTAACCAGTAACCTAATCTAACAAGATTTGATATATTGAAATAAGCTTTTCATACAAATTCAATTAAGAATTAAACACTATTCATTCGTACAATTCAACCAAGTGATTAATGATTTCATTTCTACTAATGTAATTAATTTTTGCATTTTGAATCCGAATTTATAAATACAAAAATACATAATTTTAATCTCTTAAATTCATAAGTTACGAATAGATAAGCTAAAAGAAATTGTATTCTTGCACAACCTAAAGGCTATTATTAATTCAGATGTTAATCTCTTAAAAATAAGATATATGGAATCACGTAACCCAAACTCTAAAGTATTCTCGCTTTCTGATGATTCATCAAAGCCATGCGACTGTCACCCATCTAAAAAGCCAAGACGACTGTCACCCTACGTGTGTCGCACTACTGTCCACCCGGTGTGAAAAGCTGCAGAACCTGTCACCCATCATCAAAGCTACACGACCTGTCACTACACATCATTAAAGCTGCACGACCAGTCACCCATCATCAAAGCTGCACGACCTGTCAGTACACATCACCAGAGCTGCATGACTTTTCACCCATCATCATAAAAGTTGCACGACCTGTCACTACACAGCATTAAAGCTGCACGACCAGTCACCCACCATTAAGGCTGCACGACCTGTCAGTACACATGATCAAAGCTGCATGATCTGTCACCCATCATCAGATCTGCACAACCTGTCACCCATCATCAAAGCTGCACGACCTATCACTACACATCATTAAAGCTGCACGACCAGTCACCCATCATCAAGGCTGCACGACCTGTCAGTACACATCATCAAAGCTGCATAACCTGTCACCCATCATCAGAACTGCATGCTTGTCACCCATCATCAAAGCTGCACGACCTGTCACTACATATCATTAAAGCTGCACGACCAGTCACCCATCATCAAGGCTGCACGACCTGTCAGTACAAATCATCAAAGCTGCATGACCTCTCACCCATCATCAGAACTGCACGACCTGTCACCCATCATCAAAGTTGCACGACCTCTCACCCATCATCAGAACTGCATGACCTGTCACCCATCATCAAAGCTGCACGACCTATCACTACACATCATTAAAGCTGCACGACCAGTTATGTCCCCCTACCCAAAATTTCATGTTTCGGCAAAGGTCACGACGTTGCATGCAAGTAATTTGGATGGTGGTGGCGAGGAATCTCACGGCGTTCATCATGCGCCAAAGCACCGACCGAACGAATCCTTCTGAGCTGCGTCCTTCCTTTCCCTTGCTATAAATCCTTCGCGGTGGCATTGTAACGTTCACGACAGCAGAGAGCGTGAAGGCAAGGCAAGGCAACCAGAGAGCCCGAAGACGAGATATTAGTTCGTTGGTGTTCATAGTTTGTTGAAATTTTCACAAAGTTTAATTTTTTTTATTTATTTCATTCGGGATTCTAATATTGCAGGTAATCTTCAAGAATATTTATTGCTACATTGCTCCAGCTTTATTGATCTTCGGTACAACTTAGAGAAGGTTAGTTCGAAATCATCGTGAGTGTATATTATTTTTGTGTTATTAAGGTATTTAGTACATTAATAGTGCGATATTTGCTACATATGGACATGCTTGTTAAAATTAATTTCGGAGAACGGCCCGTAGTTTTGCACGGGAGGGTCGTGAGTATTGATAACTGTCTGCACGTAAATAGCACAATAGCCACCCCGAACGAACTCTGGCAGCTCAAATCACATGTCATCGCTCTACTGCGTGTGAACCTTGAGACGCACAGAGTTTGTTTCGATGGGGTTCATCCACGGTTTGTCCCCAACAGCCCGATGGTTGTGTACATGCTCTTCCCGCTACAGAATGAAAGCGTGTGGGCTTTGTATGTCCGCAAAACTGGTGAAGAGAATTTTGAGGTAGGAGTATATGTGGAGATATTGCCACGGCACCAGCCCGTAGAGGAGGCCTCTACCTCCCGAGCAGTAGAACATGACCATATCACATGCACCACCCGAACCAGCAATTGTAGAGGAGGGGACATTGGGGGGAGGCGAAGAAGAAGCTAAGGCGACGGAGGTGGATGGGGAATGCATGGATGATGAAGACGGCGGAAGCGGGGATGAAGAAGCGGCAGACAACAATGACCCAACACCGGCTATACATTACTTCAGGGCCATCGGTCAGCTGGATTGTACCCTAACGGATTACAAGAACATATCCGCGTGGGGTACTCACGAACGATGTCCAAACCGACAACGGTTCAAAACAAGTGGAGGCTATTCACTTTCTTAGCAACTATCTTTGTCATGACAAGACGGAGCACACTCGCCTCTCGGTGAAGCCCTCTCGTCACGAGGTTAGGTGCCGGCATGCCGGATTGTCCCTTCTTTATACGAGTTCACAAACCCAAGCACGAAGACTACTTTGTCATAAGTAGAAATAGGCCTCATACGTGCACGGAGGAGTCCGTAAGGAACATGAGCCGACTTGTGGATACGAGGTTTGTAGCCCAAATCCTCGTGTCCATCGTTGGAAGCGACATAGGGATGACTCCCCGTAAAATTATGGAGGAGGTCAAGGCTAAAACTGGGATGGTCATCACGTACCATACGGCTTGGAGAGCGAAGCAGAAGGCATTGAAGATGCCTTTTTGGGGGATTCGAGGAGTCTTTCAACTATTCCCCTAGGTTGCTACAGAAGATCACCATGACGAACCCGGGCACTCAGTTCGCAGTGGTTGATGAGCCCGTCATATTAGAAGACGGGTCCGTCAGCTCGGCGGACCGGTACCTCATCAAGATATTCTGGTCATTCGGTCAAATGCATCGAAGCTTTCAGGTATTGTAGACCAGTCATATGCGTGGACGGGACTTTCCTGAGTGGGAAGTTCCACGGACGCCACGATCGCACTCATTCTTGATGCAAATAACCAAATCCTCCTGGTGGCGTTCGCTCTCGTCGAGAGCGAGAACAATGACAGTTGGTTGTGGTTCCTGACTCTACTCAAGAGCCGGGTCGTCGGTACCCGGGAGCGCATATGAGTTGTCTCGGACAGGAACAAAGGCCTCCTCCACGCGTTGGATGTCATGCGCGACAGCATGTCCTCCGAGACTAGCTGGCCCGATGTCGAGAGAAGATGGTGCATGCGCCACCTTGGTGCGAACCTGTACACAAGGTACAAGAACAAGGCCCTGGTCAAGAGATTCAAAGCTATGTGCCTGCAGAACCAAGCACACAATTTCAACGCGATATGGACGCAATTGCACGAGATCACACGGAAGATGATGGAGGACGACCAATCCCAAGAGCTACAGCTCCGTTCGCAAATGGTGGGAAGCTAGACCGTGGTTTCTCGGACTCAGCCCACCTTCAGCTAGTGGATCACGGGGAAGCCAGCGGAGCGGT
This sequence comes from Otatea glauca, assembly GCA_036346275.1. NCBI lineage: Eukaryota > Viridiplantae > Streptophyta > Magnoliopsida > Poales > Poaceae > Otatea > Otatea glauca. The sequence goes on from CM070723.1 coordinate 49,878,612, forward strand.
GGTCGCTACTCCACGACACGAACAGAGAGAGGTATGGACGAACCATAACTTAACGCAAATCATTTCACCTCCTTGTATTCATTTCCAGACAAGCTGACATACACCATCATAGGTACAACGTGATGATAACGAACATAGCGGAGGCGTTCAACAACGTCCTGAAGGGTGTGCGCGCTCCTCCGTTATGTTCAATCATTGTGCTCACATTCTACCGGGCGGTTGATTACTTCCGAGATTGCGGTAACGCGGCCGAGGCGTGTGTCACCGCGTACGCACCCAGAGTGGAGAAGATGCTCGCGGAGAGAAGGAAGAAGGCGCACTTCCACTGCACAAGGATTTAAGACCTGGGGACGAATAAATTTGAGGTCATGTGCAAGCGCAGACATGCATCCGGGTTTCTCGCAGGGGACACCATGCAACAGTGTCAGCTAGGGGGCGAGCAAGTGACGTGCACGTGCAATAAGCCGAAGCTTCAACACATTCCGTGCTCCCATATGCTAGCCGCATGTCGCAACATGGGTGGGAACGATGCATCACAGTACATCTCGCCTTACTACACCGCGCATGCTTTGAAGAACACATGGCGTTCGAAGATGAGTTCGTTCACAATCGGAGCGAACTACAAGATTATGGAAGGCCCAACCTGGAAACCATATCCCGCGACCAGACGCACACAACATGGGAGGCCAAGGGGCACTAGATTGCAAGGTGACATGGATGCGGCTGATACGGTGGACGGTTTGCGAAAATGCAAATTATGTAAACAATCTGGACACGACCGTAGGAGGTGCCCTAATCCACCCAGCATGTAGTCATTTGGCTTTGATTATGTGCGAAATGTTCTTTGCCACCCAATGTATCATGTTTAATCACCCTTGTGTTGCTAAATTTGAAATAAATCGATGCCAGCTTTCTCTGAAGTTGTCTTTCCTAATTTATTGTATATACTAGTCTAGTCAAATCACTCATGTGTTGTCATCTTTGTAATACAGTGATGCTAGCTTCTCTTAAGCTGTCAAAATTTTTAATTGTAGCTCATAGTCTTGTCAAATCACCCGTGTGTTGTCCGTCTGCACGCTTTCTCAGAGTGGACGATTGGACGACGCACACCACAGCCATCGCAACGCGATGTGACAGCACGCTGCTATCAGCTTTCTTAAGCTGATTCGACAACACTCCGCACACCACCAAACGACACAGCACTACCCATCTCAGGCCAACAGAGGGTAATAGGTCAAGCAGCTTTTCACAGAGGATGACAGGTCGTGCAGCTCTTCTCAGAAGGTGACAGGTCGTGCAGCTTTGATGATGGGTGACACGTCGTCAAGCTTTTCACAGAGGATGTCAGGCCATCAAATCAACAAGTGCTGCAGTTGTGTGGAGTAACCCCTCACCACCACTATAAAAACGGCCGAGGGGTAGACATCCAACACAGCCAAACCAGCCATAAAACGTCGACTGAATCTACACTAATTAGGGCACGATATCGTTCTACCGTCGCTTTTTCGGCAAGCAGGACTTATCCCGCCCCGAATACCCGGATGCCAGTAGCGTCGACGCCCCAGTTCTGCCGGAGTTGCCCCGACCCAAATGCGACTGCAACCTTCCAGCGAAGATAATGCAATCTACCCACGGAGAGACGGGCGCCCGCACTCACTACTTCTGTGCCCGCCTCTACCGGGTAAACCTAATGGTGTCCATAGAATACAGGGTTACAATACCATTTCATGCACCGTTCTTCCTTTTTTCAGCACAACGACAGGTGTTGCTTCTTCCAATGGATCGACGGGCCGGAACGACGTGACAAGGAATTTATCTACAACTGCCATGACGCCTACCCCGCTTCGCCCGAGAGCTTCACGCGGTGGGAGAGGCTGCCAGGATATGTCCCCGTTCTAGATCGACCAGAGTTCAGGGCCAGTGGGCAAGGGGCCAACCAATCGGTAAGTTTCACGCGACATACTCATGTTTCACTCACATAGTAGTAATTCTAAACCAGTTCATCGCATACAGGAGTTCGAAAAGAAAATTGCGAAATTGATCAGGTCAAAGGACAAACCTCCTCAAGGGCCACCCGCAAGCCTCGACTTCTGCGAATACGGCCTGCAAGCCGTGGTTGATACCTGCGACGATGATCTAGCGTACCGGAGATTCTACCGGTGCCCCTTGGCCGAGGATGAATGGTGCGGCTACTTCAACTGGATGGACCCGGAGACGTACCACCCGCATCTCAAACTTCCAGTATGGGATAACTAGGGGGAGCAACCCTCTCCGTGTGCTACTACCGCCCAGAAAAGCCAGACCACGAGTACGCCTACGGTATTATTCAACGACCACAGCAGGCATACTGCATTGACTGCAGGGCACACTTTCGGTTATACAAGGATAAGCCCAACACACACCTCTTGCATCATATAGTGGAGTGCGAGCCGCAACAGAGCAGGCGTCTCGGCAAGTCTCCGCCAACAGCCAGCGCACCAGAAGTGCAAGAGGTACCTCCTCTCAAGAGGAAGGACAAGGGAAGCGATCGGTAGAGGTCCTCACCACGCAACAAATCCTTAACGCGTTACGCAGACCATCCGAAAACCCGGATAGTATTAACATAGGGGACGTCGGGAATCGGGATGACATGCCCATATGGGAGAGCAGAAATCCACATAAAAAAGACCAAAAAATTCTGTCTTATACATCCGAGACATACGGTATAGGCCACCCAATCGACGACAGCTGGGAGCACTGCGGATCCCCATGAAGTTCTTTCATAGTAGGGATTGAGTTGTGTCCGAGAACAAATCGCGAAATTTACTCGAGTGATGTAATATGTAGAAAATGTTGGATATCATTCCCGCTCTACCCAGATAGGCGGAACGATCACTTGTTCCACCATGATAAACATTGCTTTCGTTAGTTAGTTCGTCAAGCAATTTTGTCACTATTGTAATGCCCTTGTAATATAATCTAATCTGTTGCTTATTTTATCATCTGAACTTTCGGTGTATGTGCCCTTATATATGTTCAAAAAATAATTTAAGTGCTACGTGGGAACTATTCATAACATGAGTTGTTGTCGACTATAATACTTAGAGTTATTGCACTAGTGGAAATTAGATGCAAAGCAAGATGTAAATTAAATATTTTTTCAAAATATGGTAGTGCATATATGAAAGATCAAATGTGGTACATTATTCATAAAAATTCCATTTAGACATTGATATTTTACGGGCCGTCGAAAAGGCTAAAAAACATGACATGAGTTGTTGTCGACTATAATACTTAGGGTTATTGCACTAGTGGAAATCAGATGCAAACTAAGGTGTAAATTACATATTTTTTCAGAATATGGTAGTGCATATATCAAAGAGGAAGCAAATATGGTCCATTCTTTCTAAAAATTACGTTTAAACATGACATTTTACGAACTGCCGAAAAAACTAAAAAATCACACTCTCCTTGATCTCAAAATCGCACTCTCTACGATCTTCCTCTTCCACCATCGTTTTGCAATTTCACCCTCTCTCACAGCGAAATTTGCTTTATCTTCTTTTCTAATTTTACTAATTATAATTTTACTAACCACAAAACTACGAGGCACAGAACTACGAAGGGCAGAGGAGATTCATGGATATCACAAAGAGATTGCCAGTCTGAAAGAACAGGTGCAAGTATTCAAACACCAATCATAAACTAAACCAGAGAAACTAAAAAATGCTAACGCAAATTCCTTGACTTTACAAAAACAAACTGAAGGTTTTCTTACTGAGTATGAGGGTCTCATTGCGGAGAACGAGGAATTGAGCCTCTGTAGTCACTTGACCTCAAAAAAAAGGCATAACCGAAAAATGGAATTTCGGTTATAGGGGCCCACCCCATACCCGAAATTGGCCCTAATACCTGAAATTCCATTTTTCGTTTATTGTTTAGCCGGATTTTCAAATTTCGGGAAAGGTTAAACAAACTTTTAGGTTTCGGATATAGTTGTATTTTTGATAAATACACAAACATATTGTATCGATTTATAATTACAGACCGTTTTTTTTTACTGTATTCCAAAAATCCTCTTTTTGAACAATAGAAGTACGGGTAGCAACAAACATACTGGGAGCACTGGAGACGCTGAAGACCATGAAGGGCACGAGCAGAGACTGACGACTGACAAGGGAGGATCAGATCAAATCTTGAAGGCCTTCACGACGCTCTCCCTCCGTGCGCCGACGGTCTTGTACACGCGCATGAACTCGCGGAACGTGATGGTGCGGTAGCGCGGCGGGTTGTCCTCGCCGATGAGCTCCTCCGCCGGGCCGACGAGGCTGTCCATGGCCGGCATGATGAACGTCGCCACCGATGTCCGCGGCACCGCCGAGTTGGCCATCGCCCGGTGCTCTATGCTCTTGAGCAGCCCATTGGTCGCAATCTGCATACAGCAAGAACCAATCAACCTGATGAATATATAGTATCCCAAATAAAACTGATCACAATCCAAGAAACATCAGATCACATCTCATGATCCCATCTTCGATCTAGTAATTTACACCTCGAGTTGGTGGCCGAAGTTGACGACGAAGGCGTTGGGCACGGGCTCGACGTTGATCCAGTCGCCCTTGTAGGAGACCTGCAGGCCGTAGACGGCGCCCTGGAGCAGCATGGTGATGAGGTTCCGGTCGCAGTGCGGCGGCAGGCCGAGAGTCAGGCTCGGGTCCGGGCACGGCGGGTAGTGATTGACGTTGATGATCACATCGCCGCCGGTGAGGTCCCCCTCGAAGTAGTTCGGCCGGAGCCCCATGCCCTCGCACAGCAGCCGGAGCAGCTCCATCCCCAAGGCTCTCGTTGGCACGATGAACTTCTCAACGACGTCCCTGCGGCAAGAATCGGTCAGAACGACCATCTCCTCCATTTCACTGATCGATTGGTTGCGAATTGTTCGAATAATTTGTGGTGGTGGTTGTTTACCGGAGCCTTTGGGGCTTGTCGGGCCAGTCGTTCTTGGCGTCGCCGACGGGGAAGCTGCACGCGAGGCGGAGGCAGTCCCGCCAGTACCTCTCGCCGCTGGTCCCGTAGATGGTGCTGGAGAAGAGCCGGTTGGGCTTGTCGGCGTCCTCCGAGTAGAAGGCCGCCTTGTTCTCCGCCGGCAGCCGGAAGAACTCCTGGCACACCGCCTCCATGTCCCGCATCGCCTGCTCCGAGACGCCGTGGTTGACCACCTGCGCCGTGAATGATGCCAGAAGGGGTTAATTAAGCAAGCCAAGGTCGAATTGAAGTGGGGGAGGCTGGTCGGTCGATTTGGGGGCTGACCTGGAAGAAGCCGAGCTCCTTGCCAGCGTCGAGGACGGCGCGGCGGACCTCGTCGCGGCCGCGGGAGAGGTCGACGACTGGGAGGGAGACGGCGGCGGAGGAGGCCGGCGGGCGCTGATCTGGCGGGAAGACGAAGCGGTCCGGGAGCGTGTCATGGGACGGGGCGGAGGAGAGCAGATTCTCCATTGCTGCTCTCGTCTCTTCTCGGAAGAAGGATTGCGGAATGACGAGATCGGGAGAGCAGAGGAGAGCACGCAGCGCAAAGGATCCCACTTGTCGTGTTCTTTACACTAGGTTGGTGTTGGAGTGTCTGTGAAGCGGTGGGGATGAGGTGGCGACGTCGGCAGCCGCGGTGGGAGGCGGCAGCACCGAGCTCGGGTGCGGACTGGGTAGCCGGCATCGTGCCGGTCGGGCCGGCGCGGTCACGATCGGCCGTGGCATAGACCGTGTCGTGACCGTTGACTCGCTTTTGTGCTTGCCTGCTCATAGTGATGTCGTGCTATTTTTGTATGCGTCGATCCAAAGCGATGGTCATAAATATTAGAAAAAAAAACTATATTTTATTCGATCTCTATAAAAGTATGTCGATATAGTCATCGGTCTCTACTCGTGGATTCTATTGCGATCTGCTCAACATTTCAAAAGACGAACTAGATGTTTTGCCTTTTAACTTCTTCCACACGCTTGAAGCACTCAAACCGCTTGTGCTCATGGCATTGTTGAGTCAGTTCTTTTTGCTCCACTTCTGCTATCAAATTTTCCATAATATATTATCGAAAATTGTAAAAAAAAAAAGAACCGGTGCCAAAACTATATTGTACCTGCGTCGTACCTATTGGCCATGTAGCGTGTCGTGCCAGCCTAATCACGGCACGACGAGGCATGTCATGCTGTGTCGTCCATTGTGTCCGACCTCTAGGTTCGGCATGACCTTGACAATCGTACCGTGTCGACCCGACCCGTTCGCATGTGTGTTGTGCTGTGTGATAGCATCTAGGCCCCCTCAAATTCCATTAACCTGTTTTATTATAGTTTTGGTATTGATGACTAAGTTAATAATGCTTAAGTGTTGAAGAACTTATGCTGAAATCAATGGTGAAGCAAGTTGGACTAACAAGATTAAGGTGTTCTATTACTAGTTTATGACTTGGGAGTTGATTCAAGTCAAATAGCTAAGATTATTTTCAATTTGGCTGTTCTAAAGGGGGACTTTGCACAAGTTAGTAGATTAGATCATAAGCCAAAGACAAAATTAGATTTCTCGGAATAAAAGACACTTAGTCATTGTTCTTTGAATCAAAATTCTCTTTCATTTCAATAGTCTAAATATGCAACGGACTAAAATTCAGCTATACATTTCTTATATCTATTGCATACATGGCCAAAATCCTTTTAAGTCAAAAGCTTCTTTGGTCCAGCATTAAAAATCTTCTTTGTCAAAACTCCTTTCAAGGTATCTATTCATCGGACCAAACTTCTTATTTTCACATACTTTAGTCCTTGATGAAAATCCCTTGAAGACATCTTGCAACCAAATGTCTTTCTGTGTATGACGGACCAAAGTTTCTGGTCCGGCATACATATGAAGTCATACTCCTTCAACAGACCAAAACCTTCTCAGATTCCCATCATCAGCAGACCAAATATTTTTAGTCGGGCCCTCATTCAGATTATAAGCCTTTTGCCGGACCAAACCTTGGAGTTCTATTTATTAATTCCAAAGATAGATACTCATTCTTATTCAAAGGTTTTTCCTTTGTTAACGGACCAAATCTTCTTGTTTAAAATTTTAGTCTGTTACTAAAGTAAATTGCTTGGATAAACTTATATTTTGTTAAAAAGAGTCCTTGGCTACTGATCTTAGAAATTTCCATGTATGACGGACCAAATAATTTGGTCCGGCATACATGTAACTCTCTCATTCCTTTGCCGGACCAAACTCTCTGAAAATCACATGTACAACGGACCAAATTTTTTGGTCCGTCGTAAATGTGTTTAAATTGGTCCGTCATACACGTGATCAGTATCGCTAAGTTATGTTGCTCAGTCCGTTGTAAACGTGTATTTTAGATATTTTTGATATTCTGACACGTCCAACGGCTACAGTGGTAGGTGCAACGGCTATATTCATTCCAAATGGCTATATAAGCATTTCCTGAGCCATCTACCATGATATAGAATGAACTCCTTGACCTTTTAGTATTCAAAATAGTTCTCATTCTAAAAAGGAGTCTATGCTTCACTTTCAAACTCAAAATCCTCAACATCCCTAAGTGTTTTAGCTCCAAGTTGAAGTCTAGCTGTGTGATTTGCGAGTGAACCAAGAGACAGAGCTTGTACAAAGTTTATTACTCTTGGATCTTAGTGATCCTAGACAGCTTAGTGGAAGTGAAAAGTGCGACCTGTCTAAAGGTGATTGTGGAAGGCCACTGTGGTTGTGAAAGGTTTGAAGCTCACCTCATTGGAGTAGTGAAAGAGTTTCCTGAGTGATCACCAGAGCTACTGCGACTAGCTTTGGAGAAGCAATACTTCGGAAGAAGTGCTTCAACGTGGAGTAGGAGTGCAGCTCTGAACCACGGGATAAATATCTGTCTCTTTTGTGCTTTATTTCATTTTGTTGCTTTCGCTGTTATAAGTCTTTGCTTTTTACTTCTGTCATATATTGTACTGAGTTATTCTCATAAAGAGAATAGTAAATTGTCTCTAAGAAGTTAAAATTTGCAAAAGTTGCCTATTCACCCCCCCCCCTCTAGACCAACTAGTTCCTTCACTGTGCCACATGCAAGCCCAAAAAAGCTCGGCCCGATGCCCACGTCTAGTCGTGGCGGTAGGGTGGGAATTGAGAGGTGGTGCTTATATGGAGTAGGGCTAAAAACAGATCAAATGTGAACGTATAATGGTTCTGCTATAATTGTTTTCATTTTTTTTGTCTAATGCGGATATGAATATAAATAATGTCGAATACAAATACGACACAAATGTGAACCGAATCAAATATGGTCATGAATACTTATCAGAACATGAAAACCCTTTAAACTATGAGCAAAATGGAAAAAAACCTAATAATTTATTTGATCTAAACATTCACGAAGAACATTCATAAATAAAATTCATATAAGATAAGGTTCTTTCCCTAACTCTATGTATTGATGTATATATTAATGTATAATGGCATACTAAAGTATCATGTAAATGAGCTGGGCTAGAATAGAGGATACACACTGTGGATATCCAGCCCGTGAATATTCGGATAATCCGAAAATGTATTCATATTTGATGAATAGTAAACTACCGAATCAGTATTCATATCTGAAAAATCTGTATTTGTTTTCAATTTGATATTATCCAATAAATATCCGAGATGACGTAATCCGTATTTGAACATAGCCTAAGTTGATCGGAAACTATCCAATGCGTTTAGAAGGACAAGGCTGATATAAAATGTTAGGTGAAGATCTAATGGCCCCAAAATCTGATTGATTTTTTTAAGGAAACAATCGACTGATACGAAGACACTCCCATTTTTCAAATAGAAAAAGTCCATATAACACTCAGAACTTTGCTCAAAAATCTGTCCAACGCCCTAAACTTTGAAATCGGATATCTAGCATCCAAACTTTCCAATCCCGTTCGTTTAACACCCTAAGCTGGTTTTGTACAGGAACAGACCATGTAACACCATAAACTTTGCTCAAAAGTCCATCCAACACCTCAAACTTTGAAGCCAATTATCTAACACTCCGAACTCTCTAATCCCGTTCGTTTAACACCCTAAGCTTTTAACGGTTTTGGGGAGTTAAACGAATGGGATTGGAGAGTTTAGGGTGCTAGATAACCAGTTTCAAAGTTTGGCGTATCGGATAGACTTTTGAGCAAAGTTGAGGGTGTTATATGGACTTTTGCCCCTATGTAAGTTCAAGCTCCATTTAGTTTTGGTGATTGATTTTGATGATTATTGCTTAACTAATAATTAATGACAAATCTAATTATTGTGATACTAACATTATTATTGAGTTTATCCTTTATTAGTCTCGTTTCAATGAAAGGATGGGATTATCAAAAATCTCATCTAAATGAAAAATGGAAATCTAAAAGGTATGTATCCAATGCAACTTTAGTATTTCCAAATGCATTTCTTGGATTAAAGATAAAGGGTGAACTCCACCATTGTTTCAACCATTAAGATGTGCATTTATTTCAAATTCTATATATACATAAATGCACACATTTAGGGAGAGTTCATGTTTTACCTTGAAGTTTCAATAGTATTGATCTGTTTCATCTTGCCATATAAATTGAGGATCTTTACTTTGAACCAAATCCTTGAATATATAAAACTTGTGTAGTTGTAGTATACTCATGTTAATATATGATAAACTTTAATGAAATATCAAATTGAATATGTTCATATTGGTTCAAGTTCAATTATATATATATATGCACATATTTAATAGAGTTGATTCTATGTTTGACGGTCTCAATAGTATTGATTCCTTTCCATCATTCCATATCAATTGGATCATTACTTTGAAACTCATCAAATTGATTATATGAAGCTTGCGTAGTTAAAATATACTCATAACAATTTAAATTCAATTTAAATTATGTTCGGTTGTTGTTCAACAATCAAAGAACTAGATCAATGGATCTAGATTCTCCATCACATGTTGATGGTATGCTTTGTTGATTAAGGATAACCAAATGTGATTGAGTATTTGAAGCTTTAGTAGCACTAGTATACTCAAGATCAATTTAATTTAAATCAATCTTGATTTGGGTTGTCGTCAATCATCAAAGGGGTAGATCACGAGATCTAGAACAACCATTACGTGTTAATGATTGAAACCACCGTGTATGTTGGACTAATATTTTCAATGAGTTGTGAAATAGGTTAAGTCCACCTTTGCTGAAGACTTTGGATGACATCATGTGTTGATGGTCATCAAGTCAAGACTCGAGATGAATGATGTCATCATGGGTTGATGAGCATCCTGAAGCAAAGATGGGAGTTCATCATGTGTTGATGAACAAAGACAAAGACCCGCACTTGGAGAGATGATGATTGTCTTCATTGAAAACTCCAAGTGATTGCGCGAGGCAAATATATAACTAGCATAGAGTTAAAGATGTGTTCCTAGTCTTTTACCCGTCTCGGTGTTTAGTTGGGAGACCGGGTTGCTAGTATAGGTTGTTATACTATTAAGAGGGGTCAAGTCTTATAGCTTGAGTCTCATCATGTGTTGATGGCTCAATCTCGTTTGCTCTAGCTCACATTCTGGTTTTTGCATGCAGCAATTATTTACAAATGTGTTTTACAAATAATCGTAGCTCATGCTTGCTATCTTATTGATTTGATCTTTTGCATGTAGCTAAGTATTTACGAATGTATTTTGCAAATAGTTGTAGATCATGCTTGATGATGATTTGCAAATGTGTTTTGTAATTTGAGCTCAAGATCATCTATTTTTGGAGCATGTGAGTAGAGTTTGCAAATATGTTTTGCAAACAGCTAAAGATCATGTGTTGATCATCACTTGGCTCAAAGATGTGATCTTGATTGTTCTTTGTTGCATAATGGTATTTGAAAATATGTTTTGCAAAAATGTTGAAGTTCATGCGTGGAACTCTTCTTAGCATGTGATTATAATTTATAAATATATTTTACGAATTGCTAAAGATCATGTGTTGATCATTACATAGCTATGGTTGAGTTCATGCATGTTATGTGTGCTTTAATTTTCATGGTTTTGTCATTTGCAAATGTGTTTTGCAAAAAGTTGGTATTTATGCAATTCTTGCATTGCAAGTGACTAGGGTTTATAAATTGTTTTGCAAACTGTTGTGATCATGTGTTGATCATCACTTGGCTCAATAATTAATCTTGAAAATTAGTAAGTGCTCTTGTTTGCATGATTTATATTTGTAAATGTGTTTTGCAAAATATTGCATGCATTTGATCTTAGAGCATGTGATGAAAATCTGCAAGTGTGTTTTGCAAATTGGTGTGATCATGTGTTGATCACCAATGACTCAAATAATGGTTCTTGATTTGATAAGAAAAGATTTTTGTGTGAAATCCTATTTTCAGTCTAGGGTCGGCACTACCATCCATCTGGGAGCGATACAACTTCAAGTCCAGTAGTACCAGCTCCACAGGCTGGTAGTTATTGTACAGAACATGTGGTTTTTGTAAAATCTGTGTGGCTAGCACTACTGCCTATCTGGGAGCGGTACTACCGTAAGCTCCACAGGTCGGAAGTTATTTTCCAGAACATGTGTTGCTTGGTGTTTTTCTCTGGCCGGTAGTACTATAGGTAGAGGTCGGTACTACCGCTCGGATGGTAGTATCGCTCCTACATGGACGATAGTACCGAGGGTACCACTGTAGCAATGGCTAGTACTTGTGCGGTTTCTACTCAAATCCGATCGTTGGGCCGAGGCTGACACTACTGGCCCTACATAGGCGGTAGTGTTGACATTTGCTGATTTTCTCGATTTTGCCTCCAAATGGCTAGTTTTCTTTAGGGGCTATAAAAGGACCCCTTAGGGTGGCATTGGGGTGCATGCTCTGGTTGCTCTTGGTGTTTTGATAACTATTGCATTCTCTTGAGCTAGAGTGAGCCTCTTCTCATAAATATGCATGTGTTGCAATTTGTGAGTAAGGAGAGTGTTTCTATTCACATGTGTTGCATTTAGAAAAGGATTGAGAGATCCTTGTGCATGTGTGGCACTTGAGGTGGAGCCTTGTGCATATATTGCACTTAGCGATCATCATTGTGCATGTGTTGCACTTGGTGAGGTTCAAACAAGAGGCTTGACCTATTAGTCTTGGTGTTTGCTGACACCTAGACGGCGTTGGAGGTGCTGTGGTTTGGTGACCTTCTCAAAAGAGATTGTGAGAAGGCCCAACGAGTTGTGAAGGTTGGAACTCGTCTACCCGAAGGGGGAAAGAGCTAATGCTAGTAGAATCGAGGTGTTTGACTTAATTCGTGGAGCCGGTTCAGTTCATTTGGGCTTACCTCAACGTAGATTAGAGGAGACCGGCAAGTCTCCGAACAACACGGCAAAAAGTTTGGCGTCATTGTGATTTGCTTTCTATTACTCATTTACATTCAAAAAATTTACGTTCCTAGAATTAAATTGATTGATTGTCTATCTTAGGATTGCATACCTTATGTGGCGACCCGCATAATTAACCCAGGATAACGATAATAACCCTGTCATTAATCTTGATGTAATTACACTGATCTGGGTATATTAGCTAATAAAACATCGAGTGGACCTGACACTTTATCAGTTAATACACCGTATTCAGAGTGTTGCAACAGAAACAATAATTAGAGACTGGAATGGAAACATGTAATATATTGCATTGCCACATAGGCTACATGCTCAATACATTAATTATATTTACGATCCAAGTACAACAGAAATATATCACATAAATACTAATTACCCCAAAAGCTGACCAAAGCGAGAGTTCAGTCTATCCCAACAACCTAGCCCTCCTGGTAATACTTTTTCTCACATGCTCGAACACCGAAGCACTTCCCTAGCAAAGGGGGGATTTAACAAGAATGAATACAAAAGTACTTAGTAAGCATTAATAGCAAAATGCATTATATGAAATTTTCATCCATATCACACACAAGTACTTTCCATAATCATCTAGTGTAACCTTTCCTCAAGTCATTTCAAATCACTTTACACTTTTTTCAAATCATTTTCCAAAAAATAGGTTTTCTTAGAAAGATCCGTGTTTTCGATTCTTATTTATTAAAGATTCTACTAGCACTCGTATATGAGGCAGACTTAGCTTCCGTAGCCTCCAATCCAAGAGACAAGCATTAATTCATGATTTTTAACCCTGCATAGGTTTTATACCACTTTACCCATAGTGAACCTAACCGCAGTTGAGAACCCAGAATGTTTATCACCATTTCAGTATTAGATCTCCAACTCTGACCACCTACCAGTTGTACTCCTTCCCGAATTTGATGGTACTATTACATGGGATGGGCAGTTGTACCCTTTATTGAAATTGGTTGTACTCATCTACCCTGACCACCTACCAATTGTACTCCATCTTGAAATCGGTGGTACTAATACGTGGGGTGGCCAGTTGAACTCCTTCTCAAAATCGGAGTTGCTCATCTCATGGCATTTAAATATAGCGCTCAAATAACCAATACTGGTTATTAACTGTGTCCCTCACTGGGCCTCCGGCATATCCCAGCTTCACACCACTCTTAGTTATCTACTCTTACCTAATGTGGAGATCAAACACCGTCATAGGATAACCTTCTCTGGTCGTTTCCACACACTATGGTCGATACGATTTAATACGGCTCACTGCCCGAGTGTAGTGGTTTATCCTTATATCATACCCTATATAAAGGGCCCCTCCGGTAATGCTCAAACATAGCACCCTCTATCCACCTCATATATATATACCACACCGGCTCCATTCATTGAATGAGCCATTTCAACACATTCACAATTTCACCGACTGCACCAGCAGTCTATCATCACTTTCAATTATCATCAACCAACCACTGTTGCGGCAGCTCACAAATATCCATCTTTCCAATAGCACCCGATTTAGGGTTTTATTTTGAAATATACTTTTCCCATGCAGTGATGATTTATGAAAACATCCAATAACGATTTCACCAATATGATCAAAGGAAATTTGCCTGGATTTTGATAAAAGAAATCGTCCTCGCACGGTTGTGGTCGAAGATCAATGGTCAAATTGGATTTAATTCCAGAAATTACAAGGATGTCATATTTTAGTGGCTAATAGATTTTTTTTATATATTTGACAGTGTCCAACTGAAAGCATCTAGGCCCCTAATTTATCTTGGTTTTGGTAATTAATGACAATTGCATTTAAAGGACTAACATTCTCCTTTTGAGTATTATAAGAATAGGTTGGTCCGAAGATTGACGAACGTGGGAGTTCGAAATGAGAAAAAGGGAAGAGCATGCATAAGTGAAAAATGATCAAGGTATAAAGTTTAAAGAGTTTTTCATAGTCTTTTACCGATCTCGGAGTTTGGAGAAAAGATCGGATTGCTAGAATAGGTGATGTACTATTAAGAGGGGTTATCGCCGCTTGATCAGTGTCGAAAAAGGTTTAGAGGCTCAATTCTTATGCATTAGACATTCACTTGGATTGCATTATCTTTTATGAGAAAAAGAAATGGCAATTAAACACCTTCTTGAAAATGCATTTAAAATAAAAATCAAAGGATCGAAAATGGTGTTTTTGGGTCTGTGGGGCTAGTATGACCGGACCCCCTCCGGTCATACCGGCCGTCGATATGACCGGGCCTCAGGCCGGTGCGTTTTTTCAAAGGAGGTGTATTTTGCGCCGATGGAGTGCGGTATGACCGGAGACCTTTCAGTCGTACCGATGAGCGGTATGACCGGGTCCTCTCCAGTCATACCGGCCATGAGGGCAACGGTCACTAACAACGCATTTATTGCACTGTAGCGACCGTTGCTACTGAGGGGAGGCCATACTGGCCAAAGGGCGGTATGATCGGCCCCTCAGGAGTTTTTTTTACCAACTTTTGAGCAACGACTATAATTGGTTGGTGAGGGTTATAAATACCCCCAACCTGCATTCTAAGGCAGCTCTTGACCTCATTGATCATCTTCTAGCTCTAGAAAGTCTCCAACTCTATTGTGGGCTTAAATATTCATTTGGTGAGAGTTGGGAGAAAAATTGAGTGGTGCATTTAGTGTTGAGCCTCTAAACACTCAATTCGACCTCGAGCAAGCGTCATCACCTATTACTCTTGGAGGTTGCCACCTCCTAGACGGCTTGGAGGCGTGTGGCATCGGTGATCTTCTCAACGAAGCTTGTGAGAAGGCCCGATCGATTGTGAAGGCAAGGAACTCGCCTAACCAGAGTGGTGAAGAGCTACCACGAGTGATCGAGGAAGGCTCAAGCGAGTGGAGCCAGCTTGAAGTTGTTCAAGTCATCTCAACGTGGAGTAGGGGAGACCGGCAAGTCTCCGAGACCACGGGATAAAATCCTTGTCGTTCGTTCTCTTGTGATTTGCCTTCATCGTTCTTGTGCTAAATTTCATATTCTAGCAAAATTGAGTAGATAGTTTGTGCCTAGAACTATTTATTGTACTACTTGAATTGCTATAGTGATTTAGATAGCCCTAAAGATCATATTATAAATTTGCAATTATTGCTTCTCTCCTTAGTGTTGTTGTTAATTGCAAATTAGAATCTTGTAAAAATCTTAGAAACCTCCTATTCACCCCCCTCTAGTCGGTTATCCTTGATCCTACACCAACCCTTTCCTTACAAATTTTATTCAATTTCTTCATGTACACTATGTGTTTCAATTTGGGTATTTTAATTAACAAGTTTTAACAGTGCTTATCTTAGCTACGGATATTTACTTATCGTATTCACTTGGCGCATTTTAATTTGAAATATTTAAATTTCTATATTTTATCTTAGTGTATTTTGATATGTTTTGCTTATTAAAATTTTAGATTAAGATTTCATTCCCATAGATGTATTACGTCCCCATTTGAATTATTATGATGATGGTGAGTTTTACTTGTTTCTATAAGTATTCTATCCGCTGGCATTTATTCACTTTCCTCTCTCTGACTTAATTTAAATTGATACCTGTAGGCTGTTTATTTAAATTTGGGATACATTAATTTACTGCCTTTTGACTTGGTGTATTTTAATTTAGAACATTTTAACTTGTCATATTTTAAATTGGCATATTCTATTTTAGCATATTGCAATTTAGCGTATTTTAATTTGGTGCATAAGCCTAGATATGATTTTCCTATTTTATTCATTATAATGACTAATGACAAGGTTTAAATTTTCTATTTGATCATGTGCTTAATTAGCCTTTATTTTGATTTCTG
This sequence comes from Otatea glauca, assembly GCA_036346275.1. Taxonomy (NCBI): domain Eukaryota; kingdom Viridiplantae; phylum Streptophyta; class Magnoliopsida; order Poales; family Poaceae; genus Otatea; species Otatea glauca. Next base: position 49,894,817 of record CM070723.1, read on the forward strand.
TTAAATGCATAATGTATACATATATACATATATATACGTGAATTGATCTGCATTGCATAACAAATTTGATCAAATTTTTCTTACCCAATTAAAGGATTATTATTATTATTATTAGAGAATACCTTTAATTGTTGATTTACGCCTAAACAGGATTTTATTTGGAGAAGATATCTTTTAAAATTATCTTTTTAATCATACATTTTAATTGTTGGTTTGGTCAATTGAGTAGCACACATTGTAGTTTAAATTTGTGGTTAGATTTATTTGGAGGTGAATAATTTAATAACCGATTTCCGAGGAAGTTTTCAAAGGGTTTAAATGGGACGGAATTTAATCAATTTTCAGGTAAAATTAATTATTGCGCCTAATTTGTTTATTTAAAATTATTCCATAGAATTTTAATTTTAATTACAAATCTTCTTTTCTTCTCTTTCTTTTCTCTTCTTTTCTTTTCTGCTGACGCATTTAATTATAACCATTTAATTATTATTATTAGAATCAATTTTTGCTTTTATTTTATTTTTACCTATTTATTATCTTTATTACGCGCTTAGGAAATCTACCCTTTTTCATTTCTCTTTTTCTTCCCCACTTTTTTCCTTTTTCTTTTATTCTCCCACAAGCCGATCCTTATCCTCCCCATTTCTTTCTTTTCTTCCTCACCTCTCCTGGCTCTCCCCCAATCCGGCTCTCCTGCTCCGATCGCTAATTCTCTGTCGTCGTTGCCAGGCTCCCCTGCCGCTGCTAGCTTGCCGACGCCTCCCCCAGGCCTCTTCGCTCCTCCAGTCCACTCCCCGCCTGACCCGGCCCTCTGTCCCCTCAGGCATCCGCCGTTGCCGCCGCCCTAAGCTAGGCCTCCCCCTCTCCTCCTACACCGGCTGCAGCCCGCCCAGCCTTTTGGGGCCATCGCCTCTGCTGCCGGTCTGGCCGACCTTGGCCACCTAGCTCGACTCCCCTCCTCTCCCCTTCGGGCGTGCTGGTCGGCATCCAGGCTGCGCCGCCTGGACTCGCACCCTTGTGCCTGGGCCCGCTCTGACAAGACCTTTGGTCTGCCTGGGCCCCTCCCTGGTTTTCCCCTTCGGCCCACCATCTCCCGGCCATTTTGTGCGATTGTGCTCTATCCCGCACACACGCGCGTGTGCGCTGGCCCTCGGCTCACTTAGCCACCACCGAGGTGGTTCCTCACGGCGCGCGTCAACCGGCTCGACCCACACAGCCCCTCCTCTCCTCATTGCTCGCCGGCACCACCACCATGGCTCCTCACCAGTGGTTACTCATTCTCCTCTCTCTTTTCCTTAACCCTATACCTGAGTGCATTTTTGCTTTACTTTAATTTGCTGTAAGCATTCGTTTTAAGCTACAAATCCATGGTTGATGATGAACATGGGGTTTGCTATATGGTCAATGATGATTCACGACTAGTTGGATGGCAATTAGCGGTATCGTGGTGGTACCTGCGATTTTTGTCGCATGCCGGGGAGTGAGATAATACTGCGAGGACTTACGATGCTGCCATTTGCAACCACTAAACTGAGACCACTACTTAATCTATTGTCTCTAGTCTCTAATTGATTCATGCTATTCTTGGTTCTATGTGGTTGTTACTGCTAAGGATATTGGGGTTTACCTGTATGCTGAGAAATAAGATAAGGTGCTGGGGGTGGAGGTGATGGTGATGTGGTGTAGATGCAAAGGGGGCTGCCTTGCCTCATCCGCTTGCTCTTCTGGTTCATTAGTGCTTGGGGTCTTCTCCTTGGGGCTTGGGGCTCCTGTGCTCCTCTTGTTCCGGTCTTCCTAGAGGTTGTTCTATTTTGGCCTTCTGGTCTGGGAATGGATGATGGTGAAGTGGCTGCCTCCTTGCACTTGCTTCTGAGGTCTTGCTCCTTATGGCCTCCTTACTAGCTACTGGGAATGGTTTGCTTTGTATGATGGTGTTAGTGGAATGGCTTGTTTGTGAGGCTTGTGTGGGAGGCTTACCTGAATGTCCTGCCTTATATGCTTAGGGCAGGGATGCCTTAAGCCCTAAGCTTTGCACTGAAGGAAGGCTTCGGCTGGACTTGCTCTATCCTAATGCACAGTGCTTCATGCCTATTCTTTCTACTGTGGAACTTTACCTTTTTACAGTGGAAAATTATTTTTTTACCGCGCGATATTTTTACTATTCGCGTGCCTACGAATAAATTCACAGGTTTGTATAATTGCCGAATGATGAAACCTAATTTCGTGAGAGGTGCTGATTTGGCCCAGAATAAATCCGATATCTCAGTGAGCGATCCCATCTCATACAGGTCTGACGGCAATTCTTCTTTTAATTCTCTTACAAATTTAATTTATTGTCTCTTTGATTCTATATGCATGATTGACAGGTATTTTTCAGGGATTCAAGCCGAAGATCAATTGAAGTTTAGTTTTTAGGAAATTTAAACATTCTTATGATCTTTATTTTTGATGTAATTGAATAATCATAGACACTGTAATTCATATGATTGTTGTGGGTCACTTGTAAAAATTGAAGTACTTCCTTTTTATTGTAATAGCTATTTGTGTAAATTGTGATGTATAAATATACCGGTTGCGTTCTAATTCAACTTAGAGTAATTAATGCTTTTGATCCAGCAAAGAGATGGGTTTGTTTTATTTGTGACTTCCCATTTATTTATTGTTATCAAAATTTTAATTCTCCGATCACTAAATTGATTTTATGTATGTGCAAAGATTCAATGTATGTCTGTCTCAATTTATTTGATAAATTGATTAGGTTTATTTTTGAATAACTTTAATCACTTATTTTTCTTTTGCAACTTAAATTATCTTATCCTAATCCCTTCTTTGCAAGGTGTCTAGATAGGCGAGTCCTTTCATCCTATCCCCTTTTAAAGGGATTTCGTCTCCGAAATCCGAGTCACCTAATAGATGTGGATGTGCCATACTAAATCCAACTTCTTTTTCCCACGTAGCCTCCTTCACGGTGTGATAATTCCATTGGACCTTACATAATCTAATGGATCTCTTTCTGAGTTCGTGGTTTTTAGTGGCTAAGATTTTTGTGGGATACTCCTCATGGATACGATCAGGTTGTATGGAATTGTCAGGATCCGAAACTAGATAAGAGGGTTCTCGAGGACACGCTAGAAATTGGGAGGTATGGAAAACATTATGGATTTGGGTAGTTGTGGAGATAATTCGAGTTGGTATACCGAAGTTCCTTTCTGTTCTAAGATTCGGAATGGTCCAACATAATAGGGACTAAATTTTCCTTTTTGGTCCCTATATATTGAAGTACATATGATGATCAAGCTTGAGGAATTTTTAATAAAAATGATAGTGCTACGGTCTTGATAAAAGCCTGATGATCAATAGATAGTTTTGATTGAGCAACCAAAAAATGGTTAGAATTTTTGAAACTTTTATAGAAGGGCGTTGAGGCAATTATTAAGTTGTCACAAAAATTTTGGATCATGATCACACTTCAATGAATTTATAAATTTTTTACAATGGTACTGTACTATTTGTGTTTCTTGTTTGTTTGTTTTTTTTTTTTGAAAGATAACAAATGAAGTTCAATACATCCATAGATTTGATTGAGTGAACAAAAAAAGTTTAAAATTTTTGCAAATTTTATAGAAGGGTTCTGAGGAAATTTTTAATTTCTCATATAAATTTTGGATCATGATCACACTCGAGAAAATTTATAAAATTCTGATAAGGTTACTGTTTCAATTATGTTCATTCTGTTTTTGATTTTTTAAAGATAACAAAAAAAGTTCAATTCTTTTGAAAAAATTTATGTATGATCCTACACTGCTAAATATAGTACCATAATTTTTTTAGAGTTTGATCAAGTTTGTACAATTTTATAAAAATCTGATAGTGTTTCTGCTAAAATTAGAAAACTTCTCAAAAATTCGATTTTTCAACAAATTTTTATGGAGGACGACTTTCTTAAGGGTTATTGGGCCAAATCTGGTCCAAAAAAAGTCAAATTTCGGTAAAGAAAAAACCTGAGTTTTCGGCGAGATTTGACGAAATCTCACCAAAAATTTTGGAATACTGTAGCAATTAAGAAAATTTATCTGGCTAGTATTTTGAATCTCGTTGCTGGCTTAAATCCGAAATCTCTGCGGTTTTCGAAACCTTCCCTGTGAGGCTGTGACTCCAGGCTCTCGTTCCCCCGGCAGGCCATCACCTCCCTCCACCGTCCCCTGAAACCGTAACCACGAGCACCAGTGGCTCCGTTGCCGGTGTGGCGCCGTCGACTAGCATGCCTCACCCTCACGCACGGGATCCAAGAGTTGCATCCTTTTAAATTTCTATTTATCGATCCATTCAACAGACATATGGACCTTACGTTGCATCTTGCTCCGCATGTAAGTTGAACAAACGGCTGTGTGTAAGTGCAGCTTTGGGTAACTTTTTGCTCTTCCTATGTGCAATATTTTAACCTATGGCCTGGTCCATTTGAACAAAGCACACTACTGATCTTATTTGTGTTTAGATTATTTTGTAAAAATTAAGGTGTATAATCAAATGTTTATACTTTTATATATTACATATAATATATAGGACGCCGGGGCACCACTGAACCTAGGCACCATAAATTCAAATGCACAAATGCAAGCCATATTCGGATATATTTTTGAAAATTATACTTTTAGGGTATATACTCATCTATAACAATTCAAGTATTCAAATGAAATACATATCTTTAAAAAATAAACTCGAATTCAAAGATTTTGAATAAATATACATACATTTGAAAAAATAAAGTCGAATCCAAATATTTTGAATAAATTTAGAACACATGCTTTGTTAATTTATATATAAAAAATCAGCACATACCTACAATCAAACGATCATTAAAAACAGAAACTCTAGTTTAATTTTAGTTTAAACTTGTTTGAGCTAGTAAGTAAACTAGTTAAACTCAACAACTTTACAATTTCAGAACTCTGGAACGATACAGTACTAACGTTCCAACCCAAAAGCTCGCCTCGCCGCAATGGAATTAATCTATACCCCTTTATAATGCACCTAAGCATTCTTTTCTACGTCCACCCCAAATAATGCACCCTACTAGAGATGGCCCAACCTTCATGCACCCAGCGAAATGTCTCCAGAAACTTGCCTCCATCAAAATTAACGTCTCAGATCTTTCCTCAGCTTTACTCACCCACATCCGATGACCATTGTTTAATGTGTCTAACTCATCCCTGTGGCCTACAACAGATCTCCCCCCACCTCCAGCATCATCTCAAGGAAAAGGAAACAAATATCCTGGAATTAAGAAAAAGGAAACAAACGTTCTAGAAAAGGAAAAGACCATATATTACGTGCTGGGAAAAGAAACCGAAAGACAGGACACTATACTAGTAACTATATGGTACCCAAACAATATGTCCGCGCAAGAGAAGCTCCCAATTTTAGTGATGGTGTCGACTTTACCCGGTTGTTTTTTTAGTGGTGTCTTTGAAAAGTTTGTAATAAAGCTAGGTAATTAGAGCATATATAATAGTAGAGACGACTGTTATCTATATACTTATTTATGTCATCTAAAGACAAAATTAAAAACAGTTTCTACAAAAGATGATATCTTAGATTGTCTCTATGAGATTCTATAATCTTTTAATTATGACATGAAAAAATGTTTATTATAGACAATAACTCTTTTATGTTGTCTATATAATTGTCTATTTACGAAGAAACTACTATACTCTCTCTCCTCCTTCTCTCTTCTACGCGTATACAAAAAATTTACTAGCAAAACATATAAATAGATAACATCGAATTATTGTACGTGACCTTAGTTAACGCGGTTGGCCTAAACAAGTTTCCTTCGCTGTACATCTCAAAAAGAAAAGTTTCCTTCGCTGCAGACTTGGGTAACGCGAGTCCACACGGGAAGCTTCTTCTTTCTTCTTCTTTACTAGTATAGTGCCTGTGCTAACGCTACGACAGCAGTATATTCGCTTATCAATTAAATGAGAAGATAAGTATGAATACAACACTTAATAATAAAAGAGAAATTTAGAATTTTAAATGAATTTAGAAAGAAAAACGGAACTAAATGGAGATCGAATGGGCGAAAACGGGCTTCCAAAAGATTTTAAATCAAGAAAGAGAAAGAAAAAAGAATTTTCTGATTTTAGATTATTTTTTTTTGCAGCTTCCATAGAGAGCACAGCGTGCTCTCTGGGCTTAGCCAGCGCAAGGGGGAGGGAAGGCCAGGGGTGGCCGGCCGGTCGCAGTAGGTCGGCACTGGTGCGGCGAGATCGCCGGCACCGGCGCCTGCGGGGGAGGAGTCACGGTTGTGGTGAATTTTGTCGGGAAAGATGACGGTGATGGCTTGGGTTACCTCCAAAATCCGGCGATCTTTACAAGAGGGAGCACTTGGGGATTTACGCAATGCGATAGGGTGGAGGAGAGCTCGCCGGCTTTTATAGCCTCGAAACAAGCATATTTATGGAAACCATAATTTGGGATCAAATCAAATTGAAAGGAAATTTTGGCAATAGAGTACGAAATTTGGGGAATTAACACCATAGATGAAAAGAGGAGATTTGGTGCTGGATTGATGGAGCTTTGGAGCTTCTTTCTTACTTTAATGGAGGGAGGGAAGAGAAGAAGCTTCTGCAGTCTGTCAATGCAGCTAGAAGAAGCTACAGGTGAGTTGCCTTCATTTTTTTTAAATATAGAAAGATTTTTTGAAAAGATAGCACATTAGGTTAAAAAATTCTAGAAAAATTCTCAAAAAAAACTTTCGATTATTTTGTACTTAATAAAATTATTTTAAAAAAATTAAATTATAAATTTGCCGAGGCACGGCGGCCGCGAGGTCGCTGACCAACAACCTCGCCGCGTCTGCAAAGTCACCGATGGCGACTATGGAGCCATTGCAGACCTGCGTTTTCCCTGTCGCGCTGCCCCATCTCCCGGTTTCCTTTTCCCAGCACGTAATGTATGGTTCTTTCCTTTTTCAGGACGTTTGTTTCCTTTTCCTTGATTCCAAGACGTTTGTTTCCTTTTCCTTGTTGATGCTGGAGGTGAGGGAAGGTCTGTTGTGGGCCACAGGGATGATTTCGGAAAAATATGAAAAAATAAAATGCGCTCGCCAACCGCTTGATCCGCAAGAAAAAAAGATAAAATTTAATAATTTTCGCCACGCCATTGGTTCCATGAGAAAAATTGAAAACAATTAAGCAAAGACTCACGCACCATTGGTTCCTTAGATAAAAATAAAATAAAAATTCAGCGCTCTCGTCTACCAAATTAGGCTTTATGGGGCTAGATCCGTAAAAAAGTCTCGAGAAGGATCATATTCGGAAAAAAAATATGATCACAATGCCAGGACAATAAAAAATTCAAGTCTTGTTTCCTTGCATACAAATCCTCCCTGTTTATTTCCTTGTTTGATTCACCCTCCTTCCAAATATGTAGTACGTACAATTTTAGCCAGTAAAAAATTCAAGTCTGGTTTCCTTGCATGCGGATCCTCCTTATTTATTTTCTTGTTTGATTTGCTCTCCTTCCAAATATGTAGGTGGGGGAGGTCTGTTGTGGGCCACATGAATGAATGAGTTAGACACATTAAACAACAGCCATCGGATGTGGGTGAGTAAAACTGAGGAAAGATCTGAGACGTTCATTTTGATGAATGCAAGTTTCTGGAGACGTTTTGCTGGGTGCACGAACATTGGGCCATCTCTAATGAGGTGCATTATTTAGGGTGGACGTAGGAAAAATTGTTTAGGTGCATTATAAAGAGGTATAGATTTTTTTGGAGGGAGGGATCCAGTACATGAAGTTAAATTGACATCTACATGTTGGAGTACATACTACAGAAGTATGAACCATTTCTCCGTACCATTTAATCTACTGCACTAACACAACATGATCCATGAATCATGGAGCATGAGCATGTTACCTTATGATTGGGAAGAGATCCTGCTCCCACCAGTATCCCTAATCCTGTCCCCTAGTCCCCTAACTCAATTAATTAATTAGTCACCCCGATTAATTCCTGAATGAGTTAGGATTTTAGTTCAAAATTTCGGTCTATCCACGTGAATAGACCGGAATTTTGAGCTTTATTTACAGATTTTGAAACTCAGAATTGATAAACAGGTCTTGAAATTCAGAGTGATTCGTGATTTATGAATCTGACGATTAATTTTGATAAGTATTTGATTTACTACTAAATTTTGGCGAGATTAGTAACGAATCTGGTGACCAAATTTAGTAAGGTCCGGTAGAACAACTTCCATTGATCTGTCGCCTTTCTTCTTCGTTTGGTTGCCTGCGAGTCTGGCGTTTCCCGACTTTCTGTTGCCTGAAGCAACAAACAGTTCAGATTCTGTTAATATAGTCAGGTACGGTGGAATCTACAACTGGATGTTGGTGCCAGGGTTAACAATACCTATTTAAAAAAATGTTCAAAAATTAAAATTTGAAAATCAAAAATATTGATTCAAAAATCGCTCGAAAATCGTAGAAACCAAAGGGTTAACAATTCAAAATTTTGAAATAAATTCAAAAAAAATAAAAATCGGCCGACCAATTGGTGGGTGTTGGCTACTATGGCGTTGTCACACGATTTTAACCTAAAACCGATCAATTTTGATCAAAAACCAGTCGATTTTGACCAAAAATCAACCTGTTTTACGTCGCATAAATTTTATTGAATTTTTAAAATTAGACCGATTTACCAACCGATTTTGAATATCGAACATCTGATTTAAACGGTTTACAACGGTTCTGTGAACCTAGTTGGTGCCACAGCGCGCAAAGGAAACACATCCATCTGCAGTGACCGTGTTGATTTGATTGTCCATGAATGTTGTTGATCTAAGAGCATAAACAGGTACAAGGACCACATTGCTATGGCACCAACCCAAGACTAACAACAGTATGGGATGAACAGATAATGAAAGCTTATGAATAGGTTCATCCGTACATGTTTTTTTAAGTTGTATAAATATTAAAGTATAAATAAAAAATAGACGATGGTTACTTACCTCTAACTTATTTTAAAATTTGTATTGAAAGGGAAAGTAAAACACTAATCAAACTTAAGTAGTCGAGAAAACATGGGCAAAGTACTCTGGCTTGACTGGCACCTTCGTGTCCTGAACTCTGATGTATTGGTCTGCTAACTCTTCCAATTCGCTCACTAGCTATGAAAACACTGAAGGAAAACAACTGCACCAATAGGTTTGAGATTTCAAGCACTAAAGCAAAACAATAGGCCGTTTGAAAACGCAGAAAATTTTTACGACTTTTACAGGAATTTAAACTGTTTCTTGTGGACTTCCAGCGAAATTTTGACGTTACAGCAAGGATCAAAATTTCGTCAAAAACCGGCGAAATTTCGTCGAAATATCGGATTTTAGGCCATCCCGAATACAAATTACTGGCCAAATTAAAAAATTTGGGGAAAAAAATCATTACATAGCTACAGTAATTTCGTTTTTTCGACGATTTGGTCCAATAACCCTTAAGAAAGTCATCTTCTATGAAAATTTGTTAAAAAACTGAATCTTTGAGACATTTTAAAATTTTAGTAGAAACACTGTCAGATTTTTATAAAATTGTACAAGCTTTATAATGATCTGAAAATTTTATGGTAATATCTTTAGTAGTGTAGGATCATACATAAAAATATTCAAATAATTTAATTTCATTTGTTATCTTTAAAAAATCAAAAACAGAATGAACATAATTAGGACAGTAACCTTGTCAGAATTTTATAAATTTGCTCAAGTGTGATCATGATCCACAATTTTTATGAGAGCTTAAGAATTTTCTCAGTACCATTATATAAAATTTTAAAAAAAATTAAAATATTTTGTTTGCTCAATCAAATCTATGTAAGCATTGAACTTTATTTGTTATATTTCAAAAATCAAAAAGAGAAAGAACATAAATGGTACGGTGCTTTGTAAGAATTTTATAAATTCACTGAAGTGTGATCATGATTCAAATTTTTTATGAGATCTTAATAATTTCCTTAGAACCCTTCTGTAAAATTTTCAAAAATTGTAAACCTTTTTTTATTGCTAAAACAAATCTATGTATTGATCATAAGGCTTTTATCAGGACATAGCATTGTTAGAATTTTTGAATAGTCTTGAAGCTTGATCATCATATAAAAAAATTATTGAAACATTAATGATACATCAAGACTATCCACAAAAAAATTTAAAAAAAATTAATGTGATTTGAACTATTTTTCATTTTGTTTAAGTTTGCTAGTAAGGCTTTTAACATGACAGTAGCACTTTCTAAATTTTTAAAAATTCACAATATTTGATCATCACCTCAAAATTTTATGAGAATATTATGGATGTGTCAGGACCATCCAAAAAAATTTCAAAATTTTCTAACCTTATTTTTTCTAATTTTCATTCGGTTCAAACTTACCGGTCAGCGTTTTATCAAGACAGTAGTAATGTTTGAATTTTTAAAAAAAATTCAGATTTGATAATCATCTCAAATTTTTATGAGAACATCACTGATGTGTCAAGACTCTCCAGAAAAAATGCAAAAATTTTTGTCATCATTTGACCCACTTTTTGGTCAGTACAAAACCGCCGAAATTTTGGGTATTTCGCCCGAAATTTCGAAATTTTTCGCCGAATTTCGCTTTTCTCGATAGCAAACGAACCGGATTTGAATTTTGGTTTTTGAATTTCGTACGAGATTTGTCCAAAATACTTAAATTTCGGATTCCGGTTCTAGATATTTTATCCGAAAACAAAATTTGAATCCTTGCTTTACAGGCGGGTCTTTAAGGTTCAAACTACTGTCTGGCCTAAAGAAGTAAAGGGATCTATGAGGGGGGGAAAAAAGGTGTCATTGATGATCTATATCAAGTGTAGCCACTTTAAGCCCGCTCTATAAAGGTTGCCTACGCAGGCCGGTCCAAGACTAATAGAGTAGGGCTAGCTTCTGCCATGAGAAAGTAATGCGATGGTGCTACAGCTGTGTTGTCGTTTTTTTTATCACTTCTTTAGTCTTTTTATCATTTTTTCTAGAAAAAATAATCTTTCTTACGAGTGAAACTGTAAATCTAGTCCTCTCTCCATAGTAGAACCTTCCTTCCGCACTTGCTGACCACGGTAGGCCGTTGCTCCTGTGCTTGTCGTCCACGACAGCTTTAGCTCCCGCGCTCTCCGAGCGAGGTAGGCTACAGCCTTCCGCGGTGAAGAAGAGAACTAGACTTGCAATTCCGCTCAAAAGAAGACTAAATTTTAAAAAATAAAGCCTAAAAAAGTGATCACTTTTTTGTTTCTCGGATGAAAACAGCACCACAGATTATGGCTTTATCACCGTACTGGTAAAATCAGCGTAGCGTTTTTTAAAAAAAATCCACTGCATCGGTGTTGTAGCAAATAATCCAGTGCGAGCTTTCGATGTTGAAAGTAAAAAATCTACCAAATGATGTGGGTATTTGTTCGTAATGAGAGAGGACACTGGTCCGGCTAAGACCAGATTGAGTGGGAACTCTTTTTACCTACTTCATCACAGACATAAGTAAAAGATGCCAGATGGCAGGCCCTGTGAACTAGCACTAGGCTTGATTGCTTGACCCATCCTAGTGACCTACCACCCTGCGCAACTTGTTTGGGGGCCAACCTTGAGTTTGCGCCAGCTCAAGACCCTCCGACATTGCCTTAACTTTCTCCCTAGACCAATCCATCACAAAAGATTATTTGATCTTACTTTAGATAGAGTATAAACTAATAACTATCTGCTCCCACGGTTGAGCAATTTTTATTATTTAACTTTTTTTCAATTTATTTATATTAATAATCTTTCGTGGAATTTATTTCTAAATCTGACCCTTTTAGACACGCAACACTCGTGGTGCGGCAAACAACACCTTCACGCCATGGGTTAAGGGCCTGTTTGTTTTAGCTTTTGATTCTGGATTCTGGTCCCAAAAGCAGAATCAGAAACAAACAGTCTGATTCTAGAATCCGATTCTCACAATCCAGTCCACCCATATACACTAGAATCCACAATCCACTTTATATGTGCTTTTGGATTCCAGCTTTTAGAGAATCAGCTTCTCTAAAACCACAATTCAGAATCAGCTTTTAGAGAATCTAAAGCTGAAACAAACAGGCCCTAAGTCTAGCTCTGAGCAAAGGAAAAAAGACATTTTTTTACCTGGAGTGCCAAAACAACACTGCCACACTAGTTATATGGAGTGATAGTGTTATTTCGTCATGCCCATGATCGACTGTGTGACAAAAAGAATCAGATTTGAAAATAAATTAGGCGATGAGTCATTTAATAGAAATAAATAAAATAAGGGTTAAATAATAAAAAAATCCCTTGGTTCTTTTTGTTTACTGTGGAAGAATCTGTGTTATAAATTTGGCTCGCAATAGGCTTAAAACCATCTAAATTATCTAAAAATTATATCACTAGATTAGTAAAAATACTTTCATAATATCGTAATTTTATTAGCATATTTTAATGTAGAGTCATAAAAAGTAACAATTAAAGTCGCGCTCGATCGTGAAAAGTCAAAAATATAAAGTAAAAAAGAACGGAGAGAGTAATAATTATGTAAACAGTAAAGTGAATTCTATCATGTGAGCAATTGTGGTTTGGCGCTCCTCGGCAAGATGACCCTCCTCTTTTCTCAAGTTCAGCAAACACATCTATCCACGATGTTTCCCAACCCTACCGGTCCACCTTCCTTGCACACCCTGCCACCGCAGCTTTGCCACCCCTGAAAACATAAATCAGCTCTCGGCTTGTCCATGGTTAGCTTTCGACCCCACTCACTATACGTCGTTCTAAATAAAAGTCGATAAGGCCTTTTAAATAGTCATTAAAACGATAAAAGTCCTTTGTCTGTTATATTTATGAACATTTCACATTTAGCCTTTGTTGTCACCACTTCTCGATAACAAAAGAGTAAATTTTATAAAACTACAGGTTTTCTTTATAAACTATTAGAAAACTACATATTTTAGTTTTATATTTTACAAAACTACATATTTTAGAAAAAATTATTTCATAAAACTACGGGTTTTTTTGTGCAAACTATCAGAAAACTACAGATTTAGCTTTTATTTCATAAAACTATAAATTTTAGGAGAACTTGTATCACAAAACTACATATTTTAGAAGAATTTTTTTCACAAAACTATATGTTTTAGAATTGCTCATTTCTTGTAATAGGTCTGACAGTGTGAACCCATATGACGGTCTCACACGTCCTCATTTCTTGTTTCACTCACACATGAGGTTGTCATATGGACCCAGACTGTCAGACCCGTTACAAGAAACGATTAATTCTAAAATCTGTAGTTTTGTGATAAAAGTTCTTCTAACATCTGTAGTTTTGTGAAATAGAAACTAAAATCTATAGTTTTATGATAGTTTGTAAAAAAACTTATAGTTTTATGAAATAAGTTTTTTTAAAATCTATAGTTTTTTATAGTTTGTACGATAAATCTATAGTTTTATAAAATTTACTCATAATAAAATTGTGTATGTCCACCGCTAACTGTTGCGATGAGTGCTTTGAGATTAGAAAGTACGAGTAACAGGTACAACATAAAATCCATAAAGTAAATACACTACGAATCCTTAATGCTCCAATAAAGTAAGATTCAATTTGAAAAACAAATTTTTAAAAAAAAAACCAGTATAATTCTCGTACAAATAAGATAAATTCTCGCGTTCCAAGTGGGACGTGGAGTTTAAACTAAGGTTCAAAATTCTGACAACAATTCGAAAATTTTGGCCCAACTTTTGGATTTCAGCCGGGACGAAATTCCAAATCCCAACCAAATAAAAAAATCAAATTACTATAATTTCAGAAATTTTGGCAAATTTCACCAAAATCATGGTATTTTTGGCCGGATTTGGATCAATACCCCTTAAGAATGTCATCTTCTATGAAAATATTTGAAAAACTGAAATGTTGAGACATTTTATAAAAAATAATATAAGCACTGCTAGATTTTTTTAAAAAAAAATAAAAAGCTTGATCATGCTCTAAACAAATTTATGGTAGCATCTTTGGCAGTTTACGATCATATAGAAAATTTTCCAAAATAATTAAACTTCATTTGTTATGTTTAAAAAATGAAAAATATAAGGAACATAAGTGAGATAGTAACAGTGTCAGAATTTTATAAATTCGCTCGAGTGTGACTATGATACAAAATTCTTAGGAGTGCTTAAGAATTATCTTATCACGATTCTCTAAAAGTTTAAACAAATCTAAACTTTTTTTGGTTGCTCAATCAAATTTATGGAAGCAATACATATAGCACTATAAGGCTTTCATCAGGATCAGAATTTTTAAAAATTTCTCAAGTTTGATTATAATATGAAAATTTTATGAAAAGATTATTGATGCTTCATAACCATCCAAAAAAATTCAAAATTTTATAGCATGGTTTGAATCATTTTTCATTCAGTTGAATTTTATCGGTGAGCCTTTTATTAGAACAATAGCACTGTCTAAATTTTTGAAAATTCCTCATGCTTGATCATCATCTAAAAACATTATAAGAACATTATTGATGTGTCAGAACCATCCAAAAAAATTCAAAATTTTCCAACATGGTTTGAACCATTTTAATTCGGTTGAAATTTACTGATCAGTCTTTTATTAGGATAGTAGCACTATTAGAATTTTTAAACATTCCTCAAGCTTAATCATCATCTGAAAATTTTGCAGAAATGTTAGTGATGTGTCAAGACCATCTAAAAAAATTTCAAAATTTTTTAACATCGTTTCGACCATTTTTCACTCGGTTGAATTTTGTTGAGATTTCAGTAATTTCGATCGAAATTTCAAAAATTTCATTTTAAAAATTCTAAATTTCAAATTTACTTTTTAAATTTTAATCAGATTTCACCTATCATCGAGACGTGAACCGAAAACGAAATTTCAATCCCCGGTGTAAACCAGGAAGAACTCCCCCAATATACACATCCGTGAAAAGTTCCTTGTACGATTTCGAGTGGGCTCAGCGGTTCCTCCTTCCCCAGAGGCCAGCGCAGACAGGTGGGTCCCACCGCACGACGATGCCTCTCCCAGGGGTCCACCATGGACCCGTTGCACGCCGCACCCACCCGCACGGCTCCCATCCCGACGCTCCCGCTGCCACGTGGGACCCGCACCCTCTCCACGGGCCCACCTGCAGCCGCAGGGAGGTCGGCCTCGTGAATCTCCACGCGGCCTCTCGAAGGGCCCACGAGGCCGGATCAACCGGTTAATTTAAATCTGGACCGGAGCGATTAAGGAAATAAAAAAAAGGCACCGTCGAATTGGGAAAGTCTGGCCTTTATAAGCGAACGCCACCCTCCCCGAAATAAACCGACGAACGAATCACCCTCCTCTCTTCTGCTCGACGCGAAGCCAAAAAAAACTTCACCGAGAAGCGGAGGAAAAAAGTCTCGTGCCGTCTCGCCCACAGGTTGGTGCCGCTCGTCCCCTCCCCCGCCCCAGATCCGGTCGCCGATCCTCCTCGCCGAGGCGCGGACCGATCTGGAGTTCTGTATCCGATTTGCTGCTGATGCGTCCGCTTCTTTTAAAGATCTTTCTTTGGGGGGTTTGTTTCGTAGGAATCGTTGGGGTGTGTGTGTAGGTTCTTCCGTTGGGATTAATCTGGTGTGAGCGGATTGGACCTGCGAGAGTCGGTTTTGGTTGGTAGGAATGTTCGTCCCTGATTTTATTTCTGTATGTCTATCGTTGCTGGGTGTATGACTTTCCTTTGAATTTTGTTGCAATTTTTGGCGGTAAATTGTGCTTTCCGTCGATTTTTAGATTGGGGAGCGATGTAGAGGAGGTGATTTGACTCTTTGGAATCTAACTGCAAGGGAGAAGTGAAGAATATATGATTTGCTCATACTTGGTGAATTGTTGGTGGTTAAGGACTGAGGAAATCATCTAGGCCTCTACTGGATTCACACGACACGCCTGCTTGCCTGTGGCCTTATCTCTTGCATGTGAACCTCGTGCGAAATCATCCACCATGTGCCGCTGCGAGGAGATAATAAGCACTAACATGGTTGGTTCCTTGTGGCCCTTGCGTTGCGATAGATAAAGCAGCGAGCTTTCTTGCCGTGCCTGGCAGATAAGCGGCGATTGCGGTGATGATTACGGGATGGTGGCATGGGCTTTCTTGATGAGCCTGGGAAGGTCAGTTGCTTAGACATGTGGATGAAGGTGCCGTCAAGAAATTGGATTACGTCAATTGTGTGCACATCTGGCTGAAGGGATTTAGGATCTAGATTGCTTCACCCTTTCGCCCGTGGCCTGCCTTGCGTCGGTGGTGTATAAACCATATTTCCTTGCAGATGAATCAAGTGTCATGCTATGGCGGTGTAAGGGAACGGATAGATCAGGTGTGTAGAGCTTCAATACATGTAGTCTAAGGATGAGATGGAACATCGGTCCTGCAGAATAAAATTTGCTCATATAGCAGACCAGGGAGGGGCACAGTGCATTGGCTAACAATTCCATTGCTGAGTTGCAGGTATGATTTGCCCATGCTGATTTTATTCTGCGGGACGTAGCAGTCAGACATGCTGTTGTTTTCTCGCTTGCCGTTACAGTGTAGTATGGATTTGATTGAAGCCTAGTCCAGCTCCTAGGGGGCGCCTATCTAGCAGTAGGAAGTAGTCTGATCAGGGGAATCATGGATAGCTGGTTCAAAGCCCTTATGAACCGACTGGCATGAAAATAATTGGCTAGAACTGTGCTAACTTGGATGTTTTCATCGGCACATTGGCTGTCATGTATTGCCTTCCAGATGCATGCTATGTTATTCACAGGCATTTTTTCAGGTGAAAGACTGAAACAGGAGTACATCCCCTAATTAAAAAGATAATGAAATTTGCATCGTCCAGCCGTGCCAATTTTCCTCTATCTTTGTACAACCTGTGTACTTTAACATTAGGTTTCACTTATTTCTTGTCCTGAATCATGTATTTTAGGTTCCACTTTACTACGAGTTTCTTTTGTTGTTATGTTTGCATCGGTATTTCTTGCTAACGAGTTGGTGAACTTCTGTGACTACAGCCCATAGGTAGCAATGGCACAAGAGAGCTGGAAGGAGTCTGAAGAGACTGTCCACACGCCTGAGGCCCCGATTTTGTGTGTAAACAACTGTGGCTTCTTCGGCAGCAGCATGACAAACAACATGTGCTCGAAGTGCTACAGGGACTTCATTAAGGTCACGACAATGGCTGCCCCCATAGTGGAGAAGAAGGTGTTCACAGCAGCATCGTCCTCCACGACACCATTGGAACCAGCAAAGCCAGATGAAGTGCCCGCGGCACCTGTGGTCGAGAAGCAAGCAGCATCAGCACAGGAACCTCCAAAGCCGCCCAGCAACCGATGCCTTTCATGCCGCAAGAAGGTTGGCTTGACTGGTTTCCAGTGCCGCTGCGGAGGAACCTTCTGCTCCATGCACCGTTACGCCGATTCACACGAATGCACCTTCGACTACAAGAAGGCTGGCCGGGAGCAGATAGCCAAGCAGAACCCTGTTGTGATGGCCGAGAAGATCAACAAGATCTGATTGGTTGCTATGCAGGGTTCATTGAATTTCTATTCGAGATGGTACCGGAGCCCTCAAGTTTACTTCAATCAGTAGATTCCTTCAGGTCTGGGCTAGTGTGCTAGGGTATCAATTGTGTCTATCCTTCTCCTTTACCATGGTTTCATTCTCTCGATTATGAAATAATGTAAATATATCTGTTCTATTCTTAAAACTATATTCCATCCTATTGCCTATTATTACTGCTTTGATGCCCGATTTTATCGTTGATCACGACCGTCAGTTCATCAAGAATTGTGCGCCTTTTATTGTGATTTTACCTCCTTGATCTTATCAAGAAGTTGGAGAAAACCCTGCTATTCCTGCCTTTTCCTGGAAGTTACATTTCAGGATTTTGTACTTCATAGCATATCTCTTGCCGGTATTAAAAGGATGGCGGTTTGTGCTGTGCCTATCGCTTTAGTCTGAAAGTTGTGCTGAAATGATGCCGTGGTTTTGTGTCGTCGCTTCCTCTGGAAGTTCCACTCAGGAGTCAGGATTTGTGTAAGATGATGAGATAGGATTGTATACGAGGCCCCAAGTGGTATCGACAGGTCACCGGTCTTTATGTTAATCACTTGTGCTGAAAGTTTGAACATATCAAGTACTACTTGCGTTTGCATAGTTTGGTGCAAGATAAGCATAGAGATGTCAGGCTGCTTCTTGGCTTGTCTGTGATGTTCCTTGCAAGATGCAAAATTTGACTTGGTCATGCAATCAGCTTAATGGGTGTGCTATGTATATTCGAATGCTTATTCAGAAGTTACATGAGATGAGATAGAGACAGAAATTACATGAGATGAGATAGAGACTGAGAGTATTATGTATTATTGCTGGGGGAGGAAACATTGCCGTGGAACATGACATGGAGGATTTACTGACAATGGCCTGTTATAGCAGACAGTCGACACTAATAGATTCGTAAAGCTCAAACTGCAGACCGCATTGTATTGTGTGTTAGGTTTTTCAAAAGCAAATAAATTGCGTGAGAGACTACCGACAACGACCCCTTCTTGACTTTCTGTAACACAGAGGATTGGATCACTGGAGTTTAGTACTAGTACTCATTTAACTGGTTTCTTTTTTCATCCTTGACTGTGACTTTGAAAAGCAACATAGCATATGCTCCCTACAGAAGGGATAGAACTCTAGAAAAAGCGTCCATTATAATCTACTCCCTCCGGTCACGAAGTCACGAATAATTATCGTTTTAGACATCGTCACGATCTTCAAAACACAACTTTAACCACTAATTTTTATTATAATATATTTATTAAAACTAATAAAATTATAACATTATAAAAATATTTTTCAAAACAAATCTACATATATGATTTTTCAAATATCCAATTTAAATATTTAAAAGATATTAACAGTCAAAGTAATTAGGCTAGAACACCCATCTTTTCAGACCAAGGTATCCTCGAAAATGCATACTTCTGAGTAGCCTAATAATAAGGAAATGTTCTGCCATATAACATGATATGCCTGGAAGTGGAATTGAAATCTATTTCTGGCGTATTTCTAGTTACGGATTGAAACAAAACCTAATAACGAGTTACTACTAGTATTGGGTGACATGTCCATATTAATTCTGTTGAGCTTAGTGGTTATAAGAAGCAATAGCAGAGTGTCCTATAATAGCCACGTGGTAAAGCTTAATCAACTCCATTGCCATCCTACAAATTGTTTCTCATCTCTCTGTCATCCAAGCATGAGATATTTTATTTTTCTTTTGACGGAACGAAACTTTTTATAAAGGTGAAGATACACAGTAAGGAAACAAAGAACTGTTCACAAATTTGCATTCTGTGATATGCAGAAAGCCAATCGAATCCATCGCATCTGGTGAGCTTGGAGAATGTTCACTAGATATTCGATTCCCTTCTGAAAGTCTAGCTCAACCATCAAGGGCAATGTCGAAATCGAAAATGGGAAATCTGAAACAAAAAGTGCAAGATCCATGAAGTTCAAATGGGGTCAGATTTATGGGTATGCCAATCAGCACAGATCCGCTGCATTGTGGCGGATCCTAAGGCTGGGGCGACAATATGATATCATCGTCCTCCGGACAAAACTGAAGGGCCAAAAAAGCACAGAAACAAAGTTGAATGAATTCAGATCCACGTTGTATAGCCGCGTGGTAAAGCCTAAGCAACTCCACTGTTATCCTACAAATTGTTTCTAATGTCTCTCCGGCATCCATGCATGAGAAATTTTATGTTTCTTTTGACATAGCGAAACTTAATTTCTTTCGATAAAGGTGCAGATACACAGTCAGGAAACAAAGAACTGTTCACAAATTTGCATTCTGTGATATGCAGCAATCCAATCAAATCCATTGCATCTGGTGAGCTTGGAGCATCTTTTTACGCCCTCAGAATGTTCACTAGATATTCGATTCCCTTCTGAAAGTCTTGCTCAACCATCAAGGGCAATGTTGAAATCGAAAATGGGAAATCTGAAACAAAAAGTGCAAGATCCATGAATTTCATATGGGGTCAGATTTATGGGTATGCCAATCAGCACAGATCCGCTGCATTGTGGCGGATCCTAAGGCTGGGGCGACAATATCATATCATCCTCCGGAACAAAACTGAAGGGCAAAAAAAAAACACAGAAACGCAGTTGGATGACTTCAGATCCACGTTGTGACATTCTCGGGACAACACGTCGATTTTAACAGTTAATTTCAGTTAGTTCAGCTTTTTAGTTTATTAAATTTCAGGATTACAATTAAACCATCCAGTTTTCCAACAGAGCCGTTAGAGCACAAAAATTAATTTGATCCCAGAAGGCAGGGATAGCGTAAACTAAGATGATTAATTAGACACCTAAAAAAGATGATTAATTAGAGAGAGCCTCAGAGATCTTGGTGGTTTGTGATCATCAGATGGGGCTCTTGGCCCATCAAGAGTAGCAAATATTTTCTCACATCCTCGGCCCTCAAGATTCAAGAATGCACACACACACAAAACCCTAAAAAAATTCTTTTACAAGATTAAAACTACCTAATGGCATCATCTTGGGTCAGAAGTAGCTGATTAAAGATCATCTTTCAATTAAGAATCAATGGGAATCCGTCTGATTTTCGTCGTAATCCCCAACCATGCCCATCGGTAAACACAATCAAAAGACTACGAAAAAGGGGGAAATTCCGAAAAAATTGCAAGAAATCACAGAAATTTACCTGCTTTGTCACCGGCGAATCCTGGATTAAACAGAGGATGGCCGGAGCTAAAAAGCAGGAAAACAAAACTAGGAGAGCGTTCTCCCCTTGGATTCAATCTCGCCTAAGGATAGATTGCTCGCCGCACTCGAGATTAGCAGCGAACAATTGCAATGTTAGGCTAGAGAACAGAACCAAAAAAATTAACAACACGTGAGAATCGAATTGAAGAAAAACGAGCGCAAATCAAGATCAACAATGGAGGGGTTAGGGTGTTTGCAATGGAGCGGTGTGGCGTTAAACCCTAGATTGGGAGATGCGACCATGGCAATGGATGGCGGCGGCGGCTGGGGAAGGCAGGGTTTGGGGCTTCAGCATTTGTAGGCGTTGAAGCGGGTTGTGGTGATAGTATCGGGTTGGGTTTTGGATCCGATTGTGGTTAGCCCGTGCTCGTGGTGACTGGGCCCAGTGTGTACAGCTAGTCGAGGTTTGAATTTGGCTGTATAAAGATCCATCCATGGAGTATTTATGGGCAGAATTTTTTACTAAAAAGAGAGTAAAATAGCCCATAAAGGTGAGACTTCAGTGCTCCAATAGCAAATTCTTGAAAAGAAATTTTGACTGTGTTAATTTTCTAGGGATATGTGTAGAGCCTGTTTGAAACGTATGAAAAGTTTATAGGGAGGTCTATTTATGTTGGTGATGAGTATTTGACTCTATTTGAGTTAGGAGTATTGAAGGATCATGTGGAGGTCCATCCATGTTTGTGATGAGTATTTGACTTTATTTGAGTTAGGTGTGCTCAAGTTTGAGTTTGATTTGGATTGATTTTCAAAATGAAGTAATTTGAGTTGTCTCTGCTAGGAGTGGAAGTACCGATCGTATGGACGCGGTAGTGATGAGTTGGATGGTTTATATTGCATATCATTATGGGCATTGCTATGTGAAAGGTTTTTTCCTTGTCTTTGATGGTTGCAGGACGACGGTGCTAGGTCATGGTGAGGCGAAGGGTGACCGTGACTAGGCGAGGAGCGTCGGAGGTCCAGACGGTTGGGAAATCGCCGGAAGATGATCGGAGATGGAGTCCGAGCAAGTCAAGAAGACAAGGAAAGGTGTTGATGCTAGCTAGATGTCGTGTGGATCAATGAGGGCCGTCGGATTGAGGTCTAGTTGATAGGTTAGCGGGTCTAGGTAGTATGCTTTGAAAACCGTGCAAGAAAACCCGGTATGTGTGTGGGTTTTGGGTTAGCCCTTGCATGGCTGTGTGTGTGGGTTAATCCTAGCCCTTAGATGAGTGCTCTATGGTTGAGGGACTCATCCAAGGGTGTTAGGTGGTCCAAGAATAGTATAAATAGGGGTGGAGGGGTAGCCTCCTTCTCTTAAAGGTTTTGAGGTTTGTGAATGCTCCTTTGAGCTTTGCCCACATGAAAGTGAGGCTTTGTAACCTCTCCTTCCAGAAATGAAAGTTTTATCCATCCACCTCTGAATTTATTTTGCGCATTTACATTATATCTTTACTTTACGCAATTTAAATTCAGCATTTACTTTCCCGCAATTACATTCTCGCAATTTACTTTCATGTAATTTGGATTTGCCTCCCCTCCTTCTAAATGCTGCTGATCTTGGATGTTTTGAGTGTGTTCATATGGTTTTACATCACTTTTGCACTCTTGGGTTGAGTAGAGAACATCTTTTCTTTCAAGTTCCAACTTTGTTCAGAACTTGTTTTTCGCGCAGCAGTCAGTGTTTGATTTCTATAAAAATATTTAAAAATCTTTTTCAAGTGATTCTTGTTGTAGGAGGTGCGGGACTCTGACATCCACTTGCATAAAAATTTTGGAGTTCACTTGTTGCACCGTTTGGGCGCCATGAGGTGAAAACCGAGCCCCAGACTTTCTGCTCGAAGTTCTTGACCAGACTGTGTTGATTTTTCCTGTTTTTTATGTAAGGCTTTTTGAGGAGAAATTTGGTGGAGTTCTTCACGACTCTGATGCTCATAGTTAGAAAAAGTCTCAAAATTTTGTGAGCTGCAGAAACCCACCAACCTCCTGTGCAAATTGAGGACAAGTTCTGGAAATTCTGCTTTTGCTTTTCTGAAAGTGACTTTTGTGATTTGAATTGATGTCCTTTCTAAAAGCAAGAGTTTGAATTGATTCCTCTTTATCTTGGACACTAGAAATCCAGTATTGTGACTCAAAAATCCCCACATATTTTATGGTACTTATCCATGCAAGCTTGGGGTACACATAGTTGTCTAGTTTTTCAGGTTTTTCACGATTTCCTTTGAGCGATGTTGTCGAGGTTTTGTTGGAGTATTTTGGGGGAAATTTTATTTGCGATCACTCACCCCCCTCTGTTCGCCATCTCGGTCCTTCAAATATGATTTATTTTTAATAACTAGATAATTATTGTATATCATTTTGGACATTGTTATGTGATGGTTTTCCTTGTTTTTGAGGGTTGCAGGACGACGGTGACAGGTCATGGTGAGGCGGAGGATAACCGGGACTAGGTGAGGTGCGCTGGAGGTCCAGATGGTCGGGGATCGCCGGAAGATGACCTGGGACGGAGTCGCTGCGAGTCTAGAAGACAAGAGAACAGCTGAGATACTACCTTGGAGATGCTCGGATCAAAAAGAACCGTTGGATTGCGGTTTAGAGGATATGGTAGTGGCCAAGTTAGATTGAATTAATCTCAACCCTTGATAAAGTAGCAATGTTTGAATTTTTAAAAATTCCTCAAATGTGATAATCATCTGAAATTTTTATGAGAACATCATTGATGTGTCAAGAACCTCCACAAAAAATTTCAAAAAATTTCGTCATTGTTTGACCTTCTTTTCAACTTCTACAAAAAAGTCAGGCTATTTTCGTCACACGGTATGGCGAAAACCCTATTTTCACCATACCATGTGGCGAAAATAGGGTGTCCCGGCCGGTTGCTCTGTCAGACGGTGTTAATGGTGCAATTAACTAATTTTCGCCACACCGTTTGACGAAAATTGCATTTTCACCGAACCATCTGGCGACTACTCTATTTTCGCCAACCGGTTGGGCGATGTAGTATTATTTTTGCAAAAATTTTCACCCACGTATTAATGTCGAAATTACTTTTTTAAAATGTATTATTTAAAAGAAAACTCTCAAACTGCTGTCTAGCTGAAGCCATCTCTTCCCCCGACAGCCTAGAACGCTCTTCTGACAAAATTGCACCATTTTCAAGACTCTTTTGGAGATTGTTGATCTCCTCTTGTGAAGATTGTAGCTTCTCCCGTGTCACCGTGAGCTCACCCTCTATGTCGGTAACTTCTGTAGCTTGATCAACACCGTTTCCATTATCTTTATAATCACAATGGCACCTCAAGCTCTTCTCCTCGAAAACCTCAAGTTTCTCATTTGTATCAGCAGTTTTTGGTTCGCCGCATTGGGCTCATCCTCAAGCTCAAGTACTCTCTGATGTAATGCGTAGGCAATGCCAGCATCCTCACCGTCTTCAGACTTTTCATCGATTCTGATTGTGAAGCTAAGTCCTCAAGCTCCTTCCTTGAGGCTGGTGAGTCATTGTTCTTGTTGCTCATAAAGAAGTCAAAACCGGCAGCTCTAGGACTTTGCGCCCTTGTCCAGGACTTCTGTTGTTCACGGCTCTGCTCCCTTGTCCATGACTTCTGTGGTTCAGCTCAACTAGATAATCGACCGCGGCGTGCCACGCCACGTTCGCCGCTCCCCACGCGAGCTAATTGAGAAAACGTGCGACTGCCGCTCTCTACAAGAGCAAAACGAGGAAACACGCGAAACGGTTGAAAGTATAAAATCTGCGATTTCGCTGGAACGGAAGATCCGCCTTGAAAAAACGGAAAAAAAAAGACCTAAAAAATTTTTCTCCGGAAAAGGACCTAAACATAATTTTATTTTTCCAAAAAAGGGCTTAAATGTAATATTAAAAAAATACAAAAAGGACCTAAATGTAACGTATATTTTTTTTTCCAAAAAAGCACATAAACGTAATTTTGATTTTCCAAAAAAGGACCCGAACGCAATGCCTAAAAACGTATAAAGGACCTAAATGTAATATATATTCTTTTTTTAAAAAAAGGGCCTAATCGTATTTTCCCCCAAAAAAGAACCTCAACGTAAATTTTTTTCGCAAAAAGGACCCGAGTGTAATTTTTTTTTCACGGCTCGGCTTGAGCCGCGAGCCGAGCCGGCTCAAATGAACCACAGCCCGGGAATTCTTTAAGAGTGCGTTTGGTTGGGTGAACGAGGATGAACGGGATAGAATGATACATGATAGATTTTGATACATGCGTTTGATTGAGTGTATGAAATCATCTTGTACGGGACGGAGTGGTACAAATTCTAGGAATATTCCTCAAATATGCTGTACCATCTCGTACCTCTAAATTGGTTGAACCATCCTGTACCATCCCGTACCACTAGTGATAAAGTTTACCATACTAACCTCATCCATCCAACCAAACATCATCTCGTACCATCCCGTACCATTCCATCCGAGCAACCAAACAAAATCATGTATCATTCCATTCAGACAACCAAACACCCTCCCCGTACCATCTTATCCAGGATTATCCCATCCAACATGTATCATCCCATCCCGTTCATCCTTGTTCATCCAACTAAACGCACCCTAAGCTTTAATGAAGGTATGATTTTTTTTAGGGTGCGGGGCATACCTGGATTCGCCCCTGCTCTGTATGTTTTTTTCTATTATCTGTTCGTATGGGACACGGGAATATTCTATGTAGATCGAATTAAATATTTATTGATTTTGGTTAAACTCCTCTCTCTCAGCGTGTTTGGCAACTATTGGGAAGAAGAATGGAGTTCTAGGGAAGAGTTATGTTCCGAAGTCCAAACAGACTTTGTCAACATACAAATTTTACGAATCTAAAAAAAATCCCTGCAATTTGTGCAAATAACATTAGTACAAATTTACCATCTAATCTAATGTCAGATAAGATGTACTCAATCAATTCATTAAAGAAAAGAATCTGAATTGCAAGCTTCTAATCCAGTCCAAAAGGGAAAGACAAATCTTAAAAGAATGCAAAAAATCAACAATGGACATTGATCTTCTCAACACATACACAACCGTTGTGGCAGCAGCTAATATAGCCTAGTACTACCACACAGCAACAGTAGCTGCGCCAACGCCACTAGGACGGCCGGCCGCCACCACGGCACCGAACGGCACACCGCGCACAGCCGCCGTCGAGGTGGCGATCTGTATGGTGAAGTTGCACACCACCGTGGACGGGTTCAGTCTCGTTGGGCAACGCGAGGCCCTGGAAGCCGCAGGCTTCGTCCGTCTGGCTCTGCGCCTGGAAGTAGGCGTTGAACGCGTATGAGGCGTTGCCATTGGCGTCCATGGCGTTGCACGTCGAGCCGTAGCCGAGCAGCGAGACGCCGGTGAACGTGCACGCGTAGTCGATGTTAGCGCCAAGGTTGCCGAGGTCCTTGGCCTTCTTGGTGTTCAGCACGCACCACGTCTTGGGCAGGTATTTGACGCCCTTCGCCGGCAGTCCACACCACACCTAGCAGGCAAGCACAGCTTAGCTCGCCACACTGAAACACGCACACTACAGTACTTGCAATGGCCTCGAGGTTGGCACTCAGCCTCCTCTTGGCCGTTGGAGAAACTATTGCTGCTGCAGAAACTAGTGATTGTGGGCTTAGGAGCAAGTAATACCTATTGCTTTTCTATGAAGAAAAACCTATCAGTGCTATCACTAGATGAAATAGCAGCAACAGTTTTTACTGCGCTGCGGCGCCTTCTCAGAAGAACCTATCATTTGGAGTAAATTTGACCATTTGCTTTGTTCAGAAACCTATTGCAGAAAAACCTATGGTGGGCTCAAGAGCAAGTAATACCTCAAGAGCAAGCAATAGCTTGGCACTCAGCCCCCGATGGAGTTAACAGTGACGATGATCTTAAGTAGGTTTTTTCTATGAAGCAGCAGAAACTAGTGATTGTGGGGCTGTGGACTGTGCATGCAGCAATCTGCTGGGCCTTACGGAAAGCGAGAAATGCTTCTTGTTTTCAGAATAAAGGATTGATCAGTGGAGGATGCCAATAGGATTGATCAGTGGAGGATGCTGCAGAGAAAGGACGCCCGAGGAATGCTGGGTGAAGGGGTAGCCATGATCAAGAAGGTTTCTGAAGAAGACTGATGGTGTGTTGATGTAATTCGGTAGCGACGTTAGGTGGTTGTTTTTTGTGAGGACTCTGTATCCTTTGTTCTTCTAGGCTTTATGTTACGTGTGGTCCTGTTCTGGTTTTATAACCGGTGGCTTCTTGCCAGTCAGGTTTACTTTCGTCTTTGAACTTTGTAAGAACGATTAGGTTCTGTTTGGATGAGTGGTAATTTTTAGAAGGTTTTGAGATTTAATTCAAATTTAAACTACATCATGAAACATTCCAATAAAATATCTTTAATCTAAACACCCTTAAGGTTTCAATAAATATAATCGGGGCTATCCCCCGTTTAAAAAAAAACTAACTGGCATGTCACCATGTGTTTGTGGCTAAAGGTCGTGGTTAGAATTCCACTAACTGCACCATTTAATTATAATAATAAGACCAATCACTAGACGCCACCAAATTTCACTACAAACAAAATATGGTATAAACATAGATGTGTTGAGAACTAAGCTTAGCTCAATTGCCTACGGGTTCGAGTCCTCTCGAACGCATGCTCGCGAGGGCTGGATACATACGTTTAGGTGCGTGCGTAGGTGTACGTGTGTACATGTGTATGTTGTTTGTAGTCCGGATGTTGATCTCCTTCTTTACTGAATAATAAGGCCAATCACTAGACGCCACCAAATTTCACTACAAACAAAATATGGTATAAACATAGATGTGTTGAGAACTGAGCTTAGCTCAGTTGCCCACGGGTTCGAGTCCTCTCGACCGCATGCTCGCGAGAGCTGGATACATACGTTTAGGTGCGTGCGTGGGTGCACATGTGTACATGTGTATGCTGTTTGTAGCCTGGATGTTGATCTCCTTCTTTACTGAATGTTAGAGCTCCCGATCAATTTTAAAAAAACACATGTAGATGTGTTGCTATAATACATCTACTGCCGAATGGAACTCAGTAGTGTTGCCATAAAAAATTAGCAATTTTAAAGTGGCGTGTGGTACTCAAGACAAGTCCAATAGCAAGTGGGATGATTGATTTGCAAATTGGTGTCCATGCTGAAGATCTCGATGAGCTAATCGCAATGACATGTTATCCGTCCAATTCTAAGTTTAGACGAAAAAATTAGCGGTGAACTAGTACAGCTAGTACTATGCTGATACTAATTATTATATGACCACGTATCTTAATGGTCGATTGTAGATACTGACATGCTTACGTGGTCAGCCAAGAAGTCCAAAGGAACTAGGATCGTACAAATCATCAAGATACCAAGACGTGCACGAACCAAGTTGATTTAATCTCCATCTAGCTGCAGTTGGGCCCATCCGATGAAATAGGAAGCGAAGCACGTCAAGAGAAAGGAAGGCCTCCGTTACCGAGTGCAATTCAATCTGGGAAGCAACAAAATCAACATGCCGATCGGGCAGGGGCTTCTGGGCTTTAAATAAGACCAGGAGGCTATCCGTAGAACTTGTTTTCAATCATCTTTTATATTTATTTGTTCTTTCGGAATTGCTAGGAGCCCGACTCTTATTTTTCTGGATGCTGTAACATTTTTTTCCTACGTGTGAAATATTTTTCTTCAATAACAGTAGACATGTCGATCCGGATTGATGCAACATTTTTTTCCTACGCGTTAAACATTTTTTCGCTACGCGTGAAACATTTTCCTTCGATAACAGTAGAAATGTGTGCGCGAAAAAAAATATTGCAGACATTGAAAAAAAATGTTACAGACGTTGAAAAAAATGTTACACCGAGTGTCCGACGAAACATTCAACGATCGGATGTCCGGCTCTAGTGTTCGCCTTATTCTTTTATACTTTAGAAGTAGTCAGTTTTACTCAGTAGATCTAATTTACATTGTGTAATTTGATGTTGATTAGTATTGTTTCGTATCGATGAGTTAATCTTCATCGGTTTACGTCCATCTAAGAGCTATTTATGTTCGATATTACTTCACATCAACGTATCATTTAGAATCAATTTTTGCTTAAGTTATCTTGCTACCGGTGATTTTTGTCGGTTTCACATCTCCTTACTGACTTAGGTCAAATCGGTTGGAACATTACGGCACACTGTGTGCTTGACCTCTGTATCTTTAGTGAGGATACAGTGACGTCGATTCAAAACTTTTCCGACGGTGACAGGTAGATATGCCATATGAGAGAGCAGGCATTTGAAACACACATGCTTAAAATTCACTATCCACCCTCACTTAACATGCACATTGAGCTATATTGAATTAATTAGCACGACTTAACATGCACATTGAGCTATTGAAGGAATCAACACGACACTAAGATAAGCTAGCGGGCAAGCAAGCAATTAGACTATCGGTTTTGCATTTGAGAAAATTGATTATTTACCATTAAATTACTTTTTTTTCACAATATGTCGTCGAATAACTCTCTCTTCTATTTATTGTTGGTGTATTTGGGATTTTCCCCAAATTTCAAAAGAAAGAAAAAAAAGGGACCAACTGGGCCGGCCCGACCTATGTGGCTGAACCAGCCCAGCCGGCCCAGACGTGTAGGGATAAGGCATTGAACGGTGCCTCCTCCCGAGTGAAGAGCTGAGTCAGCGAGAGAGGGGGGTATGGCGAGCAGGTCAAGGGGAGATCGGGCAGCGGTGCCCGCATCCCACGGCCGCCCGCATGTGGCAGCGAGGAGCGGCGGATCCGGCTGCCGTTGCTTCCCCTCTCACTCTCCTGTGCTCCTAGAAAGCCAGGGTGAGCTCCTCCTTGGTTCCTCACAGTGAAAACACCCCTCTAATCCCCATCTAGCCGGTTCTAATCCTCACACTTTAGTTGAGATTTTGTTTGATTTTTTCTTTGTATATGGACCCTCTGTGATCTTTTTGGCACTAATCAAAACCGGACCCAACTAGTGGATGCCGCTCTTGCGTGTAACCCTAGTTGTTGCCCGGTTTTGATCCTTGGCCGAATGGTGGTTTTGAGGTCTGCTTGGAGGCAAAGATCGCAAGAATCTCAGTTGCTTGACTGATAATTTGTGTTGTCTTGCTGCTTGAAATGGTGTGGTGTGTGAGGTGTGGCTTGGCAACTTGTGTGTGCTAGTGCTGGTCATTGTGACCTACTGTGCTGTGTTCGGCAATTTCATTCCCTTTGGCCGAGGGACTGATTATGTGGCTTTGAGTGGTGCTAGCTACATCTCGGATCTCCTGGTGAATTGCCTCACCGTGGGGATTGCGGCTTTGTATCTCCGGAACGTTCACCGATGATTTCTGCAGCATTGCAGCGGCGATATCGTTTTCTGGGACATCGTCTTTGACGAGCCTAGCCGGCTGCACTAACTGATCAGTCGATGCTTTGTGAGTATTCTCAAATCGTTGTGATTACTTTCTTTTTATTCATTGCAAGGGGCCGGTTAATTTAATTGACTTGGGGACCTTGCATGTGGGGAGACAATTGTTCGATGACGATTGGGCTATAGAGAGACTATTTGTGACAACACAACTTAATTTTCAGTTATCTTTCATTTGCTTGATTAGTAGTACAATTTATTTTATCTCATTTATGCTCGTGCTTTAAATCACTAGCTTACTGTCTTTTGTCTAGTTTTATCATTTATTTGCTGCTTCCCTGTTTACTTTATTGTCAGTATCCTCTGTTCTTGATCTATTAGCATCTGTTGGTTTAGTCTGTAAGCTGTCTTGTGGGTTGATTCACTATCATTTGCATTAAACTCGGAGATAATCAATTGTTTAGGTTTCTAAATCAGTCAAATATTGAAAAACTGATAATTATTTTGAATTGAAGTAAGGTTGTCACAAATAAGTCTGTGATCTTGTCCCTAGTGGCGAGGAAGGCCTTTTTATGGCAACCCAACATCCCAGAACAATCTAAAATCAGCTTGAGCATTATTGCTAGTTGTATGTCTCTTACTGATCATTGTTATGCATTTACTTAAATACTTGATTATGAGCATACATGTTTTGATATTGTCAAATATCGTGTTTCAGTATTTGTGCTTATGCTTTATTAACAATGATAATTCTTGGTTATTTAATATGTTTGGAATAATTGTTATGATAAATTTGCTAATACCATATTATTTACAACATATATCGGGTTTCAAATTTTCTTTACAATAGGACATCGTGTCACTTCTCTGTCCATACCCCTCCGTTAAGCCATATGAAAAAGACCATTTTGCTCTCGAATATCACGTGAAATTTTGGAACTTTTTTTCTTTCCATACTGCTGCGTGTAACTCTAGCTAAACTCCAATTTATTTTGGTCTCTATGTGCACAAAGTTTCCTCACATGTGTCTGCAGCTATAGTTGATATGTTGTGTCCGCAGTTGTGTGCACCTTTGCTGTGAAGGTTAAGAGTTCATAACATTGTGATTACACATTGTGTGCTGGACAGATTAGAAATAAATTTGGTGATATCATATATGCAAAATCATTTAATACAATAGTAGTCAGGGATGGAGCCAGGCCTCGAGCCACCTGAACCTAGGCTCGAGGCCCAGCAATAAAAGCCCATATATCAACAAAGCCCTTGGCACAATTGGAGAGCGAACAATGGTCAACCCAGATGGCCTAAGCCAAAGGCTTGAGGCCCGGCTAGCTCCGCCCCTGTAGTCATGCATATTTGGCTTTTGGTTTGCAAGCTCGCAACTAGAGAGCAATAACGAGAAACAATTTTTTGTATTTTAGTGGATAGTAGTAGTTGCTCGAACAATATTTCCGTGCGGTTTTCTTCTCTGGGTAAAGGAGTGTAAAAAGTAATAGAGGATAAAACAGTTCCACACCTTTGTGTGGTAATTATGCTTATAATTTACCCAAACAATTCATAGAATTCGCTGGCCCAAGGTAGTCATACGCAACACATATAAATGTCAAATTTATTATATATCTACATAACTATTAAATATATACCGCTACTAAGGTAAAAAGAAGATTCAAGTTTAGTACTCTCTCAAGTGTCACAAATAGTTGTGTTTTGAACATATTTGTAGTTAAAATTTTGAAACTTTGACTGTCAATATCTTTTTAAATATTTAAATCAGAGACATGAAAATCATATGTATAGATTTGTCTCAAAAAATACTTTCATATATTATAATAAAAACTAGCGATTAAAGTTGTGTTTTTAAAGATCACGTCCACGCTGATAACTATTTATATCCTGAGGGAGTAAATGAGACGATAATCACAAACTATGATCGACAAGACCGTAAAATCAGGGTTCACTTTATCGCGAAAACCGACTCAAATATCGCGAAAACTCACCGTATTGAACAGGTTCGAAACCCTAAACCGATCGATGAACAGATCAAATTCAAAAAAAATTATGTCAGGTAAACCGATCGAAAATCGATGAAAATCAAGCGTTTTTTGATGCAAATCGACGAAAATCACTCAAAAAATCGGACGCAAAAGGAACGCCAGTTGATTTTCGAGAAAACCGATTGATTTTTTTTTCAAAATGTTTGATTTCGAAACCCTTATGTTTTTGATAATTTTCGTTTGATTTTCACTGTAAACCGGTATAGTTGGAACTTCGATTTTTAACCCGCAAATCGGTTCGGTAAAATCGTGAGTTCTTGTCAGCCCAAAAGCCCAGACAAGAAGAACTAATTTAAAACCCACACAGACGAAAACCAAATAAACCGAAAGCGATAAGGTTTGTTTCGGCGCGTCGCCACCCTCTCGTCTCCCTCCCGCCCGCCTCTTCCCCCTTCCCCTCTCTTCTCGCCTTCATCCGACCTGCTCGGGATGCTCGCGAGCCCCGCCACGCTCCACCTCCTCCCGCCGCCGATGCCGCCGCACCTCGCGTTCGCTCCCCCGCACCCCGCGCCGCCGCCCCACGCTTTGCTCCCCCTCTCCCGTCTCCGCCGCCTCGCGCCGTTCGCGTGCGCCTCCTCGCGCCGCCTGCGACCGCGAGCTCCGAGGCCCGGGGTTAGGGCTTCCGTCGGAGGAGAGGCGGCTGTGGCGGTGGCGGCGGAGGCGAGCAGCTCCGGCCCGACCAAGTTCTCCGTGAGGATACCCGTCGGCGACCGCCACGTGAGCCGCTACTGACCTCCTACTGTTCGTTCAATTGCGGCGCACTGCTCTGTTTACATACTGGGGAGTTGAGACTCTGCCGCGTGAGCCTCTCACGCATTCGTGCCATCGTGCGTTTGAGCATTTCCGCACGGTGAATTTTACTGGACGCAGTGTGTTTGTGTGTATTCCTGGTTGCTGCATGCTGCTAGCATAAGTGTGGTTTCTCAGGTTGTTCTTAAAAGTTAAGACCACCCACTGTGTCTGGTCATGTGCTCATCGTTATTTTCATGGAAATTGTTGCGCTTTTTTATCCTTTTGGGTCCAGTTGTTTGACACAGCGTGAGCATGGTTTTAACTAGAGTGTTTTTTGTTTACCAGATATTGGTGGAGACGGGCCACATTGGGAGGCAAGCGAGTGCTTCTGTAATGGTCACGGATGGTGAAACAGTAAGTGGTCAGAATTTGGTACCTAGGTGCCTGGTGTAAGAATTTTTTTAGAGAACATGCAAAAGCTTTGCGTGCCTTTGCAGTAAGATAGAAATGAAAAAATTACAATGACAGTACAGAAAAATATCTGAAATCGCGTGTGAAAAAACATCATTCTTTTGGCTGCTCCGAATGCCAAAGTGCATGCGGCAGACTATTCAATCCGTTGATACCGCATGAAATTTTGTCCTTGTGATGCTAAAATGGGTTCTTTATTTTCCCAGAGTTCTTTCTCGGGGCGCAACATTTGAATGAGTCACATTCGGCATATTGCTCTGTGTAATTGATTATAGTTATATTATGCCTTGTGTAGTTGCCTATTTCAAACACAAATAGGGGTGGTAGACTAGTAGTTTCATAATGTATTTGTTTCATGCTGTGGGAAAACCAAGAGCCTAAGTTCTTGGTTCTTTTAACAGTTTAGGTTGCCATGAGCCAGTCACTGTTCTAACTTCTATGTTGCTGCATGCCCAAATCGACCATGAGCTAGTCTTTGGTTCTTCTGTTGTTGTTTTTGTCGTAATTTATGCATGCCTTTCCAGAGGACAGCAAATTGTCCTATGCGAAACACCATTTTGCCTTTTCCCATGATCTACTCAAGACAGCGCTTTTATTTTCTTCGCCACTGTTCTCCAGCTTAAAATGATGAAGACAGAAGCATATTACAGTTTACAATTTCAACATCAAGACCTTGTATACCTAAATGGAATTTCTAATTGCATTGGCAGATTGTCTACTGTTCTGTTTGTCTGGCTGATAGTCCAAGCGATCCTTGTGATTTTTTCCCAATGTCAGTTAACTATCAAGAACGCCTTTCAGCTGCTGGAAGAACTAGGTACAGAAACCCAAAATTGTTCTTGTGGTTGTAGTCATCATCTATCATCTGTTTGTGTATTTCATTCACTCTTACCCTATTTGTCAACTGAATCCAGTGGTGGTTTCTTCAAGCGAGAAGGGCGGGCAAAAGACCATGAGGTTTGCTATACGAACTCCTACTCTATTCCGTTATTATATTTGTTGGGTGATTAGAGTTTCTTTCTTACTTTTAATCTCAGGTTTTAGTGTGCAGATTGATAGACAGGCCCCTACGCCCTACTATGCCCAAGGGCTTCTACTATGAAACTCAGATTCTATCCTGGGTAATCTAATCAACTTTTACTTGCATACGGAACTTGTACCATCAGTTTTGAGTTTGAGCACAATGTGAATAACTGATTATTATTCCACCGATTACTTGATTTTTTTTTTCTGATGAACTCCACTAATCATATGATGAAATGAGATAGTCTTACTATTACAGGTTTTCAGTTATGATGGCATTCATTCCCCCGATTGCTTGGCTGTCACAGCTGCTGGTATAGCCATGTAGGTTTAATGGAAACTATTGAAATAATATATTCTTCTTTTGTGGATTTATTTTTTTTCTTGTAGCTGCTTTTATTTATCACCAAACTTTCTCTGCAGGGCACTCTCTGAAGTTCCAAATAAACAAACAATTGCTGGAGTAAGAATCGGTATGATCAATGATCAGTTTGTTGTTAACCCAACCACTGAACAAATGGAGGACTCAGAGTTGGATTTGATGATGGCTGGGACCGACAGTGCCATATTGATGATAGAGGTTTGTGCTGAAGCTTTATTTGCACATACACTTCCCCCTTCCCCGGTTATCTCCTTACAAAAGAAACTTTGCGTATTGAAATAATCTCTGGAGATGAGAAATTGACACCATTTCTATCATCAATTTAGAAGCATGAATTCATACAAGATGCAAGCTTTACTGGTTGAATGCCACTCTTTCTTGCCATAATTTTGGTAGCAAATCTAATGAATGCCTAATATGGTTAACACTATACCAAAATTTTGCAACTGTTGACTTCAAACCAAACTGCCCCTTAATCCTTTCCATTTGTGCCTGTTGATGTTTTCCTGTATGCGAGCTAATGATGGGTCAAGTACAATCTTACTAGTCATGATTGTATGTGTGCATTTGCTTTTCCCGTTAATCTGACTATCTTCTAGCTGATATGAAAAAATCTAGATACTTTCGAGATCTGATTGATCTGATAAAGTAAAATAACTAAATGTTAATTTCTGTAATACTTTTAAATACTTTTCTAGTAGTTGTTTGTTTTATCAGTCTTCTTGTCTTCTATGCAGTGGGCAATCACGGGCATATCCTTACATTTGTTCATTTGTTGTTTCTTTGATGCTTCTCCGCCCTTGTTTTTAAAGATAGACCATTCTGGGTTATTCCTGGTTCATGAGCTGAACCAAGCTTTCAGTCTCTGTGTCAGCTCAGTTATCTTGATTTTCCCCTATAACTCCTAGTCATTCTTTTCTGTTAAGATTATCTCTTGATTTCTGACTAGTTCTTGATAGGGCTACTGTGATATCCTCACTGAGGAGAAGCTGCTTCAAGCTGTGGAAACAGGGCAGGTTAGCCCATAACTCATTATTATGCTATGCTTTTCGATGGAAGATATTGCTATCCATAATGTAGTTTGCCAAAGACTTGCTTGAACATTATGGTCAGCTACTCAGCTGATGTGATCATCGCTATCTCTTTTTATTCGGTTTAATAAATAAATACTAGTTCTGTTCCCAAAACATGCAACTTTTGTCTTGTTTATCTTCTCAAGGCTCCTTTTGGTTAAAGTATATTGGTTTTCCTTCTTTTGTGATTCTGACTTAATGTAGAAATCAGGTGGCAATTCAAGAAATCTGCAAGGCCATTGATATTCTTGTCCAGAACTGCGGAAAGAAGAAAATGGTTGATGCTATCGATTTGCCGCCCCCTGAACTGTACAGGCATGTTGAAGTACGAACATACTGCATCTCTTTATTTTATCAAATGTAGAATCTTTTAACTTGTTGGTATGCAACTATTTTAAGCTGTTAATAGGCTTATAGTAGGTGATAACAACAACTGTACTGCTTTTGGTATTTGTGGTGACTGGTGAGCAGTTGCTGTGTCCAAAGATCTCAAATATCAGTCCTTTTCTATCCTCTCGTCCTACACGTGTTATCATTTTCATTTGCTTGATATGAGTGATACAAAGGCCAATCCTTGATATTAAATAGTTAATATTGTTGTTCTCCCAGATTCTTGTTGGTGTTCAGGTGGACTGACTGGATTTTCATGGTGTTCAGATCTTACCTTTCTCATTTTTTGTTAGTTGGCCTCAATGTAGGTTATGTGTACATCTCCCATGAGCTCCTTTCTGAGTCATAATTTGCCAGAAAACAAATTGTTTTTATTTATACATTTAAGCCTTCCTAGGTTGTCAGTACCAAATTTGCTGGTGATGGAAATAGTTTATGTTCCAGCAATTATCAGAACACCAACAATCTAAAATCCCAGTTGGAAAAAATATTATTGATAGAAATATAACATGCTTTCTCCTTTCCAGATAGCATTTGCTATTGCCATTTCATCTACTTTCTTTTCCTCAGAAACAAATTAAGCAGATAGTTATAATGCGTTGTCTTTTGTATTTTCTTCATTGCTGATTTCAGCTGCTAATCTTGTTCAGGATATTTCTGGAGAGGAGTTGGTCAAGGCACTGCAAATAAAAGAAAAAATACCCAGAAGAAAAGCCCTTTCGGCATTGGAGGAGAAAGTAATAACGATACTTTCTGAACAGGGGTATGTTTCCAAAGATGAGTCATCTGGAACAGTTGAAAATTTTGATGATGTTGTTGAAGAAGAAGAAGAGGATGAAGTTATAGTTGATGGCGAAGTGGATGAAGGTGATGTCCACATCAAGCCAGTGTCAAGGAAGCCCCCCCGTCAGGTGATGGTAGCTGTTTTGTTCTCTCGGAAGTTATGGGCCCATGATTTGAATTCTTTGTGAAAATTTTAGCAATATCATCTTATAAATAGGCCTTTGCCTATGTCTGGTACCGGCTATTTTACAATTTTGCTAGATCTTATAGGAGTGAACTCAATGTTCTATTTTGTTGTTTGGTGTGACATTTTTTATCTAGCATCTCATGCACAATCGATCAACTGTCGCTTTTTACTGATTCACACAATCACACTGTGTTCCTTCTATGTAGTTATTCTCAGAAGTTGATGTCAAGCTAGTCTTCAAAGAAGTTTCATCCAAGTTTTTGCGAAGACGGATTGTAGAGGTATTGATTGCCTTTATTATCTAAAGGTCAAAGCTACTAAGATGACATCTTGACCTAAATGTTTCTGTTAGCATGCTTCTATTACATCATTTGTCGGGTAGAAATCTAGTTTTCATGTGCATACTTGACTTCTGTTTGCGATGCTGGTGCACGGTAGTCAAGTCAGCCATGGACCCATGGTGAATGATCAGATGAAAAGAATGGTAGTCTTAAAATTTAAGGCAATGGATTATGTCAAGATAGCCAGAAATGCAGTTTGGACACCACCGTGTAAGAATTAGAAAAATAAGATACAAAGTTTTGTAGTTCTTGACTTCTTGCTACAAAATATGGTTGGCTTTCTTGCAGCCTTAAAAATAAGATACAAAGTTTTGGATTACTAGGAAGATTCGTCAACCTTGAAAAGATTCCTATAAAATGTTGCAACTAGTCCAGCAAGCCTGCAGAAATATAAGCGGTGTTTCAGTCCTCCATCTGGCCTTCCAAAAAAGAAAAAGCTGGAAATGAAGTTGTACTAGGTAGAAAGTACTGCTGTTATGGCAAAATGGTTTAGTTACCTAACTAATAGAGATTGTCTGTGCAGAATGGGGCTGCCCCCACTGCATAGCTCTGAAGTGCGGCAATTGCTGCCAGACACTCCTCTATTATTTAATGGTTAGACTTAATAATTACTGGTCTAATTTTGGAAGTAATGTTACCTGCTAGACTCTAGGACCAATGGACTTCCTACTGAAATACATCTTTCTGTAGTATTGATAGTTTCTCATGGACTGTTATAGGATACTATTTTTCATGAGTTCCATGAATGTTGCTCAAACTTCAGGGTGGAAAGCGAAGTGATGGACGGAGTTCTTGTGAGCTTCGTCCCATTAATTCTCAATGTGGATTATTTCCACGAGCACATGGTAGTGCATTGTTCACAAGGGGAGAAACACAGGTAAGGTAATACACCTCATTCAGTCATTTGACAGTCTAATATAACAGATATTGCTCACAACATATCCTTGTGTTATTTTTTTTCTGGTCATATCCTGTTTCTGTTATTGTCTGACTAATCTTGTTTGCTCCCTCCTGCTGTTTTTAGGAATCTTGCATGTGTGTTCTATTCGTATGTGTGGCATGTATTTTTGTGAGCAACCAAGAATTGGTTTCTTATTGCAATCAATACTTGTTGCCACTTATGTAGATGCAATATATTTTGAAGAGTAATTTCAAGTTTTCAACTAGTGTACAGCAACTAGCAACTGATTGTAATTTTGTGACGTAAAAGAGAGTATCAATTACTCATCTGTACTAATCCTCATGATTTCATAATAATAAATAATGTAGCTGTATGCATCTCTGCTGGTTTATTTCAAACAGAGGCTATTTCCACTTGATTTAAATGCATTGGATTTGCAATCCATATATCCTTAACTTTCTTTGTTCAATCACGCAGTCACTGGCTGTGGTCACTTTAGGTGACTATCAGATGGCACAACGAATTGATAACCTTGTTGACACCGAGGAATCAAAAAGTTTCTATCTTCAGGTATGTGAAATACGAGTTTTAGTTAAATGATATATCTTCCTGCTTGGCCAATTCCCCATTTCTAAGGTTTGAAATCTTCATTTATTTTTCCTCATATAGTTCCACTGATAAAAAATGTCATTTATAATTCTGTTGTGCTTTTAGGTAGTTCTATTAATTCGTGCAATCGTTTTCTTCTAGTTTTCTAGAAAACATTCTCAGATTCAGTGAATGCAGGTTAACCAGTTTTTACCAAAATATCAGTAACAAATAATGACGTAGTCTTATATTAGTCCTTTTTAATGTGTTATGTACAGTTGAGAGTGTTGTCTTCTGCTTTAGTAGCATTGAACACGAGCTAATTCACCCGTAGATCTTAAGTGGATATAAGCTGTCAAGAAGATACTAGGTTTTTTATTCAATGATAGTAATTTCATTCATGAGGTGGCTATAAGCTGACATGTTATCCATTTGTGCTCTGACTTCTCCTTTGGGTATCACTTTGTAGTTCGTACAGTTCTTTTTGAAGGTTATGCTTAGTATTTTCATTCTTGACATGCAACAGTTATAAATTAGTTTCCTGTCCAAGTTTTATAAAACTTGTGCTTGATAAAGCTTAGACAGCAGTATTACTTTTCATAATTAGCTAATTTGTTGTGTTACATACTTCAGTATTCATTTCCTCCATCATCTGTTGGTGAAGTTGGTCGAATTGGAGCACCTAGTAGGAGAGAGATAGGACATGGGATGCTTGCAGAAAGGGCGCTGGAACCAATTTTACCTCCTGAAGAGGATTTTCCTTACATTATTCGTGTTGAGAGTACTATCACTGAAAGTAATGGCTCGTCCAGGTACTAACCATTTCATGCTTTCCCTTCATTTTCTTCTGGCTTGCTCCTGCAATCTGTTGTCTTAGCTGGGGAGAACAATTTTGATGATAGTTTGCAATTATTTTAACGTGTTAAATTTGTATAGAGTTGACACTTGATTGCATATGTACACATGGTTGCTCGAACCCTACTCCACCCAACTTAACCCACCCTGGAAATTATATCAGACCGTACCAGAAAACTGAACTACCTACTACCACACTAGCTACAACTCAATCAAAAACTATGTCGATGCACATGTAGCTCCCACTCCTTGCCATTGCTGGCAGTCCTCTTTGATCTCATGCACCACTCTTTTGTGAGTTTTGAAGGTCTTGTTGAAGACTCTTGAGTTCTGCTTAAGCCATAATTTTCTTGTATATTACTTTCATATGTTCTGTTTCTTGTCACCTCTCGCTGGAGTTGTCAGAATATAGATTTTGCCAGCTGGTCTGGTGCACAAACCATCCCTGTGCGCAGGCTGCAGGGTAATTTGATTTTTTACTCATTATTTCTGACAGATTTAACAACTGAGCATTGTTTTTCTTGCATACAGTACAACTGTCAGTGTAAAACATTTTAGCATTCTCCTCAGTTGGTAATACTTTTCTGTGATACATCACCAGCATGGCTTCTGTCTGTGGAGGTTGTTTAGCACTTCAAGATGCTGGTGTTCCAATAAAGTTCCCTGTTGCTGGAATAGCAATGGGTTTGGTTCTTGATACACATGAATTCGGTGGAGATGGTACACCACTTATTCTTTCTGATATTACTGGATCCGAAGATGCCTCTGGTGACATGGATTTGAAGGTGTAACTTGTATTCTACTCTGAATTTGGTCTTTTATATGCAAATGCAGTAGTGAGGTTAATGCTTATTACAGTTTGGATCTTTTGGTATTTCTTTTGATCAGTCTAACTCTTCTGGTTGCAGGTTGCTGGTAATGAAAATGGTATAACTGCTTTCCAAATGGACATCAAGGTTGTAATTACTAGTGACTACAGATGATCAAGCATTTGTCTTGTAGCTTTGCTATTAGGAGGCACATTATCAACGCTGAAGTTATCTGTGTTCATATTATGCTGTCTCAGGTAGTGGGGATAACTCTACCTGTAATGGAACAAGCACTTCTTCAAGCTAGGGATGGTAGAAAGCATATTTTAAGTAAGTCTGTGTATAACCTTCAATCTCACTTTGTTGTTTGTGGACACTAGGCAGGAAATTTATAATCAAATTTCAATATACTTGCACCAGCTACCTGCAAACCTATGATACATCATAACTAGCTGCAAGTCAAAATTGGAAAAAAAATTATAGCAACTCGCTGGATTTCTGTTTTGAGCTCATTTTAAACCTGAACAAAAATTTCCATGTCAGCATTGTGTACAAAACATTGGAGTCAACTTATAATTTGTGTTAGTTGTGGACTAGAACTGTGTCATTTTCAGTGTTATTAAGGCGTCGCCTAGGTGTCCCGGCACCGGAGCCAGCATGCCATGGTCGCTCGCCTCGCCTGGCGCTGGGTTGAAAGGGATAAGGGCACGACCGCACGGGCGATGGGGAGTTGGGGACAAGTTGGGCTGAGTTTGTGCGTGGAGAAGGGACCGGCAGAAGGGGAGGATTCTAGTACCTAATCGCCGTCGCCCTCGGGCCCCACGAGCTCTGGCACCACTGCGGCCTCGAGTGTCTCCGACCGCACCACCGTTGCCTCCTGCTACCGTCATTGCTAGATCCGACTTTCCCGCCTCGGCTAAGATCGGATCCGGCGGTCATGGCATCAGGGACTACCGGATCCGGCATCTCCATGTCGCCGCCGTCCCCGATCTAGCCGCCGTCGTCCCGGATCTCCTCGACCTCAAGCGTCGACTTCTCTGGATTCCATCGTCTCCTCTGCCCGTGGCAGACGAGGAGCGCGAGGCCACTCGGGAGGAGGGAGGAGCGGCGCGAGGGGTGGGAGCGATGCCTCTGCGCCGTGGAGGATGAGGAGGAGCGGCACGAAGGGTGGGAGCGGGAGCGAGCGGCGTGAGGGGTCGTGAGAGGAGGCGGCTCCGAATGGGGGGAGGAAAGAGAGAGAGAGAGAGAGGTGGGGGCGGGTTTAGAGAGGCCGGGCCGATTGGGCCGACCAGGTGGGCCGATGAATTGGGTTGAGAGGATTCAAATACACTGATATTGCTAAATATCTATGGGTGATATATTGATATTAATGGACTTTTTTGGTCGTCTAATCCTTGTCTAGGCGCCCGCCTAGTCGCCTAGGCATCCAGGCGCCCCGGAGGCGACTCGCCTCGCCGGGGCGCCGTGATAAGCATGGTCATTTCATATTGAAAAACATGCAAAACATGATATGCAGGAGCCGTTTGCTCTTGTGCTAAAATGCTGTGCTTGTCTTTCTCAAATGGATCACTTTTGACGACATCATTTGCAAACACATCCACTAAATACAATGTTGGACGACTATTTTCTATACTGTAAAATTTTAAATAGTCAATGGCACAATATGGTTATAACTTTATTGGATAGCAAATTCTCTCTTCTTAGGTGGTCAACAATAGTGATAATTTGCTCCAGTCCATTCTACAGAACGCTATTATGTGAAATGGCTATTATTGGCATGTTTTTATTTGCAAATTATTTTCAATTATTTCATCCGATGTTACATTTTGTTGTCTTCCTCAGATGAAATGTCAAAATGTTCACCTCCACCATCAAAAGCACTCTCTCCACATGCTCCCTTAATCCATATCATGAAGGTTAGTCTTTTCTTCATGAAGTGTATATGATATTTATATGTTTCTTGCAACTATACTGTTCTAAACTGTTTTATGGCATTGTTCTTGAAGGTCAAACCTAACAAGGTGAATTTAATAATTGGTTCTGGTGGAAAGACAATAAAAGGCATAATTGAGGAGACTGGAGTGGATGCTATTGATACTGAAGATGATGGCACAGTAAGGAAAACTTAGTGATACTTGCCTTTTAGCCTTTTTGAAGTACTATTGACAAATGCTTTTGGCAGGTAAAAATTACTGCAAGAGACTTATCAAGCTTAGAGAAGTCAAAAACTATAATAGCTAATCTTACCATGGTTCCAAAAGTCGGAGAAATTTACAGGTGTCAATTTATTTTATCCCCTTGGGTTTTATATGCATATAATTTTCTCACAGTATATTATTACTTCTTTTAGATTCAACTAATTACTCTGTTTGCTTTCTCCCTAACCATTTTTCTGGCTTTTGGCTAACCAAACTTTTTTTTTCTTCGGAACTCAATTGCCAGGAACTGCGAGATCAAATCAATTGCCACGTACGGAGCATTTGTTGAAATTGCACCGGGACGTGAGGTGAGCGGATATTAAAATTTACTTTAGTAATTGCAATTTTTTTCACATATCTATCACATGTATATCATGCACAAAGGGTAAACGCTAGTTATAGTTATCAATGACAAATTTACATGGCCTCGTTGGGCTTCTAAGGAATGAATGAGTTGTTTTCATGCACAAAGTTGCTTCCAGTTTAATTTTGATCATCTTGTTGCCATAATTTGTTTTGCTTAACTCCATGTGCAGGGTTTATGTCATATCAGTGAGTTAAGTTCAAGTTGGTTGGCTAAGGCTGAGGATGTGAGGAAATATAGCA
The DNA here is from genome assembly GCA_036346275.1 of Otatea glauca. Classification (NCBI taxonomy): domain Eukaryota; kingdom Viridiplantae; phylum Streptophyta; class Magnoliopsida; order Poales; family Poaceae; genus Otatea; species Otatea glauca. Next base: position 49,938,381 of record CM070723.1, read on the forward strand.
CATATTTGTTTTGTTTGCTTTGATTCCTCCTGCATGTTTAACTTATCTAATTCTCTATGTGTTTTTTTGGCAGGCTTTTAAAGTTGGTGATCGCATTGATGTCAAGCTAATTGAGGTTTGTAGCTCTTCTTAAATTCAACATGATTGTCGAGTAAAACTGTGAAAATTGCACTTTTAGTATATGCTACTGGTAGAAGCTGATAGCCACCTGTTGCTGGAAATTTCAACAGGGGGCAGGATTTCGCTGGTCTGAATCTTGTCTAGTTATGGAGTATGGCTAGTGTCACTGATTTTAGCTGTTTGTTTATGTTATTCCTGCATCAGGGTGTTATTGTAGGATTTGTAGATTTGTTGTTATCTGAAGTTCTCAACTTTCCCACTAGCAGAAAACTAGGTAGCAATTATTTGTAGGTCGTTAGAATGCTTATGCTACTATCTTACCGCTAGAATGCCATTTGATATGATTGAAGGGGTATTCTCAGCAGTTCTGATCATCTTTGCTTTCTGAAAGCTTACTTTCTTGACTGTCTGAACCAGATAAATGACAAGGGTCAACTTCGACTAAGTTGTCGGGCTTTGCTTCCTGAAGCAAACGAAGAATCTAACAACAAGCAGCAAATAGGCGGTTCAACCAAAGATAAGGCACTGCAAAAAGATAATAATCTCATTAAGGTGACAACAAGAAAATCCAGACGTAAGAAACAAGGTGAACCATCCGCAGCTGAAAATGCCACAACGAAGACTCTTGAAAAGAGCACCGCTGCTCCAGCTGCTTCACAAGGCAATGAGACGGGAAAGAAATAGAATGGCACTAGCAGAATGGCAGTATGGCACTTTATCAGACCATTCCTTAATATTGATAAGACTGGCCAGTTAAAAGATCGATACATTCAGTGACCAAATGATGATCATATGGCAGGAATTGCATGACAATGGTCCAGACATTACTCTACATGGAATCGCACAGAAGAATAAATTGGTTGACCTCTCCATGCTTGACGATGTGCAGAATAGCCGCACTGCAGTACAAGTAAGTTTCCTTTTAGGACATCGGTTGCTGCTTCATCATGCAGTGTTTTGGATGTGTTTACAGAGACATGAGCTGCGTTTTTCTATTCCTGACCAACGCCGTACTTTCTCAGAGGAGTAATCACGCTGCAAGGAAAAGTAGCTATTGCTGTTTCCTTGCCAGTACGACGAAAAATGTTTTAGCGCGCTAGTAAATTATTGTGACTCATGTTCTTGAAAATTTTTGTCATTGCCAAGCCTCAAGTTTAATTTCCAGTGTGCAGACTTTGATTATGTATAACATGCTGGCAGTTCTATGCCTTTCTTGGAACCTGGATGAAAACTATGCTGATCTGTGAATGCCAAGGGTGCTGAACGATCCAAAAGGAGTATGATATTTATCCACACAAAAACACAATACCGGCTCGCTGCTGCTCGGTACTCAGAGACCAGAGCCCAAGGGCCAAGATGCTGCAGCACCAGTGCCCAGTGAGCAGCGGTGATGAGGACGCGTATATAGGCTCAATTTGGAACAGCTTTTTAATTGTACAGATTTTAGATTATCTAAGAATTATAGGGGGTGATACAGCTTCCGATTCTCGAAGAAGATAAGTTTCTTTCACGATCAGAAGCAGAATTGTATATAAAATTAGAAGGTACTATTCATTAAATTGGGCTTAGTTGAAGCCAATTTACCCCTCAAAATCCACAGCCCAAATCACGCCAAATTTTTTTAAAAAAACATGCGACAAATCCATCGACAGCTTTCACGTACAACTATATACACACGCCACTCAGACGCGAACCAAACTTGCAAGTGAACACATAAATTTGGCCGAACTAGCGGCGGCGCGGTGAGGAAGACCCGGAAGCAGTGAACACGAGCACGGCGACGGACGCCAGGCCGGTCTACTGCCAGGAAGAAATGTAGAAGAATGGGGACGAAGGTAGAAGAAGAGGGTAGATGGTTAAAAAAACTAGGAAATGTTGCAAAATGTGAGAATAACACAGAAATGGTATTTTATGCATTTAACGATCTTTGGTGCGGCATATTATGGAATATAATCTTTAGAGTGCCGTTTGGAAATACGCCTCTTTTGAGTGTTGTTGTATAAATTATTCATCTTTTTCCCTTTTGAGTGTCCAGTTCATGTGTATCATCCACAGATTTGTTCAAAGGACGGACCAGCCTGACCACATAAGCCAGGTTCGAAGCTTGAAAATTCCCTTTTAGGAAGAAATATGTTTTAGTTATTTTTACACATAAATTATTATTGTTAATTCTTTTGTGAATAAAATATTGTTTTTATTCTTTCTTTTGTATCTGGCTAGCTATTTTCATGCTACAGGCTGAGCTCGCAGAGTTGCAGGCCGAAAACCTAAGCATGGAAAGATTAGGTCTAGTTGCTAGGGGTGGAAAAAAACTCGAAACTCGCGAGTTAAATGAGTTCTCGAAAATTCGGCTCGACTCAACTCGAACTCGTCCCTTAACGAGTCGAGTTGATATCTGAACTTGTTAAAAAACGAGTTTATCGAGCGAGTTTTTGAGTAACTCGTTAGGCTCATCAATTTCTTACTCAGACCTAGCCCGACTCGAGCAGGCAGCGACCAGATCACTAGACCAATCCCTTCGTGAGTGACCTCGTCTCCCCTCTGGGCTCTAGTTCCCAGCGGCCGGCGCCCCGCGGCCCTCTCCCTTTAGTTCCCAGCGGCTAGCGCCCCGCCTCTGGTTCCCGGCAACTGGTCCCCTCTGGGCCCTCTCCCTCTGGTTCCCATCGGTCGGCGCCTCACGGCTCCACCTCCTCTCTGATCTCCTCCCCTCCGACTTCTCCCACCTTCGCATCTCCCACTCCGAGCTCCAGCCCTCCACCCACCAGATCCAACCATCCACCGCCATATACAGTCCTCCACAGCCGGCTTAGTCCTCCATCGATCCAGATCCATTCCTCCACAGCCGGCCCTCGAGATTCGGCTCCCTTTTGAGCTTCGCCCCTACTCTGCTCTCTTCGATCAGACATGCATGGGAAATCAACCGAGGAGCATGGAGTCGAAGAACAAAGGGTTAAGTCAGTCTTGAGGGTCCGGTTCTGCTTCACGCTCCACATCGACAGTGGAGGCGAACCGTGGAAAGCCTCCAAGATCTGGTCCTCCACCGCTTCCCCTACTCCCTCATTTGCGCCCACATCGGTGAGTATGGAGTATGGAGTATGAACTGATAGTGGTATCCATCTTGAGTTTAATGGAGTGTAAGGACATAGTTGTGCCAGATTAGGATTAATTAGTCACGCATTGTCAATTGCTTAGGTCTCTTATGTACTAGTCTTATCTAATATTTGGATTCCATGCTCCAAATCTTATTAGCATTTGGACTAATTGGTGATAATGCTCCCACCTCAATATGCACAGTGAAGTAAATCTTCAAATACTTTGTAATCTGTATGATGCATTTAGACTACATGCAGACATACATTTGAACTTATCAGCATCAGTAGGTTGCAAATTCTGTATGCTCCAGTTAAAAGCAGTGAGACAAAACAGTATGCATGAATGAAATATGTATTATAGAAGTGTTAGTTATATTTAGGCGTTCAAATCTTTCCAATGCATGCTCTGTTGCTCACATTCGTAATGAGCTTGACGAGCCAATTCGAGTTTTTAACAAGTCGAGCCGAGTTGAGCTTTGAGCTCGTTAAGATAACGAGTCTAGTCGAGCTATCTCATTACCTTAACGAGTTAACCAGGTCGAGTTGAGTCTAGCCGAGTTGGCTCGGTATCCACCCCTACTGGCTGCCCTATTAAGTATTCTGAAGTCATTTTGGAAACGTATTTGCTGTGAAATTCGAAGCCAAACATGATATTCCCATTTTTTATTTACACAACATTCTGTTTTCTACTTTGCCCCCTTTTTTAGAGATATTTCTAGCCCTTTCCTACTTCTGTATTTGGTTTTGTGCATTCCAAACGGACCTAATTACCTCTAAGCACTACGCCCATAGTACTACGTCTAGCTAAAAACTTATTTACCCTACTATAGCCAAATCATTTTGGACCTTAGCTTGTTTTCATTCAACAAATATACTTGCATTCAGGGTGTAAGCGGGATGTTTTGTGGTCTGATTGTGTTTGCCCGCATCGGCCTGTAGATGTTTTTGTGGGATAATGTGGCTGCCCGCCAAACATTTAAGTGGGACATGTGGCAACCACCATCCTCGAGAGCTTGCTATTGGTACGCCGTGCGAGTATATTGTTGTGGAAGTCAACAATGTGGGACATCCGCTCTGATGAGAGATGCTCGTAGACAAGTGTGCTGCAGGCGTGGCCGGTCTTGAACCATCAACGGATGTGACTGGGTTCAGGATCTCCTTGGAGTTGCCGATGATGGGGCGTCGCTGCTACAAACTTCACCTGGAGGCGGTACCGTAGATGGAATAGGATCCAGAACACACACGCATATTCATTGCATTGTCTGAATATATACACAAGTACAAGCACCAATGGTGCGTAGTCAAAGAGCCTGGTAATCAAGCCTAAAGATCTGGGAGTTAACTAGATTTACATAAACGTAAATACTAACAAACATCCTAAAGATCTGGGAGTTAACTAGATTTACATAAACGTAAATACTAACAAACATTGCCGTGCAAGGCAACAAGGTAACACAAGAAGTTCTCTAGATAGTTAAGGAGCTCGCTGGCTAGAGTCAGTTGCTGCTGGGCCTCACTGCTGAGTGGGCACGGGTCTTCGTCTCCCAATCGGTTTCTCTCCTACACATCCACGCCCAATTGCTCAACACCCCTCAAAAGTCCTTAGAGAACTTCTCGAAGATGTCGCATTGAATCGACACAGACGAGTAGTCATCTACTAGTCGAAGCCTTCCTAGCATCGCTGCATAAGTGGTTCTCGACTCGAACGGGAATAAGACTGGGATGCAAGTTGTATACTGGCTATGTGGACTATGTGGGCGGCCGCTTAAGCCCACTTAAGTGAAAAACTAGCCCGTGGGAGACCACTTAGTGTTTTTTGCGGGATGAGTCGTTAAGTGGGTACACGAACAACCCACCTCCACTTACACCCCTAACTTGCATACAAGCATACATGTAAAAGATAGCACTACTACTCAAATACATAGTAGCGTGATGAGGACGACTGCATGCAAAAGATGGAAGAGCTTGATCATCAGCGCATGCATGCATGGTCATCAGTCCTTTTTTTTTCCTGGCAAGAAGATTCATGCATGCATGGTCAATCGTGTGATGAAGAGTTTAATGCTCAACCAGGCATGCCACAGTGTGAAGTCGGATTGAACTACTATATATATTTACTGATTTGCTTTTGGCTTCGATCAATGAGCACACGTTCATAATGAAATTAATGGTGGTAGATGAGGCAAAATGTAAGGATTTTTCTCCATCCAGGGTTGCCTCGGGAGAACAAACTTATTTATGGGAGCTCATTTGAAACGTCAATACTGAGATTAGTTTGTAACAAAAAAAAACCTTAATTAGGTAAACATACTTTGGCCAAAGATGCATGTCCTTCGGCCCTGTTTGGCAAAGCTCTAGATCTTAGCTCCACCTCAGATCTGAAACTTATAGACTAAAATAAAGTAAATTAAGCTTATATTTTTAGTTTAAAATATAAACAAGATGACTCATCTAAACACTCTTAATATATCCGTAACTCCAGCTCCACCAGATCTGGTGGAGCTGGAGCTATACCAAACATGGCACAATTATAACCCTACTATACCTGGAAGAATCCCTGGATGGGGAGAGCATCCACGTGTCGTCGGAGCCGGCTCGGCTCGCGGCTCGGCTGCGAGCCGAGTCGAAAATATTTACGGATAGGTCTTTTTTTTATAGATAGATCCTTTTTTTACAAAAAAAAATTACAATCGGGTCCTTATCGGTAAAAAAATTACAAACAGGTCCTTCTTCCCAAAAAGAATATATATTACGATTTGGCCCTTTATGCGTTTTTAAGGCTTGCGCTCGGGTCCTTTTCCACAAAAAAAAATTACGCCTAGGTCCTTTTACGTTACGAATAGGTCCTTTTTTTCCAAAAAAAATATATATCACACTTAAGTCCTTTATGTGTTTTTAATGCTTGCGCTCGGGTCCTTTTCCGTAGAATCAAAATTACGTTTAGGTCCTTTTCCGTCAGGAAAAAAATGTACGGATCCTTCTTCCCGAAAAAAACATATATTTCTTCCCGCTTTTTTTTACCATTAAGTTTAGGCCTTTTTCCCGAAAAAAAACTCAACTTTCTCGTGTGGAAGGCGACGCCCGCGGCGTGGCACGCCGCGTCCAAGATGCTAGTAATTACAAAACTAAACTCCTACCTTGATACACACACGGCCTGTGGAGGTGATCGGGAATCGGGATCCCACACAAAAATCAAGAAACGAAAGCAGAGTTTCTCGAAATGATTCCGTTAGGTGTGATTTTGTGATGGTTTTACAAGAGTAGGCGTAACTTTTGAGAAATTTCCTCCAAATGTCATATCGATCTAAAAGAGATGTGCTTTTATGTATTTTCACTCAGTGCAGGTTGTATAGATCTTAAAACAAGTAAAATAGTAAGTAATCGCTATATACTATTTATTCATATTTGATATTTATATAACTTTTTAAAAAAATACAAGCATAAGAATTAATTGGCTCAACGAGTCAACGGTCGCACTCGACCCAGTTGACCTGGCTATGTGAAACCGACCGACCGAGCCCGACCCGAGCCGGAACGCTCGGCTCTCAGCTTCGCCTTCCACATTAACGGCGTCCCATGGCCACGCCCACGCCTGCCGCGAAACCAAACCAAACCCGAACGCCCAACCGAGAAATTCCCCAATCTACGTCAAACCCTAACCCTAGCCAACCCCGCCTCCATGGACGACGACGACGGCGACGCCTCGCCGCCACCGGCCCCTCCCCCCGTCGGCGCCCCGACGCGGGACATGGCGGCGTCCCCGACCAGCTCGCGCTCCGTGACGGAGACGGTGAACGGCTCCCACCGCTTCGTGATCCAGGGCTACTCGCTCGCCAAGGGGATGGGCGTCGGGAAGCACATCGCCAGCGAGACCTTCTCCGTGGGGGGATACCAGTGGGCGATCTACTTCTACCCCGACGGGAAGAACCCCGAGGACAACTCCGCCTACGTCTCCGTCTTCATCGCACTCGCCTCCGAGGGCACCGACGTCCGCGCCCTCTTCGAGCTCACGCTCCTCGACCAGAGCGGCAAGGGCAAGCACAAGGTCCACTCCCATTTCGACCGCTCGCTCGAGTCCGGGCCGTACACCCTCAAGTACCGCGGCTCCATGTGGTAAGCAACCGCCTCTGAGTATCCCTCCTGCCTCGATTGGATTCGGCTTGGTATAGCTGTGACACTGGTGGTGGATTGGCGTGCGTGGAAGTTTAGTTAGTACAACTATTAGCCTATGATTCAATTGAGGTGGATGCGGGTACGCTGCCATGGTTCTGGCTCGACTCTGAATTGGGCGTGTGGGTTTGTGGTACAATGTTGTGAATGTTTTGCCATTAAATTGGTGCTGTTTGGTTTTGTTTGTAATCCTGTATTACTGCTTGAATGGGTTCCGATTTGAATTTTCAAGCGGGGTGGTGAATTGGTATGTGATGTGGTTAAGTTGCAAAATTTTAGTCTAGTGATTCAATAGCAGTTGATGTGGGTCTGTGTAGGCGTGCCTATGACTCCATGGTGAATTTATAGTGCGCAGGGGATAATTTGGTGTCCATTTTGGTGTTCTTTTACAGTCATGAGGGTTTTCCACTAGTTGATGTTGGTTGGTTCATGGTATGCTACCATTTGAATTATCTAGTTTGGATCTGTTGATATGCGTTGAGGTGCTGTGGTGAATTTGGTATGCATTTATGAGTAGCTTTGCAGTAATTTGGTGTAGTTATGAATTTTCAGTCCCAATTTTGATCTTATTATTTGGTTTGGGTGTGTTGCTGTCTGTTTGGTTCATTTGCATTTGCCTTGCAGGGGTGATTTGAGAGTGTTGACAGTATAGATGTCATGGGATGCCCACTCCTATTAATACCATTCTATATAAGCTGCTGCATGTGCAGTAGTAATTTTGTAGCAGTTCAGCAAATCGATGTGTATGCTCTGAAGAGTTCAACTATCTGAGCCAGGATGTGTTATTGCCGCTGCTATAGTTTGTTGGTGAATTGCTGTAGTATAATAGTAAACTGATGTTTTGGCTTTTCAGTGACTTCATGCCAAATATAGGGCATTTGATTAGGTTACTGTTTGGATGCATTTGAATTTGCATATGTTGGCAGGTCTATTGGTTGGTGAGTTTGTTGCATGTGGGGTATAATTATGGTGCAATTCGGCACATGCCTTTGCTGTAGTATAGCCATTTGGAATATTGTTTTTTTTTTCTATTACTTTGCTTTGATTGTGTTGAGGTTAGATCCTTTGTTTATAGAATTGTTCGTTGGTAGATTGTATTGTGTGAACGCAATGTGATAGGAATGGTTCTTCTTTATATCATGGAGCCAAATTACTTTGGTATTGTCACACTCGAGTACATTTGATTGAACTACCATTTTTAGTTCTGATTCGGAAAAACACATTCACAAATTATTGTGCTATATATAACTAAGAATTGAATATTTGAATTACCATCACACCCTAGTTCTTTAGTATCCAGACGGCATGCTGAGGTGGCAGTTATTCTTACCCATTGATTTTGATTTCCATTTGAATGATCCTACTTCAAATTGCTGCTGTACTGTCAATTCAGGCATGTGACTAATTATGTGAGAGTAAGATGGAGAATTGGTGTTACACTTTATGTTTGGTTGTATTAGTTTTGCTATTTGTAATACAAGACAACGTAACCGTCATTAGTGGATATGATGCAACCGTCAGCCCTTGCTCAATGGACTTATAGCCCTTTGGTTTCTAAGAAAGGAACAGTGAACCTTCCCAGGAAGCAGCTACATTCTTGTTCGTGATTAAACATTTCATGCTTCCAGTTAGCAAATTTTGATTTGATTTGGTTCTGCACATGTGATACTTCTGTTGTTTGAATTTGCTGGATTTGATACTTTTGTAACTTTGTTTGGCTCATTGGGAATTTAGTTGTATTGTGGTGTGTTTTCTTAGTGGTGCAGAGCTGTAATTAACTACCCATGATTCTGTATAGTATATACATGCATGTAGTTCAAAAAAAAATTTATCTGTTTATTGGATAATCTTATGGTTGGGGATCATGAAATGATTCCAAACTGCAAATAGGTGGTTTTAAATTGTTTAGTTAGTTTAGATGTGTACCGATAGTTTATTGTTATATTAGATTTGTACATGTGAAACCAATTGAACTGCAGTCGCATATATCTTCAGTCTGATTTGTTCACCAGCCCGATTCAAATATGGATAAAGTCTTAATGGATTTTACTTTGTGTGGGTAAACTGCAGTTTATGGCATTCTTTCTCTTGTGAAATATAGTCTAGTGTGCATTCATTGATATTGAGAGCTTAGCAGCTTCTGGTGATCAACTTTATATTTATTCTGCTTCATTTCAGGGGTTACAAACGGTTCTTTCGGCGAACTGCTCTTGAGACATCAGATTTTCTTAAAGACGATTGCTTGAAGATAAATTGTACTGTGGGTGTTGTGGTGTCAACTATCGATTACTCCAGACCACACTCTATCCAGGTTCCAGACTCTGACATTGGCTACCATTTTGGTACGCTTTTGGACAATCATGAAGGGGTTGATGTTATTCTTAATGTGGGGGGAGAGAGGTTTCATGCCCATAAGTTGGTGTTAGCTGCACGGTCTCCTGTGTTTAGATCTAAATTTTTTGATGATGAATCGGATGGAGAGAAGAACAAGGTTGATGAGAGTGATGACCTGAAAGAGATTGTTATCGATGATATGGAGCCAAAGGTTTTCAAGGTGTGTTGCTGTTTCTTATGTTGACTATATTCTTCCAGTATAGCATGAGAGCAAGTACTTACTATATGAAAATATTCCTTGCAGGCCATGCTTCATTTCATCTATAGAGATACCCTTGATGATAACGAGTTGGATGCATCAAGCTCTGAGGGCTCTATCTTTGATACTTTGGCAGCAAAGTTGTTGGCTGCAGCAGACAAGTATGACTTAGCAAGGCTAAGATTGCTATGTGAATCTTACTTGTGCAAAGGCATTTCTGTGACATCAGTTGCGACTACTCTAGCATTGGCTGATCATCACCATGCAATGGAGCTTAAAGCTGTTTGCTTAAAATTCGCTGCAGAAAACCTTTCAGGTAATTGCACTTACTTTCACATCAAGTCTGGCTTACATTCATCATCCTATAGGCCCAATATTTGGTACCTGAATTCATGTCATTGAAAAGCTTCAATGTGGGATGTGAAAAGGAGAACAAATGAACACAGTGACAAGATATTTTGATTTGGTTCTGTTAATGAGTTTTGCCCATGGGTTGCTTGCCCATTCTTTTGGTCATTTTTGGTATGGATTTGTTATTTATTTCTAGTGGAACTATGTGTTTTGCCATTATAGATGCTTCCGTGTTGCTTTCTTTGCAGTACAGTTATCATGAGCCACCAGCATTGTAACAGCTTGCTAGGCATTCAAATAATCAATTATGTAGATCATCAAGGTGCCATGTTGGCCAGCTAGGATTTTTCAGTTAAATAAGGCATAAATATGTTTATGTTGCTAAGCTGAACTGTTACATCTTATCTCATTAGCAGCTGTTAAATGACTAATATGGCTTGGTAGATTATAACAGCGATGGTAGGTTTGCCAATGGAAATCTACTACAATGTGTTACTGTTGCCTTTACATCTTTGTTGAAATTCCCTTAACCTGTCCAATTTCACTATTTGGTAATTCCATTCCCCAGTGGCCAGTACTCTACAACTACCACCTAGAAATTATTGCTTCAACATACCATCATTTGACATTCTGGTTGCTTTCTGGCTGCAATTAAGTTTATAAAGCTCCATAACATTCCAGATACCCTTATGTCTCTGCAGCTGTGATCCGGACCGATGGGTTTGATTACCTCAAGGACAACTGCCCATCGCTTCAGTCTGAGATACTGAGAACTGTTGCTAGGTGCGAGGAGGAGTGCAGTAGCGGCGGGAAGAGCCAGAGCGTGTGGGCGCAGCTCTCAGACGGTGGTGACACGAGTGGCCGTAGGGTTAGGCCAAGAATCTAAGACCACCCCAGAACTCTGACCTTGTTAGCGAGCTCTTCTGTAAATGGCGACGACAATTTGTTTTGTATGCGACAAAGACGATTTAAATAGCTTTGACTAGCTGCATCTCTCTTCACTCTCTTTTTATGTCGTAATTGGTATGTTGTTTATAATTAGCTGATTGTTTTGTTCTCGGAACATTTACTGAGTTGTTGCGTGGGCACCTGCAAAAACACACAAGATAAATGGGGTTGTTTTGCAACTGGTGTTGGCACTTGGCAGCAGCTTTGTGCTACTAACAGATTTGTTTAGATGTATCCTCTCAAATAAAATGGAACGAAAGATTTATCTGATTGGATTTGGTGATACTTAGTGCACCATAGGAAGGACTTAAGTTGATTGGAGGTTTGGAGGCGGTGGATTTGTTAGAATGTGGACTCAGATGGGAAGAAAACCTTTTGGTTCTTTGCCAAATAATTTGTGTTAGGAAAGGTCGTACAAATCCATCCATGATGTATGCTAACTTATATGTACGTTTTCGTAATTTAATATCGGATTTAAGTTAGTCCCATTCACGTGTTCCAAATTGTACATGAGCCACGTGCAGAAGCAGATTATTTGTTTGACTGTTGCAGTATATGTACAGCCGTGTAATTATTTTTCTTTTAAATTATGTAATACAATTACAAATATTCATCTCATTATTAGATTTAGGCCCTGTTTGGCAGAGCTTCAGATTCTGGTTTCACGTCAGATCTGAATCTTGTAGGCTAAAATAAATAGAATTAAGTTTATATTTTTAATCCAAAATTAAATAATATGGCCTACCTAAACACTCTTAATATACCCACAGATCCAGTTTCACGGATCGGATCTGTGGAGCGGATCGGATCTGTGGAGCTACAAATAACCAGCTCCATCAGATCCATGGATCTGGTGGAGCTGTAGCCGTACCAAACAGGGCCTTACCTTTGATTCCTCTGCATCTAATTTTTGACGATGTGGGCTCAGAAGATAGTGCAGGGTTCACAAAACCGACGAAAACCGCTCGAAAACCGCGGTTTTTTAGCGTATCGCTGAGGTTCGAAATCAAAAACCGTTCGGTAAACCGGTCCATTCAAAAAAAATTAATTTTTAAAAATTTTGAAAAAATTTATGCGCTCGGTTTTTCGTCAAAAACCGCTCACAAAAACCGTTTTGCGATGAACATTAGTTGGCAGCGGTTTTTCGCGAAAACCGCGGTTTTTCTTCTTCTTTTTTTGAATTTTTCAGAAAAAATTTGATTTATTAACCCTTCGGTTTTTTACGGATTTTGGGCGGTTTTCCGAGCGGTTTTCGTACCGCGAATTTCGAAATTCGGTTTTGTGAACCTGCTCTGCTCTGGATTGCGAGTTTGGGAAACTATTTTTTGATTTGAATTGTTCGTTGTTCAGAGTTCTGAGTTTCACACTTCAGTTTTTAATACGTACACGTCTGTTGGTGGTGACGCCGAAGTAGCTGCATGGCAATCCGATTGATGTTCTCATTCCGAATCCGGCTCGAATGCTGGATCCGGACGTGCGTGCGTTGTCTAAATTCCGACCGTGTCGGACTCGTTAATCTGAACCAGACTCGGACCAATACAGGGCATGTTTGGGATATAATTTTTTTGGAAAACTGTTTATTGGTTTTTAGATTGAAAAGCAGTTGTAACTTTTTACGAGAAGCTCAAACAACTAATTCTCCACAATAAGCTACAAAAGCACGTTATGCCTTGCTTTTAGCTTTTTGCTAGTTACGTATGGCTTCTAGCTTACTAGATGGGTTTGTGCGCTACGCCGCGTCGGACGGGATGTACCGGATTTCTAGAACTCTGGGGGTTATCGTGTAAAATTACAAAGGATCTCTTCACAAATTTCAGGGCCTCGAGGGCCTACGTGAAAAATTGCTAGAGGGCGCAGGACTTTTTTTTGGGAATTACCGGAAATCTAATGGCTTTCGTGTTAAATCGTATAGGACCTCTTCGCAAATTGACGCAAATCACGGTAGTTTTCATACAAAAGAGGCGGGTATGACCTAAATGAAAATTTCAAAGCCATACGCGATTTTGCGGAACCACAAGAATATTTTTTTTGCAAAAAGTGCCCGTAGAAACATCTAAACATAATTTCAATTTTACGAGGAACTTTTGTATGAAGTGGGTGAGATGACATGGCTAGGAGGGCCCAATTCCCATCAACTTTATATAAGTAAATGATATCAAAATCATTTAAAAGCTGACTTATTTAAAGATTCATTGGCTTTTTAAGGAACGAAGAAGCCCAAACAGGGATCGTTGTTAATTACCGGTCGGTCGTACTACGCACGCACCCGGCGTCTGCCAAACCCGCGCGCATTACCTGTCCATGGCCCCACATGCAACGAGAGCGAGTGCAAGTTGACGAGTGCGTAGGTACGTACTTACCGCGCGTCCAAGCACGTTGGCACTTTGTAACCAAGGATTCAAATTTTGTTTACGCTATAAATTTCATTAGCAGCGAAATCTCAGCGATATCTCGCTATTTGAAATAAATTATAGCTGAATTGCAAAATTAGAATTCTGGATTTTGAAAACAAAATCTCATCGGTTTTTGCCGAGATCTTGGCGAGATTTGCTAAGATCTTGACGAGATTTGCTGAGATCTTGCCAAAATTGAACAGCACAAAATCCAGGCGAAATGAAGTCAAATTTTTTTTGTGAAGCTTTGTGACACATCAATGATGTTCCTATAAAAATATTAGATGATTATAAAATCTGAGGAATTTTTAAAAATTCAAACATTGCTACTGTCCTGATAAAACGCCGATCAGCAAGTTCGTTATAAAATTTTGAATTTTTTTGTATGGTTATGATGCATCACTAATGTTCCCATAAAATTTTCAGATGATTATCAAACTTCATAAATTTTTAAAAATTCGGACAGTGCTACTGTCCTGATAAAAGCTTTAACGGCAAAGTTCAACAAAATGAAAAATGGTACAAACCACGTAAGAAAATTTTTGTGGATAGTCCGGATGTATCATCAATATTTCTATAAAATTTTCATCTGATTATCAAGCATCAAGAAGTTTCAAAAATTCTGACAGTGCTACGTCCTCATAAAAACTTGATGATCAATACATAGATTGCTTTAGTAATAAAAAAAAGTTTAAATTTTTCGAAAATTTTGCATAAAGTTTCTAAGGAAATGCTTAAGATCTCATAATTTTTTTTAATTATGATCACACTCTAGTGAATTTATAAAATTCTTACAAGTATAGTATACCATATATGTTCTTTCTGTTTTTGATTCTTGAAATATAACAAATGAAGTTCAATGCATACATAGATTTGATTGAACAAATAAAAAATTTGAATTTTTTTTAAAAATTATATAATGGCACTTATTCAATTCTTAAGATCTCGTAAAAATTTCGGATCATGATCACACTCGAGAACATTTATAAAATTATGACAAGGTTACTGTGTTCATTCTATTTTTTATTTTTTAAAGATAACAAATGAAGTTCAATTATTTTGAAAAAAATTATGTATGATCCTACACTTCTTATTATGGTACCATAAATTTTTCATATAAACATAAAAGTGTGTGCAATTTTATAAAAATCCGACAGTATTTCTGCAATTTTTAAAAAAAGTCTCAAAAATTCGGTTTTTCAACAAATTTTCATAGGAGATGACTTTTTTAAGAGTTATTGGACCAAATCCGATCAAAAAAAAAAGTAAAAAACCGGTTAAAAATAGCCAGATCTCGCTGAGATTAATGTAGCAATTTAATTTTTTTACTCCGGTCGGTATTTCAAAATTCGTCCATGTCCGAAAACCGAGATTTCACGAAATTTAGGCGAGATTTGGATCCTTGTGCATAACCAAACTATGTAGGTACGAATGAACTATGGAAGGATTTTGCTACTTTTCTTTTGTCTTACTAGTATAGTGCCCGTGCTAACGCTACAACGACAGTACACCCGTGATTTAATACTCATACGGGGTACCCAAAGACCCAGATAACAAGCGGTGCGTCAAGCCCAACTATGACCCAACGAGCGCCCAGGCCCGGCTCACCCAAGGGACTGCGAGGCCACAAAAGGGCGCTCGTTCCCGACCAAATCAAGGCAAGCGATCTCGACCAAGTGGGGCCGACCCGTCATAGGTCGCTCCCGAGCCCCGACCAAGCCGAGGCAACCTTCGCCGAGGGCCACGTGCCCCAGACGAGATCGTTCGGCGGCCGCGCGAGCGGTGACCCTTCTCGGCGCGCATGAGGTTGCCCAAGTCAAAACTCCGATCCCATCGCCTCCACACAATGCGGGCTCCCTCGAGGCGGCGCGAGGCCACGCTCCGTGACGTCGGCCTCCGCGAGTTCCCGAGAGGGCGGTCGCGCTTCCCAAGGAAGCGGCGAGCCGCTCCGCCTACCAAACCCGGTGTGGGTAAAGGCGGACGACGACCGATCACCAAGACAAGAGACTAGGGCTCCTAGCGTAGGGTCCCATCGTCCTTCCTTCTCCCAATTCCCAATGTAACTCGCCCTTCCGACTATATAAAGGAGGCGGGGTCTCCTCTTAAAAGAGAGGAGGTGCAGGCCAGCAGACAACAAAAAACACTCTTGTGTTCAAGCCCTCACCCTCACTTGTAATCACAGGCGGTATGCGCACGAAAAGCAATACAACACCGCCACCTGAATGGAGTAGGGACATTCGGCCGAACCAAGATACACCTTGGACTTTTGAGTCTAACCATTCGGGGAGAGGGAACGCGTGGCCCCTTAGACTTACAAATTTACTTGCCGGTGCTCGAACGCGCGGCGGTTGGCGCGCCGTAGGGCCTTCAGCGGCGTCTTCATCGACATCTCCGGATTCCCTTTGTCTCACGATGGCTTTCTTCACCAACGACAGCGTGTCTGCGAGAGGCCGGATCCGTTTGGCTCCTCGACTTCATCGCAACCTCGGCGGAGAGCTCGCGCTCATTCCGTCACCTCACGAGGACCGGCGCCGCTAGGAGCACGGACTCCGTTTACGGCAACCGCCACGGAGGGGCCCCTACAGCCCCAAGGCGAAGCTCGTGGCGCCTCGCCTCCTGGGAGCGGCACCGCGAACTTCGGGATGATGACCGCATCACCTCCGTAGGCTCACAACTCGTGGCAATGGCGGCTATATGCCGACCTGTTTCACGACCTCTTTGGAAGACTCTTCCGACCACGATTCCAACTCCGACATGGAGCACGCCGCGCAGACGGCACTCTCGAGTGCAACATGGCGGTACGGCCGACTGACCAGTAACCCCGCGGCTACGGGGGCCCTCATCCAGCGCACGTGCGCGGAAGAGGAATATCGGACGAAGCCATTGGCGCGCCAAGCCCCGCCGCCGAGCTTCAACAAAGCAATGGCGACGAGCCGGAGGCCCGAAGGGTCGAAGCTCGGCGAGCTCGGGACAACTGGAGCAAGATCAGCCCGAGCCCCTGCTTGTGCTCAGTGGTGCGCGTGGACGAGCACGTCAGGTACACCACCGGCTGGTGGAAGAGTCTGATGGCCCTCGGTTCTTCCCCCACGCGAGCCAAAACGTGGCGCGGTGCTATCTTTGCTCTGCGGCCTTCATGAGCCGGCCGACCCAGAGGCCAAGGCCACGTACCAGAACCTTCGGGGGCTGGTGGAACGTGCTGTTGTGTCACGGCAAGACATGAGCCTCGGCTCTCATCACTCGGCGCCACCTCCGCCACGGACCCGCCACTGCTGCCGGGCCGGATGGGTCCGGCAAAGCGGCGGCGCACCACGAACAACCCGAGCCTCGCGGCGCCGGTGCGCTAGCGCCTCGGTGGCGACTCGACGTCCGTGCCACCCTCGAGGCACGGAGGAAAGCGATGGGCGGCGGCCGATCGCGGGTCGTAGACAGCGGCCGCCGCGACGACCGCGGCCCCAGTCCCGATGGCCCAAGGCCACGGGCTTTCTGTCAGAGGATCCGCCATGCGATTTCCTGCGGTCGAGCACCTACTAACATAGCCAAATACTGCGGGCCATGAACCCCGGTGTCTGGCTGGAAGATTACCGGCTCGCATGCCGGGCGGGAGGAGCTGCGGATGATCTCTTCATCATCCAATACCTCCCCATCTATCTCGCGGACTCGGCTCGAGCCTGGCTCGAGTACCTGCCCGCAAAGACCATCAGGAACTGGGCCGACTTGAAGAGCCTCTTCGTCGGCAACTTCCAGGGCACTTACAAGCGCCCCGGAAACTCCTGGGACTCAAGAGCCGCAGCGACAGCGGGAAACTCTCCGGGATTACATCCGGCGCTTCTCCCGTCAGTGCAATGAGCTGCCCGACATCTCTGACGCCGATGTCGTGGGGGCGTTCATCTACGGCACCTCCTGCAAGGCCTTGGTGCACAAACTGGGCTGCGTTAAGCCCAGAACCACCAAGGAGCTTCTGGACATCGCCACCAACCACGCCTCCGGCGAGGAGGCTGTGGGGGCCATCTTCGAAGGAGGAAAGGCCAAGCAAGAGCTCGGCCCGAGCGGGTCCCCTTCCGGCCGCCGACAAGCGGGCGGCGACGAAACAGTCCGCGAGGTCCAGGTGGTCGCGACCGTCGACCGCCCTGCCAAGCAATCAGGTGCGCCCGACCGTCGCGCCCGACCATTTCGAGAAGCTGATGGACAGCCCGTGTCCACACCACGGGTTCCCCATCAAGCACAAATCTGGATGCGAGGTCTGAGGCGCTTCCTCTCGGCACTTCCACGACGCCACGGGCAAAGGAAAGAAGCAAGCCCGGCCCCACGGGCCGAGAGAAAAGAGCGACGCCGAGTTCCACGAACCCGACGGCGCCTCATGATCTTTGGCGGACCGGCGTGCTACGCCGACAAGCGCCACTTAAGCTCGCCTTCCGCGAAGTCCACACCGCAACTCGGTAGTCCCCGATTCCTTCGTGGTGAGTCCCGATCACTTTCGATCGGATGACCACCCGACCACGTCCCGCATAACCGGGAGATATCCACTGGTGGTCGACCCCATCGTGGTGAAGAAGCGCCTCACGAAGGTGCTTATGGATGGCGGCAGCGGTCTCAACATCCTTTATGTTGAGACACCCGACGCCATGGGGATCCCCGCTCGAGTCTCCGACCGAGCAAGCGCCCTTCCACGGCGTCATCCCGGGCAATGAGCCCACCCGCTCGGCGGTCGATCGCCGTCACCTATGGAGGACCGAAAAATTTTCGCACCGAGACCCTCACCTTTGAGGTCGTGGATTTCCCCGGATCCTACCACGCCATCCTGGGGAGGCCGTGCTATGCCAAGTTCATGGCGGTCCCCAGCTACACCTATCTCAAGCTGAAGATGCAGTGCGCGAGTCATCACCGTAGCCTCGTCTTTCCAGCTTACTTACAACTGCGAGCGAAGCAGTTGCGAGCTAGCGTCGGCGGTCATCGCCTCCGCCGAGCTCGCCGACCTCCGGAGGGAAGCCTCCGAGTCCGCCCCCCGAATCTAGCAAGTAGGGGGCAGGATCCTTCAAGTCCATCGAGGACACGAAGAAGGTCGCGGTCGATCCCGAGGATCTGACCAAGACCGTGCGGGTCGGAGCCACGCTCCCCGCCAAATAGGAAAGCGCGCTCGTGGACTTCCTCTGCGCCAACAACGATGTCTTTGCATGGAGATCCTCCGACATGCCAGGAATCCCGAGGGAGGTCGCCGAGCACTCCTTAAGCATCCGACCAGGCTCGAGGCCGGTCGCCCAACGCCTGCGCCGCTTCGACGAAGAGAAGCGCAGAATCATAGGGGAGGAGATCGCCAAGCTTTTGGCTGCAGGGTTTGTCAAAGAAGTACGCCACCCCGAGTGGCTCGCCAACCCTGTACTTGTAAAAAAGAAGAATGGGCAATGGAGAATGTGCGTTGACTACACAAGTCTGAACAAAGCATGTCCCAAGGACCCGTTCCCCTTGCCCCGCATCGACCAAGTCGTTGACTCCACTGCAGGGTGCGAAACCCTGTCTTTTTTGGATGCCTACTCGGGCTATCACCAGATAGCGATGAAGGAGTCCGACCAACCCGCAACTTCTTTCATTACCCCTTTCGGCTCCTTTTGCTACGTAACAATGCCGTTTGGTGCGAAAACGCGGTGCTACATATCGTATTTGCATGCAACGTGTTTCAACGACCAGATCGGCCGTAATATCGAAGCATATGTCGACGACATCATCGTGAAAACTAGGAAGGCCGATGACCTCATCACCGACCTAGGAGAAACCTTTGCGAACCTCCGGCGGTTTCGCCTAAAGCTCAACCCCGACAAGTGCGTCTTCGGGGTTCCCAAGGGAAAGCTTCTCGGCTTCATCGTCTTCGAGCGTGGCATCGAGGCCAATTAGAAGAAGATCTCGGCTATCACAAGGATGGGCCCGATCGGCAACCTAAAGGGAGTCCAAAAGCTGACAGGGTGCCTTGCGGCCTTGAGCCGTTTCGTGTCTCGCCTCGGCGAGCGCGGGATGCCGCTCTACAGGCTGCTCAAGAAATCCGACCACTTCAGCTGGACCCAGGAGGCTCAGGAGGCCCTCACCCTCTTGAAGGCCTTCCTGACCTCACCTCCAGTCCTGGTCGCCCCGGCACCAGGCGAACCGCTGCTCCTCTACATCGCCGCCACGACCCAAGTCGTTAGTGCGGCCCTTGTGGTGGAACGGGCGGAAGAAGGCCGCGAGCTCAAGGTACAACGGCCAGTCTACTTCATCAGCGAGGTGCTTTCCGAGTCCAAGGCTCGGTACCCGCAGGTACAGAAGTTGCTCTACGCGGTGCTCATCACAAAGAGGAAGCTGGTCCATTACTTCGACTAGCACCCCGTCACCGTGGTGACCACTTCGCCACTCGGCGAGATCATCCACAATCGCGACGCCTCAGGGAGGATAGCCAAGTGGGCACTCGAGCTCAACGGTCACGACATATCGTACGTTCCCCGAACGGCGATCAAGTCGCAGACCCTGGCCAACTTCGTCGCCGAGTGGACCGATGCTCAGGCGCCACCGACGCTCGAAGACCCTGAGTACTGGACGATGTACTTCGACGGGTCCTACACCAAGAACGGCGCGCGCGGAGTAAATCATCGTCTCCTCGCGCGGAACAAGCTCCGATATGCCATTCGTTCATTGCTCGACGCGACCAACAACGTCGCCGAAATCACGAGCTCTCGTCAACGGCCTCCGGATCGCTGTCGACCTCGGCGCTCGCCGACTCTACGTCCACGGGGACTCTAAGCTTGTCGTCGACCAGGTCATGAAGGCTGTGGAGCCCCGAGATGCCCGCATGGCCGCGTCTTGTCGAAAATGCGCGAGCTCGAAGAACGGTTCAAAGGTTTGAGCTTCACCATAGCTCTGAGCCTTCTAGCGGTGAGGCGACTACGGCCAATCTCGCCTCCAGCAGAGGGTCAGTCCCGCCTGGGATTTTCGTCCGTGACCTTCCGCAGCCTTCCGTCCAGATGGACCCAGCGATTGAGAGGCCTCCCGACCGGTCGGGCGCGACTGCTCCGATCGTCGGGCGGTCGGATGTAGAGCCGCCCTGGTCGGGCCGCGACATGCTGACAACCGAATCCGACTGGAGGAGACCCTTTATCGATCGCCTGACCGATGGGTCGCTCCCCAGCGACACAACCGAGGCCCGACGCCTCGCTCGTCGGGTGAAATCTTTCGTCCTGGTCGGGCCAGACCTATACAAAAGGAGTCCCTCTGGAGTCCTCCAGAGGTGCGTCCTAGCCGACCAGGGAAAGCAGCTGCTGCTCGATATCCATGGCAGTGTCTGCGGCCACCATGCTGCACCTCGGTCCCTGGTAGGAAAAGCCTTCCGACAAGGCTTCTACTGGCCGACCGCCGTATCCGACGCCGAGCAGATCGTACGCACCTGCGAAGGATGCTAGTTCTTCGCTCGGTAGACACATCTTTCGGCTTAGGCCTTACAGATGATCCCCATCACGTGACCATTTGCGGTCTGGGGACTCGATCTGGTCAGGCCCTTCAAAAAGGCGCCCGGGGGCTTTACCCACCTCCTTGTCGCGGTGGACAAGTTCACCAAGTGGATAGAGGCTAAGCCGGTCGTAAGCATCACGTCGGTGCAGGCGGCCACCTTCTTCCGCGACATTGTCTTTCGGTTCGGAGTCCCGAACTCCATCATCACCGACAACGGGACGCAGTTCACGGGGAAGGAATTCCTCGAGTTTTGCGATGACTTCAACATCCACGTCGATTGGGCAGCCGTAGCCCATCCGCGGACGAACGGTCGGGCGAGCGCGAACGGCATGATCCTCCAAGGGCTCAAACCGAGGATCTTGATCGGTGAAGCAATTCGCGAGGCGATGGGTGGCGAGCTACCCTCCGTCCTCTGGAGCCTACGGACCACACCAACTCGGGCGGCCGGGTTTACACCGTTCTTCATGGTGTTGGTCTGGTTGTCTTGCCAACCGACACGGAATACGGCGCCCCAAGGTTACAAGCCTTCGACGAGGCTCGGGGGCTCGTCTCGCAACAAGACACCATCGACCAGCTCGCCGAAGCGTGCGATGTGGCCATTCTACAGTTGGCTAGGTATCAACAGACACTACGGCACTACCACGGTCGTCAGGTTCGAGAGCGATCCTTCAACGTTGGCGACCTGGTCCTGCGCCGGGTTAAGGCCAACAAAGACAAGCACAAGCTCTCGCCGCCCTGGGAAGGCCCCTTCACCGTCGTGGAGGTTCTCCGACCCGGCACCTTCCGGCTCAAGGATGCGGACGGTCACGTCCTCTCCAACGCCTGGAACATAGAAAAGTTAAGGCGATTCTATCCCTAAGCTCTTTTCTTGTCCCTTGCACCGTCTTTTCCTTTTTTCGAGCACCCGGTCGCCGTGCGATGCTCGGGGGCTGCCCGTTGGCACCCTCGTACGGGTCACTTTTGGTCAGGCGCACTCACGTGGGTCGGTGATCTGACTAGCCACGAGGTCTCTCTCGAGCGGCAACCATCTCGACCCGAGTGCTAGGCCTACGCCCCAGCGGCTATGGTTGCGAAGTAGCACTTCGCGGAAGAGAGAAGTACCCAAACGGGGCAACCTTTGGTCGGTCGGGAACACTCCTTTCGCGTGCGAACAAAGCTAATTCACGCACTCACGTGGGTCGGTGACCCGATCGGCCACGGGGTCCCTCCCGAGTGGTAACCCTCTCGACCCAAGTGCTACGGCCTACGCCCCAGCGGCTATGGTTACGAAGTAGCACTTTGCGGACGAAGGAAGTGCCCGAGCGGAGCGACCTTTGGTCGGTCAGGAACACTCCTATCCCACACAAGTGCGCATGAATGCTGCATAGCCAAAGTTCCTATCCTCACCCTTCCCTAGCAAACAATCCGACCTACGCACAAGCGACCCCCACGGTCCTTAAAGCTATGGTCGGTCAAGTGCTCACAATAGCACAAAAGGGGAAGAGGCAGACCGGAACTTGCTAGAAGCTTTAAGATTATTTGTATAAAATAGTCTTTTTACAATCAGAGGGGATATGCCTAAACTTCTCTCTGCTCTTTGTGGAGGACACTCTGCGGCGGTATGCGACCGGCGATCTCCTGAGCATGTGGCTCGACCTAAAGCTCGAGCCTATCCACCTCTTCATCCGTCCGGTTCCCAGCGACCCCGCTGCTCACCACCGCGAGGTCGATGCCGTCATAATAGGAGACGGTGTTGACCAGTGCCGAGGAAGCCCCAAGCGCAGCGCCCTCGCCATCTGCGACTCTCGGCGTGCCTCGGCGCCGGCTATGCGATGGCGGCGAGCACGGACCAGCCGCGGCTCGAGCACTCGGTCACAAACGTCCTGGCCGACCATCCGAAGGCCTCGAGCTCCGCAGCCAGCTCGGACCGACCTCCCTCGGCCTCCAAAGCGCGCCAATCCCGTATCGGCCGTGACCGCGCGTCACGGGCCTCGGCGTCTTCCGCGCCTGCGCGGCCGGCTAAGGTTTTTCTAAAGCTCTGCAGATTGGCGTAGCGTCAGAAAGCATGCCCTACTAAACAGTCGCTAAATTAACAGAAGGATCAGGACTCTTACCGGCCGCGGAGCTCGTCAGGTCGCGGAGGTCGACCTCCGTTTTGGTTAGCTCCCTCCGGGCGGCGTCGCGCTCGCCTCGCGCCCGGCTCGGCGCCTCGAGCTTAGTCGGCTCGCCACGGCGGGCCGCCTCCGATCGTGCGATCGCCTCGGCGGCCACGGCCATGTCCTTGGCGTCGCTCGCCCCTACCAAGAGGGTCTTGAGCTCCGCCACCCGCGCCGCCAAGGACTGGTTCGCCTGGCGCTCATCGGACGAGGCACAGGTGGACCGAGCCGGCTCTTGGCGGGCCTCCTCGCGCCTTACGCTCGCGCGACCCAAGGCCACGGCGTCGTGCGGCTTCGAGCGCGGCCGTCGCGATCTTCCTCGGCGGCCAACCTCGGCGTGCGGACCATGATAAGCTGCGACTTCTCCCGGCGAGCCGCGCAAGCGCTGCGAGGCACAACACTCCTTCACCGCGGCGAATCCGTCAAAAGCTACAAAGCCAAGTTTTGGCCGACTTACGAGCCAACCGGAAGAATCTCGTCGAAACCACGCCCGGACTCCACTAGAGCGCTCGAGGCGAGGCGAGTCCTCGGGATCCGCCGTCTCGCCACGACACGCTTGACGCCGTCGGAAGACGCCCCACTCGCGGCTTTCCGCGGGTCGCCCATCGAGATGGTCGGCCCGCCGTCTCGCCGTCCCCAACCGAGCGGCGCGCGCGGCGGTTGAGCGAGCCGATTGGTCGGCCCAGGCGATCTGCGCTGAGGAGGTCAGCGGGCGCCTCCCCTGCGACTCGGAGGACCACCTCCGACCCTTGGATCGCCTCGGCCGGTCCTCGGCGGCGTCCTTACTGCGCCGGGGGCGGGGCGCTGCGGCGGCGGGCTCCCGATGGCGGTGGCGGTAGCTCTCCCGACCTCCCGACCAAGGGAGGAGACCAGATCGCAAGGGCGGTCGGGCGCCCGCTCTCCGACGCTGCCGCTCGGGCGTTCGACCCGGCCGGACCGACCGACATCTCTTCCTCGATCCGTGCCACACCGACCGCCGCCGGTCGCGCCGATCTTGGTCGTGGCGCGATCTGTCGCCCGAGTAAGCGCTGCGCCCGTGAGCGATCAATAAATTGTTCGGGCAACCTAGTTACGAAAAGTTTGAAGGAGGTACTTACTGCGCCGATCGGACGCGCGGCAGCCGTGCTCTTTTCGTCGGCCCTCCTCGCGGAGGCAAGTTAGCCCTCCGCTTCCCCGAAGACGACTCCACCGGGACATCTCCGCTGGGCACGACGGCAGCGGTGCCGCGGCGCCGCGGCGCCGCCACCGTCGCACCCGCTCGGGTTGCCACCGGTCGGCGAGTCAGGGAAGACCCCGCGGTATGGGTCTCCTGCGCTGCCCCCACTGCTGTCGGTGGAGGTCGACCCCACAGTGGTGATCTCAGACACGTCTTCGCCGTGCGCTCCCTCTCCCTCTTCCTCCTCATCTCCTCCTTGCACTTTTTACGCGCAGCCTCCACCTGCGCGAACTTCGCGTGGGCCTCCGCCCTAAGCTCTTTCTCCCCCGGCAGCAACGCCCGGGAGACCAACCCAGTAAGCCCCTGGGGAACGCGGAGACGTGAGTCGGACTGATCACCGAAGCCTGAGGGGAAGGCCACAAGAAAGAGGAGGAAAAGGCTACAACCGGATTACTAGGTTTGGCGGGTTCCGGGCCGAGAACGGCTCTAGGTGGCCGACCACCTCCTCAGTCGCGCTTCCACCCGTGACGGTGGACACCCGCGGCCCGACCTCCGACTGGGGGAGCTCCTCCTCCATCATCCTCGTCGGGTCGGACGGCCCCTCGAACCAAAACATGGGGAGCGGCCGATCCATCAGCGGTTGCACGCGCATCTTCATGAACGCGCGAACAACAGCATCGCCGGTCAGACCTCGCCCCTTTTGGGTCTTGATTCGGTCGATTATTTCCTCCACCCGGCTCCTCTCCTTCCGTTCGGCGCCCCAGCCCCACTCGGGCCCTACCTCGGGAAGCCGACCGGTGTAGACGGGGGCGCTATTCCCCAAGTTCTCGGCATAGAGCCACTCGGAATGCCACCCCCGGTTGGACGACAGTAGCTTCACGTCGATATAGTCCGCTGCGCGCCCCGCGCGCAGTTTGAGAGCCACACCCCCGATGGGCTCCGGCGCGTCCGAGGGCTTGTCCTTCCTCGGCCGGGCCTGGAAGAAGTGCCTCCACAACGCCCAATGGGGCTTAATCCCCAGGAAGGCCTCGCATAGCGTGATGAAGACGGCGATGTGGAGGACCCCGTTGGGGTTGAGGTGATGTATCTCCGCCTTGTAGTGGTGCAGGAGCCCGCGCACAAACGGGTGCAGCGGGAGGCCGAACCCGCGCTCGTAAAACGAGGCGGGCACGACGACCTCGCCGTCCCCCGGCGTGGGGGCGGGGGCCCGACAAGACCCTCGGCCGAGATGGCTGCGGGGCGGGAACCCTTCTTCACCAACCCGGTCTTGCGCGATCGTGCGGATGGAACACGCCGGCCACGACATTTTCGAAGGAACTGCGAAAAGGTGAGAAAGGGGATAGTTGGAGGTTCTCTCTCTGGCTTTTGTTGTCTTCTTTCTTGTCTCAGGCAAGCACGGGAAGATGAGGAAAGCAAAGGCGGGAGGCTTGAACGAATGCCGCCGCACCCTATTTATAAAGCCGCGCGGCGCCGGTAACAGACACCCCCTCGGCGGCGTCGCGCATGCCCTCGTCTGCCGTCGCGCTCTTCGCGGCGTCGGCCACCAACCGACACTGTAACTCCGGTTTCCAATTCCTCTGCATTTAATCCCGCGAGAGCCGAAAAGGCACCGCCTCGGGCCGCGCGTCCTGTGACCCCCCGGTCTCCGCCTTCGGGCCGGGGCGACAGCTCCGGCGCGCGTGCGAGAGGCCCCACGGGCCGCTGCGGCCCCGAAATGGCAAGAGAGTTCAGCAGCTCACGCCAGGCCCACCAGTGCCGGGTTCTAAAGGCGATCCCACGGTGGGCATAAGACCGCCCAAATAAAATTGAGCGAGGGACGAGTATGAGGTGAGCCCCCAGTGGGCCTCCAGTTGGGCTGGCTAACAGCCCAATCGTCTTAACTCGTGTCCGAGACCATACTTCACACTCTCCCACGGAGCCCATCAATGGGTGATGACCGGTGTGCTCGGGTCGTGGACGACCAGTCCGATCTGGGATCGAGTAAAGAAAGGTTTTTCATGGGTCGCCCCACAGCGGGCCAGGACACCCTACTCTAGAACCGTCCGCTCGGAAGGGTCCCCCTTGGGAGGGACCTCCCAGGGCCCACTCGGACTACCCGTTATTAGCTCCACGAGCACGGCGTTCAAACCAACGCAGGTAAAACGCGCGCCGCTCACCCCCTCCAGGTCCCACACCTGGGGACGGGGCGTACACGTGGGATAGACAGCGGCCACTCCTCTCGCAGCTACCCTCGCCGGACGAGGACTCGGGAGGGATGCCCAACGTCCAGCTACGACGTGAAATGAACACCGTCCAGCTACGACGTGAAACGAGCATCGTCCAGCTACGACGTTAAACGAGCACTCGGACACCAGAACCTCCCGAGAGGCATTTGGTCGTCCCGGCCGATCAAGGCCCCGTCTAGCTACGACGTGAAATGAGCACCGTCCAGCTACGACGTTAAACGAGCACTCGGGCACCAGAACCTCCCGAGAGGCATCTGGTCGTCCCGGCCGACCAAGGCCCCGTCCAGCTACGACGTGAAACGAGCGTCGTCCAGCTACGATGTGAAACAAGCACCGTTCAGCTACGACGTTAAACGAGCACTCGGGCACCGTAACCTCGAGAGGCATCCGTCGCGTCCGGCGACCAAGACCCGTCCGGCTACGGCGTGAAAGCGGCGCCGTCCGCTACGATGTGAAGCGAGCACCGTCGGCTCTGACGTTAAACAAGCACTCGGGCACCAGAACCTCCCGAGAGGCATCTGGTCATCCCGGCCGACCAAGACCCCGTCCAGCTACGACGTAAAACGAGCGCCGTCCAGCTACGACGTGAAACGAGCACCATCCAGCTACGACGTTAAACGAGCACTCGGACACTAGAACCTCCCGAGAGGCATTTGGTCGTCCCAGCCAACCAAGGCCATCTGATCGCTCCGGCCGACCAAGGCCCCGTCAAGCTACGACGTTAAACGAGCACTCGGGCACCAGAACCTCCCGAGAGGCGTCTGGTCGCCCCGGCCAACCAAGGCACTGTCGAGCTACGACGTTAAACGAGCACTCGGGCACCAGAACCTCCCGAGAGGCGTTTGGTCACCCCGGCCGACCAAGGCACCGTCGAGCTACGACGTTAAACGAGCACTCGGGCACCAGAACCTCCCGATAGGCGTCTGGTCGCCCCGGCCGACCAAGGCACCGTCGAGCTACGATGTTAAACGAGCACTTGGGCACCAGAACCTCCTGAGAGGCATCTGGTCGCCCAGGCCGACCAAGGCCCCGTCTAGCTACGACGTTAAACGAGCACATGGACACCAGAACCTCCCGAGAGGCATCTGGTCGTCCCGGCCAACCAAGTACATCTGATCGTCCCGACCAACCCAGGCTCCGTCGAGCTACGACGTTAAAATGAGCCCCTCGATCGGGCACTCCGAAACCTCCCAAAGGCGCCAGTATCTGTGAAGCACCCGACTGCCCATGCCCGAGAACAACGGTTGTCTACCGGTTGCCAACACTCGGGGGATGGAAGGTCTGAGAAAAAATGTCTAAAGGATAAGCTCATGGCACGAGCAGACACCACAACCGCCAAAGAAAAAGGGACATTTCATTATGGAGCCATAGGCTCGAGCATTACATAAAGCTATACAAAGCTACAGCACTATTTCGACGCTAGCCGCCATTGCAAAATCCTGGATCCCGTCAAAAGTGCCGCCACATTGATGGCTACCCGCGGCGCACCCGCGCCATCGCCTCCAGAAGGGCCTCCCTCACCTTGAGGAGCTTCGGGATGACCCCGGCAGCAGCGTCGGCGGCGGTATCACGGGCCACGGCCCCTCCTCCTCATGAGCTCGGCCATCGCCCGGTCATGCTCGGCCCAGAGCTCGGCCAAAGGATCTTCTTCCTCCACCTCGCCCTCATCACCGAAGCTGAAGATCAGCGGGTGCCTCGAAGCCATTGGGGATTCAAAGAAAGAAGACGCTGGGATGGGGACAACCGTTCAAGCAAGCGGTGGTGCCCATATATACCCAAAAACGAGGAGACCAAGCGAATCCGAATAAATGCAAGCGCAGGAAAACGAACCGCCCTTCGCCAAATCCCGGAGCGGCCAAGAAGACGTACGGTCAAGACACGCCAAGCCATGTGCGACGCGCGCAGTGAAGCAATTAAAAGCTTCCGGCGGTTCGAGTGCCCTCGACCAGCTCTTGGGTAGCCGCGGATGCGCTGGAGCACACCAGTGAGACCGGTAGACCGGTCGGTCGAGTCGCCCGACCGAGCCGGCCGCCACATACAACCAAGATTCTCACCAACCAAGCTCAACCCCAATCAGTCCGACGAACTCGCTCGGGGTTCGGGGCTCTTGACGAATACTCATACCGGGTACCCCACCGCCCAGATGATAAGCGGTGCGTCAAGCCCGGCTACGACCCAACGAGCCGCCCCAGGCCCGGCTCGACCAAGGGACTGCGGGGCCACAAAAAGCGCTCATCCCGACCAAATCAAGGCAAGCGATCTCGACCAAGTGGGGCGCCGACCCGTCATAGGTCAGGCTCCCCCGAGCCCCGACCAAGCTGAGGCAACCTTCGCCGAGGGCCACGTGCCCCACGGACAGGATCGTTCGGCGGCCGCGCAGGCGGTGGCCCTTCCCGGCGGCAGCATGAGGGTTGCCCAAGTCAAAACTCCGATCCCATTGCCCGATCCACAATGCGGGCTCCCCCGGCGGCGCGAGAGGCCACGCTCCGCGACGTCGGCATCAGCGGTTCCCGAGAGGCGTGCGCGCGCTTCCCAAGAAAACGGCGAGCTGCTCCGCCTACCAAACCCGGTGTGGGTGAAGACGGACGACGACCAGTCACCAAGACAAGAGACTAGGGCTCCTAGCGTAGGGTCCCATCGTCCTTCCTTCTCCCAATTCCCAATGTAACCTGCCCCTTCCGACTATATAAAGGAGGGCAGGGTCTCTCCTCTTAAAAAGAGAGGAGGTCTGGGCCAACAGACAACAAAAAAAACACTCTTGTGTTCAAGCCCTCAGCCCTCACTTGTAATCGCTGTGCAGCCGTCTGCACGAAAAGCAATACAACACCGCCACACGAATTGGAGTAGGGACATTCGGCCCGAACCAGTATACACCTTGGACTTTTGAGTCTAACCATTCAGGGAGAGGGAACGCGTGGCCCCTTAGACTTACAAATTTACTTGTCGGTGCTCGAAACGCCGACAACCCGCTTATCAATTAAATGAGAAGATAAGTATGAATACTACACTTAGTAATAAAAGAGAAATTTAGAATTTAAATGAATTTAGAAAGAAAAACGGAACTAAATGGAGGTCGAATGAGCGAAAACGGGCTCCCAAAAGATTTTAAATCAAGAAAGAGAAAGATTTTTTTTTCTGATTTTGGATTATTTTTTTTGCAGCTTCCACAGAGAGCACAACGTGCTCTCCAAACTTGGCCAACGCAGGGGGAGGAAGGCGGGGTGGCCGGCGGTCGCAGCCAATTTAAGATCAGTGCGGCGAGATCGCGGCAACCGACACTGCGGGAGGAGTCATGATTGCGGTGAATTTCGCCGGGAAAGATGACGATGATGACTTGAGTTACCTCCAAAATCCGACGATCTTTACAAGAGGGAGCACTTGGGGATTTACGCAATGCCATGGAGTGGAGGAGAGCTCACCGGCTTTTATAGCCCCGAAACAAGCATATTGATGTAAACCATAATTTGGGGTCAAATCAGATTGAGAGGAAATTTTGACAATAGAGCACGAAATTTAGAGAATTAACACCATAGATGGAAAGAGGAGATTTGGTGCGGGATTGATAGAGCTTTGGATCTTCTTTCTTGCTTTAATGGAAGGAGGGAAGAGAAGAAGCTTCTCTGGTCTGGGCTGCAGCTAGAAGAAACTACAGGTGGGTTGCCTTTATTTTTTTTAAACATAGAAGCATTTTTGAAAAGATAGCACATTAGGTTAAAAAATTCTAGAAAAATTCTCAAAAAAACTTTCGATTATTTTGTACTTAATAAAATTATTTTTAAAAAAATTTGAATTATAAATTTGCCGAGGCACGGCTGGCGTCAGTGGTCGCCGACCAAAGAACCTCACCACCGTGTCGGCAAAGCCACCGATGGCGATCGTGGAGCCGTTGCAGACCTGCGTTCTCCCGGCCGCGCTGCCCCGGCTGCCACGTGCAATCTCCCGGCCACGCTGCTCCATCTCCCGGTTTCTTTTTCCCAGCACGTAATGTGTGGTCATTTCTTTTTCCAGGACATTTGTTTCCTTTTCCTTGATTCTAGGACGTTTGTTTCTTTTTTCTTGTTGATGCTGGAGGTATGGGAAGGTCTGTTGTGGGCTATAGGGATGATTTCGAAAAAATAAAATATGCTCGCCGACCGCTCGATCCGCAAGGAAAAAAAAGATAAAAATTAAACGGCGCTCGTCGGCCGTTGGTTCCGCGAGAAAAAATTGAAAAAAATTAAGCAGCACTCACAGACCGCTGGTTCTGTGGATAAAAAATAAAAACAAAAATTCAGCGCTCTCCGTACGCTGAAATTAGGCTCTATGGGGCTAGATCCTTAAAAAAGTCTCGAGAAGGGTCATATTCGGAAAAAAATACGATCACGATGCCAGGACAATAAAAAATTCAAGTCTTGCTTCTTTGCATGCGGATCCTCCCTGTTTTCAAGTCTTGTTTCCTTGCATGCGGATCCTCCCTGTTTATTTCCTTGTTTGATTCGCTCTCCTTCCAAATATGTAGTACGTACAATTTTAGCAAGTAAAAAATTCAAGTCTGGTTTCCTTGCATGCGGATCCTCCCTGTTTATTTCCTTTTTTGATTCGCTCTCCTTCCAAATATGTAGGTGGGGGAGGTCTATTGTGGGCTACAGGGATGATTAGACACACTAAATAATGGCCATCGGATGTGGGTGAGTAAAGCTAAGGAAAGATCTGAGAGGTTAATTTTAATGGAGGCAAGTTTCTGGGGACGTTTCGCTGGGTACACGAATGTTGGGCCATCTCTAGTGGGATGCACTATTTGGGGTGGACATAGAAAAGAATGTTTACGTGCATTATAAAGGGGTATAGATATACACGAAACTTTTCCGGCACCTGCTTTTTGAAACTTGGAATATAATTGGCTCGAAACTTCTGAAACTAAGTGATGTTCCAAACTTCTGAGACTAGAGTGATGTTCCAAGCTGCTATTTTACAACAAAAAAAAGAAAAAAAGATGCGTAATAGTTTCGGTAATAGATTTTTTTTAAAAAATAATGCATTTTAGAATAATTTTAGAAAAATAATACTCGAAAAGTTTTTACAAAAATACACCTATATCACCAATTTAATTGGTGATAGATGTCTATTTTGTCCTAATTGAATTGATCGACATATTGTTTTGTCACGGATTCATATGGTCAACGGTGACACTAGCACTATCACTAATACAATTGGCGATATATCTGTTTCTATCGCTAATTCATATGACGAAAGAGATATATTTTTGTAACTTTATTTCCGGGTATTTTTTAAATTATTTAAAAAGCTATTATTTTTTTTAAAAAATCTTCAGCAATATATGGGAGCCCCTGTTATTGGCCTCTTGTTTCTCCCATAACATGACACACACTGACCGGCCAGGGACCAACAGGCAACAACCCTTAGACTCGGGAATCGGAGGAAAACACTGCACGTCAGCCTCCTAGCAACGGATCAAATCGGCCACCACTAGGGCGTTGTTTGGAATGCAGTTTTTTCTTCTCTATTACTGCGGAACTTATTTTTTTTTCGTGATTTTCATGCATTCCAGACTAGACAATGGTATAATTTGCCAAAAAAAAAAATCATATAAGAACATTGGGTATCAAGGCTAGCAATTGATCAAATTGGCTACCGCTATAGCCCTGGTTGGACTGCAGATCTTCTCGTGCATCTCTTATTTTGGATGAATTAGTTTGTAGCTTACTGGTTGATTGTGTTCTGCATAAGTACCTCTAGGTTTATATAACCTCTCTAGTTATCTTTTAAAGTAAGTAGGAATCTTACTCTGAAAGAAAGTAAGAATTTTAACTCTATTATGATTTATCTAACATACCTTTTTAAATCATAAAAAAAATATATAAACCAAAGTCTAGCTCAACTAGCAAGGAGCGGGCGTCTAGCCGTCCTCTAGTCGACTGGGCGCTCATCCTCTCTTAAATAAATATCAGAGCTGTTAGCCAATTTTTTAAAAAACAAACATTTCTTTCTCTCCCTCTACACACTTTTACTCCCTTCTCCACTTTACAAGTGGGCTCGTAATTGATTGTTTTGAGCTCCGGTACAAGAATCTTTTCCTTGCACCGCGGCTGGGCTTCCTTCGCAGCAATGCACAAGTATCGGTGCCAAGTGGGAAAAAGTAACCCGCACCGACATTACACATGACACGGAGACCACCCTTCGGCGCCGCCCACGTCCAAATCACTCTCCACAAGCGACACTGACCTGGGGGCCCAAAGGCGTCACCTCCCACCCCGACCCCACATATCAACGCATAGAATCGCAGTGATCGTGCTTCACCTCATTCCCGCTCCTTCCAATATCACCGACACATGGGTCCATCTACGTTGGTCCGGTAGCGTCAGTGACTCAGGTCGATGCGCGCGTGGAAACGAAGCGAGGTTACGGAGGAGGAGGGCCCACCGTCCGGCGTGTGGGCCGTGGCTTCCACCCGTTATTATCGACCAACTTTTCTCACGCGCACGGCGCATCCATCCATCCCACCCGCGGCCACCACCCATCCCCTCTCTCTCTCCGATACTTCTCTAATTCCAGACGCAAACAGCGAAGCGAGGGAGAGATAGTGGGGAGCGACCCGCGGCGGGGATCAAAACCCTAGCTAGTGTTTGAGGAGGCGGCGGAGATGTCGACGCCGTCGAGGAAGCGGCTGATGCGGGACTTCAAGCGGCTGCAGCAGGACCCGCCCGCCGGCATCAGCGGCGCGCCGCACGACAACAACATCATGCTCTGGAACGCCGTCATCTTCGGGTGGGTGATCCTGGCCGGAATCTCTCTCTCTCGCGCGCGCGAGCTGGTGTTTTTTCCGCTGCTTCTGTTCTAGGGTTTCGGGGGCCTCTAGATCTCGGGGACCCGAGGTTTTAATTTCAGCTATTTATCTACTCTCTAGTGGTGTTTGTGGTGCTGATGCGGGCTTCTGTTTCGTGTGCTGTGATTTTTGCAGGCCGGATGATACGCCATGGGACGGAGGTGAGGCTCGTCGGTTTGATCTCGCTCTGATCTGTAGCTGACTTAGCGCTTGGCTAGTGGATACTAGTTCTTTTGGGGTAGTTTGATTTGGAATTGTGCAGGTGGAGGTGTAAATAACTTATAGGATGTTTAGGAATTTTGTTTACCCTGGGAGTGAGGTTGATTGGGCAGCTCAGGATTGTTTTTAGCTTGCCTCTGTCCATTAGTTGGTATTGCGGGGAAAATTCCGTTATGTGATTTTATTTTGTTTTGTTTTGTTGAAAGGTTTTGGAGTATTCATCATCAGAAGGTTGGTTATAAATCTATACTGCAGGCTAAGATATAATTTCCCTACCGGTTTTGGTTTTTGTTAAATCGAAAACGACAAAATCTGCATGGTATACTTAAAGCACCTGCTACGTAGGCGGTGTACCGAAACTGTCATGTGCAAGCCAGGGGTTTGTGTGATATCTAAAAAAAATTAACTATTATGAATTGTGGCCATAATTGCTTTGGGGTTGCACAAAAATGTTCTCGTGGTATATCCACAAACCTTGCCATACCTCTAACAAATGCTATAACAGAAATTCTGCTTCGTACATTTAAAACAAGAACTGCACTTAGCTCCTGCATGTGAGTATAATAAAAATGAGAATTGCTGTGAACTTGCACTGAGACCGCACATTTGGTTCAGGAAAGGAGGTTGTGCTGCATGAAAGATATTATAATTTTATTTTTATTAGATATAGAATTTATAAGGAAAGGGTTTGTCTCTGATGATTAAATAAGAACGTCGATATCTGTTATGCATCATTTCTAAAGTTGTTTACTTTTAAAAAGAAGGCATAATGAGCTCATTTATCTGGGCTTCGTTCTTCAAATATGAGCATGGAACATAAAACATTGCTGTTTTGTAAGTAACTGAGTAAGTTAACAAGGTAATATTGTGAGTGTGGTAGTTTCAGAAAAAAAAAATCTGTTTATGATGTCATACTTTTTTATATTTAAGGGA
Source organism: Otatea glauca (assembly GCA_036346275.1). NCBI lineage: Eukaryota > Viridiplantae > Streptophyta > Magnoliopsida > Poales > Poaceae > Otatea > Otatea glauca. The sequence goes on from CM070723.1 coordinate 49,973,006, forward strand.
CCAGCTCGAACTTGTGGCTGATTCAATTTGAAGTGATGCACACTAGCAGCAATCGTTATGTGCACTCATGCTCGCAACTTCTGACATGTGTAACATAGGCAGCATGCAATCATGAGTCAGTTTTTTTAATAAATAATTTAGTAAGGCATCTTAAATAGGTGCTCCTGACTCTCGTACAATTATATCATGTTGTTCCACTCCATAAATTTGAGTGTCAACAATATTTGTCATACAAAAAGTAGTTGCCTGGACAGGAGTTCATAGAGAGCAATTAGGTGTTTCACCCCCATACACACATGACAGAGTGGAAGAAACGAAGGAATAAATAACCAAAAAGAATCATGCGTTGAGTAAATTGTGTTGCCACGTGGCAGTTTCGGTGCATCATGCATGTCACTTGCTTATTGTGCATGTTTTTCGGCATGTGATTCCCCAAACTATCCATCTGGCAAAATGGTTTAGGAATTTTAGGTATAATGCATGCCAACTTGTCTTTTCCGGTTTACCAGAAACCTAGATTCAGAGGCCAGAGGACAGTCTAATTATGGCCGACATTTATATAATTAAGTTTTCGTGCCATATATTTAGTGAAATGAAAGTTATTTTGTTTATATGGAAAGGTAGTATCTCGTTTTGCTGCGAGTTCAGGCTTTCTCTTCTTTTTGCCTTTTCTGCTCTCATATGAGGTTTTGGAAACCTTTAACTTATATTTTAGCTATAAAACTTTGGTGATAATATGATGTCCTGTTGTATGAATGAATTTGTAATTAAGGACCTTCTATCTGCCATGCTAAGGTTGTGCTTCTTGTTAATTTTGGACTGTGTACTTAGGTTTGGCTTGCAAGTTGAACATTTTAACGAAGGTGTACTTTCAAAAAAATTTACTTGCCTGAACTCGATCTTATATTGAAAATTGAACAAGTACAAACTTGTCTGTTAAAATGCATAGTTTTGCTACACTGCAAGTACCCTTATAATTCTTAGGTTGCAGTTCTGCAAAAGAAATTGTTTTACTGGGAGTTTGATTAAGAAATATTTATTGGATTCATCTTAAATAGCTTTATTGGAACTATTACTATATAAATATTTATTGGCTTGTAAGGCTGGGTTTTAAACGTGAACGCAGGTAGCAGGTTGATATCTGCATGCCTATCTTATTAGATTATAAGCAAAGTTGATGGTCCATTTGCACTCATCCATGCACATAGCCCCAGTTCTTGAGCGTTACCAGTTACCATCTTCTGCATGGGCCTTGCTCGCTCTCCCGCAGCTCACATCAACCTTGTATGGGCTTCAGGTTTGGGCCATGATAGTTTTTTTGGTTAGGCAGTCTAAGCAGGATGCCTGGGTCCTGGGTTGCATATAAATTTATTCCATTTTCTTTTTTCTTTTCTCCTAAACATTTCTTACCCACTACATGCATTTGTTAATACCTGTACTGTCAGTTATAGTATTGCTGCTACAAATGAATATAAGTAAATCTACTAGCATATAGGATTCAAAATTACAAAGTGACGTGAATCCTTAAAATATAATCCTTGCACTTCAGATGTCATCAAGGTTATTGGTCGTAAGGTCGAGTCAAGTCGGTAGAGGGGCGACTTGTCGGTTTGGTCGACTGACCAGTCCCAAGACTAGGAAGTATGTTAGCAGGGCATGTCATATACTAAGTTGTAGCAACAATTAAACACATACACATATTAGCATGAAATGAAGAGAAGAACAACATAAGCATGATGATGAGTTGACTTGTTTTGATCCCAACATATCTTTCTTGATGAATGTCTTTCTTTGAAATTGAGAAGCAATACTCTGGAAGTTGAACAGAATAATCAGCAAATTGTTATGAACAAAATGTTGATAGTATGATAGCAAGTAAATAACAGAAGTACTGGACAACAAGTAAAATAACAGGAGTTACATGACAGCATCACATCACACTTCATAGCAAGAAAAATATTAAAATTCAAGACAGTAGATAAATAAGGCACTTGGCAGCCACCAGCCAGTCATTAAGCATAAGTTCATAACTTAATAAGAAACAAGTTCAGCATGACGACGATAATTGATGGACGATAATTGATGGATAAGTTCCAAGTCTGAAAGTAGCAAAAGTAATAAAGGCATTCATGATTCAAATCAGCCATACAAGTCATCATCCAATTCAAATTCATCCTCTTCACGACTTTCTCCATACGCATGAGTAGATGGAGTCTCATCATCGTCCAATTTGCATCATCATCAACCACATAATCTTGATCATTTCCAGCATCCTCTTCACTCATGCTCCAACTCATCAACATTACCAGCAACCTTTGACTTTGAATGTCGAGCATAAGTGATATGGGGGCCTATGGGCCGGACACTAGACCTGCTAGCAACAACATCACCACAAACTCTTCTAGGATAATTGCGACCTCTTTGACTACGTGAAGCACTAATGGCTTCATCAACATGAGCCCAAGTTAGATGATCACCGCCACCGGTACCATCTTGATGAACTGGTTCAGCATTGATGTTGACCCATTATTATCCCATTGATATTCTTCTAGGATCAACAGGTTGGATTTCTTTCCTTTAGAGCCTTGCTCACGCAGCTTTTGGAACCTAGTTGCCATCTTTCGGTTGTATGAAATGTACACCAACTTATTCAATCTCTTGTGATCTAAATGGTTTCTCTTTTTGGTATGGATATGGAAACACAACATACAAGAAGCATGCCAAAGGCGGCTACAATCAACATAAAGAGTTAAAGACTCATTGATTTGTCTGGTAAAGCATGCTAGCTACTTACAAATGCAAACATACTCCAATTGAGCCCGCATCCAGATGCCAACCAACAAAGACTAATGATTGGCTTTGCTAAACAAGGGGCTCATAAGCAAGGCTACCATATATGCACCCACCAAAGAACTACAAAAGATAAATAGATAATGCACTTTAAAGTTCAAACATAGAGAGCCTAAAAAGAAGAAATTAAGAAATCATTGTACTTAATTACTCAATACTTACGAGAACTCTTTCTCTGTCTATCTTTGATCACCATTGCCTTTGTGAAGCAATCACCTTCTGTCCTCTCGTAATCGTCAGCTTGCCTACTTATCTTGCTTTGTTTATCTTCATCGGTGACCATCCTCCATAGCACATGATTGAACATCAACCTTGGCCTTGTAGCAGTCTTTTATTTGCTTCTTTAATGCCAAAAAACTTATTTGGATTCAAGAACAATGCTGCTGCATATAACTTTTGTTCCATTTGGTTGTCCCACCGCTTGTCAATAATTCCTAGGACCTCATTGAGTAAATCTCTTGTGTTGCAAAGCTTCCTTGATGTTCACTTTCGCAGCATCCATGGCTGCACTAATCTCGGGCATTGTTGGCCTCTCATCACCGTCGGCAATCCTCAAAGTAATAAGTGGTTGTGAAGCTCTCATGCAATTTTCAACTGAATGTGAAAATGACATATGAAGCACAATTTCTGCAGCTGCCTTCCCTGGTCCTTTGGTAGACAATTTGTTCCTATTCCATTTTTCACTAACAAAGAGACTCTTCAAAGCTTGCCTATGCTTGTACATGCTGGCCAAGGCGAGGAATGATGTAGCAAAACGAGTTGTTGCAGGCCTCACAAGATCCCTACAACTTGTCTTGTTCCTCATTGCATCAAGAATCCTTCCATGTCTATAGATAAATCTGCACACCCTCTTTGCTTTAGCAATGCAATCGCTGAACTGTTCTATCTTCCCAATATCCTCTAGCATAAGGTTCAGGAAATGGACAGCACAAGGGGTCCAAAATAAGTAGGAATCCTCTCCATTAGAATACTACCTGCTGCCTTGTAGTTAGATCCATTGTCTGTGACGACTTGGACCACATATTCTCTCCCAATAGCATCAATTTTTGCCTCCAGCAAGCTTGCTAACAAGTGTGCATCAGCTTATTCACTTGAAGCATCAACTGACTCCAAGAAGAAGGTGACTTCTGGACCGTTGACAAGAAAATTGATGACATGACGCCCACTCATGCCCGTCCATCTATCTGACATGAGAGAGCAACCATATTCTTGCCATGCTAATACATACTTCTCCCTCAATTTATCTGTCTTGTTTTTTTCCTCTTTCAAGCAATGATTTCCTTATGGAAAGTAGGCGATTATACCTACCGCCCAACAGACTCAAGGAGAATTTCTTGAATTGATAGCATTGAATGGTATGGAAATTAGGCGATTATACCTACCGCCCAACAAACTCAAGGAGAATCTCCCAACTTCTTGAATTGATAGCATTGAATGGTATGCCTACTGCTGCCACATTACTTGCTACTGCTGCCACACATACTACATTACTAGCACTACATCGACTAGATAATTAAGTATTAATGGAAGCACACAGTAGAGCAGTCAACACAACAGAGTAGTAGTGCATATCAGAGCAAAATAGAGTAGGAGAGGAAGGAATAGGGATAGGAAAGCAGAGCAGAGCTAAAGCATCAGATTTAGATCTAGACTGCTAAATGCTAATCAGATTAAAACGGATTGGAGCAAAGTTGGGGAGGAAGGAGAGGATGCACTGATCGGCAATGGGCGGATGGTGGCAATGATGATGGAGACAGACGGGCTAGGGACGATTTGCTTCTCTACAACAGGGGAGGGCTGAGGAGGATTTTCGATTTCAGGAGGGGTTGCTTGCTTGAAGGTAATCGGCATCGTGGCCACTAGCGGCAGAGGGGGCGATGGGTAGGGCTCTGCTTACTCCCTCGCGTAACTAGCAGCGGCGTTACCCTTGTGGTGTGGTATTGGGCTCGATCTGCTAGGGTTAAGCGACTCCAACCCTTTATATATGTCTCACACCCCCCTCCATCTGAATGTGGGCCATCAAGTCGCGCGGCTAGCATGCAAGATTAGTTGATGCTGGTCGCCAATCAGTCGTCTGGCTGCCCGACTAGTCGTTCCAGACTTCCAGTCGAGTCGAGTAGCCTAGTCGTCCTCCATGTACCAGCTGGACTGCTAATCATGGATTAGTCAACGACTTAATAACATTGGATGTCATCGATTAATTTAGTTTTCCAACATTAACAAGCAACAATAGCGGCCATTTTTACCTGCTAAGAGTTTGAGGTGGATGGAGGGCATTGATGGTTTTATTAGAACTAGTGAATACATTTTTGATGGTATATTAAGAATTAAATAATTTCTGGTTTAATCAGTTCTCATCCTATGCAGATCTAAACCAGATTCACCTTATGCAGATCTTGTTTGGTTCTGATCCTTCAGTTTGACAAGATATTCTTGTCCAGTTTGGGTTGGGAGGATAAATTTAACTGGTTTATCCTGATTGGAAGTTTTTAATTGATATTCTCCTTCTGTCTTAGTTACATATGTGACTAAAGAATTGGCATCTGTTTAGTCATGTTCGTGGTTGAAACTCATTGTTGGTGTTTTAAGTCCCTTGTCTGTACCGGTAGTATAGTGTAGTTTTGCTTTTCTACCAACATTCTGTGATACTGCTGTTTGAAGTTGTTAACATTTAGATAAAGCATGGGTAGTTACAGAATACTTCATACTTATGTCTATTGTAGCATTGTTGTATGGTCAATAACTACTCAACAATCCATGAGGCATTTGTGATTAGGTTGCACGATGATTATATATGGATGGGCATGCAATTGTGAAATCTGCGCTCATTTGTATCCTGAGAGATCCTCCACTTATCTATCCTTTGGTTGTTTATATGACATTTCTTCAGTTTACCATTGCGAATTTGATGTTTCAGTTCTTGTACATAGTCTTGAATCTTCTATGGCAAAAGTTATGAATTTATGTTGAAATGTCACTGTCTACTTTTCTTAGCATGTTGATGTTGGGATTGTGACTGTTTTCAATCCATATGTATACACTATTCTCATGATTCCAACCAAAAAGTCTCACTCAGTCATGTTGCATCTTTTCATATCTTCAGTTTAACTTAATGCTCTATGGTGGCATTGAAAAGTTCACTGACAGTTGATTGTCTCAACATCTCTAGGCACGTTCAAGCTTACCTTGCAGTTTACAGAAGATTATCCCAACAAGCCACCAACTGTTCGGTTTGTCTCCAGGATGTTTCACCCAAATAGTAATCTCTCTCTCTCTCTCTCTCTCTAACTGCGTGTGATTCAAATACCTTACATATTTTACCAAGTAAAGATCATTACTCAAATTGAAGTTGTAGAAAAGTGGTTTAACATTGTACTATTCATGCAGTATACGCGGATGGAAGCATCTGCTTGGATATCCTACAGAACCAGTGGAGCCCTATATATGATGTTGCTGCCATATTGACTTCTATTCAGGTACCTTGTTGTGCTGATTAGCTAAAATGCATGTGCAACATCCACTGAAGAGAGTAGTGCTAAACATGTTGAATCAACAGTTTTGATATTTTGGAAAAGAAGCCCTATATGCAAATATTTTTCACAATGACTACTATCTAGTTGTATTGTTTTACGGAAAAATTGATGATTTGCCCCATTTTTCGAGTGAACAAACGGGGCAAATGATCAAATCTCTCTTTATTACGTAGAAGTGAATCCATATTGCAAAATAATATAGTAGAAAGGTAAGTTTTTCTCCTCATACTTCTTGATAGCCGACCATTAGTTGACCAGCTCAAAATCGTAAAGGAAAAACTTGTTGACCTGGAATCGCAAAGACTGATTCAGGTTTTATTGGAAATTATATCACTGTTTACAAACCACAGGTCCACAGCCGTATGGCCGGAGTACACTACTTTTTGGATGGTTAACTAGATCCATTTCATGATAGACGTGTGGGTCGTTTTCCATTTACCACCGCCAGCCTGCCAACTCCCCAATGGCTTAAGGCTGCAGGTCATGTCTGCATCATGTCACTGTATCTGAAACTTAATCACCGACTTATGGTGCACTTTCTTTGCAGTCCCTGCTGTGTGATCCAAACCCAAACTCTCCTGCAAACTCCGAAGCAGCCAGACTGTTCAGTGAGAACAAGCGAGAGTACAACCGCAAAGTTCGCGAGATTGTGGAGCAGAGCTGGACAGCTGACTAGGGCAGGGCAAGATGCGGTGTACACCCTGCCAGAAAGGTGCAATAAGCAAGCGTGAAAACATGTGTTATTTTGGCTCGCTAGACCTCTCAGTTAAAACATTAAAAATCTCCAGTGATTGCTTGTAGTCCGTCCTTTCCCGAGTCCCAGTTATCCATCAAGGCATCCCCGGCTTCTGTGAAGAGCTATGTACTGGAAATTAATGGTGGTTAGACTGCAAAAACCTCATTGCTCGTGCCCTGTAGTTTGACATCCTTAAAGTTCCAAGGGATTATCATCATACATGAACGGAAGCAAGATTGTTGTGTGTATGTTTTCCATATTGTCAGATTGGTTTATCCGAATCTCAAAATCGAATGCCATTTCGTGTTGAGGTTGGCTGTACATTGCTGATGGTCAAAAAACAAGAGGTAGCCGGGGTCCTGCATGCCAGCCAGCCGGTGGTGGGCCCAGACGGATGCACGGAGCGACCAAATCAGCGGCGGCGAGGCAGGACAGCAAGCGAAGAGAGAGGGGGCGATGGCTGGGGCTAAAAAAAAAATGACGTCCATGCCATCATCTTCGTCCCCCATGTCTACGAGTGGACGGGAAGCAGCGCGAGGAGCGGTGGTGGGGGCGAAGCGGTGGAGTGTCAGAGGGCGGGGAGAGGAGTCGAGGATGGCGGCGTTCCCCCCCACCGCTTGCACGGCAGCGGGGTGTGACTTGTGAGCCGGATGGGTCGGACGGCCGCGATTGCATAGTTCAATGGAGCACACAGATGAAATATGTGCTAGTACAGAATGGAACGAACAAGAACTGCTATTTATCGCTATCCAACCCGACTCACCGGTCTGAGTAATAATTAAGGGGTAGCAGGGGTTTCCTTTTATCAAACTTAGGGTCCGTTTGGTAGTGCTTTAACTCCTACTACTCTTAAATTCTGCTTCGACTCCTCTTAATTTTGATTTTCTGAGGAATCAGGGGTAGAGGTAGTTTCTAGAAGTGTTTGGCTATTGGCTCTAGATTCTTAAAAGAGGGGATTCGGGAGAGAGGGAAGGGAGAGGAGCCATACCTGGGACGGCGGCTCGGCGGTGCTCGGTGGGGACGATGCGGGCTCGAAAGAGAGGGGCGGGCTCAAGGTGGGGACAGTTCGGTGGACGGTGAGCTCGAGGCGGGGTAGATCGGCGGCACTTGAGGTAGGGAGGCAACGCTCGAGGCTCGAGGTGGGGAGGCGACGCGGGGAGGCTAGCCTCAACGCGGGAAGGCGACACAGGAGGCGGGGAGGCGCTGATTCTGGCGGGGAGCTGCCTCTAGGCCGCTCCTGGCCTCGCGTTCATTTTGGAGAATCGTTTCGACTGCTCCCGAAAATTCGCGCGAGGGAAGCGAAGTCGTTCGGTAGAGCTCTAACTCCTCCGGACGAGAATCCGGAAACCAGAGCTCTACCGAACGGGCTCGTACAACCCCATCAAACTTACTCTGACACGTTGCTGTAGTATACTGCATGCCGTAAACAGAGCGCTCTTACATAACAGTTTCCATAAATAGAGTGCTCTTACATTGCCATAAATGAGTAATCATATACAAGACATTAAATTAAATAAATAAACCGAGCAGGGAATGATCATTTCCCCCCTACTTAAATCCTTTTGCACAAATAGTCCCAATGGCAAGAGGGAGAATCAATTTGAAAGTCCAACCAAGGCACTTGTTTCCCCTTCCAAACCACTTGACATACATCCTTCCAAAAAAGAAAAGGGGAAGCCATAGCCAGGGTTTGCGAAACCGTCGAAAACCGGTCGATTTTCACGAAAACTGAGCATATCGAGCCGGTTCGCAATTTGAAACCGATGGGTAAACCGATCCAATTCAAATTCAAATTAAAAAAAATTGGAAATTTTTTCTAAAATTAGTATTAATAGCATTATGACATCTAGGATGATTTTTTTAAATTGAATTTAGGAGACGTTTTAGAACAAATACCCAATGTAGAAAATTGAAAAGGGGAAAAACAAAAACAGTAGCATGCACAGTGTTCGGCCCATATGGCCCATTCGGCCCACAAAACCTGGGATACGGGGCGTGAAACCCTGGTTCCGACCGCATTATTATGCAGCCATCAATCCCCTCCACACTCCGTCCAGCTTGTGAGAGGAAGCGTCCAAATCCGGTCGCCGACGAGAAAAAATCGACGTGTATCGCTCGAAAATCGAGCGGTAAGCCACGATTTTCGACCGACTCTCAAGGAAAATCGACAGGGCCGGCTGGTTCTTCGGGGCGCGACGATTTTTGAGGCAAGCCTAGCAGTTTTTCATCCAAATCGAGCGATTTTCGAGGTAAGCCGAGCGAGTTTCATTCAGGCAAGCAAGTGAACTCATTTCTTAGCTCATTCTCTGTATGGGTTGCTAGGGTTGGTAGTTTTCAATGAGTTTGTTCATGGAGGCAGGTTGTTGAGTACTGTTTCTAGGGTTTAGTTGAGCAAGGTTGATTCGAGCTGGTTTGAGAATTAAGGAAAAATTGTTGGGTGGATGACGATCTGTTAACTGTTATGTAATATCTTGCACGTTGAAGAGTAAACATGTCTATAGTGGCTAGTCATTTTCAGTCACTACATGATCATGATCATCATCATCTAATTCATGGTGCCACTGAAGGAAAACTATGGGGTATAATTGACATTAGTGAACAAAACTAATTAGTCTATGTAGTAGTTTGTAACTATTTTGGTGCAATGTATAAGTAACTAATACTTGATTTTTGTTGCTATAGCTAGCTAGGTGCAGAACCATTTTGTATGATTTTTGCACCTGAAGCAAGACATGTGGTGTACACATATGCGTAGAAAGAACTATATATGCGCATGCTTACTTGGTGCAGTACTATTTTATATGATTTTTGTTGCTATATCTAGCTAGGTGCAGTACCATTTTGTATGATTTTTGCACTTGAAGCAAGACATGTGGTGTACAAATATGCATAGAAAGAAGAGTGCTATATATATGGGTGATACTAGCAATCGGACGTCTAATTACTGTTCATTTCCTCGGACGCGCCGTACAACATTTTTTTCCCACGCCTGAAATATTTTTTTTCAACGTCTGCAATACTTTGCTTTGTGCAAACATTTCTACTGTTATCGAAGGAAAATGTTGCACGCGTAGGAAGAAAATGTTTCACACGTGAAAAAAAATTGCAAGCGTTCGAGAAAAACGGACGTCCGAACACAAGTCATCTCGTATATATATTCATTGATATTTTCATAAGTTCTCTCTTCAAGTTATTATTATCTAGAGTAATTGAATATGTACGATAAGATTTGCATTTGATTTGTTATTGTTTTGTATTAGCAGATGACAGACCAAGACGATGTTGTGCGGGAGCACGGCGAGAAGGTGGGTGCTGGATTTCGATGCAAGAACTGTCACAAAGAGAAGAAAGGAGGCAGTGCAACCCGAATGAAGCACCACTTAGCAGCGCGTGGTACGAATATCGTCCATTGCAGTTAAGTTCCTAAATAGGTTTGTGAATACTTTCAGCGCGACCTAGACAGGACGAATGATAAGAAGAAGAGACAGAGGAAGGAGAGGCTCAGAAAGGAAGCATCAGCCGCACATTTCCCGCCGATAAGAAGTGCATATGAAGAATACACGGGTGATGCTGATGAGGAGGAACAACTATAGCACGCCGTGGTTGCCTCGAGCGCGGAGGCAGAATTTATCAGTTTGGCTGGTGGCAGGTATGAGCATGGTGCTCGCAGTAGCACCTCTAGAGGGGCTAGAGGACCGTGTTGGCAGTGGCAACTCTAGAGTGCCTCTGCTAGCACTGTGCTCATACCTGCCATCTGCCCGACTGATAAATTCTGTCTCCGCCCTCGAGGCAGGCACGGCGTGCTGTAGTTGTTCCTCCTCACCAGCATCACCTGTGTATTCTTCATATGCACTTCTTATCGGCGGGGAATGTGCAGCAGCTGCTTCCTTTCTGAGCCTCTCCTTGCTCTGTCCCTTCTTTTTATCCTTCGTCTTGTTTAGGTCGTGTTGAAAGTATTCACGAACCTGCTTAGGAACTTAACTGCAATGGATGACATTCGTACCACGCGCTGTCAAGTGGTACTTCAGTCGGGTTACACTGCCTCCTTTCTTCTCTTTGTGACTACACTTGCAACAAAATCCAGCACCCACCTTCTCGTCGTGCTCCCACACAACATTGCCCTGGTCTGCCATCTGCTAATACAAAACAATAAATGCAAATCTTATCGTACATGTTTAATTACTCTAGAAAATAATAACTTGAAGAAGCGAGAACTTATGAAATTATCGATGAATATATATAGCACTCTTCTTTCTATGCATATGTGTACACCACATGTCTTGCTTCAAGTGCAAAAATCATACAAAATGGTACTGCACCTAGCTAGCTATAGCAACAAAAATCATACAAAATGGTACTGCATCAATTAAGCATTCACATATATAGCACTCTTCTCTCTACACGTATGTGTACACCACATGTCTTGCTTCAATTGCAAAAATCATACAAAATTACTGCACCTAGCTAGCTATAGCAACAAAAATTATACAAAATGGTACTGCACCAAGTAAGCATGCATATATATAGCACTCTTCTTTCTACGCATATGTGTACACAACATGTCTTGCTTCAAGTGCAAAAATCATACAAAATGGTACTGCACCTAGCTAGCTATAGCAACAAAAATCAAGTATTAGTTACTTATACATTGCATCAAAATAGTTACAAACTGCTGCATAGACTAATTAGTTTTGTTTACTAATGTCACTTATACCTCATAGTTTTTCTTGAGTGGCATCATGAATTAGATGATGATGACCATGATCATGTAGTGACGGACTCTTCAACGAGCAAGATATTATATAACAGTTAACAAATCGTCATCCGCACAACAATTTTGCCTTAATTCTCAAACCATCTCGAATCAACCTGGCTCAACTAAACCCTAGAAACAGTACTCAACAACCTACCTACATAAACAAACTCACCAAAAACTACCAACCCTAGCAACCTATACAGAGAATGAGCTAAGAAATGAGTTCACTTGCTTGTTTGAACGAAACTCGCTCGGCTTACCTCGAAAATCGCTCGATTTGGACCGAAAGCCACTCAGCTTGCCTCGAAAATCGTCGCGCCCTGAAGAACCAGCAGACCCCGTCGATTTCTTTGTGTGCTGATTGAAAATCACGGCTTATTGATCGATTTTCAAGTGATATGCGTCGGTTTTTGCTCACTGGTGACCGGATCTGGATGCTTCCTCTCGCGAGCTGGACGGAGCGTGGAGGGGATTGATGAATGCGCAATAATGCGGTCGGAACCTGGGTTTCACACCCGTATATCCTCTTCCCAGGTTTCGTGGGCCGAATAGGCCGAACACTGTGCATGCTGGTGTTTTTTTTTTTTCATTTTCAATTTTCTACATTGGGTATTTGCTCTAAATCGTCTCCTAAATTCTATTGTTTTAAAAAAATTTCATACCAGATATCATAATGCTATTAATACTAATTTTAGGTAATTTTTGATAATTTTTTTAATTTGAATTTGAATCCGATTGGTTTACCCCTCAGTTTCAAATTGCGAACCGACTCGTTACACTCGGTTTTTGTGAAAATCGACCCATTTTCGACGATTTTGCAAACCCTAATCACATTCGACCTGGATGTGAACCACACGCAAGAAGGGAGGCCCTCCCCGTTCCAAATCAAAGCGAGAGAGAACGCTGCACCAAACCCAAATAAAGAATCAAAGTCAGGAAAAAAGAGGGGACTCACTAAACGATTTAAAGCCATTTTCCTGGAAGTGCAAATAATTCACAGATAAATGAGCGTGCTCTATGAGTAAATTTCACATTCTACAACTTTTATGCTAAAATTACCATAGGGTCATTGTTTTTTTTCTTCGAATTTTTTCTTTTTCCCATGTATAGTCTCTCCCTCTTTTTTCGTCAATCTAGTTCTTTTGTACTTTCATAATGTTTTTTTTCTTCTTTTGACTAGGCCTTACGTGTGGTACATGAGAGGCAATCATCTTTTTTTTTTCTGCCGTAGACAGGCAAGTTCTTCTGTCCTTTTGGTTTCCGAAATAAAAAACATTACAGTGTAGCTATTAAACCTATTTTTCCCTATAATGTATAGAAGTGCAAATAATTTATGGATAAATGAAGGGTGCTCTATGAGTAAATTTTGTAAAACTATAACTTTTATGCTAAAACTATTATAGTGGCACAGTTCCTTTTCTCATAGATTTTTTTTTCTTTTTCTCCCAAGGGTAGTCTCTCTTCCTTTTTTCCCCTATGCCTAGACTCTCACCCTTTTTTCGATGCCATAATTCCCTTTTTACTACCGTAATGATTTTTTTCTTTTGAGTGAGCCATACGTGGTTGATGAAACGCAATGCTTTCATCTTTTATCTCTTTGCCGTTCTTTTGATTTTAAATTATAAAATAATATATATCTCTAAGTAATAACATCTAATGACTGTCATAGCATATTTTTAATTAGGGTTTATTAGTTTAAGGACTATGTTTTGCTTTTTATTGAGAATTTCTAATATATTTATCTTTTTCTAATAACACATAATGGTCGGTACGATTTGTTTTTAATTAGGATCCATTATATTAAGGGATAAATGCTTTTTTTCGTGAGAATTTCTAGTATTTTTTCTTAGCAAGTGTAAATCGCCTGTCATGATTTTTTGTAAGAATTTTTAGTATTTTTTTCTTAGCACCTGTAGATTACTTGTCATGAGCTTTTACTATATAATGGATAGATAATCTTCCATTTTCTTGTCTTCCAAGTCATAACGCAAAGATACTGCTACATGATGTTACACTTAGTCCTAAGATTCGAAGAGAAGAGAGAGACAAACACAGTGGTGATTACATAGTCAAAATATTCATATAGAGAAATCAGTAAAGAAAGAAAAAAAAAATGAAGTTAAAAAGCACACTGATGATACAGTACTACTAGTCTGCAACTCTGCATCAAGAGGGCCCTGTACACATCTCGGGGGTAATAATATGTATCACGATATTCCAGCTTCAGCTGCAGCTGCAGCTGCTATACATTTGCGCGAAATTCTTCTGTCCAGTTCTTCCATGCAGCCGTACTGATCGATGTAAGATGACAATGGAAAATGCTGCTCTATGTTTTGTTGCCATCTTACCGATGTTTTTCTTCAACCTGGTAGATAGATGTCCAGTAACATGGAACAGTACGTCATTTCAGATCCTAGTTGCAAAGCATGATCATCATTCAGATTTCAGGTATGCAAGTGGCTGATTGGATGGAAGATGTACCTAGTTATAACGAATGGACTGATTCTCTGGGGATCTGCGACGGCGAAAGCGGCGACTCCTCGCTGCTCCGGGAGTCCCCTCTCCAGTCATCCTGCACCTGAGCAGCAAACTGCAGGTTCCAGAGCACGTCCTCGACCGAGGGCCTCAGCGTCGCCTCCTTGACCAGGCACCTCAGGCAGATCTCCATGACCGTCCTCAGCGACTCGTCGGAGCATCCGTTGCTCACTGCTGGGTCGACAAAGCTGCTCCTTTTGCTCGGTCCCTCCGCTGTTAACGCCGATTGCAACTGCGGCACAGCGAGAGGTTCAGGTGATTGTTGTGTGCAATACTGCAAGTTGAGTTCAGAAGTAGCCATTGTGCAGTATAAAGGTTCGACAGATTTGAGAGGCAATCATACCTGTTCTTTCATTATTTCTACCTCATATATGGATGTGATGGGCCTGCCTGAGACGACCTCAAGAAGTATCACTCCGAAATCGTAGATGTCGATCTTATCACCATTGGGTACCCTGTAAAATGTAATATGCAGAAAAGAGTTATTAGGAAGACCCATTCCAGTAAGTACACTGCAGAATAGGTAACTAAGTGATTTTCAATAAGTACCTGTCAGATGGATACTTGCTTCCAGCTCCTCCCTGCATTCATCCACAAAAGATTGTATAAAACAACATTGTTAGTTCAAAGTGTACTAGTTCGCAATTCAGAAATAAGTATACATCACTAGAATTGCCTCAATTATACCTCAGATTTCATAGTTTCAGCAAGGATGGGGATATTGTAGCTACCGATTTTGGCAACAAGATTCTGATCCATAAGAATGTTGGTGATCTTCAAGTTATTTGCAAATAGGCCAGGTATGATCCCTCCATGCAAGAACTGAATGCCGTTCGCGACACCAATGGCAGTCGATATTCTCCGCACCCAGGTGAGCTTTCGCCCTTCCGTTCCTTCTGAAGATCAAGGTATCAACAAGTTAGATGACTGATAGCTAATCGGTGATTGAATTGTCAGAGATAAATACAGGAGGAGATGGAAACTTACGTGAAATTCTGCTCCTCAGGTTCCCATTTTGCACGTATTCGAACACGAGATACAATTGCGTCACAGTGGAATTGTCGAGGTTATATTCAAAGCAGTGTCCAAGTGCGCTGACCAAGTGTCGATTCCTGAGCTTTGATATCATTTCAATGTGACGATTGAAGCTCTGGGAAGTCTGGCTCTTTTTAACTTTCAGGGACCTAATTGTCACCGGGGTCCCATTACTTAGCCTTCCGCGATACATCTGACAGTAAAAGAGCACACCTTTTTAACACATGGTGCACAGCAGTTTGCTAGTTGCCATGTTACACATGCCTCAAAAGAAAAGGTGTTCCTTGTATAGATTGAAAAAATCACCGTTGCTAGTCTGACAAGAACAAAGGAAAGACTAGTAACTCTTAAAAGTTGTTTTCTTTACACCCCAATTATAATCTAGCCATAGTAGTTCACTCAGAAGAAAGGCTAGAAAGTAAATGGGACTACTGTATACAGTATACTGCAGGTATTTGTAGAATTGTAGGTCTGAATCTGAAATTCTGGATAAACTGTCACTGGATTAATGGAGGACAGCACAAGGAGTACCTGGCCGTGAGAATCTTGCCCCATCAGACTAGAGACTTCAAAGTTATTCGTTGCCGCTTCGAGCTCGACCAAGGAAAATGATCTGTATGCTGGAATGCCTAGAGCTCCTAACTTCATTGTCTGAGATATGTAACCTATTTGTTCCAAGTAACGGAAAATAAGTTAGTAACACTAATAAGTTCAAACTTTCACAGAAATTAGTAAACACTACGCAGAGAGAGAGAGAGAGAGAGAGAGAGATCATACGCGCATCGACGAACAATTTGGAAGGATAGGCACTTGACGCATGCTCCACCAGTCTTCTAGGAGGCCTTGCCTTCGCTCTTCGCATGCTCACCTTCCTCACAGCAAAGAAGAATGCAACACTGACAACCACTGCACCAACAAGAACAGCTGCCACAATGCTGGCCACGAGCCCTGTCTTTGCGCCGGTCTTCTTGCGCACCTGATCAGGCACTATCCCCACAGCCAAAGCCTGGTTCTGACAGAATGGGGATGGATGCTGGGAATCATCATTGGTGGACAGGCAATTCGCCGAGAAGAGCACCATCTTGGAGTTCTTGTTTGAGCATAGACAGGTAGGAATGCTTCCCGTCAGAAGATTCGACGACAAATCGACGAACTGAAGATTTTCCCCGCACGTCATGTTGTTGGTCAGCAGCCCGGTGAACCTATTCCCCGCGATGTTGAGGTACTCGATGGACGGCAGGGAGAACAATGCCGGCATGAATGGCCCAACAAACCTGTTCCTTGAGATGTCCAGGTGCTCAAGCAGGTAAAATGAGCTCAGCTCTGAAGGAAGGCCATCATTGAACCTGTTGTCACTCAATACAACACTGGCCACCTTCCTACCGAGCCTCGGAAAGTCCGGTCCGAGTGAGTTGTTTGCTAGATCAATCACCTGAAGGTTCTTCAAGCTGCTCAAATCCGGTAAATTCCCGGACAGATTGTTCGACGCAAGCACGAGTGACCTCAACGACCCCATGTCTCTGACAGACTCCGGCACGGTTCCCTCCAGTGTGTTGTTCTTCAGGCTCAGGACAGCTAGAAGTGGCAAGCTCCCAAACCAGTCAGGCATATCACCACTCAACATGTTGTCGTCAATGATCAGTGTCTGAAGATTACTGAGCCGTGACAACCCCTTGGGAAGCCCACCGTAAAAGTAGTTGTTGCTCATGTTGACGATCTCCAGCGACGCGAGCCGCGATATCTTGCCGTGCAATGGCCCCCAGAGGCCAAGGTTGGTCAGGGTGAGCACCTTCAGGTCAGGCAACCTGGACAGAGTTGTAAAGAAGGAATCAATAGAGAATGTCTTGGGGAGGGGAGGGGAGACGTCCGGGCCAATGATGTGCAGTTGTGTCACGCTGTCCTCGTAGCACTCGACGAAGGCCGAGGTGGTCTTGTAGTTCCCTCCATAGCAGAAGTCAGTGTAGTTGTGCCAGTTGCTGAGCACTGCAGGGTAGTTCAATAGCTGCTGGATCTTGAGGAGAGACCAGGTTTGGGAGGACTGTAGCTGTGTGGTTTCTGGAACCAATGCTAGTACCACTGACAGGAAGATGAACAGAAAATGGCTAGGATTTCTAGCCATTTTTGGTTACCAGAAAGATTTCTTCAGCCTTATGATTTCTTGATGGATACTAATGTAGAACAGAACAGCTTGATGTAGGACAGCAAAGGCAGAAATGATGAGCAAATAAGCAGAAATTGCCAGCCTTTTTCTCAGCTTGAGAAGAAAAGATGAGCAGGGAAACAAGACCGGCCAATGTTTCTACTTTCTTGATCAAGGACACTAACAGAAATGTCAGAATCTGGAGTTCTGATGTAGAAGCAAAAAAAAAAAGAAAAAAAATCTAAAGCTTGGATGCTAGGAGAAGAAGATCAGCGAGAGAGCATGAAGGTAGCAACTGAACTCAGAAAAGCTAAGCTGAGAGGAAGTGAGGAAATATAGTTATTGGAGATAGCTACTGGTCACCAGAAAAATAATGTTCAACAATGTCCAATCCTCCACAGGTAGTAGACCACTAGTTCTTTTCATCCCAAAGCAAGAAAGCACTGGATACCAAAGCCTGTTCCTCTCCCTGCAGAAACCTCACCAGATTTGCTTCCTTCCTTCAACAACTGGCAACAGAATCACATAACAAATATATCGTTACCAAAGCATTACTTCAGTACCAAGATTGCTAGCACAGTGACTTACTATTCCAAGAAACCAAACAAAAAATGCAGGAACCTCACCTTTGAGCCACTGAAACAGCACTGTTTAATAGTATTGCAGAGGCCAAGAAGGCGTATGCAGATGAATGCAAGTGAGCGAAATAGCATTAGAAATTTAAGTTTGGGGTTTTTGTGAGGGAATCATATGCTTAGTGTCGTCTACTACTCTACTGTCGGTAAGCATCACGGGGTGGCAGAAACATGAGGCAAAGGGACAAGGGGTCTCCAAAAGATTGAGCTGGAAAATGGAGGTTGGCAAAAGGACAATGAGATGTGAGCCCGATACTCTCTTTTCCTCTTCTCCCCTTTGAATTCAGCACAGGAATAAGAATTCAGCAGGCCAATGGTTCCTTTCTTTTTTGCTTACGCCTTTTCTGGGATAACATTTTTTGTCTGTGCTTTTCTCTCTTCTTCATTCTTAAGATTCGTTAAAGCAAGAGTGTAACCATCTGTTGTTTTATGGTAGGTTAATGTTTTAAGTGCAATCAATTAATATCCATATAATAATTGAGCTGGTGGTAGAGCAACACATTATCACATTGCGATCTATAGTTGGCTCATTCATTATATTAATTTTCTTTACTGTTTGGTACATGTTGCTGTGCAGTTTGCTAGATTCCTTGAGCGACAAAAATAGATGACAGGGAGAATATTAAGTATGAACACTGTTTGGGTGTTAACTTGTGCAAAAAATTTAAAAGTTCTATAAATAATCTCAAGCTGTCGGCAAAAATATGAGTTAAATAGTAAAATGAGTGTATGCTGTGTGTTATTACTCTTCTAATAACTTGATTTTTCATGAAACGTTGATCAAGATTGGACTGGCTCCTTGTATATATATTATTTTGCTCTACCTTTAATTTATTCCCTGGATTTGACTTTTTTTTTCTATCTCTTGTGTTTCCTTTTCCTTTGCTTTACTTAAAGCAGACAAGACAATGGAAGCATCACTTTCTCTTAGGTGGCAAACATGCACCAACCCTTTATTTCATAGACAAAGGACTTTCCTACAAATAAACATAAACAAATACAATGCAGATTTAGATAAGGCACACATAGATCTGCATTGCAAATGTACTGTGCCCTGTAAAAAATTTGGAACAAGAGGTGCATGTGTGCTTCACATTGACTTGGATGTTTGTCAGATTTGGTGCCCACACACTCATTCACTGTAATATTCTAAAATAAATAAATGCTATATTTCCAACCATCTTAATGGGTCCCTAGGAGTAGACTATCAGTACTGAATGAAATGTCTATTAGACCCCACACACACATGAGATGAGACAAAATGAAGGTCACACATAGCAGTAGATGTTTTCGATGCTGATTAGTTAACCTGATTGCTTTGGCCAGATTTCCTGGAATGTGGTCCACTAATAGAATGCTAACACTCATGTGCATGTTAGCCAGTATATATGCACATCTATGTGAACATTGTGAAGTGTGAACGATGTAGATTCCTCCTACTTTGTCTTGTGGATGAGGTTTTCATTTTCACAGTTTCAGTTATTACATCTTGAGATGGCAGCTCCACCAGTACATGGATACATTAAAAAAACAGATAGTAAGTGAGGCAGGAGAGGAGAGGAAGAGAATTTCACGCCTTGGACATTGCTGTAAAAAATGCTCTCCTACAGTACTACATTAGCTGAGAATGCTTAGTCGTAGAGAAAAGAGGTGGTTCAATTTATCAACAATGAGCGCAACATGCGCTTTGTACTGTTTGCTTAACTGTTCTTATTAATTGAAGAGCTCCTGCCTTCTTGTTAAAAAAACACGATAAG
Organism: Otatea glauca; assembly: GCA_036346275.1. Lineage (NCBI taxonomy): Eukaryota > Viridiplantae > Streptophyta > Magnoliopsida > Poales > Poaceae > Otatea > Otatea glauca. The sequence continues at coordinate 49,992,983 of CM070723.1, forward strand.
AAAATTCCACTTATCTGACAAGCTTTTTGAACAACAGTATATGTATGGGAGGTGTAATTTCATATCCACTTTAAATTGGAGTTAGATTTTACAAGGAAGAATCTTGACTAGCCATGCAACATGACCTTATTATTATTATTAAAGCACATGTCACATTTGCACCAGAAAAATGTTACTTTTGGAGAGATGCAAATTTGCAAAGAGAATAAACCCTTTTAAGCCTGCCTGACACGGGATTTGTGAATAAAGTAGCAGTAAGATCGAAGAGAACAAAGAATATTTAATTTGGCTGGCGATCGAGTGAGCGTATGGGCTCTCGCGAGTGGCGCCATAATCACGTTGATGCTTCTCTGTTAGGGCAGGTGGACAGTTCCTTCGCGCCATCACCCATTTGATTCCTTGCGCGCGCACTCTCTTCTTCTCCTTCTTCTTCTATCCCCGTATTGTATTGCCACATGCACTGAACCTACCGACTTGCTTAGTGAGTTGTATTCGAGGAGGGAAAAAAAACCTATGGTTTATATATATAGTGCAAAGGCATTAGTAATTCGCAAATTTTTGTTTGATATTTCGAAGACTTAGCTAGGGAGAAAATCTGTTGTATTTCGAACTAGAGTTCGCCGTTTTGTGGGAAAAATTACTCCCCCATAGAACAACAGGAAACAATTTTTTTTACAACCAGTTCATTTTCTATTAATTAACCATATTGCTACTTTTCATTTACATATATAGACTAGATGCCCGATTGATAAGATATTCACTACTACAGAAAACATCATCTCAGACGGTTCAAAATCGTCATCTCAGACGGTTTTATGAATCGTCACTAACAATGTGTCAGTGATGTAAGGGCACAACATAGACGGTTTTCGAACCGTCTGTGAAAATTCTCATATGATGACTTAATCAACTCTATAGTTCAAGAAGCATAGCTGTCAATGATATTCTCATTCGGGGATGAGGATAAAGTGGAATCGATAAATCAGAGCCTGACAGCGTTCATGACGAACTGTGGAATGAAATGGATTTTACCTTAGAATCCATCGATATTATAATAAGAAAGAGATGAAAGTGCTACAAAACTTCATATTTTAAGACGATCCTGATCAGATAAACTGTTGCCTCGATGCATCTAGGAAGTTTAGATATTCAATTACTAAATCTATAACTTGGTTGTGCCTTGTAAATTTCGTTGCAAAAATACCTAAGCAGAAGAAAATTTCGAACAACAGATACTAATGATAGAAGTTCTGCTCGGGGTGTAGGGAAAAACAGAGGATCACAGACGGTAGCGTGCTGAAGAATTGGATTAGGTAAGAAAGATAGTTTTGGATTAGGTAAGAAAGAAGTGCAATAGTAGCCATGTGAAGAGGAGAAGAGAAGCTACAAGAAATTAATTTGGTGATCGACAATAATTATATTCTTGAACTAGTTTGATTTCACGTCATTATTGTTTTTCGAGCAGGGACAATTGGCTAATGTAATAATCTTTCTCACAACCCATATGTCAAAGGTTTTAATCCAAAACTTAACATGTCGTTGCCTCTGTGATTACTTCAACTTCACATGATCACATATTCACATCAACAACACATGGTCACATAATCATTAGCTTAATGCATGTTACGAACAATTATTTGATACTTGTCAATTAGTTTCAATTTCGATTCTACCAGTTTTACACAAAGCTATGATTTAGCAAGCTCCTCTTTCTTGATCAATCATCAAACACAACGACAAATATACCTACTGGTTCTATGGCTCTATTTTCAAGTACATGAGTATACATAATCCATGTGAAATTGACAAGACAAATGCAAAGATGTATGTTCTAAGAGATATTTGTCTTCAGGAATCATGTATAAAAATATTTATCTTCACGAATCATGTATGTTCTAAAATATACTTTTGTCACCCTTCGAATCATACATGGTATCAATCCTTGCAACATATATCAATGTTAAACATGAGAAGCGATTTTCTTCGCCCAAGAACCGTATATCTTAGAACATACATCAATATTAAACACTCAACATATATCATCAAAGAAAAATCTGGTAGCAACCCACCCATTGGTTGGAGTTGGACAGGACGACGTTCATGTGACGGCCGACGAAGGAGACGACAAGGCTGAGGACGGTGCCGGGTACTCGATGATGACGTTGCTCTGGCCCTTGGCATAGCACACTTACCGCTGGGACTCGCCGGTGAGCCTCGCGAGGAGGGCGACGAAAGGGTCATGGTCGAGGCCGCCAACGGCGTCATTGAGCGGCGGCGCTGGAGATGCCATCTGAGACGTGCCCTCGAGTGGCGGCGCCGGCGTCCCTTGTTCGATCGAGGAGGCCGAAGCGCCGGGGAGGAGGTCGAGAATCGCTGGGGGGCAAGCTAGGGTTTGCGGGAGACGAAACACATAGGTCTGCGCCACGAACCTCTATCGATATGTTTATATAGTGGTCTGAGGTCATATCACAGACGGTTCGTAGTTAGAACCGTCTATGATGTGACATTATCACAGACGGCTCGTATTTAAATCCGCCTGTGATATTATCACAGACGGTTTTTAACTAAAACCGTCAGTGATATGGATGTATATCACTGACGGTTCATGAAGAGTACCGTCTGTAATTATATCACTGACGATTTCACTATAGAACCGTCAGTGATGTTCTTTAGCACAGACGATTTTTTGAAACCGTCTGTATTGAGACGTCTAATATAAGCCTTTCTGCAGTAGTGATTGCGGATGTTAATATAAAAATATTGTCAGCTCTAAAATAACTACACTAGCCAATTATTTCCACCCTCTAAAAAAGATTTAACTACAAAAAAACCAAGCAGTTGACCACCTAACATATATATAATGTTCTAAATATGCCTTTTCATATTTACCAGCCACGAGCATAGACATTAATTTGAAGGAAGATTAAGTTACATAATAAACTGTAGTTTTCATTTCTTACAAATAGGTGCCTATAGTTTAAAAATTGATTTAGACCATATCTGCCCTAATTACATTTTTAAGGACAGTATCGGACGAAAAATCGAAGACGTGTTTCTATGATTTTTTTTAAAGTTACACAGATATTAAAATATAAATAAACGGTAGATAATGATTAATTACTCCTTCATTTGCTTCGATATTTGTATAACTTATATTGAGAGTGACGGCACAGTACCACTGCTCAAAGTGGAAACAGTAGCCAAACACGAACAGAATCGAGAGTATAGCTAATTATTGTGTGTACACACACGCTCATGCATGCAAGCTGCAGCTGCAACAAATGAAAATTGAACACGCAGTAAATATGTCCAAACATAATGTACACTGCAAAAGAATGGAATCCATCGTCTCCAACTTGCATGTTTTTTCCCTCTCAAGAACAAGTACTAGGTGATTACCGTTGTTATATTAATTAATGTACCTACACGCACTTGCGAGTTGCTACCAACGTTTCTGAATAGATGACATTTTAGGATTTTGCATTTCAACCAAGTTACATGTAGAAACGATCAAATCGACCTTCTTTATTAGTTCACTTATTGCTCTTAGATGTTGTGTACTCCCTCCGGTCTTTAAAAAGAAGCTGTTTGAGGTTTTTCCTTTCGGTTCCTAAAAACTTGACGTTTAGGAATTTTAAACGCTCCAGGGTCAGTTTCGCCCTCATGATTTAATTACTCCTGAAGCACCTGTTTCCCACACAATGAAGTACCTGTTTCCCACGCCATGAAGCATTAACGCAGGCATGCAATTGCACCACCTCTTAGTATTTGTACTAGCAAGGCTCTTATACTATTGGGAGCTCAATCTAAGAAGAAGCTAGCAAGTCCAAGAATTTTTGTGTGTAAATCATTTCTCAGAGAAGAACATCGCTGCCCTCTAGCTCCATGTCGTCGTCACCGCTACTGACACCGTCGCCGCCGCCGTCGCTGCCGTCGCCATGGAAACAACCATCGTCGTTTATGTGGGACATCGAGGAAGTTGCAACGATTAAGCCTGAGGTTGTTGAAGACTCCGTCGAGCCTGATGTTGTCCGAGAAACAATCGAGCTCGACGTTGTGAAAGACTCCACTGAAGACGACGTTGTTCAAGAATTAGACGAAGGTAAATGCTTCAACGGAAGATGTTTGCTGGATGGTTTTGAGGAGTTGCTGGTATGGCAGCAAGAAATTGCTAAGGTTATGTATAAAATTTGTATGCCCAAATTCTTCTAAAACATGGAGTACTGCTACTAGTATGTCAAGCTTCATATTTTGATGTGATTTGAGACATTTTATGTTAGCGCTGCAAAAGTTTACATAATCATCAATTCAGTAGTGCTCAAAAGCTTATACAAATCGAAATAAAAGTTTGAAACATTCGCTTGGCAAATTATGTAGCAAGTTGTGTCATAGCCTCTTCTACCAACAAAGAATCACAACTAATCTGCAAAGGAAGACACCCTTGTCTTTCTAGCACCTCTTTCTTCATGTGAGGAATTTTGTAGTTATTTCCTCCTCCTACTCTCATAGTCTCCACCATAACAAGCGGTAGCGTCAAGAAAATTCTATTTGACTTATGTACACAATACTCGTGGAAAGCCTGCTTTATAAAAACAATATTAGCTCCACCTAAAAATGAAGTGAGTATAAATAACAAAAAAGGCATTACCTCTTCAACGATTGGAACAAGTTCAGCCACTTTTGTTGCGGTCTTCTTATATTGAATTGACTGGATAGCACGAAAAAAACCCAAATCTAAGATATTTAAATCCGGTGAATTTGGTGGTTGATAAATAAGCCGAATATCAAATCCATCCTGTTTAGCAGCTTCACAAAACAATGGATCAGTAGGCATGATGTGGGGCTTAGCATTGTCTTGTTGGATAAATATGGGATTATATACATCTTCACGCGGCCGCTTAGCTCGAATAGCTGGCAAGACCTTATCAATCAAAAAGGTTCTAGTGACTTCCTTTGTAACGGGTGCAATAGGTTTCTTTTCCATTGTCTCAGCTACCCGGTTAACATTTGTTCTCTTAGCAGCCTCGTAAGTAACAAGAGGGAAACATCCAATTTTTCCATCAAAAGTGCAATTTCCATCCGAATCAAACCTCGGACGAGCAATAGCACATAAGAACATGATTTTAGGGACGAAGTTCTTACTTTTACATGTCCTTGTAGGCTCATCTTCATCCGGAAGTTTATAATATCTCTCTGTTTTCCTCGTAAGATTAAACCACTTTTCATCAATAAAAACAACATCAAATAGTCCCTTAAACAAAGAATTATTTGGTATGCTATCTGGCTCAAGCATAGATACACACCATTGCAGCCTAGTCTTCTTGTTTTCATCTGTCAAATACGGTTTTATGTTGTTCGATTGACGCTTTATGAAACCTTCTCGTTTCAATGCCAATAGCTTGCTTTTACTCACATGTAACCGAGCACAAACATCTTCTAATGTTTTTCGATCTGACAAAGGAACATCACGTAGCGCAGATACATCCACTTGAACTCGCTTACGACCGAAGTTGCATTTTCTACTAGAAACATCAACCATAATGCCTTGATTAAGATAATTTTTACCTTGTTTCCAAATGCGTTGAACCGTTCTAATTTTAACTGAAAACAATGCGGCAACTTCCCCAGTCATGTGCTTCAACCTTCCATTGGTGCTTTTCTCTAGCAAAGCTTGGAATATTTCTCTTCGTGTAGCATTTAAAACATCTTTCCTTCGTACATGCTCGTCAGCACCTGAACCAACCCCATCGTCCAAAGAATCCTCGTTAGCACCCGAACCAACCCCATCATCCAAAGAATTCTCGTTAGCTTCTAGAGAGACAAACAAGATGGATTTAGAAAAAGAAGTTTCATGCCAAGAAAAATCGAATTTACCTCAAAATGACAAAGCAAATGAGAGTTTACCATTTTCTTTTAGTAGTTCCATGTTCAAATCTATTCCATTGTTGGCACCCGAACCAACCCCATCGTCCAAAGCATTCTCGTTAGGTTCTAGAGAGACAAACAAAATGGATTCAGGATAATAAGTTTCATGCCAAAAAAATCAAATTATCTCAAAACAACAAAGCAAATGAGAGTTTATCATATTCTTCTAGCAGTTCCAGGTTCAAATCTATTCCATTATTAGGAATAATTTCTTCGGGTGGCTCAAGTTCAAATCTATCTCACCTAGTGGTGTCATATTTTCTCAGGTGTGTTGAGAGAAGAGAAAGATCTAGCTATATTTAATTGTGAGATAGAAAGAAATTCTAGCGCCATATTGGGGAGGTGGAAGGAACTGGCGCCATGTTAAAAGCATGAAAACAAAACTAGCGCCATGCATATAAAAGTGGCGCCACGCAGAATAGGTGAAAGGAACTGGCGCCATACAGAAAAGGTGAAAGAAACTAGCGCCATGCAGAAAAGGTGAACTAAACTAGCGTCATTAGCGTCATGCATACAAAACTAGCGCCATGGTGAGTCAAAAAAATGAGTTGCATGCAGCAAATATGGCGCCATGAAGATTCGATATCTAGACCTCACGATTAAAGAGAAGTACTCTCACCAGATGTGCTAGACACCATTTATGATTACATTAATGACTAGTATAGTGCTCTGTCTTCCGGTTTCCTTTTCCTAGCACGTAATATATGGTCTTTTCCTTTTCTAGAACGTTTGTTTCCTTTTCCTTAATTCCAGAATATTTGTTTCCTTTTCCTTGAGATGATGCTGGAGGTGGAGGGAGATCTGTTGTGGACCATAGAGATGATTAGACACACTAAACAATAGCCATCGAATGTGGGTGAGTAAAGCTGAGGAAAGATCTGAGAGGTTAATTTTGATGGAGGCAAATTTCTGGGAACGTTTCGCTGGGTGCACGAAGGTTAGACCATCTCCAGTGGGGTGCACTATTTGGAGTGGACGTAGAAAAGAATATTTAGGTGCATTATAAAGGGGTATAGATGCACATATTAATAAGGGTAAAAGAGTAAGAAGACTCCCTATTAAACATAGCATTGGTATTCTAACTAGTGTCTAAAACGTCTTCTTTTTTAAGACCGGAGGGAGTATTACTCTATTCTATAGTAATAAATAGCATTAAAGATAATGAATAGTAGAGGTACGCAAAGAAAAAATAATTAGAAGTTATCATAAAATTGTAGAATGATATATATTTAAAAACAAAATTTAAAAGCTAGAATGCATGTATTTATAAACGGAGAGAATACTTACTAGCTACGAATACGATACACCTGCAACATAGTTGCCAGTACGTACCACAAAATTTCAGGAGCTTGCATGCATTAATGGCGAAGGTGTGGCTGCCGTTGGAGACCGGGCTGCTATAGGATGCATCAGCAATAGCAATTCAGCGCCCATAATTCCACACCAAAGAAAAGACGAAGAATGATGTGCAAGAAAAGCTTCTGTCACTGCTGTGCTGCTGGCTTACTGAGACGTGCGTACCTCTTGTCTACGCACTGCTTCCTTTGGTTGGCACTTGACAGCAACATATATCGCTCGCTGTCACCAATGGCAAACTATGCAGCAACGACACAGCCTTTTCATTTATCTAGTACTAGCGGTTGGACAGAGCATTCAGACACAGGGTTAACAGTAACCTCGGTTTTTGACGAGTCGAGTGATACCAAACTACACAAAAAATAAATAAAATTCACGAAAAATCAAATATTTTTGAAAGTCAAACGGATTTGAAATCTGATCAAACAGCGGAGCGAAATTCGAATGAAAAGTTCGAAAACCGCTCGAAAAGCGGCGAATTTCGAGCAGTTTTCTCGAAAATTGGTGACAGGTTGAAAAGTTGGGAAAAATGTAAAAAAAATTCTTTTATGGAATTTTTCTCCAAACTTCGTTTTTCAAAAAAAATCACACAAGAGGTCATAAAGGTATTAATACTAATTTTAGAGAATTTTTGGATAATTTTTTTCAAATTTTATAAATTTTTTGAATTTGAATTTGAACTTAAGCAGTAAACTGAATGGTATGCTTTTCCGAACCAGCACGGTACGAGCAAAATTTGTGAAATCTGAGCGGTTTTCATGAAATTTGAAGCCCTGCTCAAACAGCTCTAGCATGTACTAGGGGCGCTGTGCGCAACAGTGGCATCAAGAGGGTACGTGGTGCAGGTAGTGTTGTGTTTTTGTCGCCCTTTAGCTAGGTACTATTCTCTCTGTCCAAATTTTATCGGACGTATTTCCTCTTAATACGTAGGCTAATGAGATATTGAATATAACTAAATTATTCTTAATTATTATCCCATATATATATATATATATATATATATATATATATATAGTAAAACTGGATATTTATTAGAGTATAGAAGGAACATCACAATAATTTTACATTAAAATGTGAAATACGTCTTATATTTATGGACAAAACTACTTTAAAAAATACATCCTATGGTAGTACAACCCATGAAGTTCGACCAAAAATAGAGATCAGGCACGTATATATCTTACCCACACCCAGCGTTAGGGAGACGAGATCGACATGCTAGCTACTACGGTGGCACAGTTAGTCAAGTACCCTAGTTGTTTTAGATAATAGAAAATACACTAACTTTATCTTTTGGCTATCAGCAAAACACTAACTTCGACACTAACAGTCGCTCGCACCGGTTTCAACACAGCTTTTGGCTGACTATAGCACGTTGTTTCCCGTGCGATGCCGACGGCCAAATAAGAACCATTCTCTTCTCCTCTTTTTTTCTCACCCTTCTATATAGAACAAAACTGATGTGTACGTACTAATAGTAGGCTGATGTAACCTTATTTACTTGCCCTAAGAAGAGTAGCTAGTGATCAATTGTTGAATACAAGTGCACGTACTAAGCTAGTGATCAATTGTTGAATACAAGTGCACGTACTAAGGACCTGTTTGTTTTTACTGTGGATTCTCCAAAAGCTAATTTTAGATTACGGCTGTAGAGAAAATGATTCTGGATTCTGCTTGGATGGCATTTGGTGGGTAATTACTTATAACTTTCAGTTGCATTATCATATTTGTATTCCTCAGAATCCACAGAAGCACATATGAAGTGAATTGTGGATTCTAATATATATGGATAGACTGGATTATAAGAGTCGATTATTCAGTTTTTAAAGACAGAACTCAGAAATCACAGCAAAAACAAACAGGCCTACGAGTGTGTGTACGTCATCGTTGTTGGCTCGTTTGGGACATGTACGGATGACTTCCATGCATACACTCATACCGGAAATTAAGTGTATGATGATGACAGAATCATGTATGGCACGTACCTACTGATGATTAGTAGTAGTAATCAACTAATCAATCACATGATGACGAGGACGTGACCTCAGCCATGCATACATTGATACGTACATACATGGCACATATGTACGTACGGCTTTTGGATACGGTATATATACTACGGCCTTTAATTTGCATCCAGATCAAATGATCACTTGCGAATTGAAGTGGGCGAGGAACACGGTGATCCGATCGAGCAAAACGCGATTACATATATGCTGTTATAGTACTCTCTCCGTTGATAAATATAAGGTGTATTTTGACTTTGCATAAGTATTAAGGTTGTGGTGAAATTAAGAAAGACATAAGAGGAAATGACTTACATATCTCTCTTAATTGTCTTGGTAGATGAGAGATAATGAATAAATGCATATGTTTGAGAGAAAATAAATAGGGGTATAAGTGGAAAGACTCATTAAATCTATATGTATATTCTTCAATAAGACCATTCAAACTATAGGCCTTATATTTATCAACGGAGGGAGTACTATCCATATGCTTGCTCCACCCACATCATCATCATTATCATCATTCACTACTACAGAACAGGCAATCCTTGCCAGCATATCACTGTCGGTTAGGACCGAGCCGACAGTGATAACATATCTCTGCCGGTTCGAAACTTAAGTTGGGGGAGACCTTATCACTGCCGGTTCAAGCAACCATCCGGCAGTAAAAAGCAAGATATCACTGCCGGTTTGAGACAACAACCGGCAGAGATATATCACTGCCGGGTCGTCCTTAAACCGGCAGTGGTACTTGACTTTTCACTGCCGGTTTGAGACTAGAACCGGCAGTGATATTATTTTTCCGCGCAATATGATTTTTCCGCGCAGTCCGAGCTTATCACTGCCGATTTGGGAGCTTGATTACGGACCTTTGAAGGTCCCTCTCTTTCGGTGCCAATGGGTAAGACTTCCAAGGGGCATGAACATCGACAAGTACGATATCACTACCGTGGACCTCAAACTGGTCGGATCTGAGAGAAGAACCATTCGTACTTGCTAATTACATTACACAAATCTTTTTGTAACCGATCCAACTAACAAGGAGCGCCACGTGGTTATTCAAGGAAAAAGAAGGATTGTCGGAGTTGAGAATGTTGTCGACGAGGAAGAGTACAACCAATTCGATGAGCTTCCTCCTTTCGGAGAGGACGTTGACCTAGGTCTCATGGAAGAGAGTGAGGACGAAGCTACATACATACGCCGCGATCATAACGAAGGTCGAATCGTAGCTTAGTTGTCCTAATTAAATACAGGTTTATTTTCTCATATGTAACAATTAATGTATTCTTTTCTCATATGTAACAATTTGTGTGAATTAAACTTCATCTGTGTGAATTTTTGTATTTGTGTGAATTTTTGAAGCAATGGTTGGTCTACTGCATTTGTGCGAATTTGTGTGAATTTTTTTATTTTGAAATATTAAAACTATTAAAACAGTGAACAATCTGGATTTTTATAATTTTACGACTTTGTCATAACTAAGGGGAAATATTTAAATCAAATATTACATGTCCTGAAGTATTCCTCCAAAAATTTTCTGAAAATTTGGATAAAATTTGATAGGATTTCAAAAATCCCAAAGCAATCAGCCTTTGAAAAGAAATAAATTGAAAGTTTGACTTAAGTGACCGGATCCGAGCTTGTCACTGCCGGTTGTCTCATTAAGCCGGCAGTGATGTGGTTTATTACTACCGGTTTCTCGTATTAACCCGGCAGTGATAATCAAGTATTATCGCGGTTTTGTTTTGAACCAAGCGAGGATAAATATTTTCACCGCCGGTGTAGATACACCGGCGGTGAAAATGTAGTATTATCGCGGTTTTAGATTGGACCGTAGTGAAAATAGGTATTACTTCCAAGTTGCGCGTGGTAGGCGGTGATAATTCGCTATCACTGCCGGTTCATTTGTGATCCGGCGGTGAGTGTATCATCTGCGGTTTTGCGAGACCCGACGGTGATACTCCAACCCTATAAATTGAACGCCGCGCCACTCATTTTCATTTCCACTTCAACCTCACGCCGCCACCTCGTCGCCTCGACCTCCCGCCCGCCGTCACCTCGCACCCGTCGCACCGCCGGTCGTCGCCTCGCTCTGCGCCTCACCGCCCGGCGTCGTCGTCATCACAAGACCGCCTGCCGTCCCCGTCCGTCGCCGCCTCGACCGTCGCCTCGCCGCCTTGGCCGTCGCCGCCGTCGTCCCGCACCGCCCCGGCCGTTGCCTCAACATCCACTGTGGGTTTAAGCAGTCACAATTTATTATGCAAAGAGTGTTCTTAACATTTTGGTCAAAGTGAAAATTTGTGCTCTTGGTATCTAAAAGTGTAATGTTTCCTTTTATGCTGTGTTTAGTTATTACCTTGATTAATATCACTTATTTATGCATGTGCTGAAGAGAATTTGGGTGAGGTAGCGAGGATAGGCAAAGTTTAAACACTTAATGAGATGAAGAAGAAACATTCCATACATGCAAAGTTTAAATTAAGTAGAACATTGTCGCGTACTTGTAGACATCCATTAAGGTATGTCACGGTAAGATTTCGGTTACAAATTAGTGTGTGAATATTGAAATTCATTCACTTTTGATGTGTCGGTGGTACAGAGAAGATCAAAGTAGAATTCGATCACAAGTACTAGGCGTAGAGTTGATTTTGAATAGAATTTGTCTAATCAAGTTCTCCCTATATATGGCATGTACACCATTGTATCTTAGGGTGGATAACCAATAAAAAGTTAACATCCTTTTCCCAAACTCTATTCTCTTCCAATATAATCCCTCTATTTCTCTGTCTATCCTCGCTACCTCTCTCCTGATTGTATATCACAAATTAAATGGTTTGTTATCTCTACAACTTGCTTTCATCCTGTTGCACTTGCTGTTATACTAGTCACACAGTTTAGCATGTTCTTTGTTTTTGGTGATATGTATTGCAAGCATTCGTAGTTGTGCACATGCCTTTTGGGAAAAAACTTAGTAAACAAGTATGTTACAGTGTCGAATATGTAAACATCTTATCACGGGATTAACTTTAATGTCAATCTTCATTTGTATGTATCTTTAAAAAATGACCTTGTTAATTTGAAATTTCTGGTAAACTTGCTAGGAATGGCCTCCGACGAAGGACAAGTGCCGAAGGGAGTTGGGCCCTCAAATATGGACGAAGGAGGAAGGGGTAGCCCGGACAATAGCCCAACGTCCTATCTGAACTTGCGGGATCCTGCCATGGACCAACCTGACGTTACTAACGTAGGCGAGGTAAAGTTTTAGTACATTGTGGTTCCTAAAACATTGTAGGCCCAGACGACTAATAATTTAGAAGATCAAATTGTAGGCTCAGACGTCTGATCAACGAAGGCAGCGCGCAAGTCGTGGTCCGAACAAGATGCCTAAGGGAATTTTTAACATAGTGGAGCTCTCGGCAGTCGGGGAACCTGCTATACTGGAGTCATCATTGGGGCCGTACAGGACAGCCTGCGGGGTTCTTGCTAGGGATGATGTGCCCATCAGCTATAGATCATGGATTGTCCGCGGAGGTGACCCGTGGGTGGTACCCAATGACCTGAAGAACTCATTATGGGACAAGCTAAAACAGGTTTTCCAGTTCCCCCAAGGGACCGAGCTAGTTGCAAAGAAACGAGCACTCTGCATCATGTGCACAACGTGGAAGAATTGGAAGACAGCACTAAACAAGAATTATGTGAAAAAGAAACGAGCACTCTGCATTATGTGCACAGCTCGGACGATGAGGGCGACGAAGATGATGATCAGCCGCACTCTCCACACAGAGACCTCCAGCCCTTCTCGTTGCCAACCAGAAAAAGTCCAACTCCTTCGCCGGCACCAACCAGAAAAAGCCTGACTCCTCTGCCAAAATCTGAAAAGAATAGTACACCAGGAACATCTCGGCAGTCGGCACCGTCCTCGAAGAAATCTCAAACATCTGCGAACGCAGGACAATCCCAGAAGAAATTATCAGCTAACATGACTGAAGAAGAACGGAAAAAGCATGTAAGCGCCTGCGTAACATCCCACTTTAAAAAGGTGCCATCATGTAAGAAGACTAAAGTTGATGCTGACACGCAAAAGTTTTTCTTGAGTATGGCAAAAGTGCAAAAGACGGGCGAGCTTCGAACCTTGCAAAATGTCGGACTACGGCGCATATCCGAAAGCAATACTTGCAGGCGGCTAGTGCCGACACGTTAAAGCGGGATGCTCAAGCAGATGCTGCTCAACTAGATGCTCTGGCACACGGTCTAAGGTGGAAGTTCGTTACGGGAAAACCGCTGGTTGAACCAGCTCATTTCGACAACCTTACAACACAACTGCGGACGTCCATCGGTGGTACATGCGGCACTCAACGATGGTATGGGCGTTCGCGATCGGATACAGAGCAAGATTTCCACAATGGGGATAACATCCGTTGGGTTCTTTTCACGGAGTCAGATATGTTGTACCAAAGAAGATGCCCCGGACGTGAATATACTTAGACTATGGACTTTGTAAGTTTGTCCGTATATCGTTGAGCATTTTTGTCTTGTTTAATTGCATGTCTAACTTCTTTCTTATGTAGAATGGAGATACGGACATGTAGAAGAAATAACAATGACAATCTAGCATTCCTAGATCCGGGCTCGTCAGCGAGAAGCTTGTGAACGACAATCCACGATTCGTTGAAGACTATTTATTTAATACTTTTTGAAGCCGCAATACAAAACCTCCGTACTTTTACCCTATAACTTCAAGTACGTATCTCCTTACTTCTAATATCGTTTTACTATTTTTGCGTAACACGTACGATGTGGGAGTAATTGACTACGTTGACATATATGTGCAGGTTTCACTGGGTCCTCCTCGTCATCTAGTTAGATGCTAGCAGGATTTTTGTCTTGGACTCCAGGAGAAAACAAACTAATCTGTACCAAGACCTTTGGGACATGCTGAACAGGTAAACTCGATCATTGCGTTATTACTCTAGCAAAATTCCATTCTATTGCATTTAAGTTTAATTACTATTCAAAATCATTCACAAGGCTTTCGCACGGTACTGCAAGAAAAGTGTTCGGTATCATTCATACAGGAAAAAATTTGAAATAATAAATGACTTTCCATGCATGAGGCAGGACCCCGGAAACAATTTATGTGCATACTATGTATGTACAAATATGCATTCAATTGTCACGGAGAGTGTCGGCTATAACGAAGCCATGGTACTTAATTACACATTGATGCCTTTTTTCATTTAACAAATATCATCATTAATTAACTTCCATTTTTCTTCAAAAACAGTGCTCCAAACTGAGAACCAATAAGTTATTGCTGACAGAAATTATAGCAATTCAAGAATAGATCGCCGGATTCATTCATGATGAGATCATCAATCCAAACGGCGAGTTCCACGAGTAGCCTCATCGCCCTCATTCCTTCGACCTAGACGTGTGACATGTCTACTTCGACTCTTTGTACTGTAGTTCTTGCAAAATCAAAGTGAATGGGATGAGATGTAGTCGAGCTACATTAATTGTAAACAAATCATTGTAAAAACAAAATATTGTGATGCTTAATTTAATATATTTGAATTATGATTTTATCGATGCTTCATATATACATGGATATATTTGAATTATGATTTGAACGATGCTTTAAATACTACATATGGACACTGTATAAACAATTGTATAAATATATATATATTGCACAAAAAATATGCAAGCTTGTCACTGCCGTTTCTTGGAGAAAACCGGCAGTGATATGTACATATCACTGTCGGATTATGGTACAACCCGGCAGTGATAGTTCGATATCACTGCCGGTTTTATGTATAACCGGCAGTGATAATGATCATCACTGCCAAATTTTGGTTTGATCCGGCAGTGATAGTTCAATATCACTGCCGGTTGTAGGTAGAACCGGCAGTGATAATCCTTATCACTACCGGATTTTGGTTTGATCCGGCAGTGATAGTCCAATATCACTGCCGGTTGTAGGTAGAACCGGCAGTGATAATCCTTATCACTGCCGGTTCCTGAGCCGGCAGTGATAATCCCCGAGTATCACTGCCGACCAATCACTGCCGGCGCCAATGACCGGCAGTGATGGGGTTTTGGAACCAGCAGTGATGTGCTGTTCTGTAGTAGTGATTATCTTCTTCTTCTTCGTATTGAGTGAGATTTAGTTGCATTCTAGAAGCCAGGCTAGGGCTACACCTCGATGCAGCGCGCCCTGGTTTATACAATAGTGTGGTGTACTGGCGTGCCTTACAATTCTATGAATGGTAAATTCACTGCTACAGAAAGGAGTATATTATACTTCTCATTACAGACGGTTTAAAAATCGTCTGTGTTAAATATAATCACAGGCGGATTTGGAATATCAGTCTGTGATGAGACCACATTATGGATGGTGTGATGGTGCCGACACACATCATAGACAGATTTTGGCTAAAACCGTTTGCGATATGAAAGGACATCACAGACGGTTTTATCCTAAAACCATATGTGATGTGAGTTGCCATCATCACAGACGATTTTTAGATAAAACCATCTGTGATGTCCATTCATATCACAGACGGTTTTAGCCAACAACCATCTGTGATGTGTGTGGGCATCATCACAAACGATTTTTGGCTAAAACCGTCTGTGATGTTTCATGCCAAATATATAAAACAGAGGTCCGACCCAACTTAGTGTTTTTAGGGTTTTTGGATCTATTTTTGTGGTGGCTGCAGCTATTAGACGATCTGGTGAAAGGAGACCATTGATTTTGAAAAGTGATTGTAGATCCATTTATTCTAGGTGATCTAAGGTTAGTAATTGGTTCTAATTACATTATATTCAAGATCCAGCTAGCTTGGTAAAGAGAGAATTGTAGATAGCTAATTTAGATATATTTTGGTGTAGATCCATTTGTTCTTTGTGATCTAAGATAATAATTGGTTCTAATTGCATTATATTTAAGATGTAGCTAGCTTGGTAAAGAGAGATTTGAAGATACTTGTTTTTATAGCAAACATTAAACATTTGACATAATTTTGTTGCACATATATAGCACAAATTGGTGGTTAACTACCAAATGTTGTCGGGACCCGAATATGCAAACTCGAACCCTCTGTGTATACTGCACTAGCCCAGGATCACGCTAGTGCTCACAGGCTCAACATAGATGAATATCACAATCATACACAGCGAAAATATTATGAAATACAATATATATTAAATAATACTCGTTGAATGACCTTATAGTCAACTTACATGACTATGTTTCGCAAGGCTGAATAACAAATTTAACTGCAGCGGATTGAAAACGTAGATAATCCCCTCAGTATACCACATGCAACTGACAAGGCTCGCACTCTAAACATTCGTCTCCTCCTAATACTCCTCCTCCAGCACTGATGTAGACTCCTCAACTGGTGATGTTGTTGTTGACAAGGATGAGTACTTAAAGTACTCAACAAGTTGTGCACAGAATAAAATTCTAACATAACTATATGCAAGGCTTATTCCAAAGGAATGGCTAGCAATATGGCTATTTTGCACAAAGCAGCATTTACGAACAAGTACGATAAATAGATTGTAAAGACAGTAAAAATAAATAACAGTAATAGATATATTTAGCACTTCTTAAATAAACAAAGATATCCAAACCTAAGTCAAATTCCAAACCACCCAATGGAAATCTGCCATCCATCCCAAGTTTTTATTTAATTAAAATCTAACCCTTAACTGTAATTCCCAAGCTTTGCTCAATACCGCGAGCATAGCTATCCGAATAGATTTACACTCTGTAGAGGTTATGCACTTTACCCACACGACATTATCGTCTCTTGTTGCTATGCAATTAACACACTTTCTTTGGTGTGTCAGCGGAGAGATCATGACAAAGTTTTTACAATGCTCTGTCTTAACCCAGTACTGTCCGATGAGGTTTCAACACTTAAGGGACTGGTTACCACAACAGGGCTCCCCTCTTGTGCCATGTGAATTGATCCGTGAAAGGACTGGTTACCACAACCCGGGGCTCACACCGCCATTGATAGTACCAAAGCTAAGAAATTGCAAATTAATCAGCTAGGCCGTCCCATATCAGACATGTGGTTGCATGTTTGACTCAGGTCAAAAGCTTGTAAGGTTAAGTCCTTAAGATGACTAGGGCAAGACTTCTACATACCCTCTGCCCTTCGGGCCCACCTTGATGCACTGCCCCTTGCCACTTGCCCCAATCTAAGTGATTACCACCCCAGTTGATTACCAAGCACCACGTGCTATAAACAAGTCAACATCATTGCGTGACATCCCTCGCCACTACAACCAAATTGCCTCGTGTGACAACACCTAACAAACCAATTCATATTCATGTTCCATATTCTATTAGTCAAGATTAAACATTAATGACTCAAGTACATGTGATGACGTGACATGGATAAGCATCTAATACAGTCTAACCAACCCATTTTGATTTTAGTATTAACCAACTATAGTGAACCAATCTAGGGTGACAAATAATCCTGGCATATAAATGACAAGGTAAGGTATAGACCAAAAAGGTATAATAGCTAAGTCCTAATTTAATTTGAAACAATCGTATACATGAAATAACATGCATCGATGTAAAAGCAATATAGCAACTTTATAAACTGGGTTCAACATGATCAAAGCACAACTTACCTTAGTAAAGCCCTTATTCTTACTCTGGACCTTGGTCTTGAATCGATGGATCTTCCGCAGATGCTTCACACAATTCAACGTCTACGTGAAACGAGGGATAAAGCCAAATAAACACCAAAATAGAGAGAAAAAAATTCTAAAAATCAAATAAAATTCACCATGAAATAGATTTCAATTTTAAAAAAATTTAGAAATTTTAATCGCCTCAATCGGAGCTCGTATGAGGGAGAACGGGCTCTCGAAAGATTAAAAAATCTAAAAATCAGAAAATTGGAAAATAAAATAATAAACTGAATTTTTTTAAATCTAAAATGATTTATTGCACCACTGTGATGTCGGGGTGACGTCAGCATTGGTTCAGGCCAATCCAGAGTCGCCACATGGTTCGGTGTGTGGACTTGGTCCACGAGACCTCCTTTGGTCCATCGCGGACGTGGCCCACAACACACGCCCGAGCCGAGGGTTCCCGATGGCCGACATGCGGCACACATCCACGAGTTTCGCCAGATCGAACAGTGGCGACCACAACGGATCGTGGCGAGATCTCAACGGTTCGCAAAGAATCAAATGGTGGCGAACGAGGACGAAGGTGCACGGCAGCAGAACGGCGAGGTCTCACCGTACTTGAAGAAGAAGACTCAAACAACGGTGCAACGGCGACGATCTAGCGATAAGCGATTGTGGATCCAAAGCGGCGTGACATGAAGAGCTCAGATGTGGAACCAACGTCGCGTAAGAAGTCTTGACGGGGGCGGAAACCGATGAAAACCGATGAGTCCTACGCTTCCAACTCTAGCGAGCTCCCAAATACGAATGGCGGCAATTCCCTCGAAACCACTCCAACCAATCTGTGCGCAAGAACACAGCGGCCTCAAAACGGGTGCTAGCGAGGCTTTTAAAGGCCTAGGTATCTGCGTTTAGCATGAGAAACCAAAGCGTCTCGGCGGAGGACTCCGATAGCGTGGCGGCAATGGACTCCGTGAAGGCGACGACGGACAGCCATCCACGTGGCGCGATGAATGGCGCAATGCACACGGTTATGATTCGATCTGAGCCGTCAACAAAACGAATGCTCGAGATTGACTAGGGTTCGAACTAAACTCTGACCATCGGATGAAGATCCAATGGCGATGGTTCACATTCTAGAACGCGGGCTGAGTAGCGGGTCGATGCGCACAGTAATGGGCTCCGGCCCAATATTGTTTAATAGATTTTTCCGGGGTTTTACTAATTAAAACAATCCAGGTAATTAAACTATTTAGTTTAAAGCAGATAAAATATTAGAAAAATTCCAAGAAAAATCTCAAAAATACTTTAAGACATTTTGAGCCTAAATAAAATATTCTTAGCCACACTTTATTTATATTTTATCAATAATTAATTAGTTTTCTCAAAAGGCCAATATACTTAATTTGAAATAAATTCAAATAAATCCTAGAAAAATCCAATAAATTCAGAAAAATCATAAAATACACAGATAACACAATAAATTAAATAAAAGGATAAAATTTGGGATGTTACAAATGTGAATATGTGATTCTAGAGCATCATAGACTATTGATGTGCAAACTAGCAAAGGACTTGACCGGTCTTGATAGTTGGATTACTGAAATTCTAGACAATTAAGTTAAATATTAATTTCCAGTTGGCTTGTGTGCATCATTAACTACATGGGATATCATACCTTTCATTTCTCAAATAGTTTGTGAATGTGATGGTTGTATTTTCTACCCTCTAAGGCTCAGGATGAGTCTTTCATAACTCCATTTGAGGCTATGCAAAAAAGCTATGTGTAGCGTGGATGGACTGAAGTTGGATTTTTGCTAGCTACTTTAGATCATACATAGTCTACTTCAATATTTAACACTAATTGTTATATGCGTAGCATAGATGGACCAAAGCTAGATATACACTGAGAACCGTGCGAGTGTCGAGTACATTAATAGTGTCTCTGCTTTTAGAAGAGCTGTAGAGAAGGATATGTTTAATAAGGGGATCCAATTTATGTCTTGTCCATACATTGATTGCGAGAATATGAGGATATTTCGAAACTCAGCCCAGATCAAAGCACACTTGATTCTACGAGGTTTTAAAAGGGGGTATACATGTTGGACCAGTCACGGTGAAGAATAGATTATACAGAAAGCAAGTAATATTAACATCGTCAACAAAGTCAATGATATACCGGATGATCATATCGATTGTCTTCCGATGAGGATAGGTTGCAAGATGATAATCTGGATCAGATGCTGCGTGATGCAAAAGGGAACCGTGATGAGAGAGAATATGTTAAATTCCAGGGCTTGATGGAGGACTCAGAGAAACCATTGCTCCCAGGCTGCAAGTCAAAATACACAAGGTTGTCATCCGTACCTGAACTGCTGAAATTGAAGGCAAGCAACAGTTGGTCTGACAAGAATTTCACGTCGTTGTTAGGTCTATTGGCGGACATGCTTCCGAAAGGAAACAAGTTGCCGACAACCACCTACAAAATCAAGAAGGTTCTTTGTCCCTTGGGAATAGTAGAAATAATACTTGCATGTCCGAATAACAGTATTATATACCGAAAAGAGTACGCAAACTTGCATGTATGTTCGGTGTACAACGCATCCCGTACAAGTGTAAGAGTCATTCAGATGACGACGACGAGGGCATCAAGGTGAAGAAAGGACCTCCTGCTAAGGTGGCATAGTATCTGCCTGTAATTCCATGTTTGAAGCATTTATTTGCAAACCTAAAGGAGGCAAAACTGCTGCGTTGGCTAAGACACCCTGTTGATTTCACGCAGTGGAGAAACATCAATAGGAGGTTTCAAGAATTCAGTGTGGAACCGAGGAATATAAGGTTTGAATTGAGTATAGATGGAATGAATCCTTTTGGTAACATGAGCAACCGTCATAGCACTTGGGTTATGAATATCTGTATCTACAACCTTCCTCCTTGGTTGTCTATGAAGCGAAAGCACATTTTGTTATTCTTACTTGTCCAAGACCTGAAGCAACCTAGAATGATATTGATGTGTATCTAGCACCATTGGTGGAAGATCTGAAAACAGTGTGGGTTCATGGGATACAGGTATGGGATGCGTACAAACGAGAGAACTTCACTTTGCACTGCTTTTTGTTTTGCACTATAAATGATTATCCTGCCCTTACTAACCTGTCGGGCCAGAGTACAAAAGGAGCTGAAGCCTGTACTCACTGCTTAGATGATACCGCGAGTGTGTGACTAAATCACTCACGTAAAACCGTGTACGTGCATCACCGTAGGTTTCTTCGGAAGAATCGCCCATACTGCAAGATGAAGAAACAATTTAACAAAAGGAACAAGGACGGCTCAGCTCTAAGGCATTTAAGCGGGAAAAATGTACAAGATATGGTTAAGGAGTTGGAGGCTGCGCATGGAAAAGAACGTAAATCGAGGACCTGTGAGAAGAGTATATGGAAGAAGAGATCAATATTTTGAGACCTACCTTATTGGGGGGTACGTAGAAGTTCGCTTCTGTATCGACGTCATGCACATAGAAAAGAATGTATGTGATAGTTCGATTGATCTCTTATTGAACATTAAGGGCAAAATAAAGGATAATATCAACGCACGACTTGACTTGGTCGATATGGGCATCATACTTTAGTTAGCACCGAAAGAGACCAATAAAGGCTGAACGTATTGTGAACCGGCTTGTTACACTCTATCCAAGGCCGAGAGAACTAAACTGTGTTAGTGCTTGCATAGTGTGAATGTTCTGTCTGGTTACTCCAACATGAAGGGACTTGTTTCAATGCAAGAATTGAAATTAACTGGCATGAAGTCTCACGATTGTCATGTGCCGATGACACAGATGCTCTCTATTACAATTAGGAGTATTTTGAGGATCAAGGTATGGGAGACAATCACAAGGCTGTGTTATTTCTTTAAAACAAATGCTCAGAAGGTCAACGATCCCGAATGACTAGATGCTCTGCAGGGCGAGGTGGTGATGACTCTATATAATCTTGAGATGTATTTCCCTCCGTTGTTTTTCAATATTATGGTCCATCTCATTGTTCACCTTGTGAGAAAGATAAAGATGTGCGGGCACGTGTTCCTACATAGCTTGTACCCGTTCAAGAGGTACATGGGAATTCTCAAGTCCTACATACAGAATCGATCTCGGCCGGAGGGTGGCATTGTCGAAGGTTATGCAACCGAAGAGACCATCGAATTCTACGTCGATTATATGGCTCAGGTCAAACCGATAGGTGTGCCTCGATCTCGCCATGAGGGGAGGCTCTAGGGTATCGGGGCCATCGAAAATAAAGCAATCGCACCTGATCTGGTTGCGTTTACTCAGGCCCATTTCACGATTTGCAACACATGGCTATAGTGTCCCCGTATATCGACGAGCACAAGTACTGGCTATGGCAATAGAATCCGGCGTGGTGGGAATCTTGGATCACGAGATAACACAATTAACCTTCAATTCAACAAATAGTTGAAGTAGCGATCACTGGGAGCTCGTTAGGTGATAAGCTGACATGGTTGGCAAAAGGATCAACATTTACAGTTGTAACCTGGAAAGGATACGACTTAAATGGGTACATATTTTACATGATAATCAGTATATAAAGAGCACAAACCAGAACAGTGGTGTCTGCATAGATGCATTCAATACTGCTAGGTTGACAAGTAGCTCCTACTATTCATAGAGGAGATTTGGGAGCTCAACCATGTACTTTTCAAGATTCCCCTATTTCGGTGCCGTTGGGTCCACCTCCAACAGATGAAGTTTGACAAGTTCGGCGTCATTACTGTGGACCTCAAACGTGTCAGATACCAAGACGAACCATTTATACTCGCTAACCAAGTTGTTCAAGTCTTCTATGTAACCGACCCGTCGAACAAGAAGGGCCACTTAGTTCAGCAGGGAAAAAGGAAGATTGTCGGAGTTGAGAATGTAGTAGATGAGGAAGAATACAATCAATTTAGTGAGTTGCCTCCTATCGAAAACAGCATAACGGTCGAGGAAGAACAACCTGAGGAATCTAGCTACACACGCCTCGATCATCGCGAATGGCTAATTTTATATAAAGGAATAATCAAGTAGAGTTATGATCAGGTCGTCATGTTTATATGTCATGTCTAAAAATAAATATAAAAAATCAATTGTTGATTTTAAGTGTACTTTAGAGTTTTTTTAGTGGGAAGGGCTAAGTTGTATGAGAATTTTTTATCTAATCAACACCCATACAGGATACCATTCTTTACAGTCGATATTGTGAGAAAGCTATGCTACAGTCATGTATTCGATACTGTGAGTACGTTGTAAGTTGTAACTAGATGAGATATCATGTGTTGGCAGTACTGTAGAATCCAGCAGAAATGCTTTCTCGATCAGTTGGCACAGCTTACTCCCGAGGCAGAGAATATTATAGGAAGCAAGCACGGCGCATGCTGTGAGAATCGAAGCAGATGTTAGCTCAATTGCTGCAGCGCCAAGAACATCATGTATTAATCACATTAATATATGTTCTCCACCACACACAACTACACAAGCGATCTCGAGGCTAACAGGCTAAGGATTCTATAACAATAGCACTTGGCAAAAAAATATCCCTCATTTCTGTTAACAAAATTTTCATGACACAAGTAGAAAAATAAACTTTTACAAAGTTATGGATCGAAAATCCCACAATGTACTGTTCCTATCTATGGGATTAAGAAGTAGAAATATCACGGTATTTGGGCTCAATTGGCACGATACAGTTGCAACTCTATTCAATTTTGTACCACTGTTTGGTGTAACAGGCCAACATATGCTAGTGCAGAAAAACCCTCTGATTAGATGCAATTTACTCGAATTGAAGGTTTGGACAACTACTAACCTGCATTTTGGCTCTAAAGAACTGCTCAAGCTACTAACCTTATACTTGGGAGTGTCCATGGTTTGCAATGTAGATCAACAGTGAAATCGACCTGGTGGTGCCCTGAAGTTATCCTATTTTCCATATATTGTAACTGAAGTTACTTCCACACTATATCACCCAAAAACTTCAGAGCAGGAACACCTCTAATCTCCATGTCCACAAGAGGTGCTTGGATTATGTTCAACCCCATCAGCTCTAGATCATTCTTTATCATATCCAAAGCTACCATAGCCATCATAGATGGTTATTTAGCCCGACCGTCTGTGATCATCTTGCATCATCGACGGTTACCATCCTATAAACACGGCTCCACGGCCCCCAAACCCTAGCACCCACTTGATCCCCTCGAATCCCCCTAACCCTATACCCTGACGACCTCCTCCCGTGGTGGCCTCCTCACGCATTGACCCTACTCCACATCCTCTGAAAGATCGAAATGGCGATCAGAGGGGGGTGAATGATCCCAAATAAAAATTTTCCCCCACTTAAAGTACTCCAAACAATCTCGCAACAAAAATCTGAAACACCCGAAGATTTTCCTTCGAACTGGTGCTTCTCAGATTCACACACCCTCCAAAACCCGAACAACTAGACAACTATGTGTACCCCTAGCTTGCATGAATGAGAACCATGAACC
This sequence comes from Otatea glauca, assembly GCA_036346275.1. NCBI lineage: Eukaryota > Viridiplantae > Streptophyta > Magnoliopsida > Poales > Poaceae > Otatea > Otatea glauca. The sequence goes on from CM070723.1 coordinate 50,017,474, forward strand.
ATGTTAGGGGTGTTTTAATCACAATCCTGATTATCAAGTGTCCAAACAAAGAGGAATCAACTCAAAGACTACTTTTCTAAAAGAGATAAAGCTAAAACACCAAAGTCTCTTTTCAGAAAAGTAAAAGAAGATTTTTCAGGAATTGTCCTCAATTAGAGGAGGTGGTTGGTGAGTTTCTGTTACTCTAAAATTTTTGAATTTTTTTATCCCTGTGAGAAGTTGAGTCGGGAAACACTCCACCAAAAATCACCACAAAAATCTTTGTAGAATAAACATGAAAAATCAAGCATTACAAACAGCCAGGAACTTCGACCAGAATGATTGAGGCTCGGTTTTCACTTCATAGCGCTCAAACAGTGCAACCAGTGAACTCAAAAATTGTTCCAGAGCTGTATATATGAGTCTTGCACCTTCTCCAATAATAATCACCTAAAAATGATTTTTCTAGATTTTTATAAAAATCAAATACTGACTGCTGCGTGAAGAACAAGTTCTGGACAGATTTGCAATTTGATAAAAACTTGATCTCTAGTCTATCCTAGGGTGCAAGAAAGATATAAAACCATATGAACACCCTCAATACATCCTAGAAGAACAGCATTTAGAAGGAGGGGAGGCAAATCCAAATTGCGATAAAGTAATTGCGAGAATGTAAATGCGGGAAAGTAAATGCTGAATTTAAATTGTGTAATTTAAATGCATAATGTAAATGCGTAAAAGAAATGAAACATGAACATAAATGAAGAACATTTCATTTCTGGAAGGAGAGGTTACAAAGCCTCCCATTTCATGTGGGCAAAGCTCAAAGGAGCATCAAAAACCTCAAAACCTTCAAGGAGGGAAGACTACCCCTCCACCCCTATTTATACAACTCTTGGACCACTTACCACCCTTGGATGAGCCTCTAAACCCTAGAGTATCCATCAAGGGCTAGGATTTACCCACTCAACCAGCCATGCAAAGGTTCACCCAAAATCCACAATACATAATGGGTTTTCTTGCACGGTTATCAAAGCACACTAACTAGACCCACTAACCTATCAATTAGACCAACATCCAATGGCCCAAATTGATACATGCAGCGTCTAGCTAGCATCTCAACCGTTCTTTGTCTTCACGGCTTGCCACGACTCCGTCTCCGATCATCTTCCGGCGATCACCGACCGTCTGGACCTCCGACGCTCCTCGCCTAGTCCCGGTCATCCTTCGCCTCACCATGATCTAGCATCGTCGACCTGCAACCAACAAAAACAAGAAAACTCCTCACATAGCAATGCCTACAAAGATGTGCAATAAATCCATCAAAGTACACTCATTAAAATTCATTTTTCCTCGTTCTAGCCGGTAGCACCGGGAAAACAGAGAAAACCTCAAATTGCTTCCAATTGAAAATCCAATTCAAATCAAACTCAAACAAGAGCAACCCAAGCTCAAATTTAGTCAAATATTCATCACAAATCTGGATAGACCTCCACATGGTCCTTCATCCTCCTCCCCGCACCATTAACTTCACCCTAGTCCAAAGCCGCCTCCTCCCTACGTCGTTCAGCTTTGTCACCTCCCCACCGGCCCTGCTGATTTTGGATTAATGTTTAATCACCATTTAATAACAAATCTAATCATTATGAGACTAACTCTTTTATTGAGCTTTATTTTTATTAGTCTCATTTGGATGAAAAAAAAATCCCAAAGGTATGCATCGTTACAAATCTATTATTTTTATAGCATACTTTGGATTCAAGTTAGAAGATGAACTCCACCATAGTTTAAACCTCAAGATGTACATTTTGTATCCATTTCCATATATACGTGAATGCACACATTTAGGGGGAGTTCATACTTTACCTTGATGTTTCATAAGTATTGATCTCTGTCATATTGCTCAATAAATTAAGGATCATTACTTAGAAATAAATTCTTGAGTATATAAAAACTAGTGTAGTTATAGTGTACTCACGGAAGAATAGGATAAACTATAAAGCAATCTTAAATTGAATATGTGCATATTGATTCAAAGTTCAATTATTTATATGCACACATTTAATGGAGTTTACTCTATGTTTGATGGTCTCAATAGTATTGATCCCTTTCTGCCACTCTATATAATTTGGATCATTACTTGAAAATTATCAAAATGAGTATATGAAACTTGTGTAGTTAATATATAATTGTGACAATTTAAATGCAATTTAAATTATGTTCAGTTGTCGTCTAATCATAAGGCTCTCCATCATGTGTTAATGATGTTCTTTATTGATTAAAGGACAAACGAAAAGTTCCTGAGTATATGAAGCATTAGTTGGATCAATATACTCGAGACAAATCAATATTTTTATTCAAATTCATTTGGGTTATAGTCAATCATCAAGGAATAGATCGAAGGATCTTGGGGCATCCGTTATGTGTTAATGCAGTGCATTGATGATTGAGACAATCGTGTTTGTTGGAATAACAATCTTCCATGAGTTGTAAAGTAGATTGAGTCCAACGGTGATGAAGATTTGGATGGTATCATGTGTTAATAGCTATCAAGTCAAGAATCGAGATAAAGGACGTCATCATGTGTTGATGAGTGTCAAAAAGAGATCCCGAAGCGAAGAGCAAAAGGGGTTCATCATGTGTTGATGAACGAGACGAGATCCCGACTTGGAGAGAAGATGATGGTAATCATAAAAGCTCCAAGTGGATGTGCTAGAGGCACAGGTATAACTAGCTAGGGCTAAGGATGTATTCTTAGTCTTTTACCGATTTTGGTGTTTGGATGAGAGATCGGGTTGCTAGTTAGGTTGCCGTACTATTAAGAGGGTTGAGTTATTTAACTTGAGCTTCATCATGTGTTGATGAACTCAATCCGATTTGCTCTAGCTCACTCTCTTAAGTTGACTTTTGCATGACGCTCATATTTGCATGTGTTGCAAATAAAGGAAGCCCATGTTTGCTTCTTAATTGATTTAGATTTTGCATGGAGAGAAGTTTTGTATGTGTTGCAAAAGGAGAAAGCTCATGCATTTGGTTTTAATGGTTGTTATTTGCATGGAGCTAAGTATTTGCATGTGTTGCAAATAGAAGAAGCTCATGCATTGGATTCTTAGCATGCGACTAGAATTTGCGAATATGTTTTGCAAATTGCTAGAGATCATGTGTTGATCATTACATGGATAATCATGTGTTTAAATGTTTGAATCTTGTTTGATTCCTTTGCATTGAGTCAATATTTGCATGTGTTGCAAATAGTTGGATCTCATGCAATTGATTTGCTTTTTAGCATGTGAGGATTTGTAAATGTGTTTTGCAAATTGAGTTGATCATGTGTTGATCATCACATGACTCAAGTTTTGATTTTAATTGAATAGATTTGTTTTTGCAAATGTGTTATGCAAATAAGCTGAAAGCTTATGAGATTAGTCCTAGAGCATGTGTTAGCATTTGCAAATATGTTTTGCAAAGAGTCGGGATCATATGTTGATCTTTACATGGCTCAAGGTTTGATCTTATAGATTCTTGGTTTATTATTTGTAAATGTGTTTTGCAAATAAGTTGAAGCTTAATGCAATTCTTGGAGCATGTGTTGAGGATTTGCAAATATGCTTTATAAATTGGTGTGATCATGTGCTGATCACCACATGGCTCAATGAATTGATCTTAAAGTGGTTTTTTTTATTTGAAAAGAAAATATCTCTGTGTAAAATTTGGATTTGTCTGGAAAATCCAATGCTACTGCTGTATTGAGGCCTGTACTACCGCTGGTCTAGTAGTACCGCCCCTGAGGCCGGTAGTACCACTCGACTGGTAATACCACCCCTCAAGTCTGGTAGTTATTTTCCAGTGTGCACGGATTACATGTGTTGCAAATCTGGTTCTACCGCTGCTTAGGTCCGGTACTACCGCAGGTCTAGTAGTATGACCCCTCTGAGGCCGTTAATTATTTTCCAGAGAGCTGTGTTGCTCAATGTTTTTAGAGGTTGGTACCACTGCGGGTTGAGGCCGATAGTACCGCTCGGGTGGTGCTACCGCTCCTATATGGCCGGTAACACTAGACCATTGTGCAACGGCTAGTTTTTGTACCATTTTCGATCGTTGGGGTCGAGGCCGGTACTACCGGTCCCATATGGACGGTAGTACCGTTGCTGATTTTTACTCAATTTGCCTTTCAACGGTTAGTTTTCTTTGGAGGGGCTATAAAATGATGCATTGGGCTAGCATTTGGGTTTTGCTGTGGTTTTGGAGAGGTTGTTACTCTTTATGGTTGAGTTGTGCATCTGTTGCACTTTTCAATTTTATTCGTGAGCTAAGAGCGATTCTAATTTGCATGTGTTACAATTAGAAGTGGGTTGAGCACTCCTTGTGGGTGTGTTGCACTCGGTGGTCACCATTGTGCATGTGTTGCACTTGGTGAGGTTCAAGCTAGGAGACTTGTCCTATTACTCTTGGTGTTTACCAACACCTATACGGCGTGGCGGCATCGTGCACGATGACCTTCTCAAAGGAGATTATGAGAAGGCCCGACAAGTTTGTGAATGTTGGAGCTCATCTACCCGGAGGAAGGAAGTGCTACTATTAGTGGATTCGAGGTGGGTGCTCAATTCGTGGAGCCGATCCAATGTGTTTGGGCTAACCTCAACGTGGACTAGGGGAGACCGCAAGTCTCCAAACACTACAGTAAAAAGTATTGTGTCTCATTGTGGTTTGCTTTCTTGTGCTCATTTACATTCACACAATTTATATTCATATAATTAAATTGATTGATTGCTTGTCTTTTAGGATTGCAAATCATAGTTAAAGACTTAGTTTATTAGTGCACTTAATGAGCCTAGTTGATATAGGCTTTCATTGTCAAACCTTAGAATTATGCTTCCGCATATTATTTAGGTTTTGACATAGGCGTTGATTTATTAGAAATCAAAGAGAATTTTTAAATATTGCCTATTCACCCCCTCTATTCAGCATCCTCGACCTTACAGCTCCGCCTCCTCCACCCAATCCAACATTGCATCCTCCCCCAGGTCCTCGACTCCCCTAGGTCCATCGCTGCCTACTCCCCCAGTTAGTCTATGATTCTTTACTTCTTTTTGTAATGGTGTTATCTCTTCCATCTTTCAAGTTCATAGTTTTAGATAAAATATACATTTAAGGATGAAATCTAAGCCCATATAATTTTAGATAAAAGTTCTGCATTAATGATTTTTGTGAAAACATCTTGCCTCTGAAAGCAAGTATGGACTAATTTATCTATTTTTAAATATGATTATGAAATTGCCAATGAATTGATGACCAATATGACGCATTTCAATTTTGCAAGTTTTGAGAGTAATATGATGGTGTGCATACATAATATTGTTGGTTGCCTAGGATGGTATGTTGAAATGACAGGTTCATTGTACAGTACAAGTACAATGTTGGATTGTGCTTTGAGGATATTGATGTTGGAGGACGCAGGATAGTGTATTGAACCCAACTGAAGTGCACTGCATGCTGTGGCTTTGTGATAGAAAGGGCATGCTGCTTTTCTGTGCGAATATGGCAAATTGTGGTCCTGTGTTCATCAAATTCTAGTATATTCATAGGACCTTAGTCCAAAAAGGTATTCATATAGAACCCGAATCAACATCTGTCAGTGAAATACATGTTGAACTGTGGTCATAATGCACTCTTTATCCTCTATCTTTTCATTTGTTTCTCATGTTTTCATGTACAACCATTCAAGAAACATGGATAAGTATGCCATATAACATCAGTGTGGTTAGAACAATAAAGCATATAATGACATAATTGGAATTCTTTTGCTAGACAATAAACCATCCCTATGGAAACAATAGTGTCCTTCAGACAAGAAACAATATGGTAACTCAGTTAATAACATCTATTGTTGTAGTCTTCATTACTAGTTTTTGCTAGGATCTTGTGTGCTGCTCCGTGAAAGTTTTAGTAGTATTAACAATAGTATTGGTACTAGAATGTGAGCTAGTTTAGGCAACCCCTTGCTGCTATGAAGTATAAAGTAGTCCACATCAAATAGATTGCAGTTAAAACCAAGGTAATAACTGAATTCTAGTAAGTTAAGAAAGAAAGGGTCGCCTAGGATCATATCCTAAAATGTTTTATTCAACTATCGCACAATAAAAGTGACATTCAGTTACCTTGCAAATGTCACCATATCATAAATCAGATTTACAAATATAAATTCTGCATTTTTTTTGCTTGTTACGCTAGATCGAGGGAATTAATATGAATAAGTAGTTCTTTATGGCAAAATTTGGTTTGAAGTTATTTAGATAAGCAGGCCTCACTTAGAGATTGTTAGCTGAATTACCCCACATGTTGGATAAGAATCGTCGAACAGTTTTATTGATCTTTTTAGCTTTGACAGCATTTCGTGCTTACTCCCTTATTTACATCTTCTCGTATAAATACAAATTATCCTTACTAGGATCTTGTGTGCTGCTCCATGAAAGTTTTTATGCATGTATTTTATCTTGCCAAGTTTTTATCTATCAAAATATCCTGATTATACTCTTTATTGTCTTGCAAAGGGGCCAGATAATTTAATTGTCTTAGGGACCTTGCATGTGGAGAGGCATTTGTTCAATGAGAAAATTGTGTTCCATGTTTCTCAGGTTGTAAGGTCAATGATGTATTTGGGTATTTAGAAGATGAATTCAACGATTACAGTAGTAAGTTTGGCCTTAAACTAGATAGTTACTTCCTATTAATTTAACCATTAGCTAGGTTGGAAAGGCAAAGTGATCAAAATTCAAAGTTATCTCTTATTGAATCAAGCTAAAATTAACTCAGATTAGAAATACCAATCACATCTGAACAGTACTAACAATAGTTTGACACCATAGTTTTTCTCTATCCTCTTTTTTAACGCCTGCTAGCTGTTTTCTTTTGCTGTAATTGTGTGCTGTCTACCTATCTCACTACAAGAAGCGTAGTGTACATCCAAAAAGAAGTTTAATGTATCAGGAGTGGTGCATAATTTAGGAAGATAAAATGTTCAAGCCTTATTTGCTAAGGTAATTGTCTAGTTCAACTTATGATTAATTTGACCCTAGCGTAGTGGAGGTAAGAGATTAATCTTTAGCTGTCCTACACCTTTTGGCGAGGAGGTTGAAGGTCCAAACTTCAGCAACCCGACACCTGAGAGCACACTTTGTCATTCAATTGTTCATCAATTTGTTAAATAGACATGATTTATTGCCTAGTTGACACAAATTTTATGAATTTCTTTACCTCTTTAATTGTTTATTGTAATTAATCCTTAAGTATTGAAATCTGATTGATAAGATATTGAAATCTGATTGATAAGACTATTCATTATCATATGCATGCTTAGATACTTGAATATGAGCTGCTTTTATGCTTTAATATTAGATAATACCATTTTTGGTATCAATCATATTACAAAACGTGATGTGTGTGTGTGCATGTGTGTGTGTACATAGATGAGTACAGCAAATAGCAATAGGGCTTAAGGTTAGAAAATGCTCCCAGACGTATGGTCCGTGACGTGCTTGGACACGTGGATCAAAGCGTGGCTCAAGCGCGTAGTCTTTAGGAGTTCTTGGCGCTCATACACCAAATTTCTTTTATCATTCTTCTTACTTTATTCTTTTGATCGTTATCTTAATGTTTATTTATAGGTTAGACGCGGGTTGAGCGCGTAGTCTCAAGGGGTTCTGGGTGTCCGGACAGTCGGTTTGTTTTCGTTGTTCTTGTTCTTTTATCATTAGATAGATATTTCTGAAATAGAGCGACAAAAGAGAGCGAAGCGATCTAATCTCTTTCCTTGTTCTAAAGAATAAAGAAACCCTTTTTGAACCATAATCTATCCAGTGAACAAAATATCCCTCATCTTGCAAATACAACCATCCAACCTCATCGCATATAAAATTTAACTCTCTTAAATCGAAATGTAATTTACTTTATTCCCTCTTCTATGTCTGTGAATTGTTGATTTACAACTTGTTTGATCTTTTAAGGCCTAACACAGTCTAGTTAAAAAAAAGACGATGTCCACTCATTCATCGTCGTCGAATGGATTTGATGAGCCAAACATAGGAAAACCGAGATACGGTCCAAGAGATCTAAGTAAAAGGCTCCAGAGCCGATATACCATCACAGCAGTCGATTTGCAGGATGGGACCCCTACTACACCTCCGAAGGCAGCGGCAGCATTTCGAACTTTATGCGGGATAGTTGGACGGGAACGGATCCCCATCACCTATCCATCCTAGAAGTCACTAACAGATGAGGAGTACGACAGCCTGGTGACAGAAATTTTCGTTTCGTTCGAGCTTCCAGGAGACACCACGCACACACTGCGATGGTATGCGTTGCTAGTGGCGAAAAAGGTGTGGAAGAACTTCAAAAGCATCCTTGTCGGTAATTACGTGAATAAGGAAATGACTCCGTTCCAAAAGTGCGGGTTCATCACTCAAGACGTTTGGGAACGATTTGTTGAGATGAAGACGACTGAAGAATTCGTGCGTCCAAGTGAAGCGCACAAGACCGTCTAGGTAAAAAACACTCACTCGCACAGACTTGACACCACTGGGTACGTAGGTAAGATCGCGCAATGGAGGAGGGAGGACGAGGAGGCAATCTAGAAAGAGGCATCCCTGCCATTTGCCTCAATCTTAGACACGCGCACCCGAAACTAGGTAAGAGAGATGTCACATCCCACGTCTTTGGGCAACATGTCCTTTGCAAACCCCGCAGACAAGGAAGTGTCCCAACGTTTGGTAAGATATCGAACAACATAGTTTGTAATTAGTCCATATACTTCATAAGTAAAATAACATGTTGGGATTTTGGATGTAGATAGCGTTGAGTACAAAATCTTCTCAGGGCTCTTTTTAGGCAGAAAGAGAGAAAGATATACTCTCCACATTCTTAGGAAACAAGGAGCACCTGGGTCGCATGCGAGACAAAGGTGTTTTCATTCCCTGGAAAACGAAATTCCCATAAGATTCTGACATGTATCGGAGCAGGAAGAGAACCAAAGCTGAGCGCGAGGAACGGCTAGTAGCAACCATTGAGGAAAAAGTTTAGGAAAGGCTGAGAGTGCAATTCGATAATCAGCTAAGAAGCCTTAAGGAAAGGATGAAGCGAAGGGTGGCTACGAAGAGGTACGTACAGACCGCGCAAGCCCCAGAAGCACCGATGCAATTCAGCCCAACTAACCGTCGGAACAGCTTCACGTCTGCCCCTTAGAAAGATGTGAAAAATGCTGAATTCCATATTGATGACATCCAAGTAATATATATATCTGGAATGCTCCATAGATAGACATGTTGGGCGTCTCAGCTAATTGTGTACTCTTATGTAAGTGGCCACGCCATGTAATCTCAAAGTGAGGCTTGCCAATGGCTCTGATCCCCTACAGACTGCTTGGGGCGCACGTATCCATCCGATCCAGGGGTGATTGTGCACGGTCGTCCAGTAGCACCGAGTTACACGAAGATGAATGTCGACGGTGTACATGAAATTTACAAGGGCATCACGCTGGAGATGCTTCCAAACGACGAGATCGTGACACTAGAAGATGCTATTGGCACATTCATCCAGTGGCCCAAAAGGGACATCTCATTTGACGACAATCCTTCGACACCAGAGCTATACGCACAACATGAGCCACCTATTGCACCAGAGCCACCAGCACTATCGGAGCCACGTGCTACACCAAAGCAGGCCACAAATTGGCTATCATGCCCCGTACAATACAGGCCAGTACTTCACTTCAGGCCCAGTTGCCCCTCGTGAAATGACCTATGGTAGACGGCGAGGCAACGACAAAAGCAAATCGAAGCGAACCACGGAGGCCCTTAACTTTTCGTTGGCCCCATTGGCTTAGAAATTCAAGCTAGGATAGCTGTTCGTACCGGAAGAGCACCAGCAAATACTTTCAATAGCTTCCATTAGTTTACAAAATTGGTACATGGAACAAGCCAACAAGCCGGTAGCACAACGGATATCGAGTATCTTGGTCAGGTTCAAGGTGAAGCATTTCTTCCCCCAGTCATCGGGGGGCTTCTTCGTGCTCGGCTTCAGCAACTTGTCCGATTTCTACAACCTCAACACCCTTGATGCCTCACTCATGAGATGTTGGACAATGTAAGTGTGTGCAATCACAGTCTACATATATGTCATACCGATAAATATCATATATATGTGATCCTTGCTTTGTATATATAGATACATGATCTTTGAAGCAAAAAAAGAGAAAGAACCGATGGGTTTCCTCGACCCACACATGGTGTCCAAGCAAATCATGAACGATAATTTACAAGTCATCGAAGAGTATGTAGAAAATGCATTGGTGTCTCAAAAAGATACAAACTATATACTTTTACCCCACAACCAGAGGTAAGTACTTCGCTAGTTGCTATACTTGTTGATTTGTACTTTACACGAAGCCAGGAAGTTAGGTTGAATGACCATAGCAATATACCTACGTAGGTTTCACCAGGTTCTAATTGTAATTATACTAAGACAAAATCGGATAATGTACCTTGATTCCTTAAAGGGCGACACCCACGACTTGAAGCCTGTCAAAAATTTACTCGACAAGTCGTTCGAAGTGTACAAAGCTCGTGGAAGGCCATCCAAGTACAGGTCAAAGGTGAAGTACGATTTTAAGTTCTCGATATTTGCTAGTACACAATAATCTTATACCACACTCGTAATAATGCCTCTTGAACTAACCAATTCTAGTTTGCCAGTGCCACCAGTAGCCAAAGGGCACTAACCAATGTGGATTCTACATTTGCCACAATATGCAACTCATCATGGATAAAAAGAATACCAATGACTTGGAGGTTTGTCAATCTTGCAATAACTGTTTCGTACTTATCAATTTATATATATGCAGGACTTTAATCTTCCCATCGATAGGTTTGGAAATGCACTACAACTATGTTGGAATAGACCGATTTGTTAGGAATTTGAGGACAATTATGTTCTTTCTTACTGCGTGAGATCATAAATCCAGAAGGTCGGTGCCACTCTGCCTAACATGATGAGTTGTGTTATTTCCAAATTTCCACTTGGTTTAATTTGTGAAACTTGTGCTCTGAATTTGTGAATTGTAGTTATGCATTCAATTGGCGGATATATTTGCGTTCAATTAGTTAATATATCTGAGTTAATTTCTGAAATGGATGTGCTGTGGTGATTGCATTGTGATGTAATCTGAGTTTATTTCTGAAATGCATGTGAATCTGTAATATGCTTGTGATGTATCTCTGTAATCTACTTATGTCAGAGGGTATGGCTAACATTTTCTGAGGCTAGCCAATAAACAGAAAATGTTTCATTAATTCGAAGTCCTATCACAAATAGTTATTTATAAAAACCGTCTGTGATAACATACACATCAGAGACGGTTTACAGTTGAGCCCTCTGTGATATTATGACATCACAGATGGTTCCTACGTGGAAACGTCTGTGATGATAGCTTATCACAGACGATTCTATTTGGAAACCGTCTATGATATTACGTCATCACAGATGATTTGAATGTCTTGTGATATCACTGACACATAGTTACAGATGATTCGGAACCATCATCACAGACGCAAGTTAGGAGGAAATGGTAAATTGGCCAAGTTTAGACGGCTAACAGTGAAAAAATTGGAACCCTTGTTAAGATCAACACTGATTAACTGATCAGAAACACGGTACCATCCGATGGTGGTCACCAGCTGGAAGGCTGAAACCAATCAATACTTCAAGAGCCTCAAAGTACAGTGTGTTACCCGCTGATCAGAACATCTGGGCCCTACATCACAGGCAAAAGACCGAAAAGCACCCAAAAAATCTAGATTCGACGGTAGTCATCATGTTTGACACTTTCTTAGGAAGAAATCATGCGTTTATATCGCATTCTCATCATCTCATGCTTTCTCAAGTTCAATTAGGAACAATTTGTCTATATATCCATTTCAAAGTTTTTTTTTACGGCCGGGAAAGAACATCCAGCTAGGGCCTGTTTGGAAGGAGGAGATTGCTCTAGGAATTTTTAGTGGATGTGCCCTCGACCTCAGAGATGATTACACATCAGCCCAATCAAGTCGGCCATTAATTAGGCATTTGAGCTACAGTGTGGTCCATATCAGCTCATCCTGCAGGGCAAAAAATCTCTTGACCTTTCGATAACGATGTTTACAGATGAGTAGTAATATTAGCAGTAGTTATTCCTACTTCCTATTCAATAGTTCGGTTAGTTGGTTTCGATTACAACCAATGGATTAATCATAAAAACGACAGAATAGTCATTAATCACTGAACGCTAGATTTGCCACTCCATTGGGAGGAGAGGGCCAAATATTAAGATTAATTACTCATGTCATGTGAGTCATGCATCAGATCATATGGATATGGGGCCAGGCCATAATAAAATCTGCAACATCTCGGATTTATTAGGGACAATGGTTTCACCCATCATGCAGAATGGCATTGCCTTTCTGAAAGAGCATGTGAAGGTCTATCCTTATTAGTGATAAGTTATTGCCTTGGTTTGAGCTTCTGAAAGAGCATGTGAAGGTCTATCCTTATTAGTGATAAGTTATTGCCTTGGTTTGAGCATGTGATGCTCGAATTTGAGTTTGTTTTGAATTCTACTTTGAATTTGAAGTAATTTGAGGGCTGTCAGGTTAAGGGCGGCACTACCGATCTTGTGAGAGCGGTAGTGCCGGCCAAGTGGTACTACTGGCCTAGGACAGCGATAGTACCGGTCCTGCGGAGCTACCAGTCGTGTGAGCTGTAGTCTTTTAACAGAGAGGTGTTTTCTCTCGGGTTAGACAAGGGCCGCACTACCGACTATCTAATAGTGGTAGTACCGGGGGTGCGGTACTACTGGCCTCCAGTGACGGTAGTTATTTACCAGAGAGGTGTCTCTCGAGGTTGATCAGTCAGAGTAGTACTACCGGCCAACTAGGAGCGGTAGTATCGGACTTGTTGTACTACAAGCCCTAGGTGACGGTAGTGCCGACTTTCCAGCGAGATGTGAATTTAATTTTGTTGATTTAATTGCATCTCTTTGTGAACAGTGCTATGTGGTGGTTTGTTTGTCTATGTGGTTGCAGGACTCAGGGGCTAAGTCATAGTGAAGCGAAACGAGACCGGAACTAGGCTAAATAGCTAAGGTCCAGAACGATCAAGGGACGTCAGAAGATGATTAAGGCTGAGAAGTGGTTACAAGCGAGAAGACAAGGAGCTGAAGCATGAAGCACTAATGATGGACATGGCGAGCAACGGTATAGACCGGGACTAGGCTCAGTGAGGAGTTGAGATAAAAACGGTCAAGGAAGCCAATACCGTCATAGTGAAGTGGTCAAGGACACATGGCGCGTCAAGTGACTTGTGCCTGTTTCAAAGCGAGGGTGGTTCTAGGGAGTCTGGACACATGAGAAGCTTGACGCCAAGTCGTTGGAGTCACGTAGAAAGCGACGAAGCATGGGCGATGCTTCGAAGAGAAGGAAGATCGGACGTTGGGGCAAATTGGTAATTTATCCAATACTAGCGGTTGAGGCGGTTTGGAAAATCGCAGTGGTGGTCTAAGTGGTTTAGGTCATGCTAAAGTGGAGTTGAACGCAAATTCGGGCTTATGAAGCGGATTTGACGTCAATGTAATGACAGCTTTGTAAAGCGTGCTTGTGTGAGTGAAAAACTGTTAAGAGTGTTAGGTTTCAGGTTAGTCTATGTAAGAGTGGGTAGTATCCACTTGTGTGTCGAGGTTTAGGGTTAGGATTGCCTCCTCTATATAAGGCCTTGAGAGGCATAGAGAGAGGTAATCCTCTATACTCTAGATTAGGACTTTCACAAGATTTTGTGTTCTTGTGTGAGTGTGAGTGTTCCTTAAGAGCTTTACCCTCAAGTGAGAGTGTTTGTAAACCTTACTTATGATCTGAATGCAAATCATCTCCTTGCTTAAGTTTTTGCCTTAAGTTTTGATCTTCTTTATGCTTGGCTCTTGATTTTTTCTTGTGGTTTCTTTCTTATTTGATCTCGTGCTGCCAGGGATGTATGATTGATAGATGTATCCTCTGTATATCATCTCCTCAATCATGTAAGTAAGTTTCTTCTTGATCATCCACATTTCTCCAAGAAACTGGTTTTTGAGTTGAGAAGGAATATCCTAAGGTAGATCTTGATCCTGCTTGTTTGAAGGATCTTTTTTGGGTGTTCTTACTTACTATGACATGTGGGAGACTCACTAAGATTAGAGATAAATTCTTGTTCTGAATTTGTTTTTATGCACTCTTCCTTCAACTAAAAAAGGTCGGAACTTTGACATCAATCTTTGTGATTGAAGGTTGGATAAGTTTCTGATATCCATAGGAAGGTGTTTTCAAAGTTTCATAGGGTTTGGATCAGCCGATCAAAAGTTACACGAATTTTTGATCTTGAACTCAGGTTGATTTCACTGTTCATACCCTATGTATTATTCATCGTCACTATGGCGCTACAGTAACCTATTGGTACCGGGGTTACTGTTTATCCTGGTATTACTGGCTATCTGCGAGCGGTAATGCCGCCCATGTGTTGATTTTAAGAAGATTTCTCTTCTTCCACTTTTCTAAGGTTTTGAGAGGTTTTGATTGGATTCTTTAGAAAAAAAAATTATTGTGTAATTATTTCCCCCCTCTTATTGTTATTTCCGGTCTTCACTTTCTCGAGAATCGAAATGGCAAATGGCGTTATTTGGCTATGTATGCATGTTTTGTTCATTTGTCGCTATGTTTTGAGCAGCTGTCATGTGAAATGAAAGACCTGGCTAGTGCCATACTGCCAGGTGAGATGTTCGTCCTACGCCTGCGAGGATAGGAATTTTTTTTAAATAATACTATTTTTATTCTATTTTACAAAAATAATATGCCGAAAAAAAATTTACAAAACTACCCACCTATCGCCATTTCAAAAGGCGACAGAGAGTCTGTCGCTATTTCAAATGGCGACAGACAGCCTATCGCCGTTTCAGATAGGGACAGACTCTCTATCGCCTTTTGAAATGGCGACAAAGAGCAACCGTCACCTCTGTCGCCAATTTAAATAGCGACAGCCTGTATGTCGCCATTTGAACTGGCGACAGACTCTCTGTCGCCGTTTGAAATGGCGACAGACAGCGCTTATTTATACTGCAGCGGCATGCCCCCACTCGAGACAAAGACGCGCATTTAAAAAAAAAAAAAAAGAAGAAGAGAAGAAGAGAAGAAGAGAGGAGGAGGAGGAGGAGGAGGAGAAAGGGAAGGAGATCTCCATTTCGTTAGGTACTAATTTTTTTTAAGTATTTAAATGTTAAATATGTAATATAGTAATCAGATTAAATAGAGTAGATGACTTAGTTAGGAATGAGAACTGATGCAAGTTGTTTAGCTAGTTGACTTAGTTAGGAATTTATATTTATTTCGGTAAGAATAGATGTTTAGTTAGATGAATTAGTCAGAATTTATAGTTATGTCGGTATGGACAGATGTTTAGTTATGCGACTTAGTTAGTAATTAATTTTCGATGTAGGGATGACCTAGAGGTAGGGATTAAAATTTAGATTGTAATAATAGTTTTTGATTAGAGATTCGGATAAATTTTCGATTTAATGATGAAATGTAGAATCCAAATTCGGTTATTTGTGTACTTAGAATTCGGAGATGTCATGTAGAGTTGGGTGGCTAAAATTGTCAGGACCGAAAAATAACT
This sequence comes from Otatea glauca, assembly GCA_036346275.1. NCBI lineage: Eukaryota > Viridiplantae > Streptophyta > Magnoliopsida > Poales > Poaceae > Otatea > Otatea glauca. The sequence goes on from CM070723.1 coordinate 50,033,173, forward strand.
CAATCAGAGAGGTTCTGACATATTAGTTTAGTTATGTTCTCATAGAAATTTGAAAATGATCACGGAATCTGAAGAATTTGTAAGAATTGAAATATTGCAACTGTATTGATTAAACGCTGGCCGGAAAGTATGGATCGAAAGCAGAATGAATTAAACTACGTTCTTAGAATTCAAATTTGTGATCATTATTAGTCGTACAATGTAGTGTTAAATTGTGCAAATGTTAAGAATTCGATGAATCTGCATGACAGGTATGGATGATAGAGTGCAATTTAAAATATATTATAGAGAAGGAGTTCCGCACATGGGTGTTGAAGGGGTAGATCTAAGTCATTTCGCAAGTGTAGAGGCTAGCCTGTCACGCGCAAGGGAGCGTTCATGGGCTACGGTTATGAGATGGTTGTACCACATGTTCTCTTTGGACCGTGAATTGCATGATCTGAAGTTACATGGAGTAGTTTGCCGAAGAATAGATTGCACGTACTGGGAGTTAATGGAAATGAGAGGGCCGAAATCTTGGAGTTCGTACGTAAGAATTGCAATTGAGAAAGGATGGCCATTAGTGTTATTGGCACAAGCATTTGAGAAAGTCAATACCGGGCATGCGACGCAGCAAGAGGTTGTTGATGAAGAACCGGAGGAAGTTGGGGAGAGCAGTAGAAGTAGAGAAGGCTTAGTAGAGCAGGATGTAGGTTCGGATCAGTACGAAGTGCAAGGTGAGAGAGCTGATATTGCAACAGCAGAGGTTCAAGAAGCAATGGGCATGGCGATTTAGGGCGAAAACATTGAGTCGATGGTCGAGCGATGGACACAGAGAATGAGAACTATGAGGCTTTAAGTAATGATGAAGCCGCTGAAGATCTATTCCCCGCAGAGTGGGATGAGTATCCGTTCGACAGGCTGGTGGTGAACGATGACGAACAGCGATTCCTTCGCAGATGATCGAATGAGGTGAGAAAAGATGCAATTTACAAGAATAAGAGTGAGGTTCAAGAAGCGATAATAGCATGGTCGATTGTCGTTGCGCAGAGCCTTCAAGGTTGTAAAGTCCGATCAGCGGGTGTATAATGTAAGATGCCAGACGGAGGATTGCCCGTGGCGCGTCCATGCGTACCAGCCTAAATGGGACACCATTTGGAAGTGTTCTATAGTCGTTCCACATACATGTGTACTAACGGAGTCTGCGCAGTCACATCGGAACATATCATCAGGCTTTATTGCCAATGCAATGTACGGAGAGATTGTAGGCAACCTAGATTTAGAGCCACGGGCCATCGTACTCGTAATACAACAGAGGTTCCAGTATACAATAAGCTACGCGAAGGCATGGAGAGCAAAGCAGAAGGCATTGGAAACACGGTTTGGCACGTACGAAGACTCCTACCAGAACTTGCCAGGTTTGCTTCAGGTGATAAGGACAGAAATCCTGGAACTTATGTGGACATTTGTGAGCATCCTTCGCAACGCTTCTCTGGGAAGATGGTTTTGAAGCGGGCATTCTTCGCTTTAGGTCCATGCATCAATGCGTTTAGGCATTGTCGTCCTTTGTTATGTGTGGATGGGACATTTTTGACTGGTAAATACAAAGGGCAGATATTGACTGCCATAGGAGTGTATGGTAATAATCAAGTTCTCCCCGTAGCGCTCGCATTCATGGAGGGTGAAAACATAGATAGCTGGCATTGGTTCCTACGGAATGTCAAAGCCGGTGTTGTTCATCAGCGGCCTGGAGTGTGTATCATATACGATCGGCATTCCGGGCTTTTGAGGGCAATTATTCAGTTGAAGCAAGGTGTGGATGAACTCATCCATGGCCTGATTTGCGTAGTAGGTGGTGCAAGCGTTATATGGGTACCAACTTCTACAAGCAGTTCAGGAACAAGGAGCTGACAAAGCTTTTCAAGAGGCTCTGCAACCAGAACCAGCAGAGAAAGTTTGATGTACTCTGGAAGAAATTGGATGAGTGACATCGAGGCACACAGGTGAGGCAACGAAGAGGCACCCGACCTTAGGGAGGCCCGATCCACGCTGGAGGAGTTACCCACTGACCCTCCCCATCTGGTTCGAAGGAATGGAAGGGCTCTGAAACGCTTCTCCGAATGGATAGAGCATGAGCCTAGGGAGAAATGAGCTCTGCTTTACGACACCGATGGTGCGAGGTATGGTGTCATGACAACAAACCTTGCGGAGATTTACAACTGGGTGATGCGAGGGTTGAGACCCCTTCCCTTGGTTGCTATTGTTGAGGGTGTTCTTTGTGGCATCACAAAGTACTTCGTTGATCGCCATGCAAGGGCGATCACGCGCATGAACGATCCTGCTATGAAGTACTCAGAGATGATTTCTGCATACATGGAGGACAAAGGCAAGAAGGGAGAGATGCACGCAGCAACGAAGATGGGTACGAGGGAGCTCCGTTTCGAGGTGATGTGCAAGGAGAAAACCGGTCGTGGGACGAACCGGCGGAAAGTTGCTCACGAATGCATCATACATAGGCAAGCTTGTGTCTGCACCTGCAATAAGCCTCGTCTATTACACAGGCCATGCTCCCATGTTATGGCTGCCTACTAGATGATTCATATGGATCCAGGTATATTCATGTCTCAATTCTTTAGTAAGGAAGCTGTGGCTGCAACTTGGAGCGCGGAAATGTACAGTTTTCGAGTAGTGGGTTTATTCACGGAGCACAAAAGCTGGGAGGATACACGTTGGGTCCCAGACATGAGCAGGCTGAAGGGAGTAGGAAGAAGGCAATCCAGGCGTATAAGGAATGATATGGACGCCGTCGAAAGTGGCCGCCGCGTAAAGAAATGTTCTGCTTGCAAGGAGACAGGGCACTCTATCAAGAGTTGCCCGAAGATTCAGAAGCCGTGAAGTGTTATATGTTCTTTCCGTACTGAACTATGGTTTACTTCGATGCACTAGAATTTCGCAGCTTGTATCGAATTAAATGCGTGTGGTCAAAATATGTAATATGAATGTTATTGTACTTGATTAAATGAGAGTGTAGTATGTTGTATTCATTTTGTATCTTTTTAACGCTTTGCGTGTGCTCTAAATTATGACAGTACTTGTTCCATTCATATTCTATTTGTATTTGTTGTATTTATTTTGCACCTTTTTTACACCTTATGTAACATAAACATTTTTATTTGCGTGCATGGCGGGCGAGACAGTTATGCGAGTTGCTTGACCCGTCGGTCGACGCGACTCACCGAGCCATTTAGCGACGCTGCCCCGCGAGATGGGAGGCGGCCTTGGAGCTTGGGGCCTGCGCTTGCGCACCCCATGAGGCGTGGCGCCTCGATCCGCGATGGATCCCGAGGTTAGTTCAATTTCGTCACGTTGTTGTACTCATGTCCCCTTCGACACCACAATAATACTTCTCACATTCTTTTGCGGGTTGAGGCGGCCGGCCTACTACATTGCCGTATGGTCGAGGCGGCGCCGCGGATGCGCAGGACCGACGGAGTGCCTCTAGGCGGTTCCCTTACGACAGGAGCTTGCTGACTGCTCTAGTGGACCGGTGGCGGCCTGAGACCCACACCTTTCACCTGCCGTGTGGTGAGATGGCGCCGACACTAGAGGACGTCAGTTACCTCCTGGGCCTGCCCTGCTTAGGGGATGCGGTGGTTCCTGCAGACGTCCACCCAGAGTGGCAGGCAGATATCCTCCGCCGGTTCCAAGGGGTGCTACCCACCACGATACACGACTTTCGCAGTGCGCGCGCGGTCCGACGCAGCGGTGGCTTGTGCAGTTCTACGTAAGCGCGATTTTTCCTTGTCGTATCTGATTTAACTCACCGTGTGTGATTTTCATTGCATTTAACAACCTAACCATTACTTTCTGCAGCCCGAGAGGATGGTAGCCGGAGCTGGGGAGCAGGCCGTCGCCCGGCACTTGGAGGCGTACCTTCTGTGGCTCTTCGGGTGGGTCTTGTTCTGCTCGTCGCACGGGGACACTGTCGACAGGCACATGATCCAGTTTGCGAGGACGATCGCCGACGCCGACTTGGAGGAGATCCCGCAGCTGGCTTGGGGACCTGCGGTACTTGCCGCGACATACCGCGTTGTCGCGGCGACGGTGTCATCGCGTGTCCGACTCGTCTACTCGCCGGTGCCCTTTGCTCTGCAAATGTGGTCGCTCGAGAGGTTCCAGATCGGACGACCATCGATAGACTGTCGGCTACCGCGCAGACTTCTCTGTGGTTCCCGGGGCGAGGTTGATCGTCCGACGATGGGGACATTGTGGTGTTGCCGACCGGTCAGTATTACTTATCGTAGCCGTATGTAATTTTTTAATTCTCCACGTGTTGTACTAACGCTCATCGCCGGTGTTTTTGCGTACGCGGTTCACCCGATTCTGACGCACGCCGTACCCTCGAGACGTAGCGATGTTGGACCAGCTCACGGACGACCGCGTCATATGGCGCCCCTACGCTCCTGAGCTTGTCCAGGCACGTGCGCCGCTTGGCTCTGTCATTGCGCAGCTGCATCGCCGCGCGCGCTTGGTTGACCCGACGTCACTTGGTGTTCGACGTGTTCGTCGAGCCGTACGCCGCCCACCGCGTCTTGAGGAAGTTTGGTCTACGGCAGGTGTTCCCAGTACCCACAGGCGCCGTCGTTCCAGCAGCCGTGCACTCGTTCGTATTTCTACATTTTTTCCCTTCTGTTAGTACCTACGATCTCGGTGGCTTGCGAATTAATGTTGTGCTTTCTTGTTTTGCAGGTACACACGCAAAGGCTTCGTCGGCACGCAGAGCTGGGCAGCACGCATGGTACCTCATGCGCAGCAGTGGGCACTGGCTCTTGCGGATGTGATCGACGAGACTGCCCCCTACAACCACGGCACGTACGACGCATATATCGAGTGGTACAGCACGCGCACCCGCGTTCGAGTTGTGTGTGTCGTGGAGTCTCCTCCCAGGCACGATCCGACCACTTCCGACACGTACCCCACCCAGCCAGACTTTGCTTTCCACCGCGCGGTTCATACTCCTTCCATTTGTCATTCAACGTAACGTCTTGAAAATTATGCCAACTAACTAGCCTCTTTTCGTTTTCGCAGAGCGACCTTGCCAGGGAGGCACACGAGGCGACGTCGGCGTTGATACAAATGATCGGTGCCACCCATACGATAGGGTCACAATGACACCTTCGAGGGCGCTGCGCCATATTCAGGACTTGACTTACCGTGTCGTACACCTGACATCGTGTAGGCGGCCCAGGGCGGACGACGTGGTATAGATCCCCCCTCGTTCGTCTGCTGTACGAGGTCGACACGTGCACTCCGACCGCCGCCCGTCGGACTGCCTGGGGCTCCACCGTACCGACCCGGCGTCATCCCGATGACCGCAGGTACAACAGGTGGTCTCTTTTTTCATATATTTTGTTGTTCACATAACGTGTCGTTCTAACTTGAAAAGTTTGTCAACAGCGGCCGATCCTGCCCCTGACCAGAGTGCGAGCACCTCGGGGGACTACGGTACTTTCCAGGACGAGGACTTCGACTTTCTCCTGGATCCTTATCAGCAGTCCGCGGGTGTGGTACTTGGTTCGTCGCAGCTCGCATCGGCCCCCAGCCCATCGGCCCCTGGCCCATCTCAGCCGACACAGGACGCCTTCGCTACTCTGCCAGCCTCGGTCCGGCCTCCTAGGAGTACTCGTGGACAAGCCCTTGACCAGCTCACATATCCGTCTGGACATGTGCAGCGTCGTAGGAGGCCTGGGACCACACGAGGTGTTGCACCGCGCAGGGGCCCTAGCTAGTTTGTTTCTTTTACACATGATGTACCGTAAACAATATCGTCTTTTACTTCTTTAGCTCATGTAATATCACATATGTTAGTTTTATTTATGAAGTTTTGTGCTATATATAATCTTTTACTTTCGTGGCGCTATTTGTAAATATGCTACGAAGACTTTGTCACGTCGATAGGACAAAGACACACGTAGCTACTTTGTCGGTCGATGCGATCTTGTAGCGCTTTCCACGCCGATTAGACAACTCACGGCGCAATGCTTTCAACCTTTTAGGTGATTTGACCACACGCAGACAGACTCTCTTGCTTCGCTACACGTGCTTTTGTCACACATGCGAGCACAGTTCAAAGTGACCACTCACGCCTACTTTTGTTCGTGATGACAGTCGTGTGGCTTTTCTCGATGGTGACAAGTCGTGCGACCTTTCGCAGAAGGTGACAGTGGTGCGGCTTTGATGATGGGTGACATGTCGTGCGGCTTTTCACGAGAGGATGCCAGACGCCAAAGCCGACAAGTGTCAGTAGTCGTGTGGAGTAACCACTCACCACCACTATAAAACCGCCTAGGTTACACATCCAACACCACCAAATAAGCAATACACGCCATCCGAATCTACACAAATTAGAGCACGATGTCGTTTCTACCGTCGCCTCTTGACAGCGAAGTCATCCCGCCGGATACCGATGGCGTGCACGCCCGATTCTGCCGGTTGCCTAGACCCAAATGCGATCGCAACCTTCCAAATAAGATGATGCAATCTACCCACGGAGAGACGGCCGCCGCGCCACTCATCACAGTGCGCCCTACCGTAAACCTACTTGTATCCATAAAATACAGGCTAACAGTACCATTCCATGCATTGTTCTTTCTTTTCTTAGCATAAGGACCGGTGTTGCTTCTTCCAATGGATTGACGGCCCGGAACGACGTGACTACGAATTTGTCTACAACTGCCATGACGCCGAACCCGCTTCGCCCGAGAACTTCAACCGGTGGGAGAGGCCGCCAGGATACGTCCCTATTCTAGAGCGACCAGAGTTCAGGGCCGGTGGGCAAGAGGCCAACCAATCGGTGAGTTTCATGCGACGAACTCATGCTTCACTCACAAAGTAGTAATTCTAAACCAGTTCATCGCATACAGGAGTTCAAAAAGAAAATTGTGAAATTGCTCGAGTCAAAGGAGAAACCTCCTCAGGGGCCACCCGAAAGCCCTGACTTTTGCGAACACGGCCTTGAGCGATGGTTGATACCGCCACGATGAACTAGCGGACAGAGATTCTACCGGTGCCCTTGGCCGAGGATGAATGGTGCGGCTACTTCAATCGGGTGGACCCGAGACGCACCACCCACATCTCAAACTTCCGTATGGGATAACCGGGAGCAACCCTCCCGTGGTGCTACTACCACCCAAAAAGCGGACCGAGTACACCTACGGTGTTATTCAACGCCAACGCGGCATACTACATTGATCGCAGGGCACGCTTCGGTTGTACAACGATAAGCCCAACACACACCTCCCGCACCATACGGTGGAGTGCGAGCCAAACAGAGCAGCGTCTCGGCAAGTGTCCGCTAACGCCAACACACCGAGGTGCAAGAGGGTAGCTCCTCTCGAAGAGGAAGGGACAAGGAAGCGGTAGTAGAGGTCCGCACCACGCAATAAATCTTTGACGCTTACGCGCAGACCATCCGGAACCTGTGGTAATAACATAAGGGTGCCGGAATTGGGATGACATGCCTATGTGGGAGGCGAAATCCACATCAAAAGACCAAAATTTCGGTCTTACACACCCGAGACGTACGGCATAGGCCACCCATTCGGCGACACCTGGGAGCACTGCGGATCCCCATGGAGTTCTTTCATAGTGGGGATTGAGCGGTGTCCGAGGACAAATCTCCAAATTTACACGGGTCAGGTAATATGCGTAAAATATGGGACATCATTCGGCAGTACCAGATAGGCGAACGATCATTTGCTCCACCATGACAACCATGCTTTCGTTAGTTAGTTCGGCAAGCAATTTCACATTGTAATGCCCTTGCAATATAATCTATCTATTGCTTATTTTATCATCCGAACTTTCGATGTATGTGCCCTTATATATATGTTCAACAAATAATTTAAGTGCTTCGTGGGAACTATTTATAACATGCGTTGTTGTCGACTATAATACTTAGGGTTGTTGCACTAGTGGAAATTAGATGCAAAGCAAGGTGTAAATTAAATATTTTCCCGAATATGGTAGTGCACATATCAAAGAGCAAATCTGGTCTACTCTTCCTAAAAATTACATTTAAACATTAAATTTTACGGCTTGCGAAAAGGCTAAAAATCATTCTCCCTGATCTCAGATTCGCACTCTTTTTTATCTCCCTCTCGTAAAACATCACAACAACTAATACTGACTTTTTTGTTAACTACACTACAGCTCATAATTTACATACATTGCAATTCGAATAAAAAAATGGGCTAAACCTCTCTGTCGCCATTTGAAACGGCGACAGAGAGTCCTTCGCTATTTCAAATGGCGACACAAAGTCTGTCGCTTTTTCAATCGGCGATAGACTATTTGTCGTCATTTGAAATGGCGACAGAGAGTCTGTCCCTATCTGAAACGGCGACAGGCTGTCTGTCGCCATTTCAAATGGCGACAGACTCTCTGTCGCGTTTTGAAATGGTGACAGGTGGGTAGTTTTGTAGAAAAAAAATCGGCATATTATTTTTGTAAAATAGAATAAAAATAGTATTATTTAAAAAAAATCGCGAGGATAGAGAACTTGGTGGTGGCAGTAGACGTGTTGCTACCTGTATCAACGGTTCCTTTTTAGGGGATCTGAATAAATGACTGGCGAAGGATGCTATACCTACAAAGGAATACTAATGAATGAAAAATGTGAGGCACTCTCTGGAAAACGAGTAATCCCTTCGACCATAAATACATATCGTTTTGAATATCGATACGGTTTCAAAACATAACACATAAATTTGACTAATAATTTCTATTATAATATATTTATAAATCTAATAAAATTATAATATTATAAAAGTACTTTTCAAGACAAATCTATAAATATGATTTTCATGTATCCAATTTAAATATTTTAAAATATATTGCTAGTCAAAGTTTTGAAAGTTTAACTGCACCTATATTCGAAATGGCATGTATATGTGAGTCATGAGGGAGTATTTCACAGTAAACAGTGCAGCTCGCGCATGAAATGGAAAAATTCCAAAGTTCTAAACCGGTCCAAAGGAATACTAATGAATGAAAAATGTGGCCGACATTGAGTGGCCCCTTTTATTTTTATTTTATCTATTTTGCTTCATTCCCTCTTTACTAGGAAAACTAAAAAATAATGATATATACATTCAATTGTTTTGGCTTTTAGACTCGATTTGAAACACAAGAATTCCAGGGAATCACCTAGCTTGGTCGTATGTTTTACTAGTTTTTATTCACCGGATGGTGATCAGGTTTCAAATCTTGGTGCCCACACAAATAGGTTTTAGTAGGAATTTTCTAAAGTTGTAGATTTTCCTCTGACCTTCATCTATTTAAATGCGTGCTAAGAGAGAGAACTCGCATATGTGTGCGAGTGGTGTGCTTATGTAGGGATGAAAACGGATCGGATACGAACGGATAATGGTTTTATCATATTTGTTTTTATTTTTTTCTCAGATGCGGATACGGATACAAATAGTCCGGATACGAATACGAATAATATCGAATATGGATATGGAACGAATACGAATCGGATACGATCACAGATATTTATCGAATCACGATAACCCCTTAGATTGTACACACAAAATTTGAAGAAAAAAAAAGTAACTAGATTATTTGCTCAAAACATTCACAAAGAACATGTAATGACCCAAGATTTGTATTCTTTGTTGAATTGTATTTAAAATAATAAGTTACGTATTTACGAGTTTTATGTATTTTTAGCTACTTATTTAAAATATTTTCCTATTAAGGACACCTGTTTTTGAATTTTTGAGAAAATTTAAAAGCTAATAAAATCTTACAAATAATTTTGTTAAATGATAGATTGTACCAGAAACTTCCTAAAAAAATTCATAATTTTTTAAGCCGGTTTGCCCATTTTAATAATTAAAATTTGATTTATGGATTAATTAAATTAGGAAACAATTTTGAAATTCAAAAACCTTTTTGGGCCAAAAGAGTAGACTTGACCTAGCCCGCATACATATCCGGATCCGTATTCGACGGATAGTGAGCTACCGAATCCGTATTCGTATCCGATACTATACGACAAATATCCGATCTAACAGAATCTGTATCCAAAAATTATCCGGATCGGTTGAAAAATGTACATTCCATTTTCATCCCTATGCGTATGTGTGTCCTCCTTGTAATAGGTAAAAAAGTACTACTACAATGAAATGTTTTATAAGATCTTAGAAAGAAACTTCAAAACGTTATGTCGGCAATATATTTTATAAATAAAAGAAAAGCAACTTCATACTAAAAAAATAAAGCGAAAAAAAAACCATAAGGCCCATGTGTAACCAAATATTTGGCCAGGCTCGTGTAGTACGAGGGGTTGCCTCAGCCTCTCTCATGTACAAAACCGATCTGGGCCGTCGGATCGCGACCAGACCAAACTGACCATACACAACCACCCTGCAAGAACTACACAGCACCACATTTCAAAGCTTACTGCATAAATTCCAGTAGTAACGGCAGATCCTAAGTAAAAGTTCTAACAAGCGAAACAGATACACAAAGCAAAACAATTGACGAGCTCAAGTTAATTATGCTAGATAAGATCACCCAAAACACAGTAATTGCAAGCACATCCGGTGACAAGATTCGGACATGATAAACAGGCTATCCATGTCCCTAACTTAACAACCAAGAGTTAAAAAATTTGCGGACCCTCTACGTACATTACATGGAAATACATTCTCCTCCCATCAAAGCAAGAGTGCTACACTCACAAGGTTTTTTTTCTTATCCAAAAGATTAGAGCAAAGAAACTACTAAAACCACAATATGGTGAAGCAAAGGTGGAATCCATGAATCTTCCATAGGTGGGATAGCAATAACCTTAACCTGGGCAGGGGATTGAAAAGTTAAGAGAGTAGAAAATTAAATTAATTGCAATGCAAAGCAACAAAGTAAACATATATTTCCTAACAAGCGACGATGATGCAAAATTTAAAAAGAGGAGCGTATCAACAATAATATTGATTCAAACTGTTTAGTTCCCGCATCAGTCAAACATGAACACAACATAACACTCTTTAGCTACAAGGACAGAATCACATCTTGCATTCAATTGCCAGCAACTAGGCTACAAAACTACGTTCTTCAAAGGTTAAAAGCATTCCTATAAGTTATGATCGTGTGACTCAAGATTGTCCCTCTAGAATGAAATAGGTTTGTGCATAACGAACGGTTGCCTGGACAAAAGATATACCAGCATCCTCAAGTAGGGTAATTAATCATACAATGACAGGCAAGTTTAGTTACCAGCCTGTCATTTTGCACGTGGATAAATAAACTAGGCAGGCAGGTGTAGCCAAGCGCCTAGACGGCCGCATAGGGGAACAGTGGTATTAGGCCTGTCTTGAAATATATTGACCAGTTAGATATTGGCACTATAATACAACAGGAATTATGAATGGATTACTAAGTTAATTAGTTATCTAGAAATATTATATGTACAAAAGTAAGTCTATACAGTATAATGGTCTTGTGTTGGATGACCATGCACCTAGTCTATGAGGAAAATTTCTCAGATACATTTGAATGAAAATATTATCCATGATGGAGTGGAATTCCCTCATCCTTTTTGCACATCTTTATTTCAGCAATAGCATTCAACACAAATAATTGGGGGAAGTCAGTGTAATGCAGTCAATAGGGGGAAGCTTAGTAATAATAACGCGTATGTGTGCATTTACCACGGCATTTACACAAAACTGGGTACCAAATGCAAAGTTTACTGATAGATGATTAGATATGACTTGTGAGAAGATCGTTGATCAATTAAATAGACACAATACACTAATCAACTATCATAAACAAGGTAAGTAATTCTCTCTAAAGAGAAGACAAGTATTAAATGTTTATGCCTACAACCAGGGTTCACAAAACCGCGGTAAACCACTCGGTTTTCGCAGTTTTCGACTATACCATTCCGGTTTGAGATCCAAAACCGCTCGGTAAACCGGTCAAATTAAAAAATAAATTCAAAAAATTTGAAATGATTTATGCGTTGAAAACCGTTGAAAAATCGCGGTTCTCGCAAAAAAAACGCTCAAAACCCGCTCAAAAACAGTTTTTTAGGAACATTCAATTGGTTGGCTGGTTTTTTGCGAAAAACCGGTTTTTCGTTGAAAACCGAACGGTTTTTGATTTTTTTGGATTTTTTCAAAAAAAAAATTATTTCTTAACCCTTCGGTTTCTGACGGTTTTGAGCGGTTTTCACGGTTTCGGTTTTGCGGTTTTTCACGGTTTCGGTTTTGTGAACCCTGCCTACAACACTTGTAGGAATCAAAACTATAGTAATTTTGTGATCCTAACATCATATTTGCCCCTAACAAACACTACAAATGAGAGCTATTATTGTTCTGTTCATGTGTGTTCTTGTATTCTATTAATTTGATTGCATTGTTCATTATGCTCTCAGTTGTTCTATCAAATATTTCACTAAGGTTTAGATAGTGTGAAGTTTTCTTTGGTTCTTAAAGCAAGGTTCTTAACTTTGGCATTCAGTGATGCTTGACTCTTACTGAGGATAAGTTCAATTCATTTTTCTCTTAATTGAGTGTACATGGAGTAGTTCATCGCATCGTTTCGTTTCTTCTTTCTCTGAATTGAGTGTACATGTTGTTTGATGCAGAATGGATAGAGCTGTTAATTTATACACCAAATTCGTACAGAGTCATCAAGGGTATTTTTTACATTTCATCCTTCAGCCACACCTCTATAGGTCAACCAATCCAAAAAAAGCTGATTGCCAAACAACATGGCTTAACTTAAAAGCTAAGATGCTTATAAGCTACTTAAGCCAAAAGGATAGATTTAAGCTATAAGCCAAAAAACATAAGTTTAAGGCCCCTGTTTGTTTCGGCTTTACTCCAACTTAAAAGCCACAAAAACCAAAGCCCAAACAAATAGGAGACTTTTCAGCCAAGCTTATAAAAAAGCTTAAGCCACCTTACAACTATAAGGGTGCTTTTCTGGCTTTGGCGGGATGAAAATAAACTTTGCCACTCAACTTCGTCAAAATTAACCACCAATGCTACCGTATATAAAAACTACCCACTCCATCCTCTCTCCACTCACATTCCAATCTTCTCATATCTCCACCCACCGAATTGCCTAAAGGGCGACTTGGTCATCATCGGGGGCTAGTGCCGGCAGCTCTGTCGTCCCCTCGCCCAATGCCCGGTGGCCCCATCTCCAGCGACCGACACCGACCACCTCCCTGCAAGCTCCGTCGCGCCACAGTTGTTGGATCCCCTCTGCCTTTGTGGGATCCCCGTCGGCGGCGGCTTGGGGGAGATGGCCAGATCCAGCCGTGGTGCGGTAGGAGGCGACTGGATATGACAGTGGCGCAGCAAGAGACCGGGTGGATTCGGCCATGGCATGGAAGAGGTAGCTGGATCCGACCTCTGTCTCCGCCGACCTCGACCTCCACGCCACTGGATTCGACCGACCCCAAGGTCGCCGCCATCAGATCCCGCCGACCCCGAGGTCACCATGGCCAGATCCAACCGTCACCGCCTCCCCTTCGTCGTGGTCATCGTCCTCCGCGCCGGTGTCCTCCGTCATCCTTTTTGTACATCTTGTATCTCAGCAATAGCATTCGGCACTAAAATTAGTTTTTTTATTAGTATTAGATATTTACCATAAGTTATTAAAATTTAGCATGTTAGGAACAAAGTCAACATTTGGATTTAGTATTTATCTCTATTCTAACTGACAAAATTTTAGACTGCTAGGAAAAATTCTGATGCCAAAGAACTCTTATTTGTAGTGTTTGTTAGGGGCAAATCTAATGTTAGGATCACAAAATTACTATGGTTTCCTGAAAGTGTTGTAGACTTGTCTTTTATTTGGGGAGGATTACTTACCTTGTTTATGATAGTTGATTAGTATACTGTGTTTATGTAAATAATTATCGATTTTCTCATGAGTCATATCTAATCATCTATCAGTAAAATTTGCATTGGTACCCAGTTTTGTGTAAATGACGTGGTAAACACATGCATAAGCGTTATTATTACTCCCCCATTGACTACATTACACTGACTAAATGCTATTGCTGAAATACAAAATGTGCAAAAAGGGATGAGGGAATTCCACTCCATCATGGATAATTTTTGTTTACTCAACTGCTTCATTCAAATGTATCTGAGAAATTTTCCTCAAAGACTAGGTACATAGTCATCCAACCATTAACTAAATTTTCTGGCAAAGACTATTAGATATTGGAAAATTACCTTTACTTGTATTATACTGCATGGCCTTACTTTTGAATACGTAATATTTCTAGAGAACTAATTAACTTAGCGATCCATTCATAATTCCTGATGTACCATACTAAATAGTGCCAACATCTAACTGGTCAATATATTTGAAGACAAACCAAATACCACTGTTCTCCTATACGGCCGCCTAGCCCGCCTAGGTGGCGCCTAGGCGCTAGGCTACACCTGCTCGCCTAGCTTATTTATCCACATGCAGAATGACATGCTAGTAGAGTAATTAATCATACAATGGCAGGCAAAAACATAGTATGATTAATTAGTAATTACCCTACTTTGTTCAGGCAATAGTTTCGTAATGCATAAACTATGTCATTTTAGAGGAAAGCGTCACAGAACAATCTTGAATTACACGATCATTACTTATAGGAATGCTTTTAACCCTTGAAGAACGTAGTTTGTAGCCTAGTTGCTAGCAATTGGATGCAAGATGTGATTCTGTAACAGTGTCATGTTGCGTTCATGTTTGCTTGATGCTGGAACTAAACAGCTTTGAGTACTCTTGTTATCTCAACACTTTTCTAACAACTCACAGAGTACTCCAGGGCCCAGAAACAAACATGCTGCAAGAGTCCCGAAATGAAAACAAAATTTCAGGTAAATTCAGGCCTCCTACCATTTTGTTTCTTTAGACAAGGTCTATACATAAATGTTGTAACAACTCAAAGATGTGAGCTAGTTCCAATCACCAGCAGCCAATGCTCTACTTGAATTTAACCAATAATTCTCATGAGCAGTGCTTCCATGCTTTCCCTCTAAATATAAGTTGCACAAATTGTAAAGCAAACGAAAGGGTAGGTAATAACCATCTACCTTTCATTCATGCTTCAATATTTATGCAACTTCAAAAAAAAAGCATGGAAGCATATCGCACTTCAAGCCAGATGGTATGAATTACAAAAACAAAGGGGAATTTGAAGTATACGATATGAACACACCAAGCAAAACTAACAGATCCTGTATGACAAAGGAAAGTTGCCACAAAGACCCTAATAGCATTGCACACTGTAGCTTGACAGAAAAACTGCACTAGTGCACCGAACAGGCAACGGGTATGGTAGTTGGATTGGATACAAGGCTTACAGATTTCACATTTGGCAGTGCAAGATCACTTGGTGAATGGTAACCTCTCCTGTTATTGCTTTTCAAATGGTGTGCTAAATTGATAATTGCTTCATAGTTAGTTCCAGCAATAATCATGTTTAACATTAACAAAATAACAATTCCTCACACTGGTACAAGTATTTGAACAAATAAACCTTATGGCTGCTAGGTATTAGGCACTGCGAACTATGGCCGGTTGTACCATGCATCTAACAAACAAACAGACAGTATAAACATATAAAGTTAGAACCAAGCCAAACAGATCTCATCAACTAAGCAATGCACAAAACACTAGGATATGTCATGTAAGCACGACAAACATAGAAGACAATCAACCTCTAAACATCATCGCAAACTACAAACTTACAAACAACTGTACAAGCCAAACAGATTTCATCAGCTATGCACTGTACAAAACACTAGAATATGCTAAACATGTAACCGCAACACTAGCAAAATTGTGCAAATTCAAAAGACAATCGACCTCTAAACGTCATTGCAAACTACAACACAGGTTCAGTTCATCTATCACAAATGAATAGATAACATACTAGTACATTGCCAAAAGTAACAAAACAATTTAATAACTATACACGCAAGAACATAGCACTGAACCTTACCAGTAAGAAGCTACTGTGGGGGGTTCTGTCCAGGCTGCTGTGGACCAGGCGGCGGTGGCGGCATCCCAGGCCTGGGTTGTCCAAACGGCGGCTGTGACATCCCGGGCCTCATCCCCGGCGGCGGTGGCCCCGGCATCCCAGGCCTCATTGGCGGCGGCCCCATCGGCGGTGGACCCCTCATGAACTGCTGTGGCGGGCCGCCAGGAAACGGCCCAGGCGGCATCCCCGGCGGGCGCTGGAACGGCGGCATCGGCATCGGCGGCGGGCCTCCAGGGCGCATGTTCGGCAATGGCATCGACCCCGGCGGCGGGCGCACGACCTGCGGGTAGGCCACCGGCGGTACCGAGAGGTTCGGCACCGGCGGCCGCGAGATCTGCGGCTGCATCATGGCGTGGGCCGGCCCGCCGACGCCCCGGACCGGGCCAGAGAGGCCGGGCTGGGCCTGGAGCAGCGGGCCAGTGGGGATCCCGCGCCCGGCGGCGCGGCCGACGCCCGGACCCGCGAGCGCGCCACCGGCGGCAGCGGCCTTGGCGCGGGACTCGTCGGGCGGGGGTGGGCCCTCCACGGTCATGGAGACGACCTCCTCGCCACGGAGGAGGAGGAGGCCGAGCGTCCTCCGCTCCTCGCGCTCGCCGGTGGTCTTGGAGGACTTGGAGGGCGGGAGCTTGCGGAACTCCTCGCAGTCGCCGAGGACGAGGTTCATGTGGCGGTCGAAGGCCATGAACTTGCCCACGAGCTGGCGGCCATCCTGGATCGTCACGCGCATGCGGTAGTTCACCAACTGGAGCATCTTGGATCCCTTCGGGTTCGACATGGCGGCGGGTAGCCGGCGGCGGTCGGTAGGGTTAGGGTTTCGGCGGCGAGGAGAAGTGGGAGGAGGAGCCGGAGAGGGTAGGGTTTTCGAGGGGGTTTGAGTTGGTATGGGTCGGGTGCTGCGGGGAGGATGTCGTGGGCTTGTGGGCCTTATCTATAGTGGGTTGACTATGGGCTTGGGCCTTCTACAAGGCCGGTGGGCTTCCTCTACTTTTAGAAGGAGATTTGGATTGTATTTGTTTGCTGTTCCTTCTTCTTCTGTTGTAAGATTACTGCGATTTAATTTCAGTGAACATGTTTTGTCATTGTGAGTAGGGCGATTGGCTATATAAGAACATGTTTTGAGTAAGGAGATTGTCTATACTCCAGTTAATCATGTGAGGTGAACTGATGCGCAGGTTTTTGCAAAAAGATTCCAATTCTCACTGCCATCTACGCGTGAGAGATTTTTTTACCATTTTTTGAGTGATACTAAGTTATCCATTGAGCTAGCACCAAGAGTTTGGGTAATTTGGTGAGGAGGTACTAGTACCAAGAATATTTCCAGTGCTCCCAACATATTTGACGCTACCCGTGCTCCCGTGTTTCAAAAAATAGTTTAAATAGTTACGAAAATTTTCAAACAAAATTACATAGGTAGGTTATGATATGATCTACCATCCTATAAAATTTCAAATCGAAATTCAATCTAAACGTTGACAAACAAAAATGACAAACTTTAGTGAATAGTAGCGTAATCTTTTTTCCTTTTTATTTTGGATTTTCTTTTCAGCAAATTTTGTCTTTTTTTTTTTTTTTTGCTTCTCAATGTATAGAACGAATTTGGATTTGAAACTTTGTGGGATGGTAGATCATATCATACCTACCTATGTAATTTGTTTCGAAATTTGTGATAACTAGTTGAAATTGTTTTTCGGACAACGGAGCACAGGTAGCACTAATATGTTGGATTTGAAATGTTCCTGTACTAGTACCTCATAAGGATGATAAAAACTCTCATACACCAAAGTGTAATACAAGATTTGAGACGGATCCACTGGAACATGTGAAGTACTTTAAAATGAATTGAAACTGACTCCACATGGTACAAATGCTAGAACCAACGCCGAACATTTTGCCCCCTTTCTTGTAGGCAAATTAAGCTTTCGTATCTGTACGAAAGAGATAGCTAGATACCCTCGAGAACGTATCTGAAGATTTGGTCAAATTACAACCAGCAGGTCCAGCACAGGTATGTTCAGAATTCCGAATATTAATTCATCAACAAGCTAGATAAATGCAAAGTATATATCTTCTGCTATGGTTAAGCCAAGCAATAAGCACCGAGCAATCGAGACGACGACGACGACAACCGCATCGCGAGCATTAATTGCTCGTCCACAATGGCTAGAATGCGAGCGCGGCCGCGGCCGCCACCGCGGCCACGCTGCTCGAAAGCGAGCGCGGCGCCGACGACGATGAGGGGGAGGACTTGACGGCCGGGAGGACGGTGATGTTGAGCCTCATGCCTTGGATGCAGTGCACGCTCACCCCGCAGAAGAACCACCGCTGCCCCGCCTTGTCGAGGGCGACCCGGTCCTCGCCGGAGCTCCACGACGCGAGGCTGTTGCGCTGGTCGCACGCGTACAAGTCCCCCGCACCGGCCACCTCCACCACCGTGTGGATGACTGGATGCCCTTGGTGTAATTGAACACTGCAAGAGAGAGAGGGCGGCAAAGATGGCGTGCAATGCGTTGAGTATGCACCAAGGTAAAAAAAAAAACTACCGGAATGTGCAAGAACTGAAGAGGTAAAACTAATTAAACATTGGTTAATTACCTAGTGTGTCGCCAACGATGAACTCATTGCCGTTGGCCCACTTGTTGTAGTCGACGCCGATGTTCCAGCCTTGGTCGCCCCCTACCAAGTGGTCGGCGGCGGAGACCACCACCGGCAGCAACAAGGCGGCGGGCGCAACGACGACGAGCATGATAAGTTGCTCGGGAGCCATTAGAATGATCGAAATGCTGAGCTCCTGTCGCTACTTTCTCCTAATTAACCATATCGTGCACAGCAGCTTACTGCATGTATATATGGAGAGATGCAGGGACAGCTTGATTAATTGGTCAAGGTCTAGAGGAACTAGCTGGCTGATCATGGCGTTATCGATCGATCAGTTAACTGCCTGAGTAGCCTCCAAATGGGGCATTTTGTTAAATTTTGGTTCAATTAATTAGCAACAAAGATGGAAGCTAGTATCTTGCTTTGTTATCATCAAATCATGGAGAGGAATGCATGGCACAAGCAGTGAACAAGGCAATGTACATTAACCTCAGTTGTATCGCCGATCTCATCTCTACATTGGTTAAACTTCGACGTTGTCTCGAGTCTCGCTCGATATAGTGTTCTTTTTTTTCGAGATTGTATCGACATGGGTGTTTGGTTTGAGGAATTATCTTATCTGGTCTATCGTGTGATTATTCTGTAAATTTGGTAGAATAACATTATCCTTTATTTTGTACTCACATTATACTTATGAGAGATGATATAACGGTGGATCCTAACTACTCATTATATTCCTCGAACCAAAGACTGAGCTCACTTTGAAGCAAGGATCGGTTCATCTATTTACCATCCAATCCCTCAAACAAGCACCCAATAGTGGATCTAGTAGTCACGAAACTTTCCTACACAGAGTACTTGCTTTAGGTTCAAACCATAAGAGATTTCCTTAAAATTCTCCATGTAATCTCTTGGAACTTGAAACGGTCATGTAAAATAATTAAGCTCAATAATGATGTCTCTTTGTGGACGGCACGGGACCATGCATGAACGGGCATCTGGACAGCATGGCACCTCACCGTCATCTAGACCTCGCTGCCGCCTCACACACGATGACTCGAAGTCATTTTAAACCGGTCAAAAACGGTTTTCGCGAGAACTGTCGGTACCGCTTCGATTTAAAAAACGAAACCGCTCGGTTTACCTGTTAAGTTTAAATTCAAAAATTCTGAAATTTAAAAAAATCCAAAAATTTCCTAAAATTAGTATTAATATCTTCCTGATCTCTGGCTTGAATATTTTTTGAAACAAAAACGAAATTTGGAGACGTTTTTGAGCCATTCAAAATATAGAAATTAGAAAATCCAAAACAAAAAAGAAATTAGAAGTATTTTTATTAGCAATATTTGTTCAAGTATGTGAAGTAGTAATATTTACTTCAACATATTTTAGTAGCAATATTTGTTCAATTATATTTAGTAGCAATATTTGTTCAAGTATGTCAAGTAGCAGTATTTGTTGAAGTATATTTAGTATCAATATTTGTTCATTTATATTTAGAAGCAATATTTGTTGAAGTATATTTAGTAGCAATGGAAGGTGTTGAAATGTAAATGGTATTGATATGTGAATGATATTGGTATGTGAATGCATATTTTTGCACTTGTTGGATTGATATGTGATTAGTATTGAAATGAAAGATTATTTGTTGACATATTATTGCTAAATGCCTACTTTACAACTTGCAATTGTCTAAAATATAGCAAAGGTTATGTTGAAGTTTTTTCATATTTAGGAAAGATAATGCCATAATTTTTTTCGGGTTTTTGCATACTTTTTTATATATATATCTTACATTTTTCCCTAATTTTTCAACCCGTGGCCGGTTTTTGCCAAAAATCACTTGAAATTCGAGCCTTTTCGAGCGGATTTCGTCTATTTTGTTCGGCGGTTTAACCAGATTTTAAATTTGTTTGACTTTTCAAACCATTCGGTTTTGAGCAAATTTCGTTCGGTTTTTTTTTTTGCAAACTTCGGTATCACCGGTCGTCAAAATCAGAAACAGTTTTATTAAAACTGATCGCGCTCCCGCGTGCGCCTGGAGTCCAGGATGGCTACAGCCGCGACTAGGGCTGTAAACGAGCCAAGCTCGAGCGAGCCTGACCCTCCAGGCTCGAGCTCGATAAGGCTCGGCTCGGGTTCGAGCCGAGCTCGAGCTCAGGTTCGAGCCTCAACCCAGGCTCGAGCTCGGCTCGAGTAAGCTCAGTAAGGTTGATAAGCCCGAGTAAGCTCGGTAGGCTCGAGTAAGCTTGGTAGGCTCGGTAACAAGCTTGATTAAGCTCGTCTCGAGGAAGCTCAGCAACAAGCTCGAGAAAGCTCGATTTAAGGGAGCTCGGTCCAGGCTCGAGTAGGCTCGCGAACTATTCGAGCTCGGCTCAGTTAAGCTTGCAAGCTCGAGCTCGAGTTCGGCTCGTTCTGAGCTCGAACCGAGCCTCTCGCGAGCCGAGCTCGAGTAGCTCGCGAGCCTCGAGCTTTTTTTACAGCCCTAGCCGTGACGTCTCGCCTTTCGCTCGGAGGTCCCGCTGCCGCTGCAACCGTGCCCCTCCATGATAGGATCAAACATGCACTATGATCTCCTCATATCAAATACCACCACCAGCTCCAAAACTAACAAGATTCACCTGATACACGGGGGTAGATTTGGAATCAATGATCAACAAATGGCAAATACCAACAAGAACTAGGGATTGCATCGATGCTTCTCCTGCTACCAATTCGAGGTCATTGTCGGTGCTGCTTTTGCCGTCGTTGGGAGGGAGGACGAGGAGATCAGGAGAGTAACAAATGGTTTTCAGGTCATCTCATAAATCTATCATGAAATTTAAAATAAATAAGGAGACCGTACCAACCTTGAACCGGGTGCTATGAAGAAATCTAGCCCGTTCTATGCCCGCAACCCATTAAAGAACGAACTGATCAGAGTACAATCGGATGGCAGCTAGAGTGGGAGTAATCGCAGCTAGGAGTAGATAATATTTTTCATATACTAACCTAGGAGTAACTGTCACCTTGTAGTGGCTGCACCGCACCTCCATCCGCTTAATCGGCCGCAATGACATCGTCGCGAGTTGTACACGCACTATCCAATTCGATTTTGAGTTGGGGAACAAGAGGAGGGACTGGGGGAGGGGGGATTGGTGCAAGGTGCGTAGGGAGAGGAGAGGATAGGGGCGTGGAACGTGGGGAGCTAGGGACTTGTGGGGATCAGGTGTGGGATCGTGCAACGTGATACATAGACCCATCTTCGGCATGCAAGGAAAAGGTGGTATCTATACCTCTTTATAATACACCTAAGCATTCTTTTCTACATCCACCCCAAATAATTCACCCCACTAGAGATGACCCAACCTTCATGCACCCAGCGAAACGTCTCCAGAAACTTACCTCCATCAAAATTAACCTCTCAGATCTTTCCTCAGCTTTACTCACCCATATCCGATGGCCATTGTTTAATGTGTCTAACTCATCCCTGTGGCCCACAACAGATCTCCCCCCACCTCCAGCATCATCTCAAGGAAAAGGAAACAAATATCCTGGAATTAATGAAAAGGAAACAAACGTTCTAGAAAAGTAAAAGATCATATATTACGTGCTGGGAAAAGAAAACCGGAAAATAGGGCACTATACTAGTTGGTACGAAAAGAGCGGATCGACTACCACCAACTCAAAACCCGTGCCGTACACGAGTTGGACGCACGCGGCCGCATGCTCAGCATGATCGGGCCTGGATGGGCCTGTCTCCCGGGTGCGGTGGCCGTGTGGGTGGAGACGTGTTGGAACGGTGAGATGATGGGTCTCCACATCACGGCTTCAATATCATGACCTGCCGTTGGCCCTATAGCCCATACATACATCCATGTGGCAGGCCCATCTGCAAAGCTTGCGTGAAGCATAGTACATATATTAAATTTCGAAGGATTCGGGCCTCATAGCGTGGCCACGTCGATTTCGGGCCGACGTGGCCGCGTGTCGTCGCGCCGTGTCGCCCACATGGTTAATCCCGTTATTAACCTCAAGTAGAAGATAACGCCGTTTAAACGCAAAGGCGTGGCATGGCGCGCAATGGCCGTGCCTCTCCGCTACGGGCGGCGACCGCGTTCTCGAGCTCGCCGCGCTCGCGTCGACACGCTCGGCTTTTTCTTAGAGCGACACGTGGCACCAGCGCGTGGGCGACGCGTCGCGCGGTCGCGTGGATTGCCGCCCGTGCGACACGTGGCATCGAGTTTTTTCGAAGAAGCCCTCCAAATTTTTCGTTATTACGCGAAAAGGCCCAGTTTCTTTTCGAAAAAACCCCCAAATTTTCCTAAAAACGCTTATTTTTTGCGAAATGCCCTTTGAATTTTTAAAATTTTTCGTTATTACGCGAAAAGGCCCAGTTTCATGCCTCCGGACTTCTTTTTTTTTTCAGAAAATGGCCTCAAAAGTTTCGATTTTTGGTACAGTTTTTCCTTTGCATGCCTCTAGACTTCTGTATTATTTCTTTTATTTTTTTAGCGGTCTATGTAGTTTTTTTGTGATTACGCGGAAAGAACTATAAATGTTGTTTTTTACAGAATAACCCCCTGAATTTTTTTATAGGTTTCTTTTTCATAGAAGGCATTAAAAGTTTTGTATTTTGGTACAATTTTTCACGCATATGCTCCTAGACTTTTGTAGTTTATTTGTTCTTATTTTTTTAGCGGTCTATGTAGGTTTTTTTTAGAGTATACTTTGCAAAATGCTTAAATTTTTTTTTTGCGATTCTTTTCTTCGGTCAGAAAAACCTTTTTACACGGCAACGTTCATCTACACGGCGCGGCGTGCCGCCGCGCTTCCGTGCCTAGTTTATTATATTCTTCTTTCCTTTGCCTTTTTCTCTAACGTCCGTGAGACCGTGTAGTGCAATGGTGTCCTGACTCGTCGCGCGTGCACTTCGACTGTTGCATTTCCAAGCCATGTATATTTACAGTGGTCGTCCCAGCATTTCCTTCAAAGGCGTATATTGGTCGTTGGATGATTATTCATTCTCCTTTGATGACATCCCGCGCGGCGCCCTCCATCCAAATTAACCTCAAATTTACGTTACAGCACTTTGGGGTTATCTTCTACTGATGATACGTATCATTCTTTCTGCATGCATGAGTGTTGGTATTCAGTAACTAGTGTTAAATGGTAAGCAGCGTTTGGTAGCCGCATTACACGACCGGTGGAGCTAGATAGCAATGGACCGCGCGGCCTGCGGTTGGCGAATCGTTTTTTCTTTCTGGTCCAGCGCGTGCAGCTTGGTGAAGCGACTTGATCATATCAAAAGCTAGCCAACCCTGCCTCTCACTGCTAGAGGCGGAACGAGGGGTGCCGGTCCCCCAAAATTTGTAGACTCGGCACAGCTACTCTTAGTCCCCTTCCAGTGCAGAACATGCTTCCGGGGGAGGTTGGTGGAGGCTCGAGGACGGCGAGGTGCCCGGTGACGTGGCAGGTGCGCCGAGGCCAACGGGGCGGCGGCAACCTCCGCGCTCACGCGAATGTGGGCCCTCGTCGCCGTCGACCGCTGGGTCGTGTTCACCGGCTTTGCATCCCTCGTCGGCATCGCGGTAGTGCGAGTTCTTATTTCGACTTTGGCCTCGTGATTTGGCTAATTTTTTGCTGATGGGTCTGTTGTGTGATCGTGCTTGCAGCTTGCGGAGATCGCTATACCCCATCTCCTTGCAGCGTCCATCTTCTCGACGCAGAATGGAGGGGCTGTGTTCTACCGGAATGCCAAACTCCTGGTTTTTCTATGTTTGATTTTCGGAATGTTTAGGTCAGTTATTTCTTTGCTCAAATTGTGCTTATATCGTGCTTATTTCAGGAATGCCAAACTTGGAAATATGTTGGCAGTCAATAGTCTAGGAGTAGGACTGAAACTTGAGATGTTTCCAATTTGGTGGTGGATAGAATTGATAGGATCATAGGGAAATGCAAACCTAAATTTTTACACTATACATTTTGAGTGTCGGGACAAATGAATGTGCTAAAACAAGTTTGCACACATGAAAAGAAGGAATTTTGCAAGACAATTTGTATACAGGTGGCGCGCTAGGCGACGCGCAGTGCGGCAAGCGGCTCGGGCAGTCGAGAGGGAGGCGTGGGCAGCGAGCAGCCCTGGCAGTAACGTGCAAAGGCGGCTCGCGACGACGAGTAACGTCTTGAGCGCGTTGTGCGGCAAGTGGCTCGGGCCATCGGGCGGGCGAGCGGAGCGAGGCAAGGGGGCGGCGCAGAGGCACGGGGCCAGCACGACAGACGGCGCAGATGCTCAGTGTGGCACTACGGCAGACCAGTGAAGATATACCCATTCAAAATTTCCTAGCTCCGCCACTGCTGACTGCTCATTGGTTTCTGATTGGTATATCAATCACTCCATTTTCATTCGCCTCAACATTCATTGCTCACCTAGTAGTCCCTTCGGTTTATCCCTTGTTTTGGAGATTGACGCGGTCTTTAAATTGTACTTTTGACCAGTAATCTTTGTTATAATATATGTATAAAATCCAATAAAATTATAATATTATGAAAGTAGTTTTTGAGATAAATCTACATATATAATTTTTATGTATCCAATTTAAATATTTGAAAAATATATTGACAGTCAAAGTTTTTAAGTTTAACTATAATTATATCTAAAACGATAACTATTTGTAAGAGGAGGAATTACTTAATTTCATTCCCCCAATGGGTCGTTGCTGTCCAAATTTTGCAGCACGATCACATCGCTATGAAAACCAACATCCATCCGTGCTAGCTGCGCTCGTAGCAAAGAATATGATATCGCTTCTTATACACCGACATATGAGTTACTCTGCTTGCTTGCTTGTTGTGTTGAGTGCGGGCTTGCGGCACAAGGGCATGCACGGTTAACTCTACCTATATCATACTAGTATAGTGCCTATGCTAACGCTACGACGGCAGTACACCCGCTTATCAATTAAATAAGAAGATAAGTATGAATACAACACTTAATAATAAAAGAGAAATTTAGAATTTTAAATGAATTTAGAAAGAAAAACGGAACTAAATGGAGGTCGAATGGGCGAAAACGGGCTCCCAAAAGATTTTAAATCAAGAAAGAAAAAGAAAAAAGAATTTTCTGATTTTAGATTATTTTTTTGCAGCTTCTACAGAGAGCACAACATGCACTCAGGCTTGGCCAAGCAAAGGAAGGAAGGCCGGTGGTGGCCGGCCGATCCACCGATGGGTTGGTACTGGTGCGGTGAGATCGCCGGCACCGGCGCCTGCGGGGGAGGAGTCATGGTTACGGTGAATTTCGCCGAAAAAGATGACGGTGATGGCTTGGGTTACCTCCAAAATCCGGCGATCTTTACAAGAGGGGGCATTTGGGGATTTACGCAATACGATGGGGTGGAGGAGAGCTCGCCGGCTTTTATAGCCCCGAAACAAGCATATTTATGGAAACCATAATTTGGGATCAAATCAGATTGGGAGAAAATTTTGATAATAGAGCATGAAATTTGGAGAATTAACACCATAGATGGAAAGAGAAGATTTGGTGCGGGATTGATGGAGCTTTGGAGCTTCTTTCTTGCATTAATGGAGGGAGGGAAGAGAAGAAGCTTCTCTGGTATAGACTGCAGCTAGAAGAAGCTACACGTGAGTTGCCTTCATTTTTTTAAATATAGAAGGATTTTTTAAAAGATAGCACATTAGGTTAAAAAATTCTAGAAAAATTTTCAAAAAAACTTTCGATTATTTTGTACTTAATAAAATTATTTTCAAAAAAAAATTAAATTATAAATTTGCCGAGGCACGGCGGCCGCAAGGTCGCTGACTAGCAACCTCGCCGCGTCGGTAAAGCCACCGATGGCGACCGTGGAGCTATTGCAGACCTGCGTTCTCGCGGCCGCGCTGCCCCATCTCCTGGTTTCCTTTTTCCAGCATGTAATGTATGATCCTTTCCTTTTCCAAGACGTTTGCTTCCTTTTCCTTGTTGATGCTGGAGGTGAGGGAAGGTCTGTTGTGGGCCACAAGGATGATTTCGAAAAAATATGGAAAAATAAACTGCGCTCGCCGACCTCTGGATCCGCAAGGAAAAAGATAAAATTAAATAGTGCTTTCATGCCACTACCGTTCCGCGAGAAAAATTGAAAAAAAATTAAGCAGCACTCACAGACCGTTGGTTCCTTAGATAAAAAATAAAAACAAAAATTCAATGCTCTCCGTGCGTTGAAATTAGGCTCTATGGGGCTAGATCCGTAAAAAAGTCTCGAGAAGGGTCATAATCGGAAAAAAATACGATCAAAATGCCAGGACAATAAAAAATTCAAGTCTTGTTTCCTTGCATGTGGATCCTCCCTATTTATTTCCTTGTTTGATTCACCCTCTTTCCAAATATGTAGTACGTACAATTTTGACCAGTAAAAAATTCAAGTCTGGTTTCCTTGCATGCGGATCCTCCTTATTTATTTCCTTGTTTGATTCGCTCTCCTTCCAAATATGTAAGTGGGGGATGTCTGTTGTGGGCCACAGGGATGATTAGACACACTAAATAATGGCCATCAGATGTGGGTGAGTAAAACTGAGGAAAGATCTGAGACGTTCATTTTGATGAATGCAAATTTCTGGGGACGTTTTGCTGGGTGCACGAACATTGAGCCATCTCTAATGAGGTGCATTATTTAGGATGGACGTAGAAAAAATTGCTTACGTGCATTATAAAGGGGTATAGATCATCTTGTCACTTCGTTCAAAAATATAAAGTGTATTTTAATTTTGCATAAGGATTAAAGTTGAGATAAAATTGAGAAAGGTATGAATAAAAATGACTTAGATACCCTTACTTAATTGTTTTTGAAGATGAAAGATAATATTTTGTGTGTGGTGGTAATAAATAAATGCATGTAGTTGATATAGAATATATAAGGGTATAATAGAAAAAATCTCATTAAATCTACATGCAAACTTTATATTTTTGAAAAAGATTATTCAAATTATATGTCTTATATTTCTAAACAGAGGGAGTATATATTATGCGTGCATGCTGACCGAATCACGAAGCTAGAGTAATAGAAATTGAACAGTTGAACCCTTACAAGCCGAATCTATCTGATTACTCGTTTCACATACATTCTCACTTGAACAAATCGATCACTTACTCGGAATTGATTCAAGGCAACAACAACAAAAAATCAGAAAACCCTTGTTACACTCGTGTTCTCCGGTCCTCACCTACATATGTCTACGTGACTCAACAGCTGCTTGGAAAAGAATATCCATGTGTTTCCGTTGGTGATTCCCCATTGCTACTTGGAGTCACCGGATGACACAAGAATTATTCCTTTGTACTTTGGCATATCGTAACGCACCAGACAAGTTAGCTACCGTCATAATTTGCCCCTCGCCGTCGTTTTTTTATCCCGGATCTGGGCCTCTTCCGTTCATTTTTTTTTGCATATTTATCCCCCTCCCGATGTAGCTGCAGCGGTAGACAATATCTGTCTCCTGCCGTGGTCTAGTTTCACACGAGGTTCGTGGCAGCGTAACAACAAGCAGTAAAGCAGCAGCTCGAGTGGGTCTACCTCGACAGGACCTCCTACCGCACTACCAGACCGTGATAGGTCATCTGCTACGTTATCCGACTACAACAGGTCATCCCATTGCTTTATCAGACTATTCTCCCGCACTCATACTTGTTGTCGTAGCAATATCAACCTAGTATGATACCATACGAAACGTCTCGGGCCAAACATACAAATCCGTACGCTTGGACCAACTCGGTGATAAAATAGCGGGGATCATAAACGCCAAGGCTTCCTCTCCCTCGTTGGTACTACACTCTCTACATTTTCTACAGCTACTTCCATGCATGGCCACGAGGCAATCATTTCAGTGGCCATTGTTTCATTGTTTGTGCATCATCTCATGCAACACTAGTTATTTGCCTTGTTTTATTTTAATTCATTTCTTTGTCGAAGAAAGCCATGGGCTAGTTGGATTGTTCTCCTGGCTCCCTGGAATATACCCACGACAGCAGCTGGGCCATCAAAAGCCTCTGAAAAAAAAATTTGTTCCTGGCAGGACATTAGTTCTTCGTGAAAAAGGCCTAGGTTCTAGAAAAAGTGTTAAATATATGTTGACATCGCGCATATATGTAGAGAGATAATTTCTCTCAAACTAAATTAATTGAAATAAACCATGCATTTAGCAAATTGATAAAAAATTAAGCTACTGAAAGGGTAGGCCAGCATCCATGTTGACTCTTCCACTTATCCACACTTGACCATATCTTTTCTTTAGGATATGTTGATCATGAATTTCAAAAGGAGAAATATTTTCTCTAAAAAAATTCAAACGGAGAACACACCAAATTTAATCTAGCCAAATGACCATTATAATATTTGCTTCTGCCTTAGATAATGTCAGTAATTAATATTCAAGAAATCAGATAAGCTATGTATTTGCCAGCAGTACATGCAAATGATGGATTTGTTTCTTTCTCATAATATTTGTTTCTTTCTCATAATTTTGTGGGATGCGTCGACGCATAGGGTACGGAAATACCAAAGACCCTTTGCTCTCGGCGAGGTATTCTAGTTTGGAGACTGGAGTTAATTTCGACTTGGGAACTCTTCATTAGAGCCTTGGTTTTGTTTGAGAGATCTATTTCTGATCGAGATCTATATAGATAGACTGGAATTTTAGCCCACATGAATCATGGTCAGAACAGACCTTCCAAACAATGCCTAAAGAATAATACACTACCAGCCCTAAACTATATTTGAACTTATTCATTAGCTAGGTCCAACTGGCTATATATATTTGTAATGAAGTTGCTTCAAAAAAAGTATTGGATCTGGCAATGTCGCATTCAACGATCAAGCCTAATGCAGGTCTTCATAAATACGTTTACGGCAAGTACTAGTGCTGGTTCCATCTCCATCTTTCTGCACATGTACGCACGTCCGTTCTTGACCGTGATTGACATATATAGTTTGATGCACTTGTGCTATATATACACGTATACGGTCCTTGCGGCAATTTCGTACATGAATCCCTGTTAAATTTGTATGTTCTAAATAGATGTGTAAGTGATTATTACTCCCACTAGTTACAAATAGTTATCGTTTTGGATATAAATACAGTCAGACTTTCGAAATTTTGACTGCCAATATCTTTTAAGTATTTAAATTAAATACATGAAAATCATATGTGTAGATTTGTCTCAAAAAGTACTTTCATAAAATTATAATTTTATCGGGTATTAATGTATTACAAATATATTATAATAGAAATTAGTGGTCAAAGTTGTGTTTTAGAGACCGTGCCAATGTTCAAAATGACAATTATTTGTGATTGGATGAAGTATATACTATATAGCAGCACCTACATAAACAAAACTGAGAATACTTTATATAATAGTATCCCAAACTCCAACTTTTGGTGAAATAATAAGGCCTAAGCTGATCCGGATATGGCGTTGTAGTCAGGGTTCACAATTTCGTTTCGCTCGCGAAAACCGTTAGCACGGTAGCAGTTTCCGCGAAAAACCGAACGGTTTGCAAATTTGAAAATTTTGAAATTTGGTCAAACGAGATCGCAAAAACCGAGCGGTTTTTGGAGAAAACCTTAAAAACCGCTTGAGGTTGGAAAATTGGGGGAAAATCAAAAAAAATTGGGGAAAATGCAAAAAAAATATTGTAAAATTTGTAGAAATACAGAGAAGGCTAAAATTGAGTAAAAATGTAATAAATATATAAATAAGGTATGTGAAAACGTGAAAAAATTCCAGAATGATCTCTCCTAAATTTGGAAAAAAATCGACATGACCTTTGTTATATTTTAGAGAATTAGAAGGTGTAAGTTATGTATTTAGCAATAATATATCAATAAATAATCATTCATTGCAATACTACAATCACACAAGTGCAAAAATTGGTATTTACATAACTACAAAGCAAAATCATTTGCAATTTCACTACCATTTATTTATCAACACCATTTACATTATAATGCATTTAAATTGAAGTTGTGGAGTAGGCATAAGTATAGCTTCGTCACTCTTCCATTGTCGCAAAAATGACATGTTCGACCTACATGAACGGAACATCGAAAACCGATGGCAAAAGGAAAAATGGTGAAAATATAAGAAAAAATTGCAAAAAAATCCCAATTAATCTATAAAACATTTAAGAGAAACTTTTACAATTTTTTAAATCATTTATTTCTTCTAAAAAATCTAAAATAGGAATTAATGAAAAGGAACAAATACACTGTTAGATTTTTATAAATAGTAAAATGATTTATTATATTCTAAAATTTTAATTAAAATATAAATAGTTCCAAAGGATCATGTACTAAAATTTTAATAAATATTAGAATTCATTTATTTCCCATATAAAATCAAAAACAGAAGAGCATATACAATGATAATAGCACTTTCAGAATTTTTTAAAAATACACATATCTGATCATCATCTAAAAATTTTAAATAATCATTTTAATGACGTTATAAAATCACAAAAAAAGTTTAATAAATATTAGACTTCATTTTGTGCCCCTAGAAAATAAAAAACTGAAGAGCATATATTGTGACAGTATCACTGTAAGAATTTTTAAAAAATGTACATATCTGATAATAATCTGAAAATTTTATTGAATCATTAGTATTACCTCAGTAACGCATAAAAAAGTTCAAAAAATTTTGACACTTTTTGCTAAATTTCTTCAAAATTTTTAAATTTACTATTCATCTGGCCGATTTTCCGAACGGTTTTAATTACCAAACCAGCTCGGTACGTGCGGTTTTCGACGGTTTTTTGAACCCTGGTTGTAGTGGTTGTTAAAATACCACTTTTGTTTTGTTATTTTCGGATACACTAACTAATCAACAACAACGTACTATTAATTTAGAAACAAAACATAAATATATTTTTACTAGAATTATTTAAGAAACAATAACTTAATTACTAGATCCTACTCCCTCTAGTTAAAATAAGATGAGGTAGGAGGTGATGGTATAGACTACATGAGTGCAAGCTCGGCTATAGACCCTTAGGATTGGGGCCATCTTTATATCATTGCTTGAGTCTTCATAGGAGCTTTCTTTATCCGTCACACATACTTCTCCAACATAGGTTTTCTCCCTTTCATCATGATTGAACCTCTTGAATTTGATTTTCTTGTTTTCCTTCTTCTTTGCTAGAAGATGTCTTTGTCCTTCTTCTTCTTCAAGTTCTCATATCTTGAAGCGATGTAATCCTTTTTATTGCACTCATAGCATATGGTATTGGCGAAGGGATTGTTCTTGCTATAGGATTAGTTTGAAGATATTCTACTCTTGTCATTATTGGTGTTCATCTGCGAAGCGTCTTGTCTTCTTCATGAGCAAGACCAAGTCATCTGAGTTTTCCACATCATCATCATCATGGTCGTTATCTTCACCTGTATTGTTGAGAGCAGTGTTCTTCTTGGTGCTTGGAACATCTCTATATTCCTCAGAAAAGCTCATGTGCAGTGAGATTCCCCAAGAGAGAAGTAGGTGCCAGCTCATTCAAGCTCTATTGGTGAAAAACACTAGGAGCGTCTTGTACTAATTGGGCAGCACCCTAAGTAGCAATGTTGAGATTACTCACTCGATTGAAAACTTTAATACTAAGAGAGTGATGACATTCTTAGCTTTAGGCGTTGAATTGTAAGTTTTTAATCTCCACATCCGTCGATGCAAGCGGATTGCGTGGAAGGTCAAAACCATACTTAACTACTCATCTAGACTCAAGCCTCGAGATGATATCTCATACGAACCTTTCAATAAGAATAATTTGTACCACCAAATAAAGGTGCCTTACCAATATCCACATTGTCTTCCAACATCCTTACTCAATATGGTGAAGCTTTAATTGAACAACCTTGCTCTAGATAGATGGATTTCGAACCTTCACAAGCCTCCCGTTTCCCCCACTATCTTCTCTAAGGAAGGTTACCGAGCCAACACCTCTAAACTGTACATGAGACGCCGATCTTCAAGAGTAATAAGCCTATGATAGTTACTTGAACCTAGTAAGGACAAGCAATTAAATAAGAGTGATGCACAAACTAGGCCTATATGCTCTCTATCTCTCTCTCACTCTCGGATCTTAAATCAAAGCTCTTTAATGACCCTTGAACTCCTCTATGAATTGGCTATAGCTTTGGAGTAACAAGAGTGCTATAATGAATGCTTGGAACCACCTTAAATAAACTCCTCGTTCAAAAACTAGCCGTCTGATATATTTTTTGAAAAGTTACTACATAGCTGGATAATCCGTCTAGACTTGGATCATCCACCTTGGTTTATTTTCTTAGAGCCCCAACGGTCATTATTTCAAACGTTGTGCATGCCCAGATCATCTGGCACAACCCCGGATTATTCACCTGCCTCATATATCTACCTAGTACAAATGTTGCCCTTCAAATTCATTTGACCAATGATCCTGCTTCCTGCTCGACCCGGATCATTCGACTCACATTGAATTCTATTTGGAAACTCTCTATTCCAATGCTCCACCTCAATGATCTTCTTCACCCAGATCATCTACCTTGATACTTAGGCAAGACTTGGAAACCCCCTCTAGATCAATACTCCGGGTCAACAGTCCAGCTCGACCCAAACTATC
This sequence comes from Otatea glauca, assembly GCA_036346275.1. Classification (NCBI taxonomy): domain Eukaryota; kingdom Viridiplantae; phylum Streptophyta; class Magnoliopsida; order Poales; family Poaceae; genus Otatea; species Otatea glauca. The sequence goes on from CM070723.1 coordinate 50,066,440, forward strand.
CATCTCTATTAATTTTTTAGACTTAGCTCCAATTTAATCAAAAATATGTTATTTCTCCAAATAAAACTTGATCCACGGCATTCTCTAGCTAGAATAGGAGCAATAGAATCTAGTGTGCATCACACCTAGCAACCTATTCTATCTAAGTTTTATCAAAACTCAAACTACTAGCCTTAAACCCCTCGTACGATCAAAGCAAAATAAGAATATAGCACCTAAATTGATCGAAACTCGACTCCCTTGATCAGTTCTGAACACAAGGCTCTTAATCCTCATCCAAATAGGATATCCCATAAAATGCAATAGGTGAACCATAAAAACCAAGATTATCCCTTTCTCTTGCTCAAGACCTACCTTAGCACTTTCTCAACTAAAAACAAGTTAGTCTTGACCAACAGTGTCACTAACCACCAAAACACTGAATCTTTGTAGATTGAGATGTAGATGCTTACGGCATCCTTCTATTTTCACAGTTTGTCAAACTTTTTCTCCCTTGCACGGTTTGCAACTAAATTCCCCCTCTTCTATAGTTGACAATGTGATGAGACGATTAACAAGCAACTCGTCCATACATACAGTCTGGCCGTGTGCAGTAGTTTTTGTATTCGTAGGGTGACTCTGAAATGGAGGGCTAGCTCTCTGCTGACCCTGTTATGACCTAACTGAAACCAAAGCTTTCGAGTTTAACCACACATGCATGCACCCTATGGCTGTTGGTTAGGCATATGTGCCTAGCCTAGGCATTCAATAATTAAGGCCATAATTTACACATTTTAACTAAAATAACCTCCATGGCATCTTCTCTTGGGTTTCTCGCTAATGATTCCTCCATGCATGGACAGTCTTTCCATCCAGGATGCAGATTCAGATTCAGGACCGCCCCCAGCGTGTACTGAAATGGCAAAAGAGAACGAAATTCAGATTGCCTAGCAAGCTAATTCCAGCCCAAAGTTCCTGATAGTACAATTATGATCTCGTGGCCTCCATGATACGATTTCGATGATCAAATTCTATTAGTTAAAATCATACATACATAATAAGAACACAAAAAAGACCTTTTTCTTTTCCTTATCCAAGAAACCCCATGCATGCAACTATACTGCAAGTAAGCACGTTAGTAGTCTGTTCTAGGAGAGCGCCATGGCTCAAGAATGCAATTTTCAAAATATTTGTGGGCGCAGTTTTGCAAAGATATGTGAAGGGCCAATAAGACGATTCCACGTTCCAACTTCCACCGCCTCTTGGATGCCGGACATGCCCTTGTGAACAATGGTTTTTAATGGAAAACAAACAAAAAGAACCGCATGGATATTGCAAAATACACACAGAGAAAATCAAAATGGAAGAAGAAAAGAAAAGGGGAAATAGCTAGTATCTTGCAGACCACCGCGGTAGGTTTCCTTCGTTTAGATTTTTTCATCGATTTAAAAGCCAAAAAAATTAAAGTCTAAAATAGGTGGTTTTTTACCTATACTTTTTCAAAAACTATAAATCTCCATATAACTAAAAGCTAATAGCCATTGGAGATGTGATTTTTTTATTAAGGGTTGGTCTTAGATTAATACCACTGAAGTTAAGGTAAATTTACTCATCCCTGCTATATATAAAAGCCGATCGTTTTTAAGTTGTTTAAGTTTAAAAACTAACTTTAACGTATAAACTAAAAAAACTAAGTCTAAATGAACAGAACTTTAATGAGTCGTGCATTTTTTATAAGCTTTTGCTGCACCTCACGTCTCGCGAAAAGCACAACATTTGCTTCATATCTTGTCACATTCCACAATTGTTAAATATTCTTAGGTTATTTTTTATGTTTCTTCAAGTGAAAATAGAGTCCACATTGTTAAGATAAAAATAGGGTCTTTGTTGCTACAATACAAGATCAACTAGATTATTTTTTGGAAAGCAGTTACAATGGATGTTCGTTGTAATCTACACGTAATCTTGACAAACTCTACTTCAGGACCGATTTATTCATGTGATTGAGTTTTTCTACTCAATTTCCTATAGTGTATTTTCCCTAGTTGGTTTTATTATTGGATCAATTCAAGAAAAGGAACATATGATGCGAAGGAATAAACCCCACTTATAACATTAGATATGCATGAAATCTTGAGAGAGAAAAAAAGAGGACATTGGCATATCCTGCAATACAACAGTGCAACTCATTTTTTGATCTCAACGCAAGTACGGTAGCAATGAATCTGAGCGGTACGTTTTGGATCCAACTGATGAGATTTGATCTCAAGGCAACATACTGTTCACCCCCTGCTTTTTTTACAAAGCTCACTCTGATTTTTTGTTTTTACAAAGTTTACCTCTCCCTTTCATATGCAATGAATACGCAAAGCCAATGCAGAGAGGATAAGGGTATGTTTGGGGAGCTGTGCTTCAGCTTTGCTTCAGTTTTGGGCTAAAAGCTCACCCAAACAGCATGACTGCAAAGCAGTTGGGAAGCTAAGTCACAGCAGAAACACCCCTAAAAACTGCAGCTGCTGAGGAGGAGCTTTTCAGCTGTGACTTCACTTGAACTCCTCCTAACTTGCTCACTCCGCCTTCCCAACCTTTGCCACCTCGCCTCGCCACCTCCACGTCACCTCCCCACTCGGATGCCACTGTACTTCACTATGTTGCTACCTTCCATTTTTGTTAGCCCTAAAAACTACATTACTGATGGCGGTTTGCCAAACAAAGATAACAAGAAAAGCCACACCGCCACCATTCAAATGCTTTCTGACAAAAAAAAAACAGCTTTTCAACCCAGCCATAACTCTTCCAAACAGGCCCTAAGCTTATACACGACGGCATATTGTGCTATTTCATTCCACGGCTAAAGGACATGTGTGACAATGTTAAGAATGCTATGGACCATAGTGTAACAAAAGAAAAGACGCTAACAGAAACGAACAATCTCGTTTTTCCCACCTCTATTTTTGATGACGTACAGGGCAGGGTTTCATTTCCTTTTCTGAGATCACCTCATCACCACGTATATCATCGTTTCTCTCCTCCAAAAGATCACAGAGAGAGAGAGAGAGAGAGAGGAGAGAGAGGGGTTGGTGGAGTTTGGAAGCAGTTCCTGCGACCGGAGCATATTCCCCGGCCGGATCCCCTTCCCCCTCATCCCACATAAACGCAGCCCTCCCGGAGAGATAGAGAGATGAGATAGGACAAGATGCGATCTTGACGAGTCCTTGCAGGTCAGTGGATTCCTCCATTCTTTTTTTTTTTTTGAAATGGAAGGGCAGGAGCTCTGCCATGCATTCCTCCATTCTTGTTTGTTCTTCTTTCTGAGAGAATTATTTGCGGCATGGGAGCGTTGGTTTCCGGGGGCCGCAGATCCGTTTATTGGGAGGAAATGTTGGATTTTGACGGCGCTTGCTCGGTGCGATGCCGGTTTGGTTCGGTTGTTTGACACGATTTGCGCGGTCGTTTCTGGCGTTGAGGATTGCACTGGGAAATGTGCCGTTTTTGTGCTCCTTCCAGGATTGATAACCTATTTTAGTTTGATAGATTCCAGTGTGCCGGTGGGTCTAATTCTTGAGATGGATCCTTGTTGATTTGGGCTTCCTTGAAAATTTCAGTGGGGATTCCTGAGTAGCTCTATGAAAAGTCGAGTTTTTGGGAGACCGTTTGATGATTTACAATTTTAGATTCATCTGTAGATGCAAATGTTTATATGAGTTAGTTTCTCTCCCGTATTAGCTTTTGCGTTTGTGTGTGGAACTTAGCTTTTGCTGTTAATTTTTGCTTGTCCTTCCTCATTAAAATTAGCATATGGTTGCAGCAGGAAAAATTGTCTTTCTTTCTGAGAGGATCACTTTTTTTGTGTGCTGATGCGGGTTGCTAGACGTGGTCAAATCATATTGCAATGTTATTAGTTGATCAGTGGAACATTACTTCGGACTTATTAAGTGCGTTGAACCAGTTGAGATGGTATTTATACATTCTGGGGCTTTTGGACAGAAAATTGTGGTTACTAGCTTGTGCAGTGTATATCAGAGATTCAGATTGTTGTGTCTGAAGCGTTGATACTTGAAGTCTGAATCAATATAGATAACTTATAACTCCTTTCAATATGAACAAGTATCTTTCTTTCAAGTTACATTGAGATGTCATATATGTAAATGTGTATATAATTATAAAGAGAAATATTTAGTTTGAGTTGGTGTCACTCAACTTTTACAGACAAACTATGTTGTTGTTTTCCATTTTTCTTTTTAAGTTTTGAAGTTTCTCATTTTCACTTTCTTTTTCTTGCACCTTACTGTTATATACTAAGAAATGTTTTTGGTGATGTTAAAATGCCCACCGGTCACCTGTACTGCTTCACATTGAACAATAGATGTGTTAGATTGTAATTTTTACCAGCATGAGATAATTTGTCCCCACGTAATAAGGACGAGAATGCAGTAGGTCAGTGTCAAGGGGAAATTCTATTTCTCTATCGAAGTTGGGTACATATTTATAAGTTTGTTTGGGTAGATCAACTCTTGATTAAGAATATTAAGTTGTATACGACTAAATAGTCCCGCTGTTTGATTCTAGACTTAAAGGCAATGGCTTTTTCTGATGCTGACCTCATTTTGTTAAACATTGGTTTATGTTGACAATTTAACAATCTCACCTTGCTATTATTTTGTCATGTTTGCAAATATTGATTCTACTACTTAATGCATATTTTCAAATGGAGTTATATCAATTCACGGGATTCGTTTTTTTTCTTTTCTTTTCTTTTCTTTTCATAAAGAGCCACTTTCATTATTCAGATGATATGTTGTGGAACTCAGAGTATACACTTTGATTTATTTTAATTATATTTTAGCTTTCCACATTACATCCTTTTACTCATTTGCATCCATTATACTCATTGTGCAGGTTGATCTATATTCTATTGGATGGTTCTTTACTTAGCATTTCCATCTTGACATGGAAATAGCATCCTAGCCTCATGGAACTCTAAATATAACTATTTGGTTCAAGGTGAAGATCTAGCATCATGCTCTTAGGTTAATGGATAGTTTTTTAGGATAGCAGGACAGTCTTATATAGTGGAAATGTTGCCAATTCTCCCTGCAGAAATAGAACTGTAATTACAGCAGACTTGTATTTTTGTTAGGAACAACATTAGCTGTATCATTAGTAGTCAAACAATCCAACAATAGCGTTGCCATGGTGAAAGACTTGTGCCAAGCGGTTCAGCAGTTGACCTGCTTTTAGGTACTATGACATTTTAAATTAAACAAATGTTATGTATGATATTGTTGTGATGGGTTACTGATTTGCTCAATGACCTTGTAGATACTCGTGCTTCCCTGAAGTTTCATGGAGACTTCATTATCTCCGCCAGGCACATCAAAGCAAGCAGCTGTTCGCAGACCTTGTCCTGGAAGTTCTCTGAAGGATCTGTGTCTTGTTTCGAAACAAGGGTCAATAGCTGAAGTGGAATCTGCTTTGGCCTTGTTGAAAAAGAGTGGTGGAAACATCGACGGTAGAAATGCATTTGGCCTTAGTGCTCTTCACCTTGCAACATGGAGAAATCATCTTCCAATCGTGAGGAGGCTCCTAGATGCTGGTGCTGATCCAGATTCAAGGGTTTGTACTACACATCTACACCTTTATGTAGCTTGTCTCTTATCATTACCTTTGCATTTTGGGCTTTCTTTTTTTGCCCAATGACAGCCTCAATTTTATCAAACTGCTATCTTGTGGGGCATTCTGCAGATTCTATGCCCTGGTAGGGGAAAGCTTGTTGTGCAGATACCCCTAAAATTATTATAAATGTGATTTGCTTTGAACAAGACATTTCTTTCAAAAAGAAGAAACAAAACATATTCTAACCATCCATATTGGTGTGAATTTGGAGACTAATTATTGGAATTTATTTATGCTTGGAACTTGACTTTCTTAGTGGAATTGGATTACAACATTATGTTTTATCTGTAAATTCCCACTAAAAACTTCATTGTTGTAGGATGGAGAATCTGGCTGGAGCAGCCTGCACAGATCACTTCATTTTGGCCACTTGTGTGTGGCTGGTGTTCTTCTGCAGTTTGGTGCGTCCCTCACTTTGGAGGACACCAAGGGTCGTACACCTATTGATCTTCTCTCTGGTCCTGTATCACAGGCCAATGGGGATTCTACTGAATCAGGTAGCGTACCTTTCTTCAGTTTCAAGAAACAGTCAAGTTGTCTGATCTCCAATTTTATTCAGTGCTCTGGTGTCCTTTTGGCAATATTTCTTTAGGGTTCGCTTTACAAAATCTTTCATATCTTTTTCCATTTTAGTTACAACGGAAGTCTTCAGTTGGGGAAGTGGGACAAACTATCAGCTGGGAACTGGCAATGCCCACATACAAAAACTTCCATGCAAAGTAGATGCCTTGCATGGGTCATACATCAAAACAATTGCTGCATCAAAGTTCCATAGTGTAGCAGTTAGTTCTGATGGTGAATTATACACTTGGGGATTTGGTCGAGGTGGGCGTCTTGGTCATCCGGATATTCATAGGTAAGCAATTGCACCTTATTCTAAAAGAATTATTTTTTTAATATAAGGGATGGCAATTGTAATCCCCACATGAATGATGAATTTATTGTTAACTTTTCTTATATGTATAGATTTTAGCAAGTTATCGATGAAGCCTAAAGTTGCTAAAATTTATGCCTACAGTAGTTGAGAAATAAGGTCTCCGACTTTTGCTGTTTAAATTCCCATGCTGTTAAGGAAATTTATTTTGTGTTACTACAACCACCATTTTGTTGCAGTGGCCAGACGACAGCTGTGATTACCCCTCGCCAAGTGACAGTAGGATTAGGCCGTAAACGAGTGAATGTTGTGGCTGCAGCAAAACATCATACTGTGATTGCTACAGAGTTTGGGGAATTGTTTACCTGGGGATCAAATAGAGGTTTGTGTGATGCATCTTAAGTGCATTTCCAGCAACATGGATTTTGACACATGTCATGTTCTTTTAGCCCTTACTATTATGTTCTCCTTATGGCTAACCAAATGCTCTCTATGGTGCAGAGGGTCAGCTTGGTTACCCTTCCATTGATACCCAATCTACACCAAGACGTGTTATTTCCCTCAAACCAAGGATAATTTCTGTAGCCGCTGCAAACAAGCACTCAGCTGCTGTTGCTGAGACTGGTGAAGTGTTCACCTGGGGTTGCAATAAGGAGGGCCAGCTAGGTTATGGCACTTCAAACTCAGCATCCAATTACATTCCAAGAATGGTAGAGTATTTGAAAGGAAAAGTATTTAAAGGTGTTTCTGCAGCAAAATATCATACACTAGTGTTAGGAGCTGACGGTGAGGTAAGTTGGTACCGCTGAAACTTGATATTTTATACACATCGTTCTAACATCAAGAAAGTTAACAGACCTGGTGATGTCATCATCTTTTTCAGGTGTTCACTTGGGGTCATCGCCTGGTGACCCCTCGCCGTGTTGTAATAGCTAGATGTCTTAAGAAGGGTGGAAATACAAATCTGAAGTTTCATCGTATGGAGCGACTTCAGGTGATCTCAGTGGCTGCTGGAGTGATGCACAGTACTGCTCTAACAGTTGATGGTACTCTTTTCTACTGGGTTTCATCGGATCCTGACTTAAGATGCCAACAGGTTGGTTGTTACTTGTTAAGGTACTAATATCTACAGCTAAGTTCTGTGTGTCATGTTTGCATTTAAACTTTTTCTGCACAGATATTCTCAATGTGTGGAAGGAATGTTGTGAGCATCTCAGCTGGAAAGTACTGGACCGCAGTGGCTACATCAACTGGTGATGTTTTTATGTGGGATGCAAAGAAACGTAAGGATGAAACCCCAATATTTACTCGAGTGCATAATGTTAAGCGAGCAACATCAGTTTGTGTTGGTGAAACACATATGCTTGTGCTCTCTAGTATATACCACCCTGAGTACCCGCCCAAACCCAAAATCCAAGGCAAAGAAACCTTGTCAGAATGGAATGGTGGAATGGAAGAGTTGGATGAAGACATCCTGTTTAATGATGTCCAACCTGATAGTGGTATATCTGGAAGCAACGGTGAAATGAGCGAAGGCGTACCCAGTCTAAAAAGCCTCTGTGAGAAAGTTGCAATTCAGTATATGATGGAGCCGAAGAATGCTATACAACTTCTTGAAGTTGCTGATTCCTTGGAAGCCAAGGAGCTCAAGAAGCACTGCGAGGTAATGTATTGGTGTGCTTCAGCTTACAAGCACTAATGTTTTCATCCTTTGTCCATGCCTAGTTAATTTTCATTTAGTGATTCCTGATACTCTATTATTCAATGCCATGCAGGATATAGCTATTCGCAATCTTGATTACATATTCACAGTGGCAGCTCCTTCAATTATGAATGCTTCTCCTGAAATTCTTGCAAACTTAGAGAGATTGCTGGATGAAAAATCCTCGGAGCTCTGGAGCCACCGCCGTCTTCCCACAATGACAGCTACTTATCCTGCTGTCATTGATAGTGATGGAGAGGGAGATGAAGCAGGAGGATTCCTTAGGCTCAGGGACAGTCAGAATTCTGCATCAAAGTCATATGGAATATCAAGTTATGAGAACTTCTTTCAGAAAGACAGCAATGCTGAACAAGCTGTCTCCAAGCAGATTAGGGCACTTCGCAAGAAACTGCAGCAGATTGAAATGCTTGAGGCTAAACAACTGGATGGTCATCGGCTTGACAATCAGCAACTAGCAAAGCTTGAGTCTAGGGCTGCCCTTGAAAGTGAACTTGCAGAACTTGGCTTTCCCCCAGAAGCATACGCAAGACCTTCCTCGGTTTGCCTGCCAGAAGGAAGGACAAGCAGAAAACCTGATGGTTCTAAGAAACACAAGCGGAAAAGCAAGCAGGCAGTGCAGTCTGATACTCCCTCTGTGAAAAGCGAGGACAAGGATCAAAGCCACATTAAAGAGCTTCCAGATGTCTTACCAGCCCATGGCTCTTCAGAAAAGGTTAGATGCTATGATGTTGGAACTCCTGTCTTATGCTATCTTGTCTTTCTTAGGTTCTTTCAATATTAAATATTGTTTTTTTGTGTGTAGATGTGCTTATTATTATGAGGTCTCATGTCTGTATCCTAGCTGTTAGCAAATTTTGTGTATATGTTAACTTTTATCTTGTTGTGCTTGTTTGACTAGGATTTTGCATCTTTGCTTTTCTTGAGACTTTCTGTTGTGTGGTCTTATAAGATAAGACCCAAAGCTGAGAGGCCATGCCTAACTTTATTCTTTTGGTACCTGTTCTGTGCATTGCTTGCATGGAAGGCTAAGTATTTGATCCTGTATAGAATCTTGTTTCTTTCTTTTAATTTAAATTAAGGCCTGTCTTTGTTGGTATTTCATTATAACTCTTCTCTTTAATCATGCTTAATATGATTCGCATTCATACACAATGCGTCAAGTTGCTATTTTGTTAATTACAAATGGGTACTTTTCATTGCTTATTCATGCTTTGCCTACTGTGTCAAAGAAAGCATTGTTACTCATAAAATTCTATGTTCAAGCAGGAAGTGTGTGCCGCTGATCCAATCAAACCCTCAGAGGATGTCACTTTTAGTAACACAAAAGCCATCTCTTGTCCATTAGAGAACAAAGCTTCCCGGCCAACTTCATCAAAGAAGAAGAATAGGAAAGGTGGCTTGTCGTCGTTTCTGAGTGGTGCTCTTGATGACACCCCAAAACTAAGCCTGCCTACTCCTCCTGTTGTGCCTGTCACACCAAAGCACGAAGGACCTGCCTGGGGTGGGGCTAAGATAACAAAGGGACCTGCTTCTCTTCGAGATATTCAAAGCGAACAGACGAAAACAAATGAGCCGATCTCGACCAAGGCAAAAGACTGCTCTGAGGATTCACCTGACAGTGTTGGGCGTGTGCAACTTTCTTCATTTATGCCAGATGCACGTTCAAGTCCGATAGCTCTCACGCCTGCTCATGCGGTGCCTGCTTCTGAAGGGGATAGGAGCACACCACCTTGGTCCTCATCAGCTACCTCGCCCAACGTATCACGGCCTTCTCTTAGGGACATACAGATGCAGCAGGTTGTTACCTAGAGATGAAAGAATATTTTCTTATATGGAATTACCAATAGCAAAAGCAATTCCATTTTCAATCATATGGCTCTGATCCAAAATGAATTGATTTTTGAGCAGGAGAAACGGCACCATGGCATCTCCCACAGTCCAAAAACCCGGACATCAGGCTTTGCTATACCATCCCAGAGCACTGCACCAGAGGTTGGTGGTGCGAAGGACAGCGTTCCCAACCGCTGGTTCAAGCCAGAGACCGATGCTCCATCCTCCATCCGCTCAATCCAGATCGAGGAGCAGGCGATGAAGGACTTCAAGCGCTTCTACAGCAGCGTGAGGATCATCAAGCCGCAGGTCTAGTGTTGATCCGCGGCCTCTCCGAAGAGTTACTGATCTCCTTTAGGCTCACCACCCATTCTAATTTTCAATGTACATTTAAATGTACAGTCAGTTTCCATTAACTGTAGGCTCCCATAATCAAATAAAGTTCAAAGATTTTCTTTGCTTTCGTTTTCGCAGAAGTGATCTCATTTTGCTGTGACAGATGGGTGTATAGGCCATGTGAGATCACCCTGCTTGGTTTAACTTCTGCCAATGTTTTTTCCCACCAAAATCTCTTTGGTTGATGCAATCAAAACTCATAAACTGGGCTGCTGCAGTCAGCACTTGCCATCTCTTTTATTTATTTTAATCCTCACTTTGGCCCCTATGCTTCTCTGGTTGACGTGTAATACTGATCAAGTTTTCAACTGCAAAATGCTCTAAGTTCTTTGTAAGCTTCCCTGGAACTATTTTTGTGCAGAATATACTTTTATCATGTTTGTGGAGGCAATGCTGGGATAGTGTAAGTGTCACCAGACTTTGCATTTTCCCTTGTTTCATGATATTTTAGTAGTTTACACATACTGTAGCTTTCGCTCAATAGTCAAAATAACATGGCTATATGTGTATCAGTCTATGTGTCACTATTTCTTTGCTCCAAAAGTGAAAACAGCAAGACACGACGATTGCAGTTCATGTGCTCCCATAATCTTGCGTAATGATGGTACCTACGAGGCATAATTTATCAGCTGGTTATTCTTTGCCCCTTGCCGACAGCAATAACATTAAGCCTATAGGCATGCTTCATCTAGCTTAAATTTCGCTAATAAGCTAGCTGGTGCATTGTTGGTCTTCAGCTTATAATTTTTTTTTTTTTAAAAAAAACCAAACTCTCTAGCTTAGCGAGACTCAGTGGGAAAACAGCTTACTCGGTAACCTCGTAACAAAAACCTAGACCCCGTTTTAAACACAAGAATTCAGTGAAAACCCTTATCCTACATAACTAGGAAATTGATGACACCATTGCTTGATGACGTAACTCTCGTGCATCCTGGTTTCGCACTTAAAAGTCCATAAACTAAACCAATTTATAGCCTGAAACCCAACCAATGAAGCTCTAAGCACGACAAGGTTTCGCGATAGTCGATGTAGTGCTATCTTTTATCCATATCATCTAGAGTAATAAGAACTAAAACAAATTTGTACAATAGCTATCTCTAAAGGTTGGTTCTAGATGCTGTGCAATAAATATATCTTCCATCTTCTCTCTTCTCTCTTGTACATAACTAATCTACTTATACTTCCGTGCAATACTTACTACTAAATAAGAGACAACTCTCTTCTCTCTCCTCTTTTCTCACTCTTTTATATAGAACAAAACTGATGTAAATATGCTAATTAAGAGTAAGTTGAGGTGATCCTAATAATCATGTGCAGTGCGGGTGAAGGATAGAGTATGGGCGGCAGGATGGGGACAAGGAAAGAGAATGGTCGGCGGCGATGGCCTCCACTTTTCCTTCCTTTTTTTTTCGCTTTTGTGACTCGCTCTGCTTTGCCCATTTTCCAACCAAATCTTACAGCGAAACATTGAGAATCACGGCCGGAAAGGCATGCAATTGCAGAGCCGCTCTACGCAGCGCCCGCTCGCTTCACACACACACACACAGAGAGGAGAAGGTTTGGAATCTTTGATCTGTTCCATCTCCATATCAATACTCATCTAATCTTAAAGTGAGCCCCTAGTGTTTGAGGTCCATGTGAGAAAGTAGCAAAGTATTTTTGCCTGGTAGATTCCAGATCCTCTGTGGGGGCTGTTGCTTTGTGACCTGGGTTGATTTGCCATGAATAGTTTGGTCTATGTTCATGTGCAGATGGTGCATGGCTGCATGCGTAGATTCTGAATTTAGATTTTGCTTTAGATTTTGCAGGGTTCTTAAGTTTGGTAATTTGTATGGTGGTGTACAACATGTGCACCACCTTAGAAAGCATGCTCGAGGGATAATTCATACAAAGGTTGGCAACCACTAGAATACCACTCTAAAGATTTTTGTTTAGAGCATACCACTCTAAAGATATTTGGATTCATATGATATCATTTCTCCTCATTTCCCCGGTTTTAATTCATTTTGCACCTTTTGCCCCATGTGAAAAGATATTTTTGCCCCCGATCGCACCCGCCTACCCACGGGATGATGCAACCCAACTAGCCCATCACTAATCATGTCTAGACCAGACATTGTGTAATGCAGGGTTCCAAATTTCGTTTTCGGTTTAAATCTCGCTCCCCACCAAAATCCAAAATTTTGGCGAAATCTCATTATTTTGGACGAAATTCAAAAAGCAAAATTCAAATTCGAAATTTTGGCAAATTTCAACTGAACGAAAAATTGTTCAAACGATGTCAAACAAATTTGAAATTTTTTGTGGAGGTTCCTGACACATCATTTATGTTCCCATAAAAATTTCAGATGATTATCAAGTCTGAGAAATTTTTACAAATTTGAACATTGCTACTGTTGTGATAAAACGCTGACCGGCAAGTTTGAACCGAATAAAACATTGTTCAAACCAGGTTAGAAAATTTTGAAAAGTTTTTAATGGTTATTATGCATCATTAATGTTCTCATAAAATTTTCAGACTATGATCAATCTTCATGAATTCTTAAAAATTCTAACAGTGCTACTGTCCTATTAAAAACCTTACCAGCAAACTTGAACAAAATGAAAAATAGTTCAAACCACGTTAGAAAATTTTGAAAAAATTTTTGGATAGTCATGATGTAACATTAATGTTTATATAAAAATTTTAGATGATGATCATGCTTATAGAATTTTTAAAAATACTGACAGTGCTACGTCTTGATAAAAGCCTGATGATCAATACATAGATTTGCTTTAGCAATCAAAAAAGGTTTAGAATTTTTCAAAATTTTAAAAAAGGGTGATAAGGAAATGTTTAAGATCTCATAAAAATTTAGAATCATGATCACACTCCAGTGAATTTATAAAAAAAATTACAAGGCACTGTACCATTTATGTTCTTTCTCTTTTTGATTTTTGAAATATAACAAATGAAGTTCAATGCTTATATAGATTTGATTGACCAAAAAAAGTTTAAATTTTTTTAAAATTGTATATAATGGTACTGAGAAAATTATTAAGCTCTCATAAAAATTTTGTATCATTATCACAGTCCAGAAAAATTATAAAATTCTGACAAGGTTACTGTCCCAATTATATTCATTCAGCTTTTGATATTTTAAAGATAACAAATGAAGTTAAATTATTTTGAAATTTTTTATGCATGATCCTAAACTACTAAATATAGTACCATAAATGTTTCAGATCATTATCAAGCTTGTAAAATTTTATAAAAATTAGACAGTGTTTCTGCCAAAATTTTAAAATGTCTCAAAAATTCGGTTTTTCAACAAATTTTTATATAAGATGACTTTATTAAGGGTTATTTGACCAAATCCAACCATAAAAGTTAAAAAAAACTGTAAAAAAACAGGAAATTTCGGTTGGTTTAGGCGAAATTTGGCCAAAAAATGAAATTATTGTAGCAATTCAAATTTTTTTATCCGGCCGGTAATTTGGATTTGATAGTGGCCTGAAATCCAAAATTTCGCCGCAATTTGTATCCCTGGTGTAATGGATTTATGTATGCCACTCAAGTAGGGGATCCCCTTAAGTAATTTTTGCTAGTATTTGTCGGTTGTGATTTGCAAACTATAGGACATATATTTTGTACTGGTTTATTTTAGATACTTAAGTATGGATGGCCTTATGTACATTTGTTTTCAATGCAGTTGTATCCCATGAATTATGTCTGTGCACTGGAGTTTTATTATAATTGCTATTTGTCTTGAAGTTGATATCTCTCACCAAAAGACAAAGTATTGCAATGAAACAACAACATAACTGAGGGCAAAGATGTCCTTTTGTAAGGCTTAAAAGTGGCAAAACGAATTAAAACGGGAGAAATGAGGGGAAATTGTCTTGTGTAAATCCAAACATTATTGAAGTGGTATTTTCTGAAGAAAAAATATTTGAAGTGATATTCTGGTGGTTGCCAACGTTTGGAATGGTATAGTATGAATTACCCCAAAATATAACGGTGGATTTGTAAGCGCGCGCGCACACACATATATATATGTGTGTGTGTGTGGTGTAATTACATGAGGCACCATATCCAAACGGGTATATTCCCCTATGTATTGCATGTGAAATTTTTAGAATATTGAGTTTAACTAATTTACTAGCTAGTCTTGTTTGAACTAAAATTCAAACTAGAGTTTCCTTTTTTATAATAGTTTGATTGTAGGTATGTGCCGATTATATATATAAATCAACAAAGCATGTGACCTAAATTCGTTCAAAATCTTGGAATTCGAGTACATTTTTTCAAATGTATGCATTTCATTTGAATTGTTATAGATGGGTATATACCCTAAAACTGAAATTTAAAAAAAAACTCGAATTTGACTTTAATTCACGTATTTGAAATCATGGTGCCCCATTCTGACGTCATATATAATGGTTTCATACTCTTGGGAGTACGTATGAGACACACTCCCAATTCTAGTTTGTCGTGGTAGTGGTAGTGGTTGTATTTGATCTCCACGCAAAAAAAGGATCGCACTTATAGTATTTGTCATAAAAACTAAACAGTAAGATATTAATTGAAAAAAGAGAGTAAAATTTAAGATTTATAAAATATATATTAATTGAAAAAAGAGTAAATTTTAAGATTTATTAAATAGAAAAAT
The DNA here is from genome assembly GCA_036346275.1 of Otatea glauca. NCBI lineage: Eukaryota > Viridiplantae > Streptophyta > Magnoliopsida > Poales > Poaceae > Otatea > Otatea glauca. Next base: position 50,081,570 of record CM070723.1, read on the forward strand.
GTAGAGTTATACCAAAAAATATAAAGAAAGGATATAAGTTCAGTGGAAAATTGGACATCGTGGTGGAAATGACTACGTATATCTAATTTTGTTCCATTTTTAGATATTGAAACAAATTGTAGCACTCAATACGTTCACCCCAAACACTCTTTTCAATATGTTCTCAAACTTATTGCCGATGCATTGCTCGATTTAACAACTACAACTATTTTGTTAGCAACTTTGCATGTTGCAGTGTATCTTGCCTACCCTACGTGGAAAGACAAGGCAATGTTAAAATAAACTTTCCAGCCACAAAACACATTGCTTTAGGAAATCTGTACTCCTACGCATACAATACACTAGCTCATGCTACAGTACTTGAAAGTGCATCTAGTCACTCATGTTATTTTGGTGATTAATAATAAACACTCATAATGTCAATCTATGCAATTAAGTAAATGCTTAACTTAGTGCTTAGCAAATGATAAACCTCTAATATGATTATATTGCTATGAGACTAACATGTTATTGCCTAGTTGAGTATCAGTCTCATCTTTTAGAGGAAAATCAAATAGGAAGGTTAAGCAAAGATAAGGTATGCAATTTTGGTATCTATTCTATATTTGTTATTGCATTCCTTTCGTGCAAATGCATAGTGAACTCCAAGTAGCATGTTGATTTTATATATGCACATTGGTTCATGTCATATTTATTTGTGCATATATATTCATTTGAGTTCATTATGGTATGCATGTATTAACTAGAGTTAAACTTCATATTGCTATAGATTGACTTGGTGCAAGCATGTTTTATTTGTATATCTTCTCATGCAATTCTCTTAGTGAAGTTTATCTAGTGTTGGATCACATATTTACTCTTACTCCAAATATTATTTGCACATGTACAATTCGTGTACATTCTATCATGTGCTTCATTTAAGTAAAGTCTGTGATCCTTGCCATGATTTAATTGATTCATCATATTGGCAATTATCTCTCTAGTGCATATAGATCAATTACACATTCATCATGATGTACTTAGTAGAGAACATTTCTTATGTCAAGTGTTTCCAGTTATGTTGTGCTTCTTTTTATCAAACACTTGTTGTAATCAATTGCTCACAAATATCAACTTGTTCATATCTATTGAGCTTTTGGGACTAATGTCTTTCATGAGTAGTTTGGAAAGAATTAGGTCCCGTCTGTGTATGATGACCAAGGTATCTTGGAGGATGATCATTAAGCCGAGGTCAACAAGACGGCGGTGTCACCAAGAGCTGAGGACTAAGTGAAAGATTGACTTGGCGTGGAGATCGTCAGAGAGGATGATCAAGTCAAGGTTGATAGGACGAGAATCTCGTGAGGTGAATCGAGTCGAGTTGGACAAGGCGAAGATGTCATCAATTATATGGTGAAGGTCTTCATGCATCGACATCAAGAAAGAAGACTGCAAGTGACTAGTTCTAGACTTATATTATCTTTGATTTAATTTGAGTCTAAGGATTGTCGTACTATTAAGAGGGATGCGATGTCGAATGACTTTTAGATGTGTCAAGTGCTCAAGTGATCCATCCTTGTGAATCTTAGAAAGAGAGTGGTGTTGGTGGTGCCGGAAAGTGAGGGTTGTAGGTCTCCCTTGGATTCTTTGTGAAATTTGTATTTATCCTTTGAGATTTAGGTAGTGAGACCTTGTTAGTTGTGAATCCCTCGTTCTTAGCTTTCGGTAGAGTCCAAAATCACTGAAATCGGAGTCCGGAGTCAAAAGTTATGCTCGTTTTCGTCGGGCTGCCCAGTGCAATCCGGAGTATCCGGATATTCAATCCGGACACTCCGGGTTGACACCCTCGGTGGCTGTTCTCAGATAATCCGGAGTATCCGGGGTTTTTTCCGGAGTCTCCGGGTTGTGCACAGCTGTTTCCAACGGCTAGTTTTTTTTGAAACCTCTATTTAAAGCCCCCTTCTTCCCCACTTCAAAGAGGCCGTGATCCCACTGATTAGAGGTGCTATACCCTTGTTCTTGAGCCCCCAAAACACCTCTTTACCCTTAGATCTAAGTGATCCCCTTGGTGAGAAGGGTTGGGAAGAGTTTGAGGAGTGAGGTGCTAGGTTGAGTGAGACTTGAGTTGATTGAGCACTTGATTTCATCTCCAAGCTTGTTCTTCGTGAGCATTTGTTACTCTTGGAGGTTGAGGACTCCTAGACGGCTAGGAGGTTGCCTACGAGCCACCGGAGCTTTGTGTGGTTGGCCGTGGGAAGTTTGTGAAGGTCGGTTCCGCCTCCGTAAGGGAAGGAATCGAAGGAGTGAAGACCGGCGAGTGCATTTGTGCAACACCGGGAGGAAGAGGGTTGAAAGAGACCCCGGCTCAAGTGTGACCGAACCGTCTCAACGGAGACGTAGGATCCCCTCAAGGATCTGAACTTCGGGTGAAAAATCATCGTCTCCAAGTTTGCTTCTTACTCTTGTTTTAGTATTTGATTTTGAATCTTGAAATTGCCCGATCTACTCTATTTTTGTGTTTGGCTCTAGATCTTCATCATCCCCATGTACCTGATAGCATTTAGATCTTCTGTATTCAAGTAGATTGTTAAAAAAATTGCAGGGATTTAAAATCTCATTTCGAGGTCTTAAATCCGGAGTATCCGGACTTCTGAACCCGGATAGTTCGGATATTTCGGAGTATTCGGAGATAAGTCCCGGACACTCCGGTCTGAGTCCCTCGGATCCAATCCGGAGTATCCGGACTCCTGAACCCGGACAGTCCGAACATTTCGGAGTATCCGGATAAAAATCCCGGACACTCCGGACTTAGACCCTCGGGAGATTTTATTTAGCTGCAAATTTTTTATTCCGCTGCATTTAGTTGCAAAGTTTTTAATTCGCCTATTCACCCCCCTCTAGGCGACATCCCCTGTCCTTTCAATTGGTATCAGAGCAAGGTCTCTCCTTTATTAGACTTAACCGTCTAGAGAGTAAAGGATGTCGACTAAAGGATTAGTGCACTCACATGATCCACTTGTGCTAGATGGCACAAATTATGCTTAATGGAAATTAATTATGACTTCTCATTTTAAATCCATGAGCCCCAAATATGGTGGATCGTAGATGTCGGCTTTTCCTCTCCATTGAATGAAGTTGCTCCAACTGAAGGAGAGAGGAAATGCCTACATCTCGACGCTCAAGCTACTAATGTTTTATTTTGTGTTGTGAGCGATGAAATTTTTGATAGACTATGCAATATCAAGAGCGCTCATGAAATGTGGATAAAGCTTCAAGAACTATTTGAATCATCCACTTCTATTGAGGATTGCACTAAGGAAGAGATGTCGGGAGATGAAACATCAAGCTCCACCTCAAGCTCAAGTGATGAAGAACCGACATCTCCATCAACCTCAACCTCCGCCTCAAGTGACGATGAAGATGCTCTTCCATTACAAATCCGTTGCTTCATGGCAAAAGGTAAGAATGAGGTAAGTGACGATGATAAGCTCACTTATAATGAACTTATGAATTTGCTTGAGAGCTCAATAAATGTCTTGGAAAGGAGAAAAAGAAATATAAAATTTTGAAGCTTGAACATGAATCACTTCAAAATGATTATAATATGCTTCAAGAAAATCATGAATCCCTCCTTTCCAAAGAAATTCGTAAGCCTAAGGTGGATATAGGAATCTCATGTGATTTAATTGATGAAATGTCTTGCTTAAATGTTAATCCTAATATTTCATCAAAATTTGACACATCCACCTCTTGCAATGATTCACCTTGTTGCTCAAATTCAAATGTTTCTACTTCCTCTATGCATGCTGAGACTAACCTTGCAGAGGAAAATAAGGAGCTCAAGGCCCAAGTCATTAGATTAGAAAATGACTTGAAGAAGTGCGTAAAGGGAAAAGCCGTTCTCGACGAGATCTTGAGCAAGCCAAGGGCGCCTCAAGATAAGCGAGGACTCGGCTACATCTCCAAGAGGGAGACTAGCAAGACAAGGCACAACGAAAGACATTCGAAGATCATCAAGTGCTTTGCTTGCAACAAGAAGGGACACTTCGCCTCCGTGTACCCTAATAAAGTGGAGATCAAGCCACAACCATCAACAATGGGGCAAACCGACAAAGAGCAAGTCAAGAAAAAGAGACGCTCAAAGCCTACTTGCTACAATTGTCGGAAAAAGGGACACATCGGTAAGGATTGTCCCAAAGGTATTACTCCTAAGCCTGTTATTGTCAATGATCATTATTTGCTTAGGAAGGACAAAAATGGCAATGTGTTTGCCAAGTTTGTCGATTCTCCCAAGTATTTGCAAAATTATGATATTCAATTGCTTAGGAGAAATGAATCTAGAAATGTGCTTGCTCAAAATGCTAGACTTCCTAAGACCAAGAAAAATCATGTTGATCATGTGCTTAGGAAAAATAACAATAGCAAACCATTTGCTAGATTTGCTAGATCCTCTAATCCAATGCATAATTTCAATTATCATATGCTTAGAAGAGATCAAACTAGAAATGATTTTGCAAAATATCATTGCCCTCCTAAGCCTTTTCATAAAAATGCCAATCATTTGCCTAGGAGGAATAATTATTGCAAACCTATTTCTAATTATGTTAGTCAATTCAATAATATCCAAATTAGGACCATTTGGGTTCCAAAATCTATTGTGACTAACACTGTTGGACCCAACAAGGATTGGGTACCAAAAACCGCCTAAAAGTTTTTTAGGCAATATGAGATGGATTGGACGTTTGGCTTCTTCAAAAGGGAAGATGACTTAATCATTTGCAAAATGGATCAAAGCATGAGGATGATCACTTCAATCTTGAGCCAATGTCATCTCGGGTAACAAGTATTTAATTTGATTCTTATAGCTTATAGCCTTGTGTAGGTTATATTGCGTTATTAATGAAAATCAATTTAAATTGCTTGCTTATGATTCTTGCTCATGCTTGATTAATTGTTTTGATTGAAACCTTGAGTAAGTTTGGGGCAGTGGCACATTAAGGGGGAGTGCTAAATCATAACCATGTATATTACATCCCTACATGTACCCATATTTATATAAGTGCAAATATATATTTTCAAAATCAAGCCATTTAGCCAAAAGTCAAAATTTTGTATACCATTAGTATTCTTGTGAAAAACTAGTTGCAAAATGTATACAAATATATTTGAAACGTTTTTCAAAGGTTTTGGCTTCACAAAATCTATTTTGAAAAGAAAATGAGTTTCATGATCAAAATCTAGATAGTAGTATCTTGTTTTGGATTTAAACTTATAATTTTCATAGAATTAAATGTAAAATGAATTTGAAAGTAATTCCAAAACAAAAATCCTAGAGTTGGTCATTCTTAACAATTCTTGTGTTCAAAAGACTTTCAAAAGACCAACCTAGCGAAAGTTATTCGATTTTGAAACTCGCCGAAAAACTATATTTGACCCATAATAGTCATATTATTGCACTTAGTGAGTTTCTCCGTTTGGACCGGATCTTGTGTAGTATCTTGGTTTAAAATGGTATCTTAGACTCATACGCAAAATTCAAATCTCTATATCTCATCTTATTCTTCATTTGAATCTTGTGTTGAAATATTTGGCTTTGTTTTACAAATAGCTATTTCAAATGGACCATTTTGGTCAAAAGTCAAATCTTATGTTTAAAAGGCCCAAAATTGTAAAAAGCTTTGTAAAAGTATTCTAATATGTATTTCAAATTTTTTACAAGCTTTCAAAATGAAAATTCTATATTGAAATCAAAATTGGCCAAAATTCTTGGTTTGAACTAAAATAGTTTATTTAAGCATATTGCTCAAATCTTAGCATTCAAGTTGGATTTCATTATAAATGTTGGCTAGAAACCATCTTGATAATCAATTCTAAGCCATGAAAATTGAAATTGCATGAAATCTAAATTGAGTTGTATTTTGAGGCTTTTTATGAAAAACTATTTCCTATTTAACTTGCTTCAAAAAGGGTTAAAAGCAAAATATTTGTTTGAAATGCAAAATCTTATGAAAATAGTCTTCTAAAATGTTTTAAAATGTGTTTCAAATGTTTTCAAGTATCCAACCCTTCGTTAGAAGCTAAAAGTCAAACTTTGGCCTAAAAAGGATCTTTGTGATCTTGCTTTTGCATTTAACTTCAAATTTTTCTAAAGCAATATCTATTTGGAGTTTGAAAAGTGGTCAATACAAAACTCATAGGGTTGGTCATTTTAAGTATTTCTTTAGTTCAAAGTTTTTCCAAACGACCAACCATTCAAAAGTTATAGCCATTTGAATTTGGCCAAAATCATCCATTTGACCCAAAATGACCCGTTGTTGCATTTTGTGGATTTCGCTATTTGAATTGGATTTCTTTGTATATCTTGGATTGAAATGGTATTTCTTACTCATACAAAGCTATGAAAGTTCAAATCTCCATAAATTTCAATCCGGAATGCATTTTGAGCATTTGGTGAAAATTCAATTTCTTTTCAAACCTACAAAGCGCATTTTGCCATATCTTTTGAACGAAAATTCCTTTTAATGAAATTATTTTTGGGAAACCTTCTAAATAGTACAATGTTTATTTCTGGAAAGTTTCAAACCATTTGGACTGAATTTGAATTTTTTTTGACTTTTCTTCTCTTTGAGCAAAAATCATGCCTACAAAGCAAAATTTGGCATATCTTTTGATTGGATACTCCTTTTTTGGAAAATTATTTTTGGAAAAGTTTCTTGGGAGTCTAAAGAATGTTTCTGCAAAATTTCAAATAATTTCAACTTAATTTGAAATAGTTATGGCTTTTTCTCTCTTTCAATCTTATTTGGCATACTCTTGCATTAAGTTGGATTTTACGATTTGAATGGATTTGATTATGCAAATAGGCTTATAAACATCTCTCTAAATCATATGAAGCCATATAAGTGCATATTACCATTCAAAAACTCATTTGGTTCCATTTTGAGGATTTGGTGAAAATCTTAATATTTTATGTGTTTCATATGCATCTTTCATCATATTTCTCGAAATGAAATTTATTTATTGAAAATCCTTGTTGGAAAACCTTCTCTCACATATGGAGTTCATATCTGAAAATTCTCAAATTTATTTGAACTCATTTGCAAGATTGTTGACTTTATTTGACTTAGTGTCAAAACTAAACCTCCAATGCTTCTAATGACCTATTTTTGATTGGAGAGTGATATTTGAGAAAATCCTTTTGGAAAAAGTCTCTTGGATGTTCATGGATCATTTCCGCAAAATCTTATGGCTATTGGACTTCATTTGATCAAGATTTGATCCAAATTCAAAATGTTCAGTTTTAGGGATGAAGCTGAACAACCCGGAGTATCCGGGTAATCTATCCAGAGTATCCAGATTATCCGGACACTCCGGATCAAAAACACCGGAGTATCCGGGTTGTACTGCTCGGCCCAAATTCTTAAATTGCTATCTATACTTTCTTACAATATCTTGTTCATCCTATTTTTGGGGTTTCTCCTTTGCTCAAATCAATATTCATTCTTCATAGCCCTCGAAGAGGATTTCGAGACGAATCTGTTCCGCGTTGATGATTTTTGTATTTGAGCAATGGTTTAAAAGTTATAATCGACTTTGCGCTGCTATTTTCATCTTTTTGAGATTTTAAGAGTTTTAAATTGGAATCTTGGCAAGCCTTTCAATATGAAAACTAAGTGAACTAGTATAGTGCATGTGCTAACGCTATGACGGCAGTACACCCGCTTATCAATTAAATGAGAAGATAAGTATGAATACAACACTTAATAATAAAAGAGAAATTTAGAATTTTAAATGAATTTAGAAAGAAAAACGGAACTAAATGGAGGTCGAATGGGCGAAACGGCTCCCAAAAGATTTTAAATCAAGAAAGAGAAATAAAAAGAATTTTCTCGATTTTAGATTATTTTTTGCAGCTTCCGCAGAAAGAAAATGGGCGAATGGGCTTGGCCAACAAGGAGGAGGAAGGCCAGGGTGGCCGCACGGTCATGATGGGTCGGCATCAGCGGCGAGATCGCCGACACCGGCGCTTCTGAGGAGGAGTCACGGTTGCATGTGAATTTCACGGAAAGATGACGGTGATGGCTTGGGTTACCTCCAAAATCCGGCGATCTTTACAAGAGGGGGCACTTGGGGATTTACGCAATGCGATGGGGTGGATGAGAGCTCGTCGGCTTTTATAGCCCGAAACAAGCATATTTATGGAAACCATAATTTGGGATCAAATCAGATTGGGAGAAAATTTTGGCAATAGAGCACGAAATTTGGGGAATTAACACTATAGATGGAAAGAGGGGATTTGGTGCAGGATTGATGGAGCTTTGGAGCTTCTTTCTTGCTTTAATGGAGGGAGGAAGAGAAGAAGCTTCTCTAGTCCTGGTCATGACGAGAAGAAGCTACAATGAGTTGCCTTCATTTTTTTAAATATAGAAGGATTTTTGAAAAGATAGCACATTAGGTTAAAAAAATCTAGAAAAATTCTCAAAAAAACTTTCGATTATTTTGTACTTAATAAAATTATTTTCAAAAAAAAATTAAGTTATAAATTTGCCGAGGCACGGCGACCGCGAGGTCGCTGACCAGCAACCTCACCGCGTCGGCAAAGCCACCGATGGCGACCGTGGAGCCATTGCAGACCTGCGTTCTCCCGGCCGCGCTGCCCCATCTCCCGGTTTCCTTTTCCCAGCATGTAATGTATGGTCCTTTCCTTTTCCAGGACGTTTGTTTCCTTTTCCTTGATTCTAAGACGTTTGTTTCCTTTTCCTTGTTGATGCTGGACGTGAGGAAGGTCTTGTGTGGCCACAGGATGATTTCAAAAATATGAAAAATAAATCGCTCGCACGACACCGGATCCGCAAGGAAAAAAGATAAAATTAAATAAAGGTTTCACGCCACCGGTTCCGTGAGAAAAAATTGAAAAAAATTAAGCAGCACTCACAGACCGTTGGTTCCTTAGATAAAAAATACAAACAAAAATTCAACGCTCTCCGTGCGCTGAAATTAGGCTCTATGGGGCTAAATCCGTAAAAAAGTCTCGAAAAGGGTCATATTCGGAAAAAAATATGATCACAATGCCAGGACAATAAAAAATTCAAGTCTTGTTTCCTTGCATGTGGATCCTCCCTGTTTATTTCCTTGTTTGATTCATCCTCCTTCTAAATATGTAGTACGTACAATTTTGGCCAGTAAAAAATTCAAGTCTGGTTTCCTTGCATGCGGATCCTCCTTATTTATTTTCTTGTTTGATTCGCTCTACTTCCAAATATGTAGGTGGGGAGGTCTGTTGTGGGCCACAGGGATGATTAGACACACTAAATAATGGCCATCGGATGTGGGTGAGTAAAACTGAGGAAAGATCTGAGACGTTCATTTTGATGAATGCAAGTTTCTGAGGACGTTTTGCTGGGTGCATGAACATTGGGCCATCTCTAATGAGGTGCATTATTTAGGGTGGACATAAGAAAAATTGCTTAGGTGCATTATAAAGGGGTATAGACTTATTCATTGCTCCAAGCTTCTAAGTGGAGCATATCTATTTAAGTTTTCATTCCAATGAAAGTGCATCTTTTGGCTAAGCTATTCTGGAAATTGGATTTAATTGTAACTTAGCCTCAAAATGTTGTCTCTCTTACAAGTGGATGACAAGATTAAATTTGAATGAGTTTCAAATATTTTCATTATAAAGTGATGTAATAAAATCTTCAATTGATATCTTCAAGTTGTTTTTAAAATTGAATGCAAAGAGTATTGTCTTGTATATCATATATATCATGCATGTTGTACTTAGACATTATCAAACTAACTTGGGTCAAATTAAAAGATATTTGTTCCGAGAAATCGTGTGCTTGTCTATTGATGTTCAAGGTATTGGAAAAGGGGTCATCTTCGACGGTGGGATGAAGGAAATGGAGAGGAGCTCCATAGTACGAGGGATCTAAGACCGGGAGCGGTGATCATGACCAATTCGAACATACGGTGGACAAGAATCGATAAAGAGACGTGTTTCTTTTCTGACCATATTCAATAATGTTTGTGCACACCATTATGCTAAATTGTGTTATTCTAAATGGTGTTGTATCTTTCAATTGGTATGATTAATTGGTATCATTCAAGAGGTATCCTCTAATCCTAAATTGTTTTGAAGTGTCATCTAACTTGCATTCGGCATTATCAAGAACTAAAAGGTACATATGGGTGACACATTGCAAAGAGGTATGCCCTTGATAAGTTTATGAAATTCTTGACATGAAAGTGCATCTTACTTATACAACCTTGATTCATGATCTTGTATACATCTTGTGATCATATAAGCAATTCCTTCTTGTGTAATCTTCTTTATATGATCTTGATTGTTAGAATTTAATTTGATCATGAGCATGTGCTTAAATTATATAAATTTGCTATATGATCTTGATGTTTAAAGAATATGTGAAATCATATTCGTGTGCCATGTTTAAGCATCACTTATATCCTTAGAATCATGACTTCTTTAATTTGTTATAACTAGAAAAATCTATTACCTAAATCTTGGAAATAATTGGTATCATATCTTGCCTAGATTTAGGGGGAGCTTAATATTATTGTCCTATTACTAGCTCCTTATCTTTATTTTATTTTCTCCCTAATCTTTTTATTGAGTGTGCAATCAAGGGGGAAAACAGATTTTATTGAATAAACAATAAGAATCTTTTAAGCACCTTTTTGGGATTAATGACAAAAGGGGGAGAATTTATGGATTTATCAATTGTCCCCAAATAGATTGACAAAAAGGGATGATTTGTAAGTATGATCTCTTATTGTATCTTTTTGCTTGTTTTAATACTAAAATATCTTAATATTGTCATTTGGTGAAATTGATAATAGGTTTGTCATAAATCACCAAAAAGGGGGAGATTGAAAGTGCATCTAGGCACTTATGTTATTTTGGTGATTAATGACAAACACTCATAATGACAATCTATGCAATTAAGTAAATGCTTAACTTAATGCTTAGCAAATGACAAACCTCTAATATGATTATATTGCTATGAGACTAACATGTTATTGCCTAGTTGAGTATCAATCTCATCTTTTAGAGGAAAATCAAATAGGAAGGTTAAGCAAAGATAAGGTATGCAATTTTGGTATCTATTCTATATTTGTTATTGCATTCCTTTCGTGCAAATGCATAGTGAACTCCAAGTAGCATGTTGATTTTATATATGCACATTGGTTCATATCATATTTATTTGTGCATATATATTCATTTGAGTTCATTATGGTATGCATGTATTAACTAGAGTTAAACTTCATATTGCTATAGATTGACTTGGTGCAAGCATGTTTTATTTGTATATCTTCTTATGCAATTCTCTTAGTGAAGTTTATCTAGTGTTGGATCACATATTTACTCTTACTCCAAATATTATTTGCACATGTACAATTCTTGTACATTCTATCATGTGCTTCATTTAAGTAAAATCTGTGATCCTTGCCTTGATTTAATTGATTCATCATATTGGCAATTATCTCTCTAGTGCATATAGATCAATTACACATTCATCACGATGTACTTAGTAGAGAACATTTCTTATGTCAAGTGTTTCCAGTTATGTTGTGCTTCTTTTTATGAAACACTTGTTGTAATCAATTGCTCACAAATATCAACTTGTTCATATCTATTGAGCTTTTGGGACTAATGTCTTTCATGAGTAGTTTGGAAAGAATTAGGTCCCGTCTGTGTATGATGCCCAAGGTATCTTGGAGGATGATCATTAAGCCGAGGTCAACAAAACGGCGGTGTCACCAAGAGCTGAGGACTAAGTCAAAGATTGACTTATCGTGGAGATCGTCAGAGAGGATGATCAAGTCAAGGTTGATAGGACGAGAATCTCGTGAGGTGAATCGAGTCGAGTTGGACAAGGCGAAGATGTCATCAATTATATGGTGAAGGTCTTCATGCATCGACATCAAGAAAGAAGACGGCAAGTGACTAGTTCTAGACTTATATTATCTTTGATTTAATTTGAGTCTAAGGATTGCCGTACTATTAAGAGGGATGCGATGTCGAATGACTTTTAGATGAGTCAAGTGCTCAAGTGATCCATCCTTGTGAATCTTAGGAAGAGAGTGGTGTTGGTGGTGCCGAAAAGTGAGGGTTGTAGGTCTTCTTTGGATTCTTTGTGAAATCTGTATTTATCCTTTGAGATTTGGGTAGTGAGACCTTGTTAGTTGTGAAGCCCTCATTTTTAGCTTTCGGTAGAGTCCAAAATCACTGAAATCGGAGTCCGGAGTCAAAAGTTATGCTCGTTTTCGTCGGGCTGCCCAGTGCAATCCGGAGTATGCGGATATTCAATCCGGGCACTCCGGGTTGACACCCTCGTGGCTGTTCTCGATAATCCGAGTATCCGGGTTTTTTCCGAGTCTCCGGTTGTGCACAGCTGTTTCCAACGGCTAGTTTTTTTTGGAACCTCTATTTAAAGCCCCCTTCTTCCCCACTTCAAAGAGGCCGTGATCCCACTGATTAGAGGTGCTATACCCTTGTTCTTGAGCCCTCAAAACACCTCTTTACCCTTAGATCTAAGTGATCCCCTTGGTGAGAAGGGTTGGGAAGAGTTTGAGGAGTGAGGTGCTAGGTTGAGTGAGACTTGAGTTGATTGAGCACTTGATTTCATCTCCAAGCTTGTTCTTCGTGAGCATTTGTTACTCTTGGAGGTTGAGGACTCCTAGATGGCTAGGAGGTTGCCTACGAGCCACCGGAGCTTTGTGTGGTTGGCCGTGGGAAGTTTGTGAAGGTCGGTTCCGCCTCCGTAAGGGAAGGAATCGAAGGAGTGAAGACCGGCGAGTGCATTTGTGCAACACCGGGAGGAAGAGGGTTGAAAGAGACCCCGGCTCAAGTGTGACCGAGCCGCCTCAACGGAGACGAGGATCCCCAAGGATCTGAACTTCGGGTGAAAAATCATCGTCTCCAAGTTTGCTTCTTACTCTTGTTTTAGTATTTGATTTTGAATCTTGAAATTGCCCGATCTACTCTATTTTTGTGTTTGGCTCTAGATCTTCATCATCCCCATGTACCTGATAGCATTTAGATCTTTTGTATTCAAGTAGATTGTTGAAAAAATTGCAGGGATTTAAAATCTCATTTCGAGGTCTTAAATCCGGAGTATCCGAACTTCTGAACCCGGATAGTCCGGACATTTCGGAGTATCCGGAGATAAGTCCTGGACACTCCGGTCTGAGTCCCTCGGATCCAATCCGGAGTATCCGGACTCCTGAACCCGGACAGTCCGGACATTTCGGAGTATCCGGATAAAAATCCCGGACACTCCGGACTTAGACCCTCGGGAGATTTTATTTAGCTACAAATTTTTTATTCCGTTGCATTTAGTTGCGAAGCTTTTAATTCGCCTATTCATCCCCCCTCTAGGCGACATCGCTTGTCCTTTCAGTACTAGACATAGTTACTGGATTCGTTGTAAATCTGTGTGAATCGTGAACCAGACGGTTTAAGGTATATGGTTCGTGTTCGCAATGAAGCTTAAAAAATAGGTGACAAACCGTGAATCCTGTATTGTGAATGGGATGAATCATGTTTCTTGTAACAATAGTATTAGACACACATCTCTTTTTGAAGGAATATAATCCTATACAAATTCAATTTTAGCACAGATAATATACTTTACAATATAGTATACAACAGCTAGCTACTTGCACATGAAGTAAGCCCCTTCATTTTTACACTTTTAAGTCGCTTAGCACACAGTAGAGATAGTACAGGTCTCGATCTGTAGCTCCATGCAACCGAAGCTCACCGGCGCCTCAGCGTTGCACTGGCCGGAACGGTAGAGAGGGAGAGGAGTTCGACGACGACGTCGTTCGGCGATCGATCGCGATGGCGGCGACGGTGAGGAAGCTGGTGGTGGAGGTGGTGGAGGCGCGGAACCTGCTGCCCAAGGACGGCACGGGCATGTCGAGCCCGTACGCGCGCGCCGACTTTGACGGGCAGCGCCGCAAGACACGCACCGTGGCGCGCGATCTCAACCCAGCGTGGAACGAGGCGCTCGAGTTCAACTTCCCCAACGCCGTTGACCCAGTCGCCGGCGAGCCACTCGAGGTGGCCATCTTACACGACCTGCGCGTCGGCCCCAGCCGCCGCAACAACTTCCTCGGCCGCGTCCGCCTCGACGCGCGCCAGTTCGTGCGCAAGGGCGAGGAGGCGCTGATCTACTTCCCCCTCGAGAAGAAGAGCTTCTTCAGCTGGGTGCGCGGCGATATCGGCCTCAAGGTCTACTACGTCGACGAGCCCCTCGCGCCGGAGCCGGCCCAGGACCCGCCTGCCGGTGACCCCGCCGCCGACGCCGCAGCTGCTGAGGCTGCTAAAGAAGCACCGCCACCGGTTCCCGATGCTCCTCCGGCTTCTGCGGATCCACAGCTGGCGCAGGCAGAGGAGTCGACGCCACCGGCAGAGGCTCTGGAAACAGTAGCACCACCAGCCGGCGACGACGGAACCGCGGCGAAGACAGCGGAGACAGACACGGCAGCTCCGGTGCCAGAAGATGCACCGGTAATGACTTCGGAGGCGGTTCCGGCTTCGGAGGAAGCAGTGGCCGATAATCCGCCGGAAGAAGAGCCGAAATGGACACCGCCACCGCCGCCCACGCCAACACCAATGCCGCGGCAGGTGTCGGTGCCGGTGCGGCCGCCGCCGCCTCAACCAGAGGAGCCAATGGAGCGATCCAAGCACGACCTGGTGGACAAGATGCCGTACCTGTTTGTCAGGGTGGTGCGCGCGCGGGGGCTCCCGGCGGGGACGCACCCGCACGTGCGCGTCGCCGCCGCCGGCCGCCACGCGTCCACTCAGCAGGCGCGCCGCGGTGCCTTCTTCGAGTGGGACCAGACCTTCGCCTTCGCGCGCGATCCGGTCACTGATTCCCCAGGCCCCACGCTCGAGGTCTCCGTGTGGGACCTCCCGCCCGACGCCGACGTGTCCATAGCCGATGACCGTCACTTCCTCGGCGGGCTCTGCTTCGACACCGCCGACGTGCACGCACGGGACCCGCCCGACGGGCCGCTCGCCACTCAGTGGTACAGGCTGGAGGGCGGGCGCCGCCTCGCCGGCGCCGACCTGATGGTCGCCACGTGGGCGGGCACGCAGGCCGACGAGGCCTTCGCCGAGGCGTGGAAGGCGGACTCCCCGGCGTCCTCTTCTGCAGCCGCGGCAGCGTCACGCGCCAAGGTGTACGTCTCGCCCAAGCTCTGGTTCCTGCGCCTCACCGTCATCGAGGCACAGGACACACTCACAATGCCGCCGCCCCGGGACGCTGGCATCGCCGTGCGTGGGACCCTTGGCTTCCAGACGCTCAAGACACGCACAACGCCCGTGACCCGTAACGGCGGGCCGGCATGGAACGAAGACCTGGTGTTCGTCGCCGCCGAGCCGTTCACCGACGACGACTGCCTCGTCATCTCCCTCGAGGTGCGCCAAGGCAAGGAGGCCTTTCCCGTGGGCTCGGCCAGCATCTCGCTCGCGACCATCGAGAGGCGTGTCGACGACCGGAAGGTGGCGTCCAAGTGGCTCGACCTGCTCCCGTCCGACGAGGCCATGAGGAAAGTGGGCAAGAAAGCGGCGATGCACATGCACGGCGGCCGGCTGCACGTGCGCTTCTGCCTCGACGGGGGATACCACGTCGCCGACGAGCCGCCGTACGCGAGCAGCGACTTCCGCCCGTCGGCGCGGCAGCTGTGGCGCCCACCCATCGGCGTCGTGGAGCTCGGCATTGTCGGGTGCAAGGGCCTCCTGCCCATGCGCACCGCCGATGGCAAGGGCTGCACGGACGCGTACGCCGTGGCCAAGTACGGTCCCAAGTGGGCGCGCACGCGCACCATCTCGGACAGCTTCGACCCGGCCTGGAACGAGCAGTACACGTGGCCGGTGTACGACCCATGCACCGTGCTCACAGTCGGCGTGTTCGACGACCCGCCGCCGTCGCAGCCGTCGGACGGCTGGAAGGACGCCGCTTGCTCGCGGCCGATGGGCAAGGTTCGCATACGGCTGTCTACGTTGGAGAGCGGCCGCGTGTACCGTGGCACGTACCCGCTCATCATGATGCTGTCCACTGGGGCGAAAAGGATGGGCGACGTCGAGCTGGCCATCCGCTTCGCCGCGTCCGGGTCGGCGCTCGACGTGCTCCACATGTACGGCCGCCCGGCGCTGCCGACGATGCACCATCTGAGGCCGATCCCGGCCGTGAACCGCGAGGCGTTGCGGCTGGCCGCGGCGCGTATCTCGGCGGCGCACCTGGCGCGGTCGGAGCCGCCGCTGCGGCGAGAGGTGGCGACGTGGATGCTGGACGCCGCGGAGCCCCGCGGGTTCAGCATGCGGAAGCTGCGCGCCAACTGGAACCGCGCCGTGGCCGCGCTCTCGTGGGTGGCCGAGGCGGCGCGGTGGGTGGAGGACACGCGGTCGTGGCGCAACCCGACGGCGACCATGCTGGCGCACGCCGTGCTCGTCCTCCTCGCGTGGCACCCGGACCTCGTTGTTCCGACGCTCACTCTCCACGTTGCCGCCGTCGGCGTGTGGAAGTACCGCCGCAGGCCGCGAGCGCCGGCGCCGCACCCGTGCGTGCGCGCGTCCTTGGCGGAGGCGCCGGACAGGGAGGAGCTGGACGAGGAGTTCGACACGATACCGAGCGCGAGGCCGCCGGAGGTGGTGCGCGTGCGGTACGATCGCGCGAGAATGGTCGGCGCGCGGATGCAGACGATGGTCGGCGACGTCGCGACGCAGGCGGAGAGGCTGCAGGCGCTCGTGTCGTGGCGCGACCCGCGCGCCACCGGGATGTTCGTCGCGCTGTGCGTCGTCGTGGCCATTGTTCTGTACATGGTGTCCATCAAGGTGGTGGCCGTGGTCGCCGGGTTCTATTTCCTCCGGCACCCGATGTTCCGGGACCGGATGCCGGCGCCGGTGATCAACTTCTTCCGGCGGCTACCTTCCATGTCTGAACGAATCATGTAGGATCCGGACAAGCAGTGACAATGCGGCATGAGTTGGATAATGGATACCACTGTCAAGGTAGGCTCCATGGAATGCCACAGATGTGATGTCTTTGCGAATGTAGTTATGGAGTTGCAATTGCACACTGTCGTAGTTAATTTATAATTCTGTGCTAGAACAGAATAAAAATTTCGTTATGTATAAGAAATCATCTTTGCATGAATCTTTCATTCGTAGTACTAGTAATTTTGGATGGATTTAAATTTGATGATCTTACATGATGGGCACAGGAGCCAGGAGAGGAGAATTTGTGTCAGCAAATTGAGACATTTCGAACAAGAACATGATATTTATCAGCAAACTAAGACAAACTTTTTTTTTTGAAATTTTGGTCGGAAGCTCTAACCTTCACTATAGAAGAAGAGAACAACCACCGAGCTACAATCGCAACACACACACCCCACACACGCTGACACGCACTCACCCCACGCACACGCACACCACACGCGAAAGCACTTGGCGCATGAGCACCCAGACGAGCCTAGGCTTCGAACCAAGGTGACCAGCGTGCTCACAGCAAAGCTTGGCCATTGAGCCAACGCTCGGTCCTCGAGACAAACTTTTGTTATACGGTCGCACTCTGCTGTTTTGCTAAGATGAGATTACAAGCATGACAGAAATGGAAACTACCCGATTGCCAATTTACACGAAAAATATCAGCAGTACAGGTATTCAACTGATTATCCATGGTCAATAAAGAGCACAGAGAAACTGGGGAAACCAGTGGTGGTAGGTTGGGGGGGTTATAAAAATGAATTGCTTTGATCTCTGGTAGCAGACAATACAAAGATGACCTAATACGACTATGCAAAAATTGTTAGTTAAGCCTTGACACATGTACTTTTCATTCATGTTTTTTTATGCATGGCAAGATTAGATCGTGCATGCCTTAATTCACGATTGACGCAGAAATCACTGCGATTCCTTTCTTTTGTAAGCTTCATTTCCTTTGTAAAGCTTTCTTTCCTTTGCATGCAAGCTCGTTTTCCCTCCTATAAATAGAGGAGAAGAAGAATAGAAAAGCATCAAGTATTGCAGCACAAACTCAGTGTGTGTTTAGTGTCCAGCCCGTGTGCACATTCGTGTTCTTGTGCAGAGGAGTTCATCCCACCGACGGCGTTCACCTGGGCGATCCAACAAGTGGTATCAGAGCCTGTTATCGGCGTTGGCCGCGTGATCGTGCGTCGAAATGCCTCGAGCACGAACAGCTTCACCACCACCCTCTGGCTCCGGCAGTCGCTCCACAGGAGGTGGAGACGACGGGGCGACCGCGGGCTGGTCGTGTACTGCGTGGTCAAGGAAGGGGGAGGCGGACCGGTGAACTACCTCACGCTGACCAAGACAAACTACAACGACTGGGCCTTGTTGATGAAGATCAAGCTGCAGGCCCGGAACCTCTGGTGCGCCATCGATCTCGCAACGACATCGACGCAGCACGAGGACCGGATGGCGCTGACGCCATCTCGCAGCAGCATGCCACCGGAGATGATCTCCACTGTCGCGGTCAAGCCGTCCGCGAAAGAGGCGTGGGAGTGTCTCCGAGTCATGCGGATCGGCGACGACCGCATCCGGAAGACGAGTGCACAATGATCGCGCGCCAAGACGAGCACTGGCGCTCCGGGACGGCAAGGGCGTCGAGGACTTCGCTCTGCGCCTCACAGGCCTCGTCAATCAACTTGCCACCCTCGGCGATCCGAGCCCCCATCAAGGTCGTCGAGAAGTACCTCCGCATCGTACGTGGCAGGTATAAACAATTGGTTATTTCCATGGAAACCCTGCTCGACATCTCCACCCTCTCCGTCGAGGAGATCACTGGCCGACTTCTGGCGTCGGAGGATGATCCCGAGCCGCCTCCAGCCCAGAGCGGGGGCAAGCTGTACCTCACGGAGGAGCAATGGCTGGAGCGGTACAAGCAGAAGGAGCAGGAGAGCCCTCGAACCGGCGGCTCCTACAACCACGCAAGCGCCATGGGTCCAAAGGGAAACCGCGCGGTGGCGGGAACACGGACGCGCGGGAAGGGTCCAGCCTAGCGTCGGCCCGCAACGGCGACAAATGTCGCTACTGCGGTGTAAGTTCAAGCTCTATTGGTTTTGGTGATTGGTTTAATATTAATGTTTAATCATTGTTTAATGACAAATCAAATCATTATGAGACTAACATGTTTTATTAAGTCTTATTCTTATTAGTCTCATACTTGGATGGAAAATGGAAAACCTAAGGTATGCACTCGTATTCATTCTATTATATATATGCATACTTAGAATTCAAGTTAAAGTATGAACTCTTCCGTTGCTTTAGTCCAAATATGTGCATTATGTTCCTAATTCATATATACATGAATGCACACATCTAGGGGGAGTTTATAATTTAACTTGATGTTTCAATTGTATTGATCCATGTTCTCTTGTCATACAATATAAAGGATCAAGACCTTGAAACAATCTTTTGAGTATATATGACTTGTGTAGTTATATACTCATGTCAATTTAAATAAGTTTAAATTGATTTCGATTGTCTCTCAATCAATCAAAGAACATTTCATCATGTGTTGATGGTGTTTCCTTGTTGATTAAAGACAAACGAAAAGTTCTTGAGTATAATGAAGCATTAGTTGCATCAAAGTACTCAAGACACAATTAATCATTCAATTGATTAGGTTGTGCTCAATCGATCTTGGAGGCATCCATTATGTGTTAATGGAGTGCGGTGATGATTGAGACAACCGTGTTTGTTGGACTAACATCTTCCATGAGTTGTGAAGTAGGTTAAGTCCAAGATGATGAAGAATCGGGAAGAAGAAGTCATCATGAGTTGATGAGCTTCAAGAGGTGATCCCGGTGAAGAGAAGGGCTAGAGAAGGTTCATCATGCGTTGATGACCAAGAAGAAGAAGAAGAGGTGATCCTGGAGAGAAGATGATTGGAAATCATAAAAGCTCCAAGTGGATCAAGTGTGGCAAAGGTATAACTAGCTAGGGCTAAGGATGTGTTCCTAGTCTTTTACCGGTCTCCGTGTTTGGTTGTGAGATCGGGTTGCTTGTTAGGTGCCGTACTATTAAGAGGGGTTGAGTCTTTTAGCTTGAGCTTCATCATGTGTTGATGAACTCGATCCGGTTCACTCTAGCTCACTCTCTTGTTTGATGTTTGCATGAAGCTTACCATTTGGCATGTGTTGCAAATTGGTAAAGCTTGTGCATTGGATTTTGTATGAGCTAAGTATTTGCATGTGTTGTAAATAAGGGTGCTCATACTTGCATCTTATTTGAATCTTATTTGATTTGGTTTTTGCTTGGAGCTAAGTTTTGCATGTGTCGCAAAAGGAGAGAGCTCAAGCAATTTGGTTTAAAGTGCTTGCATGGAGTTAGAGATTTGCATGTGTTGCAAATAAAGAACTCATGCACTTGTATTTGTTGTGGTTGCTTGCATGGTGCTAGAGATTTGCATGCGTTGCAAATAGAGAGCTCATGTTTTGGTATTGCTTGGAGCTAGGTTTTTGCAGGTGTTGCAAAGAACAATGCTCAAGCATTAAATTGGTTTAATGTGTATTTGCAAGTTCGTTGTGCGAATAAACCGAGGTCTATGTGTCCGGAATCCCGAGAGCATGTGAGTAGGGCTTGCAACGGGTGTTTGCAAGTTGACTGGTCTTGTGTTGACCTTCACATGGCTAGGGGATTAATCTCATAGACTCGGGTTTGATTTGCTTAATACGCTTTGCAAATAGATCTTGAGTTGTTTACTGAAATGTGTTTTCGTTAGTTGGATTTGTTATTTGCAAATGTGTTTTGCAAATGAACTTTAGATTATGGGTTCCTATCCTAAAGCATGTGAATAGGGTTTGCAAATGTGTTTTGCAAATTGACTTGATCATGTGTTGATCATCACATGGCTAAGAGGATTGATCTCATAAGTTCTTGGTTTATTGGCAAATGTGTTTTGCAAATAAGTTGTGCTTAATGAGATTCTTTGGAGTATGTGATTAACATGTGCAAATGTGTTTTGCATAGTGTTGTGATCATGTGTTGATCCTCACATAGCTCAAAGAATATCTTTAATGGTTTGGAGAAAAGTTTTTGTGAAAACGGTGTTTTCTCCCCGAGGCTGTCGTCTGCATCACTGTAAGGCCGGTAGCACGGGGTCCGGTGCTATCAAGAGTTTGCCGGTAGCACCAAGGTCCGGTGCTACCGCCTCTCGGTCGGTGTGGAAAATCCAGAGAGGGATGTTTTTGGCGATCAGCGGTCCGGCTACCGCCATGGTAGGCCGGTAGCACCGGATGTCCGGTGCAACCGCTCCTCTGGCCGGTGTGAAAAATCCAGAGGAGGTGTTTTTGAGTTCGGCCTGAGGCCGGTGCAACCGGGGTTGAGGCCGGTGCTACCGCCCGAGCGGTCGGTAGCACCGCTCCCAGTTGGCCGGTACTACCGGAAATCCTGCAACGGCTAGTTTTGTAGCCGTTGGCGAGGCCGTGCTACGGGTCCCAAGAGGGCGGTAGCACCGGAATTCTGGTTTTGTCGCACTTCCCCCACGGCTAGTTTTGGCTTGGAGGCTATAAAAGGAGGCCTTGGGGGGCAAGGGCAGGGTGTTAGCTGTGTGCTAAAGCATTTGGGTGTTTATAGGAGTTGTGTGCATGTGTTGCCTTCTCCCATTTGCTTCTTGAGCTAGGTTGAGCCTCTAATTGCATGTGTTGCAATTAGGAGAGGATTGAGAGTCTCTTGTGCATGTGTTGCACGTGAGGAGGATCCTTGTGCATGTGTTGCACTTGGTGATCACCGGAAGCACATGTGTTGTGCTTGGTGAAGTTCAAGCAAGAGGATTCGGCTTGTTACTCTTGGAGGTTGCCGACTCCTAGACGGCGTGAGGCGTCGTCTTGCGGGAGCTCTCAAGGTTGTGAGAAGCCCGGCGAAGTTTGTGAAGGTTCGGGTTGAGCCTACGCGAAAGCGTGAAAACCACATCTAGTGGATTCGAGGTGGGTGCTCAATTCGTGGAGCCGGTCCAATGTGTTTGGGCTAACCTCAACGTGGACTAGGGAGACCGGCAAGTCTCCGATCACCACGGTAAAAAGTATTGTGTCTCTTGTGCTTGCTTTGTTCTCTTTTTTTATATTCAAGCAATTTACATTCATAGAATTAAATTGATTGATTGCTTGTCTTTAGAATTGCTTTTTGTTAGAGACATAATTAGTTAGTGCACATAGTGAGCCTAGTTGATTTAGGCTTTAATTGTCAAAACCTTAGTTTATCGCTTCCGCATTTTTATTGATAAGGTTTTGGCATAGGGGTAATTAAGGGGTGAATTGCTTTATAGAAATTAGTAGAAAGAGAAAGTTTAATTATTTTAAAAGCCGCCTATTCACCCCCCTCTAGTCGGCATCCTCGACCTTACATGCGGCAAAATTGGCCACTGGGCCAAGGAGTGCAGGAGCAGGAAGAGGGACGAGCAGGCCCACGTGGCCCACGTGGCCCGAGACGACGAGCCCAGCCTCCTCTTGATCCAAGACGGCGCCATCCTCACCAAATCGCCGCCACCGCTACCAGAGCTCACCGTGCAGGCCCCCGCAGGCCATGCCGGCCAAGCTGCCCTCAATCCGGGGGCACCTGCACCTCATGCGGTACCTCATCCACAGCCACTGTCGAAGCATGTCGAGCTGGTGGAGAGCAAGGTGTTCGCGGCGCTCGACGATGAGGAGGACCGCGACTCCAAGCGATGGATCTTCGACACTGGGGCCACCAACCACATGACAGGGTCCCGGGCGGCGTTCTTCGACCTCGACACAGGCATCACCGGCTCTGTGCGATTTGGAGACGGATCTATGGTCCGGATCGAGGGATGCGGAACCGTGCTCTTCGCATGCAAGAACGGCGAGCACCGGACCCTTCCCAATACCTACTTCATCCCGCGCCTCACCGCCAACATCGTCAGCTGCGGTCAACTG
The DNA here is from genome assembly GCA_036346275.1 of Otatea glauca. Classification (NCBI taxonomy): domain Eukaryota; kingdom Viridiplantae; phylum Streptophyta; class Magnoliopsida; order Poales; family Poaceae; genus Otatea; species Otatea glauca. The sequence continues at coordinate 50,104,499 of CM070723.1, forward strand.
GACGAAGGTGGGTTCCAAATCCTGATTGAGGACGGGATACTGCGGGTACGTGATGACCAGCGGCGCCTCCTCGCCAAGATCCACCGGAGCGCGGGTCGGCTGTACGTGCTCGACATCAACATTGCACGGCCAGTCTGCCTTGCCTCGCGTGCCGGTGAGGACGCCTGGCGTTGGCACGCTAGGTTCGGCCATGTCAACTTCACCGCATTGCGCAAGATGGGGCGCGAAGGCCTCGTCCGTGGCCTTCCCCTGCTGTCCCAAGTGGAGCAGGTGTGCGAGGCTTGTCTCGCCGGCAAGCATCGTCGCGCACCGTTCCCGCACCAAGCACATCGCCGTTCCACCGAAGTACTCGAGCTGATCCACGGCGATCTCTGCGGCCCGATCAGCCCGGTGACACCGAGCGGGAACCGCTACTTCCTCCTCCTCGTCGACGACTACAGCCGGTTCATGTGGGTGGTGTTGCTGCCCACCAAAGACGCCGCACCAGACGCCATCAAGCGCATCCAAGCGGCGGCAGAGCGCAAGAGCGGCAAGCAGATGCGCGCTCTACGCACGGATCGCGGGGGAGAGTTCACGGCGGCAGACTTCAACAGATACTACGCCGAGCTCGGAGTATGGCGTGAGGTGACCGCGCCGTACGCACCACAGCAAAACGGCGTCGTCGAGCGGCGGAACCAGACGGTGGTCGGGACCGCCAGAAGCATGCTTAAGGCGAAGGGGCTCCCGGGCAAATTTTGGGGGGAGGCAATCACCACGGCGGTGTACATCCTCAACCGAACAACGACGAAAGGTACCGGCGGCAAGACCCCGTACGAGCTCTGGAACAGGAGTACGCCGGCAGTACATCACCTACGCACATTCGGATGCGTCGCCCATGTCAAGGTTGTCAAGCCCAACCTCAAGAAGCTGGACGACCGCAGTCGGCCAATGATCTTCGTCGGCTACGAACCCGGCTCCAAGGCATATCGGGTCTACGACCCGGTGGCGAGGCGAGTCCACATCAGCCGCGACGTCGTCTTTGACGAAGAGGCGCGGTGGGAGTGGAGCGGTGATCAAGCGGCGGACGGCGACAGTGAGTTCGTCATCGAGTACACCACGTGGTCCACCGAGGTGGTGACCACGCTTTGCCAGCACCTCAGCGTGGACTACGACGCCCAACTCATATGTGACGCCATCACCGCCACGATCATCAACACGCGCGTCAAGCCCGGAGGCAGGGTCGTCCACACCGGCACCGGCACACGCTCCGATCGAGTTCGCTTCACCGCCAGCTAATGTGGAGGAGGTCCTGGATGCTGAACACGACGATGACGTCCCGCTTCGTTTTCGCACCATCGACAACATTCTCGGTCCAACGACACCACCCGGGATGGCGCGCCGGGATCTGGACGAGGATCTGCTCCTGGTGAGCATCGACGAACCAACCACATTCGAGCAGGCTCAAGCGCACGAGTGCTGGAGGACGGCCATGCTCGACGAAATGACATCGATCGAGTCGAATAAGACTGGAGCTCGTCGACCCACCACCGCGCCAAAGACCCAATTGGGCTCAAGTGGGTCTTCAAGACGAAGAAGGACGCCACGGGCATCGTCATCAAGCACAAAGCCCGGCTTGTGGCAAAGGGGTACGTGCAACGTCAAGGGATCGACTACGACGAGGTTTTCGCGCCGGTGGCAAGGCTCGAGTCTGTCCGACTCCTGTTGGCACTCGCGGCGAGCGAGGGCGCCACTCCATCACATGGACGTTAAATCGGCCTTCCTCAACGGGAGCCGCGGAGGAAGTCTATGTCGCCCGCCACCGGGTTCGTGGTCGCCGGCAAGGAGCGAAGGTGCCGCGTCGATCAAGGCTCTCTACGGCCTACGCAAGCCCAGCGCGCGCATGGTACGCCAAGCCGACGCCTCTCGTGTCGCCGGGTTCCAGCCGCAGCAGATCCGAACATGCCGCGTGTATGTCCGCGGAGCGGGCACTCACCGACTACTCGTGGGCGTCTACGTCGACGACCTCGTCATCACTGGCGGTGACATCATTGAGCTCAAGCAGTTCAAGAAGGAGATGATGAACACATTCCAGATGAGCGATCTGGGGCTGCTCCACTACTACCTCGCCCGGAGGTGAACCGACCAAGCGAGCATCACCATCACCGAGGTGCCTACGCGATGAAGATCTTGGAGGCGCAGGTCGCAACCGCAATGTCGAGATCACACCCATGGAGTCACGCCAAACTCGAGAAGTTGAGTTCCGACCCACCGCTTGATGCTATCAATATAGGCGGATCGTGGGAGCGCTACGCTACCTGGTGAACACGAGACCAGATTTGGTGTACGCAGTGGGCTATGTTTCCCGATTCATGGAGAAGCCCACCACCGAGCACCTAGTGGCCGTTAAGCGCATACTGCGGTATGTCGCCGGGACAGTGCACTATGGCTGCCACTACCGGAGGAAGGAAGGAGGCGTTGCTCTTCATGGCTACAGCGACAGCGATCATGGCGCAGACGTCGACGGCCGCAAGAGCACCACCGAGTCCCGTTCTTCCTCGGCGACAACATCATCACCGGCGCCCCGAAGCGTAAGGTGGTGGCTCGTCTAGCCGCGGCCGAGTACATTGCCGCCGCGATCGCCGCTTGTCGTGGGTTTATCGGGCGCGCCTCCTTGCGAGCTCGGGGAGAGGAGGCCGACGCCGTCACACTCAAGATCGACAACCATCCGCGATCCAAATGAGTAAAACCCCGTCTTTCACGCATCGCATAAACACATCGACGCCAAATACCACTACATCGAGAGTGCGTCGAAGAAGGCAAGGTGAAGGTCGAGCCAATCAGCACCAAAGTTCAGCTGGCGGACATCCTGACAAAAGCTCTTGGGCGAGATCAGTTCGTGCAGCTGCGGTCCAAGCTCGGCCTCGTCGACATCAAGCAGGTGTGCAGGGCTTAGGGGGAGATTTGTTAGTTAAGCCTTGACACATGTACTTTCCATTCATGTTTTTTCATGCATGGCAAGATTAGATCGTGCATGCCTTAATTCACGATTGACGCAGAAATCACTGCGATTCCTTTCTTTTGTAAGCTTCATTTCCTTTGTAAAGCTTTCTTTCCTTTGCATGCAAGCTCGTTTTCCCTCCTATAAATAGAGGAGAAGAAGAATAGAAAAGCATCAAGTATTGCAGCACAAACTCAGTGTGTGTTTAGTGTCCAGCCCGTGTGCACATTCGTGTTCTTGTGCAGAGAAGTTCATCCCACCGGCGGCGTTCACCTGGGCGATCCAACAAAAAATTGCAACTTCATCGGCTGGATTGCCAGTCATGAAGCATTTCTTCGCACCCTCTGGTTGCTCGAACGGGAAGCACCTGATGGTGCACTGGTCTCTTCTTTCACCTTCAGCTCGTCAGCATCGCTAAAGTTTTACCACAAATCAATCGAATTGCCGAAAGCATAACAATGTTGACCATGTAGGATAAACAACGTTAATTCAAATTTAACCTGCCTAGCTGACCATGGACCTCTTGCCCATTTTCCCTCGGCAATGATCTCCTTCAGTTCTCCATATGAGCTTACATCAACTATATTACTGCAAGAATGAAAAAGCACTTCTTAGTTCAGAGCAAATTTGTCCGAAAATGATTGAAAATGTACACAAAGAACAAAAGGAACCCGTAAAAGAATCCATATTTTGTACGACAAACACACTAATATTCTTGCTATCTTGTGCTAAAATTAATATCAGCATGCAGTCATTTACTACTAACCTCTAGCAAGAAAAAAAATCAAGATTGCCCCTTGCAGGACAATTCATATTCACAATACCATCTTTAGTTTACAACAAATCAACAAAGTATTTCGTAACTATATAACCAATACTTTATCGAGAAGTCCAACTCCAAGCTTCTGACGTTAAAACATTTATTATGCCTATGGCGAAGGGTGGTACACATACAACATGCAATAAATTGGCCATAAGAGCAAACTATAAACCTTCATTAGGACAAGTTATTCATTCATTGAAAGCAAATACCTATTACGCAATGTGATGGCCTTCTGTAAAAGCGATGCTTGGCTTTCCTCTAGGCGTCCTTCTATATGATCCACCAGTATTGATGGTTCCATAGATACTCCAAACTCCTTTCTTGCTTTCCAGGGACATCCCGCCCCTAGAAATCACAACACTCTTATTTGTGGCATCACGGAGGCCAATTTCAATTCTTACAGGACCTCCCTGTTTAATCAATGGAAGAAACTATCAGAAACAGGCTTATATAAACAAAAAAATAAAAGAAGGGAAAAAAACTCCATCAAGACATGTCTATTTAAATTCTCCGATACAAAACAAGGAAGACTAAGCACAGAAAGTTAATCATTTCATCTTAATTACATTGGTCATACTGCTGGTCAGTATATTGCAGGCATTACTCTCGCAAATGATGGCAATATTAGAACGCGATCTTTTCCATGTGGTGGCATGAGACATTGTTTTGGGAAATACAAAATGGAGTACTTTCAGCCAAGGAATAAATAAGCTGACATGTTCTATCAAACTAGACTCAAGCAAGATCTGATGCACATGCACATAGCCATGCAATAGGGACTAACATACAGACAAAAAGGGGGATTGGAATTTCATAATGGAAGCATGCAAATCTCAATATCTCGATATGGTAAAAACAGAAAAAACAAACTGAACTGGAATTCCACTTCAAGGGAAAAAGTGAATACTTTCATCTCATAAAAGTTAAAACTTCCATCCGGGTGTCTGCATCTCTGAGTCATCCACTTTCAATCTGATTCCTGCTTCTTTGAGTGTGTTTTGAATTGAAGCTACAGCTTCCATAACAGCACCCTTTTTCCAAGAGCTCTTTTACGGTACACTAAATTCAATATGAATCATTCATTCTTTTCGATTCAATAGATCAGATTAGCGAGAATTTATTTGAACTTCCTCTAGTAATAGAGTAGTAGAAATGCCCTTAACAAATCAATAGCTAGATCCGATTTCTACTACCCACTATATACTACCAATATAATGCATCGTAAAATTTCTCTTTTCCAAATAGGCACTATTACAACCTGTGTTAAACAGAAACATTTAAATTCTACTGGCATGTGTATGAATTTGAAAACTGAAAGCAGGTAACAACAGTACAACACTAAATAAAACTCATCAGAAAAAATGGACTTCAATTTTTGTTGGCCTTTTTAATCCATTTTTGACAGGGGAATAGAAGATAGTAGATACAAGAGAGAGGGGGGAAAACTTAATCAGGTCGAGCCTGAGCTTTGTGTGCATAAAAGCATGTAAACAATCAATGGAAAAAGACTTGAATGGGTGCAATCCTTGGCGGAAGCATTAGACGAGCATCATCACCATGGGTCATGATAATCTCGCCAACGAACCGGGTGCTAATAGCCCAAGAAGTCTGCCAAACGTGTTCAATTTGACCATTTTCGCCCATAAACTGCAGACAAAGGGGGAAATCAAAATCATGGGTGTAGCTAAAGCAATATCAGCATTCAGCAAACAAGAAACAATGAAGGTGATGCCAAATGCAGTCTCTGGGAAGTGCTCTGTCTGAATGGCCTGCAATATAATGGTCGACAGGCTGAAATCACTCAAGGATCGATTGCAAGAAAAGAAAGGCAAAGTTTCATGGGATGCACTAATTTCCCAGGTAATTAATAACTTCAGTTTTTAGCAACTATTTTATCAGAATGATATTGTGTTATATTTTATTTTATTTCTCTTATAAAAATTGGGCATGCTCAAGAAGTTGTCCATCGCCTGCCGCTATCATTACAGATCTTATTGCATTACTCAATAATGTATTATGTATCCAATGATCTTAATATGTTGTGATGTTTCAATGTGCAGGCGCAAATGGTTGGTGTGGATTTATAAGTAAGAGAATACAACGTTCCTGGGGCTTGTAGTTCCTATCTAAACTATAGAGCTGCTGCTAGTGAGGTATCCTTAGTTTAAGCAAGTTTCAGATACACTATGTTAGATAATAGATGGTTCAAAATTGAAATATGCACGTCTTTATAAGATATTCATATTGAGTGTTGCAGGTAGAGATTGATCTTCTCACTGGAGCAACCACGATTTTGCGTAGTGATCTTATATATGACTGTGGCCAGAGCTTAAATCCTGCTGTGGACTTGGGGCAGGTGGGTATTATGCGTCTCACTGTTTTATAATTGGTGCCTTCACTTTCATAAGCTGCACTTCCCTTATTGTTTTCATTTGTTGCAGAATAATTGGTCAGTCAGAAGGGTAAGCCAGCTTTACAGTCTTCTAGTCATTTCAGATAGCGGTCGTGAATTAATAATATTGTATTACACTTGAAAATTACAATATATTTTCAAGGACTGCACTGCTATGATCTTTATTTTTAGGGAATTGCTAAAAATCTGTCGTCTGTTTTTTTCATTTGATTTCAATCACTTTTTTGTTCATCCAATCTGCATTTAGATAGGTGATTTGAATCATTTATTTTTTATTAGAGTTCACCAATTCTATTTTTCTTTGTCTAGGTTAGAAAAATTATTTTTTATTTTTCTCTGTGATTCATTTATTTTCTATTAGGGTTATTTTTCTCTGCATAAAAAGTGACATGTATTGAGAGACAAAAATTTGACTGATTTGACAAAAAAAAAGTAGTCGAATGTTAAGTAGACATTCCCTTATGTTTATGATATATTCTATTCATTTACTGCCTGTTACTTAATTTTGGGCATTGGTTCTTCATTTCTTTTCAGTAAGTTCAAATTCATGCCCATATAGAGGTAGACAGAGAAACCCATTTCATTATTTGAGTGTTTACTTCCATAAAAAATATTTGATCTTTTTTATTGCTGTCTAATTATGGGACTTCTTTTTGTTAACTTGATCCTTTGCCTTTTCGGGTGGAAGGGACCTTTGTTCAGGGAATTGGTTATTTCTGTTAAGGAACCTCGCTATCGAATAGTCCGGGGTTCCCGAACAGATCTGAATTGGAGAACAGAAAGAGAGAGAGACACGTGTTTAGGGAGAGCAACAGCGGAATTCTTTTATTGCTTATGATTGCTTGTACATAGGGGGGACCTCCTCCTCCTTTTATAGCGCTCACCTAGGGTTTCGGCTAAGGGACCAACATGGGCCTTCAATGGGCCATGAGGTTTCCCAACACTCCCCCTTGGGCCCTTTGCCGCGAGATGCATATGTCTCATTAAAACTCCAGAAAAACCCAGTGGGAAAAATACTTGGAGAAAGAGTACATAGCATACGCTTACTATGTTGCACGAATTGCCTCGTTAAAACCTTATGCAAGAAAATTTCATGAGAAACTTGCTAAGGAAAAAGAGTACAATTCTCCCAACTTCAATTGTTAATCTTCGAGATTTATGTTGGGTATTCATAATTCATCTTCGAGATTTATGTGGGAGTATGTGAAATATCTCCCCTTGAAATCTGCACTTCTCTAAGTCTCATCATCCCAATTCCTTTCACGCACCTTTCAAAGGTAGATGCTGAGAGTGATTTAGTGAACAAATCTGCAAGATTTTCACATGACTTAGTATGCAATATCTTGATCTCGTTCATCTTATGCAATTCGTGAGCATAGAAGAACTTGGGGTTGATATGCTTCGTGAGATTGCTCTTCACATAACCCATCGTGCTTGGGCAACACAAGTGCATTATCTTCATAAATGATTGTGGAGTTTGCTCAATGTTCAAGCCACACGACTTACGGATGTGGTGAACCATTCTTCGGAGCCATGCACATTCACGAGATGCTTCATACAAAGCAATGATTTCCGAGTGGTTTGTCGACGTCGAGACAAGAGTCTGCTTAGACGACTTTCAAGAAATTGCTGTTCCTCCACATAGAAAAACATAGCCGGTTTGGGACTTGCCGGATGCTGGTCCGATAAATATCCAAAGATCGGCATAGCCAACCAAATTCAATTCATTGTTTCTTCAAAAATGTACCAAGGTCTTTGCTTTCTTGGAGGTAACGGAAGATGTCCTTGATCCCTTTCCAATGCCTTTTGGTGGGTTCTCGCCGCACCGGCTAGCAAATTCACAATGAACGCAATGTCCGCCTGGTGCTATTCGCAAGGTACATGAGCGCTCCAATCGCACTCGATATGGGAATTCTGCTCCCGTGACTTCCTCCCCTCTTCTCTAGGTCTGTATAGGTCTAGGTCTGCTTGGAGTGACCTTCCGACCATTGGAGTCTTTGCAGGATATGCTTTTTCAAAACCAAAACTTTCCAACACTTTCTGCATGTAGGTTGATTGATGTACCAAGATTCCTCTTTGGACATGTTCAAGCTGCAAGCCTAAACAAAACTTGGTTTTACCCAAATCCTTCATTTCAAACTCAGACTTCAAGTATGAGCATGCCTCTTCAATTTCTTCATCCGTCCCAATGATGTTCAAGTCATCTACATAGACGGAGATTATACAGAATCCATTCGAGGATCGCTGTATAAACACACATGGACAATCTTCGCTGTTTGTGTAGCCTTTCTTGCAGAGAAAGTCACTCAGCGATTGTACCACATTCTTCCCGATCGCTTGAATTTCATACAAGGATTTCTCCAATTTCACATTTATCATGTGTTTCTATTTGCTCCGCCTTGGTTCGGGATAGGAATTCCTTCCTAGTACTTTCATGTATATCTCCGAATCCAAGTTTCCATACAAATATGCTTTGTGATAACATCCATTAGCTTCATTCTCAACTTCAAGTTGATCGCCATTGAGATCAAATATCTAAAGGTAATTCCCTATGACCGGAGAATAGGTTTCTTCATAATCAACTCCGGACGTTGAGTGAAACCTTGAGCTACAAGCCTTGTCTTGTACCTTACAACTTCGTGTTTTCATTTCTCTTAGAACAAAGACCCATTTGTGACCTACGGGTTTATATGGGAGGTGTGCGAGATATGGGCCCAAACACCTCTCTCTTGTTCAGAGAGACTAACTCTGCAGTTGATTGCCTTTTCCATTCTTCCCAATCTAGCCTTTTCTTGCACTCGCTAGAGATGCGGGCTCGGGATCATGATCAATGATCGAGGCAATCTTCTTTGCGAAGTATGCATCCACGTTGGCTGTTGCTCTATTCAGGGATTCTCCTGTTATTACAAAGTTTATGGCCATTTCTTCATAGGGTGCTTCATGCACTTCTACTTGCTCTTCGCTGTTATTCCCTATCGCAGGAGCAAGTTCCTTTAGCTTTTCATCGCCTATGTGTGCGCACACATTATTTTCGGCGGCTTCCTGCAGTGGAAGGTTCAAGTCTGGAATTGCATTTTCCGTTGGCTTCTTTCTAGTGCCAGGTCTCAACTGGCTCCCCTTCTTTCCTTGGGGCATTTTCGTGATTGGTTGTGGTAAGTCCTCTCGCCCAGTTTTCTCCAGACGTCTCCGGGTACTTTGGGTTTGAGGAGCCAGATTCTCTGCTCTTTTTCTTTGAGGCCTCTGAACAGGTTGAGGGATACCTTCTATTTTTTTTGGTATTTCCACCCTCTCTGGTGCATTCCTTGCGGGTACATGCGACTTAACCACGCCCTTCAGATCACAAAATGATCAGCGATTCATTTGCTAAATTCTGCAAATCAATTATCTTCTGGACTTCTTGATTTGCTTCATTAGTGTGGGGGTCATGTGCGGGGATCCCAGTGGAATGCCATATGATTTCCCGGTATTTTTCATCCAAAGGTTGATTTCCTCCCCCTAATGATGGGAAACGATCCTCGTCAAAAATGCAATCAGCGAATCGGACTGTATGCAGGTCTCCAGTCATGGGTTCCAAATACCTGATTATGGATGCACTCTCATAACCAACGTATATCCCAGACTTGCAGAGAGGGCCCATTGCAGTCCGCTGAGGGGGTGGTATAGGTACATATATCATACACCCAAATTTTCTAAGATGGGAGATCTTCGGGATGATCCCGTGCACAAGCTGCATAGGAGAATGGATGTTGTAGGTCGACGGTCTGAAATTGATAAGAGCTGCTGCGTGCAGGACTACGTGTCCCCAACAAGTGTTGGGCAAGTTACAACTCTGCAAAAGCGGTCTGGCAATGAACTTAATCCTCTTTATTAGTGCTTCAGCTAGTCCATTCTATGTATGGACGTGCGGTACGAAGTGCTCAACTGCTATCCCTGTTGTCGTGCAATAATCATCAAATGCCTTTGAAGTAAATTCTCCAGCATTATCCATTCTAATGGACTTCACACGATGATCAGGGAAAGCATTCTTAATTCTTATGATCTACGAGATCAGCTTTGCAAAAGCATGGTTTCTTTTGACAATAAGCATACATGCGACCATTTCGAGGAAGCATCGATGAGCACCATAAAGTATCGAAACGGCCCTGACAAGGGCTGAATCGAACATAAAATATCCCCTCGGATGCGTTCCAGAATACAGGATTTCACTTTGCACTTTCATAACAGAGGGTCTAGTTATTAATTTCCCGGTGGCACATGCAGGGCACACAAAATCTTCATGATTCGGGAAATTTTTAACATTAATACCATGACCTTGTGAGTTGTTCACTATATTTCTCATCATTCTAAGACCAGGATGACCTAATCTACCATACCATAAAGAAAATAACTCAGAGCTTCTAAAAACAGTCTTCAAGGAAGTATACACTTCGGGTGCATGAATATTCGTGTAGTACAACCCAGATTCATACGAGGGATATTTTTTCTAATACCATTTTTCCACATACCGCGTGCTTCACAATGCACAAGTATTCTTTGCCATTTTCTTCATTGGTTTCTACGTGAAAACCATTGGCGCGGATGTCTTTAAAGGTTAAGAGAGTGCGTGTTGATTCAGGGTACAAAAGGGCTTCTTCGATTACCAAAGTTGTACACATAGGCAATATAATAGTGGCTCTTCCTGAGCCGATTACATATGAGTCGCTTCCTGCGATCGTAGTAATCTTTCCAGCGTTCTTCGTGATCGACTGGAAATATTTAGACTCTCTTAAGATGGTATTTGTTGTGCCACTATCAACAATGCATATCTCTTCCATTTGGGCGCTACACGATTTCTTTCAAATCTGAACTCCGGTAGAGCTTCGTGCTGATAACGTGTTAAGGAACCTCGCTATCGAATAGTCCGGGGTTCCCGAACATATCTGAATTGGAGAACAGAAAGAGAGAGAGACACGTGTTTAGGGAGAGCAACAGCGGAATTCTTTTATTGCTTATGATTGCTTGTACATAGGGGGGACCCCCTCCTTTTATAGCGCACACCTAGGGTTTCGGCTAAGGGACCAACATGAGCCTTCAATGGGCCATGAGGTTTCCCAACAATTTCATGAACAAGGAGTATCCGAGCATGTGACTAACTCGGATGGGTTGGTTGTCTCGGATGGGACTTGGAAATACAAGATCCCAACTGTGGACACCATCCCTAAACAGTTCAATGTTGATCTACTTAACAGTGGATTCCACAAGAATCGTGTGTTGGCATCAAAAGGTATTCAATTTTTTAACTGGTTGGACTTCTATGAATGCACCAAACCAGCTATTTCTAATCTTGCTTTCTAGGTTGCGGCAGGGCTAACATGCAAGTTCAAAGCAATTTAATATAGTTTCCATAATTTTGAAAGACCATATGGAGGTCTCTCCTTAGTGGTGATGAGTTATTGACTGTGTTTAAGCATGAGGTGCTTAAGTTTGAGTTTGTTTTGAGCGCTATTCTAATTTTGAAACAATTTGAGCTCTGTCTGGAATTTACGGTACGACCGGCCATGTGGGAGCGGTAGCACCGGGGTGTCGGTATTACCGGCCCTAGGGGCGGTGTGAATTTTTCAGAGAGTGCATTCGCTAAGGTTTTTAGAGCGTGCGATACTACCGGCAATGTGAGAGCGGTAGCACCGGCCTCAGGCCGGTGTAAAAATTCCAAAGAGCAGTGTTTTGAGTTTTTGGATGTAGGGCGGTGCTACCGGCCCTTATGAGTGTGAATGATCCAAAAATTATGATTTTAGAAGTTTAATTGCATATCTTTTTAACATTGCTATGTGATGGGTATTTCTTGTTTTTGATGGTCGCAGGACTTTGGTGCTTGATCATGGTGAGGCGGAGGATGATCGGGACTAGGCGAGGTGCGCTGGAGGTCCAGACGGTCAGGAATCGCCAGAAGATGACCGGAGATGGAGTCGCTGCGAGCCTAGAAGATAAGTGAACGGCTGAGATGCTAACTTGAAACTGCTCGGATCAAGGAGAGCCGTTGAATTGCAGTATAGAGGATAGAGTTGTAATCAAGTTAGCTTGAATGAATCTCAATCCTTGATGAAGTTTCTTGAGGACCAAGTAGAACTCATCCAAGGTGGAGCATAACTCAATCTCTACCCTTGATGATGTTACTTGAGAGCCAAGTAAAACTCATCCAAGGGTGGAGGATGACTCATGAGTAGTATAAATAGAGGGGTACGGGTAGCTCTCCCCTCTTAAAGGTTTTAGAGGTTTTGTGCTCCTTTGAGCTTTGCCTATTTTGTTGTGAGGCTTTGTAAACCTCCCTTCTAGAAATGCAAATCATTTTCTCCTATACTTTAATTTAATTTACGCATTTACTTTATGTCTTAAATTCAGCACTTAAATTCCGCAATTTACATTCTTGCAATTTACTTTTCACACATTTGGATTTGCCTCTCCTCCTTCTAAATGCTTATAGATCTTGTGCCAAGGATGTATGATTGATGGATAAGTCTTCTTTAAACCATACCACAATCATCTAGGCAAATCTTGTGTTCTTCCTTCTAAGAAATCAATTTTTGCTTTTTAGAGGATCGTTCTTGGAAGATCAGATTTCTGGTATTCTTGACTTGTGTTCTTGCTTGCTTTGACATATGGAAGGCTATCCAAGATCATCTTGATCATCTAAACCCCACGAGCAAGTTCAAGATCAATCTTTTTGGATTTTGCTCAAATTTGGTACATTCTTCCTTAGATCCAAAAAAGGTCAGAACTTTGATGTTAACCCCTTAGATTGAAGGTTGGAATAAGTTCCTGACCTCCATACGAAGGTGCATGCCAAGTTTTATGAGTTTTGGACCAACCGATCAAAAGTTTGATCATTTTTGCTTTTGGAGTTCGTGTTGATTTTTCTGCTGATCTTGAGCTCGGTCATACCGACTTTGGTGCGATCATACCGGCCTCTAGTGCTACCGGTTCTCCTGCGGTAGCACCGGCCATACAGAGCAGTTAACTTCCACTGATTTGTCTTTGATTGTCTCTTTTGTGGGCTCGATTGGAGTGTCTTGAGTGAGGGAAAAATTTTATTTGGGGTCATTCACCCCCTCTGATCGCCATCTTAGTCCTTCAAATTTAGACATGCATTAAGGATTTGTTTAGTGCTAACGTGCAGGTTCAAAACAATTTAATATAGTTTCCATAATTTATACATGAATTAAGGATTTGTTTAGTGTTTACATCTGCGCATAACCACAAACTTTTTTCCCCCTAAATTTTCCATCTCACTGACAGCGATCCTTGTTGCAGCATCTGAGGAGCCACCTTTGCTGCTTGCAGCTTCAATGTATTGTGCATCAAGAGAAGCAAGCAGAGCAGCAAGGAAGGATCTAGGTAGGGTTTGAAATTTTGTTTTCGGTTCACATCTCGGAGGTGGGAGAAATCCAAAAATTTGGTGAAATCTCAGAATTTTGGATGATCAAAATTCAAAAAGAAAATTTGAAATCTGGAATTTTTGAAACAAAATTTGGTCAAAATTACCCAAAATTCGGCCAAAATTGACAAAATCTCAGCGGAATTCAACAAGTGAAAAATGGTCGAAATGACGTTAAAAATTTTTGAAATGTTTTTTGGATTTTCTTGACGTATCACTAATATTTTCATAAAAATTTCAGATCATGACCAAGCATGAGGAATTTTTTAAAATTCTGACAGTGCTACTATCCTCATAAAAGCCTGACTGGCAAATTTCAAACAAATGAAGAATGGTGCAAACAGCATTATAATTTTTTATGGTCCTAACACATAAATAATGTTCCCATAAAATTTTTATATGATGATCAAGCTTAAAGAATTTTTAAAAATTATGGATAGTGCTACTGAAGGCTGACCAACAAATTTCAACCAAATGAAAAATGGTTCAAACCATGTTAGAAAATTTTTAAAATTTTTGTGGATGGTCCTGATGCATCACTAATATTCCTATAAAATTTTAATATGATGATAAATCTTGAATAATTTTCAAAAATTGCGATTGTACTACTATCCTGATAAAAGCCTTACGTTGCTACAGGTATTGTTTCCATAAATTTGATTTAGCAACCAAAACAAGTTTATAATTTTTGAAACTTTTATAGAAGGATTCTGGGGAAATTATTAAGCTCTCCTAAAATTTTAGGATCATGATCACACTCGATCGAATTTATAAAATTCTGACACGGTTACTATCTCAGTTATCTTCATTCTGTTTTTGAATTTTGAAATATAACAAATGAAAAATGTATACAAATGCTTTAAAATGGTTTTCCAAGAGTTTTGGCTTTATCAAAGCTAATTTCAAATGAAAATGAGTTTCAAGTCCAAAAGCTGGTTCTAATGTCGTGTTTTGGTTTTAAACTTATCATTTTCATCGAATTAATTGTAAAAAGATTTTGAAAATAATTGTAAAACAAAAAACCTAGAGTTGGTCATTCTTAAAAATTCTTGTGTTCAAAATATTTTCAAAAGACCATCCAATCAAACATTATTTGATTTTGAAACTCACCCGAAAACTATACTTGACCCATATTGGTCATAATAGTGCACTTTTGTGAGTTTCACCTTTTGGACCGGATTCTTTGCTATATCTTGGTTCCAAATGGCCTTCTAAACTCATATACAAAAATTCATATATAATATCTTATCTCTTGCTTCTGTTGATTTTTGTGTTGAAAAATTGACTTTGTTTTACAAGTGGTTGTTTTAAAATGATCATTTTGGTCAAAAGTAAAAAAAATCTTGCTTAAAAGGCCCAAATTTGTGAAAAAGCTTTATAAAAATATTCTATTATGTATTCCAAATGTTTTACAAGCCTTAAACTTAAAATCCTTATTTTTGAATCTAATTTAGCCAAAATCTTGCTTTGATCCAAAATAGCCTATCATGCTTACTATTGGATTTTGTTATTCAAGTTGGATTTCATTGTCGTTACAAGTGGTATCTTGGCTTCTAATAGTATTTCAAATATTTCAAGCCATGAGAATTTAAATGTCAATGAAATCCAAAATTGGAGTTGCACCGTGAGACCTTTATGAATTTTGTTTTCCTTTTATGCCTCAAAGCCCATTGTACCCAATTTTTTTTTTAAATAATATTTAATTTTCTCAAAAAAAAATTGAAAAGGTTTCTAAATTTTCCAAAATTCATTTCCTGAAAATTTGAAATCATTTGGACTTTACTTGAAAAAATTTTGCGGATTTTTTATTCAGATTCTGTCAAAACCGGCACTACCGCATCTGAACGACGGTAGCACCGGCGACCGACACTACCGTACCTGTATGATGGTAGTACCGGCTTTAGAGTGTGTTGCTGCATAATTTGTTTCAAAAGAAATTTTGGCATTTCTCTCATTTGAAAAGTTCTTTTTCGAAAATCCTTTTGGAAAAGATCCTTATGATCCCAAAGTATCTTTACGCAGAATTTCAAATCATTTAAAAAATTATTTAAAAAGGATTTGACTCTTTCAAGTGGTATCCTCCTTTTGTATCAGATTACTCATGAATTTGAGCTAATTTGTGATTGTGTATCACTAATTGAAATCTAAATTTCGAAGGAACTTACAATCAATTGTTGAGTCCTCTTTTGAAGCTCAAATGAAGTTTCCAATGCTTACTACGAAACCTTTCCAATCCTTCGAAATATTTGGAGATGTTTCAAGTGGTATCTCTCAAGTGGTTTCAAATTTCATAAAACTTAAAATCAAGCTATAAGTGGTATCTCTCAAGTGGTTTCGCTCGGTTAGCGTGGTTCCGAGAAATTTACTACTTTATATTTTATAAAAGAATTTTGATTCTTGAATTGACATGAGCGCGGCTACGACAAAGAGTAAAAAAATATATCAAGAAATAGATGGGCAGAAGCATAATGAGAGACTCTTTCATGGTCAGATAAACTCCCTACTTTTTTGAGATGAGATCATTTGTCTACTGGTAGAGATATAAATGTGATTATAGTTCAAATAGATAGCGACAAGAACAACATTAACAAAAAAAAAAAGAATTATCTGCTGAAGTAAAAAATGACCAGGAGAGCAAGCATTCTAGAGGTATCTTTTATTCACAGACAAACCATAAGCATTACAGGATTTTTATTTTTCTGAAGAAGGATAGATACACTAGTATGTTCTTACACTGAAGCTATATATTTCTTCCCTGCACACATAAGGGCATGCTGAGGCTCAGATCAGAATTCTTCTCTGTGAACAAAAGCTCCCCTGATTATGGAAATATAAATTCTAGATTCCGGAAGAATCGAATGGGTGATAGATTTGATTTTGTGTACAAATTCTGCTCTTGATTGTAGGAGAAGCTTCCTAGAATCTACCCCACAATCAGAAGCAGAATTTGTACACAAAATCAAACTGGATTCTAGGAGAACAGAATTTGTACATAAATTCAGACTGGATTACAGGAGAATCAGATGAGTGATAGCTTCTGATTTTGTGTACAGATTCTGCTTCTGATTGTGGAAGAAACTTCCCAGAATCAGAAGCATAATTTATACATAAAATCAGAAGCTATCACCCATCAAATTCTCCCATAATCTAGAATCTGCATTCCTATAATCTATCCCAAAGGGGACCTTAAGAGTTATAAAAGATGATGCTGCAGCAACATGATCCTAAAAGGTTCAAGAGGTTGTGAGAGGGCAATAATCACTTGTACTCTTTTGAGGTTATGCTTAAAGAATTTGCGGTCGGCTTCACCAAATATTTCTCTCTTGTAGTGGTTGCTTCAACGTCATTATTTTGATTCTCTCTACGAGATTCATCTTCTTTATTTTTAAAACCGTGCACACTTGTACCTTATCTCACAAAACTTTAATCCGATCTAAGAGCTACTGCACATTAAAAAAGGCATCAGAATATAACAATCTCGCTTCAAAAGGTGAAGAAATATAACGGAACACGCCTAACCATTTGATTCAGACGCCACTCACACCCCACAACCAATCACCGTTCTAACTTCTATTATCATGCATAGGAGGCCCCCAGTAAAGCACAGTAAAGAGCAGGAGGTGTTTCTGAGTGCTGACCTTCTTGGATGGCGAAAATTTGGTGCTTAATTTGCTTAAGAGACCCTTCCATAAAAACAATTTGCTTCAGAGATCACACAGTACATGTCAGGCCATTTCTGCGATGTGTCGAGTACATGTCAAATTTGGGGCACGAGGGAACATTACACAGTTCATTTGGCCTACTAGCTGGAATACTTCTTACTACACATTTGGACTTGGAGGGAGTACTATTTGCTGTTTATACTCCCTCCAAGTCCAAATGTAGGTCGTCTTACACTCGGGCACAAGAATTAAGGAGGTAGGTGAAGTGATCATTTTACCCCTCAATCATTCCCATGTTAACTGGGCAATTGATGATATGAATCCACTCTGTCTCGGTCTCTCCCTCTTGCTAACAATGCTCAGTATTCGTTACAGTTAGGTGGGGGGTAGATACGAGGATTAGAGGCATAGGAAAAGAGCTCACTTAGTGATGAAATTAAGGAAAGGTAAAACAGGAACAAAAGAGTCAAAAGTGCATCGAAATTGAAGAACGACTTGCATTAAGAAAGAAAATATAAAAATGCTTAAACGACCTACATTTGCAATCGAAGGGAGTATCATGTAGCCTTGTCCATCTGCAAAGTGAATAAAACGATGCTCCATCTGCAGTAGTTAGTGACTTTTGATCATCCGTAGGAGGTACAAAATTTACATTGAATTAGTATCAAGAGGTACAAAAAATTTAAAAAGTGAAAATACCAACTTTTAGTACCTTTCGTTACTGGCTCAATGTAATTTTTATACCTCCGAGGATAGTAAAAAACACCTCCCGATGATGGTAAAAACCTCCTGGAGCTATTACTGTTCAAAAGGACTGAATTCCACACTAAATCATCTGTTATCCAGCATGGAAAAGTGAGTACAAGCGGATTTGTTCACACTATGGAGCTAAAAGAAAAAAATAACTTTCTAGAGAAGAATTAGGACAAGAAAATTGAATATGCTGTTGTGCCTAACAACGGCAGAGCTTTCTCCATCATCTCAGAAGATAATCCCATGGTATCATTATCCAATAATTATTCTTTATACAATAGTATATATAATCCAATGCATGGAGTGGCACTATGATTGAATTGGATTCAGTATTAAGCAAACATCCTTCGTGGCAACCACACTGCTGTCCTCCAGCTCGGCCTCCCCAGGCCAGTGGGCCCCGCACACCAAACGCCGCCGCCGCGTGGCCCCCACGACCAGAGAGTCGGAGTCGGAGCCATGGTCTCACCGACAGGTGGGCCCGACTTACCACACGTGAAGTCCGATACAAGTGGGCCCAGCGCAGCCACTGTTTGCCTCTGGCAGCCGACCCGACGCGGTGTTCCAGCGCAGAGGAATAAAAAAGAAAAGGCACTCCTGTCACACGAAATGGAAGCAGAACAAAAAATTAAAATAAAATGAAGAGAACTGCTACGGCTACATGAAGCAGTGAACTCGCTTTCATGGCCGAGGGAGTCACCAGTGCTCCACTGAACCATCAGGAGCTGGATTATTCTCATCGTTAATCCCATTCCCAACTTGAGATTTATGAAGTTTAAAGTGTAGAACAAATCAGTCCAAATAAGAAAGCATTTTTTTAAACGGAGACTTTCGATTTCTATTGTTAGAAGCCATATGTTTTTACCGAGTATACTGCCTTGCTAGTAGAAATGCTTCGCTCCTAATCAACATGCTAAAGCAAATTGAGTTTACCTACAGCTGCTACCTCTCAGGAGGAAGACAGACGCAACTAGCTCAAAATCCAAAACGACACAATAAAATAGAGAGAAACAAAACACGAACAGCCTAGTGAATATTGCTCCGCTATGTCGAACTTTTTTCACCATCGATAATGCCCATTGAAGTTCTTCCTTTCTTCCACCGTATTTGTCATTCTCTGATGGTTCTGACATCTTTTCTTGATAATCTTCATTCATCCGTTATTCGGCGCGTACCTAGACACCCAGGGGCGGAGCCAGTTCAAACCCAAGCCTCGAGCTATTACAGGGACTTTACTGGCCCAGAGGTTATTGGATTTTTCATAGATTTACATGAGCTTTTACATGGACTTTACATGCACTTTTCTTACCAGGCCTTGGGTCCAGACCCGAGTGGCCCGAGGCCTAACTCCGTCCCTGTAGACACCAACCTACCTCTTCTTGCATTGAGAGCTTCATAAACTACTTGCTCAAGCATCCTAGCTCCCCACCGTAGTGCTTCTTTGGCGTCCTCCTTTTTCTACAATTCCGTCCATAAACTCAACTAATGGCAAATATAATGAATAAAGGAAAAGGTTCAGTAGTCAGTTTGTTTCTGAAACATTCAACATTGTGAGTTTTCCATATCGCCCAAAACATTGCTACTATTCCAACAATAATCAGGTTTTCGTTCTCTTGTCAAAATTATTCAGCCAATGACCAAACAGCAATTCCACATCATCAGGTATGTGGTGAAATCTAAAAGCACATTTCAGTACTGTTAAGACAAAACAGAGTAAGAGAAGAAAAGATGATTGATATCTTATTCTGCACCAAATAGGGAAACAAATTAGGTCGAGGCAGACTTTAGTGGTTAAATATTATGGGAGACAAGTTAGCTCTATGCGAAATCACAACTAGAACAACTAGCGGACTTATATTGATATCACATGAGTGGTGGCTATTAACTCAGAAACAATTGTTACGTTTATCACAGAAGTGCTGTCAACAAAGTTTCCATAAACTACTTCAACCTATAGCAAACAAAAAAAACATATAGAAACATATCAAAAGAACGTCGCATCAATCCAAAAGCATTAATTGCTAAAATCCTATACTTTCTACCACATGGAGGGTGTGAACCATCATATCATTAGCTAAGGATACATTTGGCTCAAGGCTAAAGGTTAGATGGGATGATCTCATCTAGCTTTTTTTTTATCCGTCCCACTGTTTTGTTAGATGAATGGGTGGATAAAGATAGTTAACTCTTAAAGATATTTCTCGTAGATGTTGGATAAGCCTATCCTATAAAATTGGCCAGATGAGCTCATTCAACTTTTATCCCACCTATCCCATTCCTCTCAATTTGAACTCCCATCCCATCCATCATTTGCCTCATTTCATCCACCTTTTACCTTTGAATCAAACGGATCCTTCGTGAAAAAAATAAATCAAAACGAGAAACCCATGTTCTTTTTTTTAAAAAAAATGACGAGGAAACTTCAACACTGCCGCTGCAAATTACTCCAGACATATTTAAAAATCTCGTTTTTACAAATGAGATGGTCGATTCGCTGCCAAACAAACGTGTTGATTACTTTCTCCCTCTCGTGTTATGGAAACTGGAGAGGCAAAGGTGATATTCCGGTCCCAGCTGCAGACAGTAACAATCTAACAAACCTCCGGTGGGGCCCACCTGCCAGCCTCAGCACACGAGGCGTACAGCTTGGCCTTCCGCCTCCCTCTGCTTTAAGTATCCCCTACGGGGCAACGGCCGCGCCTCCTCCTCTACTTTCTCTCTCCTCGCCGCGCCGCGCCGCCCACCTCGCCGGCATGAACAACCTTCTCACCGTAAGTACCACCCCCCTTAAGCCCGCCTCCCTCCTGGTCCCCTCACGCTTCCTCCCTCCTTGATTGCTCTGTGGAGTGGCCGAGATCCAGTATTTCAGTGTACGAGGTCGAGATCTGGGTGGGCTAGCCTCCCAATCCCGCATGGGCTTCGGATTCAGGGAGGAGCCGCTTCCCTGCTATTAGAAGCTCGAAATTTGTTGCGCTTAATCAGATTTAGCAGTGGAGTTATTGGTGGGGTAAGGGATTGCTTAGGCTTGGGCGGGGAATCGTAATGCGACGCGGCTGGCGGAAGGAATCGGCTGAGTTGCTCAGCTGCATGCGGCATAGTAGCAGCTTTTAGGTCGGTCGCGTTAGATCTGTTTGTTTGGTTGATTGGTTCCGAGGCAGTTGAGTTGTGTTAGGAGCAGTGGGCTGCTTGTGTGGTTGCTGGTTTCGCGATGGTAGTTTCATGCCTCGCCAGGATGTGCAAGGATGTTTTTCTCTGAGTTTTATCCCCAGATGGGGAGTAAATGTGGCGTCAGGATCATGTCTGTGCGCAATTGCATTGATTGCTCGATTATTAGGTTGAACAGTCATAATGATCGAGTTAACGGCAGTTGTATTCAACTCTTGCAGTTAATTCAAGAGGTTTTGAATTTCTGCAGGTTTGCTGCGCAGGAAAACTACAGAACAATCTTTTTGTGTTCTATGGTTTATGACGTGTTTGTTTGCACGTAGTGCATTGTGTTATGAATTAGGAACGGTTTGCAATGGGAAGGAAGTATTATAATATTGAAAGTGAACTAAATACTCTATTGGCAATTTATCTGTTCTGTTGGGAATGGAAGACTGATGGTTATCGTGTCAAAATGCTTCATTGGGCCATAATCCTGTTATATTTACCTGTTGCAAGTAGCACATTTGGCTTCTCATATTGGATTCATAATCTTGCCTTGTTTTGTACAAGTACTCCAGTATATGTGTTACATATTATAAACATTCCAATTTTACAGGATTCCTTCGAGCTTCCTCGGCGTGATTCGTCAAGAGATGGGGACATTGAAATGGGAATGCATCAGGCTGATGCTTCAGACAATTTAAAAGATTTCTTGAAAAAGGTGTTGTTTATAAAATACTTTAGTGTGCGTCTATGCATTTTGTAACAGTGTTAGTGTCCAGTTTTTCCACTTGGGATTTAATGACATGATGCTTTGATACGTCAGGTTGATGCAATCGAGAGCCTAATCGCTAAGCTGACGAATCTCTTGAATAAGCTACAGGTTAATTCATTCATCCCCATTCGCATTCATTTCTTCTTGTTTCTGGCCCTTATCTGTATTGATTTCCGTGGCAACAATGGAATGTTGTGTCTGAGTACCAAGTTTTTTGGTGAATCTATTCGAAGCCATGCATTTTTGTATAATGCACCTTACTTTTGCTTGTAGACTGCAAATGAGGAATCCAAAGCAGTCACAAAAGCAAGCGCAATGAAATGTGAGTACTTGTTTAGTTTAGCAGAGTTAACCTTATCTGAAATTCATGTGCACTCTTTTGAAAATCTCACTATATTACAGCAATTAAGCAGCGGATGGAGAAAGACATTGATGAAGTTGGGAAGATTGCTCGTATAGCAAAGACAAAAGTTGATGAACTGGAAAAGGATGTATGTTCTCACTTGACACCCTGCTAATGAATGGACATGCTTATAGCGGGAATTATATAAAACTATAAATATCTTCTTATTTTTGTTATAGGGCAAGACCTTTTGTTTTGAAAATTTGACATCTAAATCCACTGCGAACAAACAAATTTTTTTTTCCTGAAACACTCGACTATTGTCCAATTTACAAAACAAGGAATGAGCATGCTTTGCTCATGTGCCTCTATATGAATTTTTAGCTCTTGCTAAAATTTTCACCAAGCCTTCTCATGTGCTATTGCCAATAACTCATTTCTTATTGTTTGCTGCCCTTGTGAAACAGAACTTGTCAAATAGGAAGAAACCTGGATGCGGGAAGGGGTCTGCAGTAGATCGATCTAGAGAGCAGACTACTGGGTAAATTTACCGTTTATCTGTATCTTGGGTTCTGTAGCCTGCATGAATTACTTGTTTATTCACTATGCTTACTGATTTTTTACAGAGCAGTGAAAAAGAAACTGAAGGAACGGATGGATGATTTTCAGGTACTGTGTTTCCTTAACTGGAATATCTAACTTGCCATGTATGTGATGATTCTGCTGTTCTTTGATTAAATGTTTCCTACAATGCGCAATGATCTTAAAATACAACAGACAATTAAACTACTGCCATAATTCCATTTGCTCTTTGGAGCTATTAGATATGCTTCTTAGAGCAGCAGGGAGAAAGCACTCTGCTTTTCCATGCTTATGAGCCATCCAAGTATGAGAAGAGTGAACATCTATCTCTTCATGAGTAGGGGAAGTGGATTTATTGATACTCGTATGTTTTTCTTTGTAAGTTAAAAAACCATTTATGAAAAATGTTTAGCCAATTATTGCACTTTCTACTTTTATTAACTCCCTTGATGGTAAGATTCTAGAAGAGCTTCATGTTTCTTAATCATTATGAGACCTGCTACTAGTCTAATGTCTCTGAAGACTTGTGGAACAAATTTAATGTAGTGTTGCATTACATAAGTGGTACCTTGTTAATCTCTGATGCAGGTTTTGAGAGAAGCAATCCGGCAGGAGTACCGGGAGGTCGTTGAAAGAAGGGTGTTTACGGTAACTGGTAATCGTCCTGATGAGGAGGTAAATAGCAGCAATAATTAATTTTGATGTATGGTTAAATTTGTAGTTTGCTTCATGTCTTTGCCTTACAATGAAAATTTTTATATGTGGTTTAATTTACGCTTTGACTTATGTTTTGCTTTGGACCCTGCAGACCATTGATGATTTAATAGAGACTGGGAGGAGTGAGCAAATTTTCAAAGATGCTATCCAACAGCAGGGAAGAGGCCAGGTATGTGATGTAACATAGGTTGTTGAGTTTGAGGGTGATACAAATTCGTTTTCCACCTCATCTCAAATCTACTTCTACGTAGAGTCTATTATGTACCACTATAAATATGTATCTATAGTTCATAGGAAGAGCAAGCGTTTCATTGTAAACATCTCCTCATATAGTGATATAGCCTTTGTGCTCCCGTGGTTTTTTCCCGAAAGGGTTTTCCACGTAAAATCCCTGTCTCATGTTCCTTTGATCCTATATTTTTGGCGTGCCCTCGAGAGGAGACTTTTGAGGGCGGCCAACCTCGTGGCCATCAAGACAATCAAGGGTGGTTGTCGAGAAGCGACATCCAAATGGCATGGCATTGTGCGGCAGCACGCGATCCTATCTAAAAACCCTGCGTGACATCAAGCGACGTCTAGCTCGGTGACGTCATGCGTGCCACAAAGAAAAAAAAACAAAGGAATATACCTAGAGATTCAAAAGTCTCTACTTGGCGATTTCAAGTCGCCTCAACTCTGTTTCACGACTCGACTCCATACTGAGCGTTGACCCACGCTCTCCCCGACGATTATTCCAGCGCCAAAAGTTCGTCAACACTATCGCCCGCGTTGTCCGGCGTCATGCCTAGGCATCACTCTACGCCATGTCCATCGACAATCTTCTGGCATAGTTGATTCATCGTATTGCTTCTGTTGGAGGTGGATTTCATTGCAATTCTGGTCATTGTGCCTATTATTGGTGACATCAACGCGGGATTAATCATTGGCGATTTCTTCGACGATCCGTCGACTACTATAGGTTACTGCGGCAAGATCCGCACATATAGAGTTTAAGGTGGAGTTGCAGGTATTTCAATACAATGAGTTAATTTGGACTACGCTTGATCGAGGACATTTGAGAAAAAAATAATGTCAGTTGAGGAGACAACTGAATTTGGTGTTCAATCACCGTTTGGATGTGTTGCTATTTTGGATCGCTTGCGTGACTTTTATGAAGGCTTTGGTAACATTAATTCTCAAAATTTGATGACACCTTGATGGTAGATAACATCATACTCTTCGGAGTTATATTGTTTAAAAGTGAAGATTTACTCCAATATTAATTTGAGATGAAGTATTGAAGTGCAAGGAGTTTGCTTCCGCGTGGATACTATAATGTTGCCCGGTTGTCATAGCTCAATACGAGAGGTCTACTGCAATTTATACTCTATTGACGGCACGAGAGTTCCTTTCATCCCGACAGTATTACAGGAGTAGTTTCATACATGTCATGGAATTTAATTACCCTTATAGTCAGCAGTTTGATGTACGTGAAAGTTACATGTGCAAATTGCTCAGTCAATGAGCATTGTTTGCCAAATTTTGTGTTCTAGGTGGATCATTTGAAATATATATGATATGAGTTCTTTGCTATCTATCAAGTGCCACAGGTGATGATTTGGCTTCATAAGAAGCGTTTGGATTAGACTGTCCCACTCTTTCTTATTCAGATTAGTCCATTGGACTATCGAGGTACAAGGTGTTCATGATAATTTGTTTCGGGGAGAGTTGCGTTATATTTTTGGCTACAAGAGGAATTCGTCTCAAGGTGGAGATTATTGAGTTTGAGGGTGATACGAATTCGTCTCCTACTCCATCTCAAATTTACCCCTACGCGGAGTCTATTATATACCACTGTAAATATGTCCCTGTAGTCCATAGGAAGAGCAAGCGCTTTATTGTAAACATATCCTCATATAGTGATATAGCCTTTGTGCTCTAGTGGTTTTTTCCCGAAAGGGTTTTCCACGTAAAATCCTAGTCTCCCGTTCCTTTGATCCTATATTTTTGCTGTTCGTTTTGTAACATAGGTGGTTATACTTGTTATGCGACACCTGTTTAGGGGATCAAGTCCTGTTCTGTGTGTTTTACAGCACCAAAATCTCATCATGATATTTTTGTCTTATCCAGATATTGGACACTGTTGCTGAGATACAGGAGCGACATGGTGCTGTAAGGGATCTAGAGAGGAAGCTTCTGGAGTTGCAGCAGGTGACTTTTTTTTGTATAAGCTCTTCTAAACTGTTATAATTTACTCCATAGACTTGCCAATACAAGGAGATAATATGTCATAAATTACCCCGTTTCCTTGGTTTTGCCTTGTAGATATTCCTGGATATGGCAGTATTGGTTGAGGCTCAAGGAGACATGATCAACCACATAGAGACACACGTAAGAATTGTCCACTTCTGCACTAAGTTTATTAGCAATAGAACAAACAAGTTTTTTTTGTAGCAAACTAACTGAATGTTGCTAACATTTCCCCTGTTATTGCCTTTTCTGTTTCAAGGTTTCAAATGCTACCAACCACATACAGCAAGGCGTGAGTGCACTCCAGAACGCAAAGAAGCTGCAGAAGAACTCGAGAAAGTGGATGTGCTACGCTATCTTCATCCTTCTCGTGATAGTGGTGATCATTGTCGTTGCAGTCATCCAGCCATGGAAGAAGGGTTCTTGAGCAGTTGAGTGTGACTCAAAACAGGAGATCGTGATATATATATATATATATATCTATGTATTGCTTTTCTGTTTGTGCAAGATGTGTAGCTTTGTGGCCGATTTCATACTCTCATCACTGTACCAATGTTCAACGAGACAAGCCGAGATTCCGTTTGCCCTTGGGCATTATTTGTTATTCATCAGCCGATTTCATATGCTTTAACGTGGTCAGCGGTGACACGATACGCAATTGTTCATCCTGGATCTTTTATTGTAATCGTGCATCCAGAATGTTTTATTGCAATCGTGCAGCAATATTAACAACATGTCGGCACGTATGCTGCTTGCTGCTACATCAACCAGCTCATTTATCCGGTGATTTATCGCCGTCTTCATCGTCGTCATCATCCACGTTCAGGGGCTCGAAATGCTTGCCGTCCAGCAGGTACGTGCCGACGGCGAGCCGCACGGCCCAGACGTCCTTTGGTTTCCGCGCCATGATCCTGCAGTAATGCAGATACATAGATGTCAGTATCACTTGAGACATGGCATACATTTGACTGCTTGTACAGTACAACTGGAGAGTAATATATCATCGGGCCAAGTAGTACAGTATATATATATACACCACCTCCCAACATCGCCGGCCTTGACTTGGCCGGCGTTGTATCTGAGCGACGGCATCGACGCGGCGGTCTTGAGCATCAGGGGCGCCTCGACGATGACGATCGGCGAGCCGACCTTGAGCTTCGCCTTGGCGACCTCCGACGGGCTGCTGCCACCGTCCCCGTCAGGCGCGCACCGGATGGCGACGCCGGGACGCCGCCGTCGGACCGAAGAGGCTGGGATTTGCGGGGGTGAGACAGCAGGCACAGCGCGTAGCATCCTTCCTGCCTACTGAAACGAGATAAGAGATAAGTGTGCTGTTTGCTTGCCCGTGTGCCGCCTGCGAGGCTGTGAGCGAAGAACCAACCTGTGGACGTGCATTTGGCTCGGATTCGGAAAGAACTTTCGCGATTTGGTCCCTGCACATTAGGCTATTTTTATTTAGACTTTTTCTCTAAATTAAATTAAGAGCAGTACTTCAATGCTTTCCTTCTCGATACAAGTTGTACAAATCTTAAAACAAGCGAAGGGGTAAGTAATCACTATCTACCCTTTATTCATGCTTTAATATTTGTGCAACTGTAAAAAAGAAAAGCATTGAAGCACCTCTCTTAAATTAAAAGTAAAAATCAAAGCCTAAAGGAAATAGGTAGCATAAAGATCTACACCATGTATAAAAACGGATTACTGTTAAGCTACTAAAACCAAAAAGCAGGCTTTAAGCTATAAGCAAAAGGAAACCTAACAAAGGAGTGGCTTTTTAATTGGCATTTTTCAAAAGCTATGCCTTCATACAATAAAAGCCAAAAGCTGTTTTTTTTATCATTCAAATATTAGTTTTAGATCAATACCACCAGGGTTAAGATAAAATTACCCACCTGCTGCTACGTATAACAGCGGGATGCATTTAAACCGCTTAAACAAAAAAAAAACTGATTTTAAGCTACGCAAAATTTAAAACATGTATCCAAAATAGCTGAAAAACTACAAACAAAAATAGTGAAAATTCACTAGCTAAGAGCCCATCTACGAACATTGTAGACTCAACGAATCAATAGTTCCTAACCGCAGGTGGAGTTTAGGGTCAGTTTGGTTTGCTTCCAATAGCTACCAATGTTTGCCTTACCAAATTTTAATAGCGTTGATCAAATTTGGTAAGCATTTGATTTGCTATAAAATTTTGGTAAAATTCTCTTCTCCCTTGGTTCCCTAGTTCATTTTTTTTTACCAATTTTGATCAAAACATTGATATCTAATTTAATGACTAAATTTTGATAATACTAGATTTGTCTGTAAGACAAATTTATCGTCAAAACCAAACAGCCCTAAAATCTTTCGTGCCAAAGCTGGTCCGTAAGCCTCCACGTGACTCGACTTCGTAATTTATGCACACCCCCGCTGATTAGTGGGCCCCGGTAGTATTTGGTTCGACCAGACCAGTTGAGCGAAGCACGAGCAGGAGGGGAGGAGGAGTTACCCCGTCCAGAACCCAAATCCCGCGAGAGCGCCCTCGGAGCGATCACCTCGAGGTATGGCCATCCGCTAATCCCTGCCGCTCCCACGTTACTCAGCTAATTTCGTGTGGAATTTCTCGATCTCTGATGCAGTTTCGCCACTTCCGTCGCTGAGATTTAGTATCGGGTGGCAGGTTTTTTTTTTTCTGAAAAAAAATGTGGATGGGGGATTAGGGTTTGCTTGATTTCCGGTTGAGTTTTAGGCGATTCGGATGCTCTCGCCGGCGACTTCGTGGTCGTTTTTTACGGCGTTTAGTTCCGAGATGCGAGGTAGCTGAGCCAGTGGTTGGGCTGTGTTTGGAGGGAGGTTGGGGGTGGGATGGGGGCTGGGTGGTGTTGGACTTTGGATATGATTCCTGAGGATGCTATGCAGATTTTTTTTTTCGGTGATGTTGCAGGTGGCTTGGTGAGAACGGAGATGTGAGGTTTTGGAAGGGTTTTACGAGGGTTGTGCAGCGACATTGTTGGTAACTTGGTAAAGGTTAGAGAGGTGGGGTGTTGGAAGGGTTTTGACTTTTCAGGAGATTGTGCAGCAACATTGGTAGATGCGATTATGTGGGTGTCTAGATGTATTTGGTAACAACAACCAAATTTCCTAAAGTACCTTTGCGAGTGTAACGCCAGGGTTGCAACTGCGGTTTGTGGCGATGTTAAACTGGCAGTTAATAATTTTGATGCATCAACTGTTCTGTGATTCTCGTGTTCGTTACGACGCTTGTTTCAGCTAGGATGCCTGTAGCTCTGTTCGTTTGCTAGTGGACTTGGCAACCTGTATTAATTGGGATATTAATTATGCTTGGTATTCTCTGTTGCAAGCTCATTTCTTGAGTTACTTGTGTAATTATGTTCATCTGCTAATCTTTTTGTATTTACAATTTACAGATTTGAGCTTCACATTGGACGTGTTCTGATGGCATCTGATATGAGACCACTTAACAGCAAAAAGGGTGAGATACCCTCCCATGTCCTTGGGAACTGTGGAGCTTCTGACCAAGCTTGTCATGTCAAATTCCAAAGCTGCGATGGTGATGGAAAACCGTCTCGTGCTGGAGCGAATGCCGTTTCCTCTTTGAGTGAGAGTCTCGCTGAAGAGACGGTGTTGAAAGAAAACTGTGGAACTTGCAGTTTCAATTCTGATCATGCTGATGCTTTATTAGTAGATGGAGCCAAAGCTTCTTTAGCAAGGTCGGGACATGCTGACAGTGCAGACCATGATTGTTGTCTGCATGGCAAGACTGAAAGTTGCATGGCTTGTGATGATCTACAGCAAGAGTCTGACAGAGAACAAGCTGGGGGTACAGTGGAAGACCTGTTTTCCTTTAATGATGAAGAGGAGGATGACAGTGACTGGGAACCTTCTGCTCGCTTAGTTTTGAACAGGTGGTTTTGCTTCAACTGTACAGTGCCAAACATGGATGAGTTTACACATTGCATGGTAAGATCCATTTTTTTGTGATCAGGCGGCCATATAGCTCAGTAGAAATTTTATCTTGGTACATCCAGTCACATTTTTTTTGGCGTGTCTTCTTGGTTCTTGTTCTTATACCCTAGAATTGCCATGAGCTTAAGGGATCGGAGGTAGCTGGATATGACGTTTTTGAAACTCATATTGCACAGGCAGCTTTGGTATCTTCTGACACAGGTGCTGTTTCCACTTGTAGCTGTGTTTTGCCATTACTTTCCATTATCAAGTATCAGATATTTATTACGAGTACGAATGCTTATTTCTTTTTCTTTTTTCAGTAGCAATCTTTGTTTTTGCTCAATATAACACATACATTTAAGAAAAGGGCAGACATACTAATAATGAATATTTCTCTCTGTGTTTCTAAAAAAACATTTAAGAAAAGGGCGACCATGCAAGGAGGTTTTGTGTCTGACTTCTGTTTGTGGACAAAGGGTGACCATGCAAGGATACTGAATTGAAACTGGCAACATACTAATAATGCTTCTCTCTCACAAAATCTTTCCAAGCCTCGTTTGGACTTTCGACCAGCTATATGGTTCAATGGAAACAGAACGGTACTCCTTAGCACTATCCTGTCTTTCCAAATATGTGGTCGGCTGACCTGCAGCATCATCCTTCCTGGCTGGAGAAAACTTACCATCTAGTTTGAAGCCTTCCCTTCTACATAAACAATGGCTTCGTGATGTAGTACGACTTGCACTTCTTCCTTGCATGAAAATTCTCTTTAGATGGAAACAGTGGTGGAGAGCCCTACTGGTATAATTGCATGAGAATTTATTGTCTTCAGAAAATTGCAAGCTTCAATAGAAGGCGTATTGACAAACCATCTAAAACACTGGAATGATGATAGAGAAGGAAGTAGAATGGTGTGACACTGTAACCCAATATGTTCACGCTTAGCACAGTGGTTAAAGTAACTGAATGTGTGCTACTGCATCAAATTTTCATACGCCTATCTGTGTTGAATAACTCCTCAATTGGTCACGCTTTTACGCAGCATTGCCACGGGTATCTACAGCGATTGGTTTTGATGAAAGAATGTTGCTCCACAGTGAGGTAAGCTATGAACTTATGGTTTATGTAATTTGAGTTAGCAGATAGTATATACTCCCTCCAGTCACAAAGACATGTCATTTTGAACATAGGTACAGTCAAACTTTCAAAACTTTGACTATTAATATCTTTTTAAATATTTAAATTGGATACATAGAAATCATATGTATAGACGTGTCTCGAAAATTACTTTCGTAATATTGTAATTTTATTGTGTTTTATAAATATATTACCATAGAAATTAGTGGTCAAAGTAGTGTTTTAGAGACCGCGTCGATGTCCAAAACGACATGTATTTGTGACCCGAGGGAGTAATGTTTGGATCTGAGATCCTACATCAAGAGTGACTGCTCTTTTTCTATCTTTATAAATGGCAAGGATGATTGGTATAAATCTTAGTTTCTCTTAACTGTGGTGACAGTGAACCTTTTCGTTTGATTTCTTCTTGTGTCTGGGAGATGCATGTTGTACAACGCAATAAAGAACAAAAGGAGTTTCTAAGCACAATTTTATATTTCTGATTTTGCAATTAAACAACTTGGTTCATTTTATTTAAAGTAAGGCCATAAATACTCCTTTCTTTTGTTTTCTGAATGAATATGAAAGTATTGTAAGATGGGGTTTTGTTCCTCTATTCACATTCAAAGAAAATGATTTATTCTCTTTCAACATAAGGTTATAAGAATTCTTTCTCAAAACTAGATTCATTTGAGACATTGGTTCATGTAAGTTCCCATCTATTGGCCTCCTCTATTTTATCTCAATCAGAAGGAATCATCTGTAATTTTTGTTGAACTGATGTCTAATATTTTTTATATGCTACAGATAGAAATTAAACCAAATCCACATCCAGAAAGACCCGACCGCCTTCGCGCAGTTGCTGCTAGTCTTGCTGCTGCAGGTGCACACTATCATTAACTATGATATTTGTTCTCTCATTTAATCAAAGGTTGGTTTAGTAGTGTGGCTCTTTTTTGTGCACTCAGAAAATGCTACTGCAAAAAAACTCATGCGCAAAAGTTTTGAGATATATCTAATATTGCGCAAATATTTAATGTAGATCTTTATGCTAGCCTGCTCTCAAGCTGTATTGTCCAACATAATCTAAAAATATAGATGATGTCTAATCTTGTAGACAGCAGGGGCATTAATTGCCGACTTTTGTTGTACTGTAGTCTGTAGCAAATACAGATAACATAATTATCCTGGCAACCATATTACTTAAAGTGCTTTGATGAACTGACCTTTCTATGCTACTACTTACCAAGTAAACAGTAACCTATATTTTCAATATTTCAGGAATCTTTCCCTCAAAATGTGCTTTGGTACCTCCTCGAGAAATCACTAAGGAGGAACTTATAACGGTAAGTAAGAGTCTGACAGGTTGTTTTACATATTATTTAGCTTTGATGCCATGTGTTTCCTTTAGCATAGATTGTTCATTTCATTGTCTTCTTGGTAATCCTAATACATTCAAATTGTGATAACTTTAGGTCCATACTTCAGATCATGTTGAAAGTATCGAGCAGACAAAGAACATGTTTTACAGGTACTGTCTAGTTCATACTTAGTAATATCATTGTATTTAGTGTTTACATTCTTTTAGTTTTGTATTTTACGGTTCATTTTAATTATAATTAATGCATGTTCAGCCTGTCTTGACATTTTTGTGTTCTAGCATTCCTTGAAAGGTTTTCATTGTTGTAATGTCATTCTGGGATCATTTTGTAGCTACTTCACTTCAGATACTTATGCAAATGGATACTCAGCATGTGCTGCCAAACTTGCAGCAGGCCTATGTGCTGATCTTGCTAGTTTGATAGTGTCCGGGCGTGTCCGCAATGGCTTTGCACTGGTACTGTGTCAATGATCTTGTATCTTCATATTTTTTTTCATCTCACTTCTTTTTGCACAGTGCACCACAACGCACTTGGGAGTTCTGTATTAATATACCTTACATGTCTGTTGTACATGATGCTGACTCTGTCTACTGGAGGGCAGGTGAGACCTCCTGGGCATCATGCAGGGGTGAAACAAGCCATGGGCTTTTGTCTTCACAACAATGCAGCAGTGGCTGCATTAGCTGCGCAAAGAGCAGGTGCCAAGAAAGTCTTAATAGTTGACTGGGTAATGCTAGTTACAAGTTTGCACTTGAATACGTTTCATTACATTTAGTTGGCATCTTTGAATAAAAAGAATACCTGTACTGTATCTATTTTAATGCCAGTAGATACAAATGGATGTTAACCAACCAATCTCATCAGTAGTATTCTCTACTGTTATTGCAGGATGTGCACCATGGCAATGGCACACAAGAGATATTTGAAGGGAACAAATCAGTGAGTTCCCATGTATCTCTCTTTTTTGTTTAAATTGTTCTATCACTTGGTGTCTTCCCTTTTTCACGGCAGGAAAGGTTCATTTTCTAATATTCTATTTTTGGTATTATAGTTCATTACATTTTCTATGATTTTCACTTATTTTTATGGCCTATTCTTTTATTTCCGTTTTCTATCCGCCACATGTTCTCAGATCTGACTTTTTTGTTGATAAGCCAAAACTGATCATTAATTAAATAATTAAGTTCGGTGGGCTAGAAATTAGAAAACTAAGCCTTCCTCTAACATTGATAGTTGTGAGAGGGGAATTTGGCCTGTAGCAGTGGTAGCATCCTAAGAAATTAACCTCTAACATCAATAGTGGTTAATAAGTTTGCTCTTATGTGATCTCAATTAGGGTTCACAAAATCATTTTTTCGGTTTTTGTTCGATTTTTTATTTTTGATTGTCGGCAAAAAATGGTAGAGACCGAAGAAGTTTGAATTTAGAAATTTTGAACTCGGCGGTCAAACATCGGTGGAAAAAAAATCGAACGATTTTTATTGATTTTCGACTGGTTTTCTTCGATTTTTGACCGATTTTCGAGCAATTTTTTTATTTTCGGCACATCGAAGGAAAATTTTAAAAAATTATCTACAAAATACCTTAGAGAAATTTCAACAATTTTTGAATTCATTTAGTGCTTCTGGAAAATAAAAAACAACAATTAATGAAAAGGAACAGAGACACTATCAAATTTTTATAAAAAATTATAAGCTTGATCAAGCTCTTAAATTTTAATGCCCAAGGATCATGTATTAAAATTTTCAAAAATATTAGACTTCATTTAGTGCCCCTAGAAAATCAAAAACAGAAGAGCATATACAAAGACAGTAGCACTGTTAGAATTTTTTAAAAAATACACAGGTCTGATCATCATCTGAAAATTTCACAAAATCATTAGCATTGCCTTTGAACCTCACAAAATTTTTCAAAAATATTAGACTTCATTTAGTGCCCCTAGAAAATAAAAAACAGAACAATATATAAAAAGACAGTAGCATTGTCAGAAGTTTTTTAAAATACACATATCTGATAATCATCTGAAAGTTTTACAGCATCATTAACGTTGCCTCAGGACCTCACACAAAAATTTACAAAAATTTTTAACACTTAATGATTAAATTTTTCAATTTTTTCGTATTTTTTGAATTTGCATTTGAACTCCATCGGTTTACCAAGCGGTTTTAGAGATCGAACCAGCTCAATACGCTTGATTTTCCCGATTTTCGAGCGATTTTGTGAACCCTGATCTCAATCCCCACAAACTTTTTCAGACGAAAAAGATCCATCCGTTCTCATGATGCAAAACGATTTGCAAAACCTTGAGCGGTAAAATTTGTCTAAAAAATAACTGCATGGCCAGCGCGGCGGAAGACGCGGGGAGGGGACAACATGGCTCACTGGATAACACACGCACTGGCTGGAGGATGGAGCAGTGGAGAACCCAGGTTTTTTGTGGACATCACTTGAGCATGGGGATGAAGTAGCATAAATCATGGCAATCATACTGATCAGGCAACATCACTATTCTCTTCTCTCCATTGAATGATCCCTATGAAGAAGACAATCTCCTCTTAACACATGCAGCGGTCTATTCCTCTCACCAGCTCTAACGTAGTTAGCGGTTTGTTCCTCAATTAACCGCTAAGCATGTTAGAGTAAACCTTATATTTCTAACTCTAGTATGGTGAACTTATTTATCAATATTGGCTTACCAACAAAAAATTTCGGTTCTCAGATGCACTGTCTATTATTATTTTATGGAAGAATGGGCATCATATGGTTACTAGAAATAGAAAGAGGGTTAAAAAGTAAGCCATTAATATACACTGTGAAAGTTGTACCCAGCTCCAAATTGGAGTAGAAAAATGGACTATCCCTCTTTTGTTGCAAAATTATGTTGGATCATTTTGTTTGGTCATGATGTGGACATTTAGGTGCTAGCACCCACAAGGATATGAAGTTGTAGTTTTCTTCCAGTGCTAGCTTCTTTTTTCTAGCACAATAACTTGGTATATTAGCGCTGGAGATTTAACTTTTTTTTCAAGTACACTAATTTCAACACCTTAATGATGTAATCTAATATATGACCTTAATCACAATATATCCATATGTCTGGTGGATGTCGTCAATAGATGTGGGGTCACTTGGCCCCACAGTTTTTCGATGAATCAATGAGGCCCCCTTGTATTAAACTATTAATGCTCTAATCAAGATATGGCGATGGTATTGACCACAGGGTTCTAATCCTGGTGCTCCGCCACTTATATGTAGAGTGCAATCGGGTCGGATATTTCCCGACCAACTGAACCAATTCGGAGTGTATTTGGGAAAGGAAGTTGGTATCCGGAAGTGTTTGTCAGATTCGGAAATCGGAATCGGTATTGGGTTGTAGTTGTAGAATTCGGAGTTTTTTTTGGGAGTGGTTTCCAACGGATAGGGAAATATTCGAGTTTTCCCCCCCGGTAATATCTGATACAACCTATTCGGTAATATCCGAATAAGCCTCTTAGGTCTTAGCCCATCTGTCCATGAGGCCAACTGTGGCCTATCTAACCAGGCCTATCTCCTATTGCTATTGCCCAACCGGCCAGGCCAAGGGCCTACCCTTGACGCCTCCAACTTCATCCAATCCCCAACCCTAGCGGCGCAGCAGGGGCAGCACAGCACGCCACCGCTCGTCCTGCCGACCGCAGCTCTTCCCTGTCCGCCTCGACTGCACCCACCGTCTGGTACAGTGTCTAACTACTGTGATGCAGTCCCCAGTTCTTGCTGTTCAGAAAGCAGCCATTTCTTCTATGTTGAATCTGCAAAGAGATGCTGCCATTTCTATGATTTATGTGATATGTAGGGACACAAATCTATGGTTGTAGTTTGGACATATTTGGTTGGTAGGCCAATGTTATATGTGTGTTATGTTTGGTCTCTGTTTTTGCGCGTTATCCAACAAAATATTTGTTACCATATCGAGACCGATTTGTATTCAGTATTTGTGACTGATACTATTCGCATTTGTATTCGTATCCGGCACTATCCACCCCTGACTCCGAATCTGAGAAAAAAATATGGAACCGGATACAGGATGAGTGATTTCTGACCGTATCCACTCCGATTGCATTTGCACCCCGACCGATATGTCACAGTCACAATTCTTATCAGTCTTGTATAGAGTAATATTGTTCATTTTACAGACCAGTTATCCTCTCTCCATGCACTGTTCTTTGGTCCGCCATTCTGTATACTATATTTGATATATTTCCATTTGCATGCCATTTCTACTATAATGAGCTTGTTGTTTTTCCAAATTTGCAGTTCTTATATGGATTTTTTTCTTTTTTCTTTTTGCTTCTTCAGGTCTTGTACATATCATTACATCGCCACGAGGATGGCAGCTTCTACCCTGGAACTGGAGCAGCACACGAGGTGGCTATGTTTGACACGTTCGAATATTTTTTCCAGTGAGCCAGTTAAATGAAATTATGACCTGAGCTAAAATATGGTACACGGAAGGATAGATATGTAATTCAATATAATCGATATCCGATATAGACAGCTGTTTTTACTTATCAGCGGTACTTGGGTCTTATAAAGTTAACCACTTTATCAGGATCCAAATTTTCCTGTCTGTTTGTAAGTGAAACGCCCTGACAAGACTCGAGCGAATTGAACAGCTTAGTACAATAGGGCGTTAGGACCAGAGTCTAAATACTGTGTAGCACATTAGCTTTGAGCATTATTTAGAGTGGTGAATTCTAGTATGCATTTAAAGTTCATTTCTAGTACTATACGTCTGTACTACATCCAGTTGGACCAACTATCACTGGTTAACCTAATTTGGGATGTTTGTGGTGTCTCTTTTGACAATTGACATGACTCCTTTTCATCAAAGTTTGATCCAAGCTGTGGAAACTTGTAGTTCAAATTCATTCATTTTATATTTATGATTTCATGCACGGATATCACTTCAGGTGGGAGTTCTGGATGGTCAAGGATTCTCCGTCAATATACCTTGGAGCCGTGGTGGTGTTGGAGACAATGACTACATCTTTGCTTTTCAGCATGTGGTGCTTCCGATAGGTAATGATTGAAAGGGCGACATTGAGATATGTGCTAGTCTCCTTAAGTTGCTAATAACAATAATTTCTCAACCTAGCCTTGCTTAACTGTAATGTGTAGAAGTCAAGAGCAGCCCACTCTATTCTCTCTTCTTCTTTTTTGTAATTCTTATGTGCTTTTTTCTTCTGAGAGACTTAGCATTTTAGATCCTTAGTAGAAACAGCACATAACAGATATATTCACCACATTGGAATGAAGACTTGGTTGTTTGATATGGCAGGGTGTTATTTTTCTTTTTGGGGAAAAACATGTCTGCCTACAATACTTGATTTATTTCATGTTCGTGCCTCATCGGCACGTCTTTATGTAATATTACCCCATTGCTTTCTTGAATATGCTGTTTAAGTTCGCACTGCATGTTCTCATTTTAGAGATTTTTCTTGTACGAGTGCAGCTGCAGAGTTTGCCCCAGACATCACGATTATATCTGCAGGATTTGATGCAGCGAGGGGTGATCCTCTGGGTTGTTGTGATGTAAGATTTCCCCCAAATTTAGTTGCTCAATTCTAAAAAAATGTACTTGTTGTTTTCCTCTTTTGTGTATGCATTATTTTAGACAACTGTGATGATTCTGGGATACGTTACCTCCTTACTGTGGAAATGGATGTAAAGACTTCTGACTCACGCAGAGGACTTTCTCCTCGTAGAACATAGGTTAACCTTTTATATTCACATTGTATAGGAAAATTATGTATATTTGGACTTCAGAAGCTAGATTTTCAACTGCACCTGTCATGTTTGTACTTTTTTTTGGGACTGTGTTGAAGCACCAAACTTTGTTAATAGGGTTCAGTCCATGGTTGTCACGGCGTCGCTTAGTCGCCGCCTAGGCTTCCAGTTGCCGGGCACTGACCGCCAAGGGGGTTCGCCTCACGTTGCGACGGCAAGTCGCCCGCCTGGCTGTGTCAGGCATCGCTCGGGGTGACTAGGCGTCGACTGCCATTGCCTGGGCGGTCGCCTAGGGCTTTCCGCATGGCCCATGTGGCCTGTACTAAGTGCTGGACCGCAATTGGGACTTGGGAGCTCAGTAGTCGGCTAGGGTTGGTGCACTAGGGTTGGGTTGGCGGCTTGGGAGCAGCGGCGGTGGCATGGGCGGGTCGGCAGGGGCAGCGGCTGGCTTGTTGCTGCATTTTGTTTGGTCACCTAATTGTTGCCTAGGCGGGCACCTATGTGCCCAGGCGCCCTTGAGGCGACTCACGTTGCTGGGGCGCCATGATAACCATGGTTCAGTCTCTTATACCGCTATTGCTTCTATAGGGATGAGCTCATTGGTATGGTCGCGCTATGCATCACTGTTCAGTTTGTTCTATCATATTTGGTGGTAATTACTAGAGCTTAGTCAAATAAGAAAATGATAACTTTGCTAAAATTCTCAAAAGGTAGATTGAAAACTAAACTTTCCATGCAACCCTCAACATTGATATTATTCATGCCTGTTTGCTACTTGGTTCCTGCAAACCATTAGTTTTTTTTCCCTGGTTGATATGCCAATGCACGCCTAATCATGTCAATCCATGGCAGTTTTGATTTATTGAACTTCATCATTGATAGGTGACTCCGGCTGGATACTCTAGGATGACATCC
Source organism: Otatea glauca (assembly GCA_036346275.1). Classification (NCBI taxonomy): domain Eukaryota; kingdom Viridiplantae; phylum Streptophyta; class Magnoliopsida; order Poales; family Poaceae; genus Otatea; species Otatea glauca. The sequence goes on from CM070723.1 coordinate 50,143,461, forward strand.
ATGTTAACTTCTTGCTCAGAGGGAAGATTGTTGGTTATACTTGAGGGAGGGTAGGTACCCAGTTCTTTTCTTAATTTAAGAAGATAAAATAAAAATTCAAAAAGTAGGCAATACCTAGAAACTTGAAATTTATCATGTACAACTTCTGTGCTGTAAGCTGGGACACCAAACCCTGTGTCATCATCGTGGTCATGATCTTTCTATTTTCAATAGAATGTATATTTTTGTTCCATCAAATGTTAGTGCGCGGATGTACTTAAGTACTTTTGTTGCTGGATCAAGATCCTAGGAAATAATTGCCTGGATACTGCCAGTAGTAATATCGGGTTGTCATGTGAACACTACTATGTGTAACATTCTTAGAGTTCAAATTTGTAGGCAATGATTCTTGTTTTTTATTTTTTCCATTTTATTTTTCTCACATAAGTAAATTCAGTGTAGATATTTATTTGTGAAGCCCCCATCAAGGCATCAGCACTTATGCTGTTATGCATTCATTGCATTGTTTTCATTCTTGTCCTATCTTCGATGTGCAGATACAATCTTCGGTCTATATCCTCATCGGCTACTGAAGTTGTTAAGGTTTGTATTCTTCGCAATAACATCTGATTCTTGTAAGAATGGGTTGTGGAAATATCACAATTAGCTCTAGCTATGTTTAAGTGGATCAGCTACTTCAGCATCATCTGGTATCTTCATTGTCGATCATGAAAGCAAAACTTTTATGTGCCTATGAACATCAAAAGTGCAAGGACCACATTTTAGCAACTAACTGCACTTTGGATTGTGGTCGTAGATAATTCAGGGTTTTGACATTGTCATCCTTTATTTATTGTAGAACGCAGATATAAAAATACAGACAGCTAAATGAATTATTACAGCTGAGAGATCATTTATGATTATGATGTCATCTCAATGTTCACACATCCTGATGATATTTTGACACATGCAGGCCCTACTTGGGGATAATCCAAGTTATGATACAGTTTCATCTGCACCATCAAAGGAGGGCTTGCAGACTGTTTTACAAGTCCTGGAGATCCAGCAACAATATTGGCCAGTTCTAGTTCCAACCTATGCATCACTTCGGGCACAACAGGGGTCGGTTGTTTCCAAATATAGTGAGTGACGAAAATGCAACCAACATCATCACTAATTAAATTAGATAAACATTATGAAATGTATATGACCTTGATGAGTACTTCAGTAGCGTAGCTATTTTTTCTAGATACAAGGTTTGGAGTAACCAGAATCAAACAGGCGCCCCTCTGACAGTTGTGCTGATTTTGAGCCAGTTACTTTCCAGTTTCCACATGGTTTGGAAATGGTGCTAATTTACTGGTTACTGCACATAACCAGAGCTAGTATTCACCAAACTATAGGTTTTACACCTGAATTAGGGCTTCCTAATTGACCTTTTACTTCAGTTCTGTCTATGTTAGATTTATTTTACTTCAGTTCTGTCTATGTTAGATTTATACTTTTATATAGATCTGCCATTTTCATAATATTTTCTGAAAATAGAAGAAAAAAAGGAATCTGTTGCTTATTATGTTCACCTTAAACCAGTCAAAATAGCTACTTACCGCCTGCTTCAGCAGGCTCCTGGACAGTTTTGAGTCCCCAAAATTTGCAATGGTGTTCTGCACAGTAGCAGGCTGGTTGCTGTTGCTAGAGACCTGTCATGATAATAGGGTGTTAGCCTTCTCTTTTTCGAAACACTAACTAATGGTAAATAAATTGTAGTAGATCATTGGGTGGTAATGATGTTGCTGTCTTCTATTTTTTTTCCAAGAAAATATGGATGAACTCTTGTTAAACTAGCTAAGTTACCCTTGACCAATACCAACTTGCTGGTTACCAATTGCGCTAATATTTAGAGCTGTGCTGCAGCTTCCTATGCTGACATTGTAAAAATAATGGTGTGAATGGGTGATATAATGGGGAGGAATAAAAGGGATTTTTCAGCATGCATTAAATTGCAAAGCCCCCTGTGCTATTTTGGATTCTGACATAGGCAATGGAAGCAACAAAACACGCAAACATGTATTTCAAAATTCAATACATTATTGATCTGACTTGCAAACCATCCAACTGAAGCAAGGCTAAGAAACAATTTTGAACAGTGTTTGATCTTTCTTGCTTCCTACTGTTGGTGTAGATAACCGGATGTTTGAACTTATTGATCTCTGACTTGTACTTTATAGAAGCTATCTGAGCATTAATTTTTCATGTATGCTTGTTTTTCCTGTAAAGCGCGATTACAATTTTTTTTTTGATATATTCTCTTTTTTGGATTTATAGTTAACGAGGGAAACGAGCTGAAGAGAAGGAAGCATTTAGGAGTACCAGGACCCTTCTGGTGGAAATGGGGAAGTAAAAGGCTTCTGTACGAAGTACTATTCGAGGGCCGCCGACTGAGAAAGATCAAGGCGAGTGGAAAAGGAAAATTGAGTGATAAAGCAGAAACCTAAATGTGTAGTGATGCGGAAACCTGACTGCTGATCTTCTCAACATGAATAGTGTAGTGGGCTGACTGGAGTTCCAAAAGCTTATTAGCTTGCACATACTGGATCAAATTTTGACTGAACAATGAAACAGTAGTCGATGATTTTAGGTGAAGTTTGACATCAATCCTTTTTTATTGACATGTATCTGCTGTGCTAGCAATACATTAAAGTTTACCATCCATCGCCGCCGAATGATCCTGATGTTTGCTTCTGTTATTTCTTCTTTCCCCCATAGCAATCTAGATTTCACCCCTTGCATTGGCAAACTAACCTGATTGGATTTTCCATTTCCATTTAGTCACTGGAATTCCATTATGAATGTAACCCATCGTGAAGGGAATTTGAAGATCTAGCATCATTTCTAGCTAGCTTTACCGACATTGAGCTCTTATCATCGCGATTAGACATTGCTGCTTTTTTTTATTGTAAGGATTGATACGTATTTTTACTCTGCCAAGGTTCTGTCTTTGTATTCTGTTCAATGATTTAGGATTTTTCATGTACTAAACATGAACCAGATGAGTACTGTCTTTATGGAAATGGTCCCCCTATTGTAGAGGAGCTGTTGCATGCATGTTACTCTCTTCGATCAAGTGTTCAAGTTTACAGGGTGTATTATTTTGAACGGATTTGTTTATAAATATAGGATGTATTTCATATTCTCATACAAAAATCAGTGTGAAGTTTCTTTTACACCCTTCATAAATATTCAGATTTACCTGATATCTCTTTCATGCATGCACTAAATATAATGCTTAGAGATAATAATTAAGGATATTTTAGTTTTTTTAATATCTTCGTTGCATGTGTCAAGAAAAAATACGTCTATAAACATGGACTGAGTGAGTACTCCTGTAACTTATCGCACTCAAATCGTCACTTTACTTTTTTGATCTGCACCTCTGATAACTCCTCGCATCTGTCATCCATCGGTACAGAAACTGACTCCTGTCTTTTGATCTTCAGCTATTCACTACCGACCAGGACTCGAAAGAAGCGTTGATAAGTAGGTGACCACAAGGGTGCATCCACTTGGGACTTCTGGTTGGAACCAAGGTTTCAAATTTCGGTTTCGGAATAAATTTCGCCCCGGGCCGGATAACAAAATTTCGGAATTATTTCGGATAAAATTTGAATTTGAAAATTCAAATCCGGTCCAATCCGGAAAAAAAAACCGAAATTCGGCGAAAAAACCCGAAATTTCGTGCGAAATATCCGAAATTTCGGGTTTTTTTCACTGGCTGAAAAGTTGTCTAAACGTTATCGAAAAATTTTGAAATTTTTTTTGGAGGTTCCTGACACAATGCTGATGTTCTCACAAAAATTTCAGCTGATTATCACACCTGAGGAATTTTTAAAAATTCGGAGAGTGGTACTGTCCTGATAAAACACTGACCGACAAGTTTGATCGGAATGGAAAATGGTACAAATCAAGTTATAAACTGTTGAAATTTTTTGTGCATGGTTATGATCCATAACTAATCTTCTCATAAAAATTTCAGCTGATTATCACATGTGTGGAATTTTTAAAAACTCGGAGAGTGGCGCTGTCCTGATAGAACACTGACCGACAAGTTTGATCCGAATGGAAAATGATACAAATGAAGTTAGAAACTGTTGAAATTTTTTGTGCATGGTTATGATGTATCTATAATGATCTCATAAAATTTTCAGATGATGATCAAACTGTATGAATTTTTAAAAATTCGAACAGTACTACTGCCATGTTAAAAGGCTTACCGGCAAACTTGAACAAAATGAAAAATTATGTAAACCATAATTTTTTTGAAAATTTTAAAGAATGGTGATAAGGAAGTTCTTAATATCCCATAAAAATTGTGATTCACGATCACACTCTAGTGAATTTATAAAATTCATACAAGGCACAGTACCATTTATGTTCTTTTCTTTTTGATTTTTGAAATATAATATAACAAACGAAGTTTAATGCTTACATAGATTTGATTGACCAAACAAACAAAGTTTAAATTTTTTGAAAAATTTATATAATGTTACTGAGTCAATTATTAATCTCTCAAAAAAAAAATAGATCATAATCACACTCAAGAAAATTTATAAAATTCTGACAATATAACTGTCCCAATTATGTTCATTCTGTTTTTGATTTTTTAAAGATAACAAATGAAGTTAAATTATTTTGAAATTTTTTATGTATGATCCTAATCTACTAAGTATAGTACCATAAAATTTTCAGATTATTATCATGCTTGTACAATTTTATAAAAATCTGTGATGTTTCGACAAAATTTTAAAATGTTTAAAAAATTAGGTTTTTCAACAAATTTTCATAGGAGATGACTTTCCTAAGGGTTATTGGACCAAATCCGGCCCTAAAACTTTCAAAACCGGCCAAAAAACGCGAAATTTCGGATTTTACTGTAGCAATTTCAAATTTTTTTAAATTTTTTTCCCGGTCGGTACTTGAGATCTCGGGGTGGTCCGAAATCCGAAATTTCGCCGAAATTCGCCGAAATTTTGAACCTTGGTTGGAACTCCTTTCGCTAGAATAAATAATGCACAACGTTAAACTTGGAACTTTGTGCCCTAGAACGCTCGGGTCCACGCACTGGCAAACCAGAAAATTTTTGGAGTATGAGCAAACTTAACTATGGCAAATATACACAAACAAATCTATATACACATCACACAAACAAAATTGAGAACCACAAAAAGTTTTTTTACTAAAAGTATAGTCTAATACACATGTGAACATTCTATGGATGAAAACAAAGAAAGATGAAGGCCGCGTAAAGCGCAGTTGGCAAGCGCGCGGGATGCGCGTGTTGCCAGTCCGGGTTCGAGCGCCACTCAACCCGGGTTCTCACAGAGCTGTGGACAAACGCGTGGGGGTGTGTGTGTATGCGTTTCTAGCTCAGATGTTGTTTCTTCTTCTTAAATGAATGCCAATGCTCCTAGCCATTTAAAAAAAACAAAGAAAGATGAGTCAAGTACCTCATTACGACACTACCAAGGCTTCGATGATTCACTAACAAAAGTACAATCACACATCAAAAGAGACTCTAAAAGAGAAAAATACGTTGATTAGGTCATCATATAACATAAAAAAAATTCACATTGAAGTATTGAACTAGTGATTTACAAACCACTAATGTTCTAATTACACTTTGTACTAGGCAAACTCATTTTCTGAGTCTTTATGATTTGAAACCGTTGCATAATGGTAACATCATCAAGTGATTTAAATATACCCCGCTCGATGTAGCAAACCACCAAGTAATTGAACCAATCATCATTAATCTTGTTGCACAATTTAGACTTGATAATTTTCTTTGCCGAAAACGCTCTTGTGCAATTTCCAAATTGTTTGCGAGAAAAATTCACAATAAGTTGGGTTAATCCTTTCTGTATATATGTCCTCCTAACTTGGTCTTGAATTTCAAGGATATTCTCATCTATTTGTTTCCTAAGAACAGGATCACTTACGATTTCATCCAAATTAAACACATGGACATCATTAGCATTAATTGGTTGTGCTAGTGGACCTTAACCTTGTGGTTGTACGACTTCAGCTTGTGCTTGATGTTGAGGTTTAGCTAAATTTGTACTTCCATGAACATCACTTGCAAGGCTTAGAAACCAAAATTCTCCTCATTTATGAAATTTCACAAATTAAATAATGAATGTTTAGTTCTTATCAACATTGCATAATAGATAATACAACTAAAGATCAATATCAATACAAGGTGTTCTAATTATTCTACTTCAAATCTATTTTATATAAGAGATAATAGTATAATACCTAATAAACTAATAGTCTAATCTTTCCATCCATGATCCATCTCCGTCAAATAGTAGAGCAAAACATGGGCCCAGAAGGAACAAGCAAAGGCATCTAGCTAGCCACTGATTACTTTGCAAGCAAAGACAAAGCCACAAAGGAGAAAAAGCGCTACTGAGTACTAGCCTACTACAAAAGGATGAGGAGAGGTCCATGCCTCCAAGGAAAAGTACACATAGACGCAATAGCAGCTAGGAGTGGCACCACCCCCAACAGCCCTGCTCCACCGAGTGTCTGAGCCTACCCCTTGCTCGCTTGCTCCGCCACCTGTCTATAGGTCCTCCACTGTACAAGTCGTTGGGAGCCCAGGTAGACGCCCACCTGCCCAGGAGCTGCCTCCACCACTATGTCCACGTGCCTGAGAATGTTCGAGCCCACACGCTCGTGAACTCTCGGAACTATGCATCCGAGAGCAACCTTACCATTAGCGATGATGATAATAAATAAATAATATCTGAGATATATTAAAATTTTTAAATCTTGTCCACTAATATATGTAATAACCAGGTTCTACACGACTACTGTTATGCTATAAGCGTTCATTAAATTTACAATTATATGAGTTAAATCTCTAAGATTTAATGAAGGCAACTAGAAGTGTCTGCTAAAACAATGGTGATGCATATGAAAAAGAGTTCCCTCGGGACCCATCCTCTTCTCCTTCGCTTGTGTGACTATCATGAGAAGAATTCCATTCCAAGAAGTCAAATAACAAGAAAAAGGACGAGGTCAAATATGTGCTTGCCCTATCCCATGCATGGCGACTTCAACGGTCACATAAAACAACAAATAAATAAGGGTAAATCCACGACTCAGCAAGTACATAATAAAACAATAAGCGATAATTACTAACATATTCATATCATCTTCCACATAACTTGTTATTAACGATGTTTCTCCTTAATGCAATGCGAATGCTCATACACATGTCTCATCATCTCCTTAGCTTATACCAACATAGCAGAGTACAACACGTGTTGGTGTGCACTCAACCCCGTTCTCTTTCATGCAGAGACCTCAAGCCCATCAATTTTCATATAGGGACCTCATCTCCACTCTTATAGAGTGCCTACCATAGTAGGTCTTTCTCTTCCCACTTACGTGGGTTGTCCACACAAAGTAGACCATAGACGCCACAAAGGCTATGTTTTCCGGTCATCATCAAGTAATCATGTCATGTACCATTACCATTATCAATCACTATGCCAACATGTAAACATAAATAACAATATCATGATATATAGCATGGCAAGTAATGCATCAAGATCAATTGTTAACAATCAACATTCTAAATTTCCCATTCTACCATGCACTTGCCTTTTCAATCAGGTGGAGCAGATTGATGTGAAGTCGGTACCAACCATGAAGCTACTCCTTCTAAAGTGAAGATCTAGTCTCAACAAAGTGCCACAATAGTAAATAACATCAAATAAAACAATTTCGCACTACGCACATTCCTAGCCAAATTATCTGCCCTTCACTAGACAACCCCGCCCGCTGTCTTGGTGATTGAACGACTATAACTGAAAGATCGAAATGGCGATCAGAGGGGGGGGGGTGAATGATCCCAAATAAGATTTCCCCCACTCAAAGTACTCCAAACACTCTTGCAATAAAAATCTAAAGCACCCAAATATTTTCGTTCAAACTGGTGCTTCTCATATTCGCACACCCTCCAAAACCCAGAATAATTAGACAACTATGTGTACCCCTAGCTTGCATGGATAAGAACCATGAATCATATGAGGGTTTTTAATCACAATCTCGTTGTCAAGTGTCCAAACAAAAGAGGAATCAATTCAAAAGACTTCTTTTCTAAAAGAGATAAAGCTAAAATACCAAAGTCTCTTTTCAGAAAAGTTAAAGCAGATTTTCAGAAATTGTCCTCAGTTGGAACCAGGGTTCACAAAACCGAAGAAAATCGCTCGAAAACTGCGATTTTCGAGCGTACCGCTGAAGTTCGAAATCAAAAACCGTTCGGTAAACCAGTCCATTCAAAAAAAAATTAAAATTTAAAAATTTTGAAAAAATTTATGCGCTCGGTTTTTCGTCAAAAACCGCTCACAAAAACCGTTTTGCGACGAACATCCGGTTGGCAGCGGTTTTTCGCGAAAAACCGCGGTTTTTCTAATTTTTTTTGGAATTTCTCAGAAAAAATTGATTTACTAACCCTTCAATTTTTGACGGTTTTTGGGCGGTTTTTCGAGCGGTTTTTGCGGTTTTCGTACCGCGAATTTCGAAGCAAATTTCGAAATTCGGTTTTGTTAACCCTGGTTGGAACAAGTGGTTGGTGAGTTTCTGTTGCTCTAAAATTTTTGTCCCTGTGAGCAGTAGAGTCGTGAAACACTCCACAAAAAATTACCTCAGAAAGCTTTGTAGAATAATAATGAAAAATCAAGCAATACAGAAGGTCAGGAACTTCGACCAGAAAGTTTGAGGCTCGGTTTTCACTTAATAGCTCTCAAACGGTGCAACCAGTGGACTTAAGAAATTTTATAAAGATGTATATATGAGTCCTGAACCTTCTCCAAAAAGAATCACTTAAAAAATATTTTTATATATTTTTAGAAAAATCAAATACTGACTGCTGCGTGAAGAACAAGTTCTGGACAGATTTGCAAATTAATAAAAAACTTGATCTCTAGTCTATCCAAGGGTGTAAGAAAGATGTAAAACCAAATGAACACCCTTAATACATCCTAGAAGAACAGCATTTAGAAGGAGGGGAGGCAAATCCAAATTGCATAAATGTAAATTGCAAGAATGTAAGTGCTGAATTTAATTACGGAATTTAAGTGCATAATGTAAATTGCGTAATTTTAATGCGTAATGTAAATGCACAAAGAAAAGAAATGATTTGAGGAAACATTTCATTTATGGAAGGAGAGGTTACAAAGCCTCACATTCATGTGGGCAAAGCTCAAAGGAGCATCAAAAACCTCAAAACCTTCAAGGGGAGGAGGCTACCCCTCCACCCCTATTTATACTACTCTTGGGCCACCTACCACCCTTGGATGAGTCCCTCAACCCTAGAGCACTCATCTAAGGGCTAAGATTAACCCACACACACAGCCATGCAAGGGCTAACCCAAAACCCACACACATACCGGGTTTTCTTGCACGGTTTTCAAAGCATACTACCTAGACCCGCTAACCTATCAACTAGACCTCAATCCGACGGCCCTCATTGATCCACGCGGCATCTAGCTAGCATCATCTCCTTTCCTTGTCTTCTTGACTTGCCCAGACTCCGTCTCCGGTCATCTTCCAACGATCTCCCAACCGTCTGGACCTCCGACGCTCCTCGCCTAGTCCCGGTCATCCTCCGCCTCACCATGACCTAGCACCGTCGCCCTGCAACCATCAAAGACAAGGAAAACCTTTCACATAGCAATGCCCACAATGATATGCAATAAACCATCCAACTCATCACTACCGCCCATACAGTACCAGATCGCCACTCTGGCAGAGACAACTCAAATTGCTTCATTTTGAAAATCAATCCAAATCAAACTCAAACTTGAGCACACCTTGCTCAAATAAAGTCAAATACTCATCACAAACATGGATGGACCTCCACATGGTCCTTCAATAGCTCTCCATCCTAAAACCCAAACTACTTAGACCGTGCATTTTATGGAAAATAAACAAAATTTTCCACACTTTCCTAGTTGGCCAATAATCCTGATTAATCCATACGAGTCATCATTTTTAGCCGAAGACTGTTCAGTTACACTACTGAACAGTAGGCTTAGAAATTTTATATCTATTTTTATACAACACAGAAAAGGGCAAAGCATACCACTTCTAGCATCTATGAAAAATTATCTAACCTTTCCTAGTTATTAACACAATTTAGTTCGCCATCTACTAAGTATAATACACAGATTAACACAACTATGACCATCATCAACCAATTTTCATACAACAATTCCGATACCATAACTTTTAAAACGCTCAACCAAACCCAGTGTTCTTGCACTCTATAACAACCTTAAACAATTATCGACATTATTCATAATATGGCAAAGCTATAAAACATATCGTATATACCCCAAAACTAGCTCCCAAATTCAGGCAACACACTTGGATGAACCCTAACATCAATTACTCACCCTCCTGATGTCGTCCATCTACACCGTCCGGTGCTAACATAACCATATACTCAATCTATAGTGTCATCACAGCAATGAAACATTGACCTAGGGTCTTACCTGCAAACCGAGGATTTGTTAAAACCATTGAAAACGATGGCTCCTCTCCTTCAACCTCCTTTTCTTCTCTTCTTCACCTCTCTTTCCTTCTTCCTAGTTACAGTCTTCTTCTCCTTTCTTCTTCTTTTTTCTTCTTTTCCTTCCTCTTCACCCTTCCTTTCTCTTTCTTCCTTCTTTCTCCCCTACTGGCCTCCTCCTTTGGTCTCCCTCTCCCTTGCCTCTTTGTAAGATCAAGGATGCCGACTAGAGGGGGTGAATAGGTGGCTTTAAAAATTTTCTTCTACAATTAATTAAAATCTCGCCTAAGTACCCTTATGTCAAAACCTAAATGATAATAGATGCGAAAGCGATAAACTAAGGTTTTGATAATTAAAACCTAAGTCAACTAGGCTCACTAAGTGCACTAACTATTTATGTCTCTAACAATAATTTGCAATCCTAAATACAAGCAATCAAACCATCAATTCTATGAATATAAATTGCTTGAGTATAAATAAAGAATAGAATGCAAATTATAAGAGACACACCGATGTTTTACCGTGGTGTTCGGTGTTTAGTCGTCTCCCCTAATCCATGTTGAGGTAAGCCCAAATGAATTGGACCGGCTCCACGAATTAAGTCAACCACCTCGATTCCACTAGTGATAGCTTTTTCCCCCTCCGGGTAGGTGAGCTCCAACCTTCACAATTCGTCGGGCCTTCTCACAATCTTCTTTGAGAAGGTCACCGAACCAACGACGCCTCCACGCCGTCTAGGTGTCGGCAAACACCAAGAGTAACAAGTCAAGCCATCTAGTTTGAGCTCCACCAAGTACAACACATGTACAATATTGATCGTCGAGTGCAACACATGCACAAGGCTCCCCTCAAGTGCAATACATGCACAAGAGACTCTCAATCTTCTCCTAATTGCAACACATGCAATTAGAGCTCACTCTTAGCTCAAAAACCAAATTAGAAAGTGCAATACATGCACAACTCAACCACAAAGAGCAATGAACTCTATAAAACCACAGCAACCACCAAATGCTAGTCTTCAAAGCTTCTTATATAGCATTCACAAGAGAAACTAGCCGTTGGGGGGGCAAATTGGGCAAAAATGCCTAGGAAACCCGGTCATACCGCCCTAGGGTAGGTATGACCGGCCTCTGGTCCAACGGCTAGTAAAAAATAGCCGTTAATCAGAAAATCTGGTCATACCGGAGGGGTCCGGTCATACAGGGCTTCAAAAATTGCCCTTCGGCCAAAATACCCCTTCTCTGAAATTTTCAGGCCAAAGTGCTCCCGGTCATACCGCCCCCTCTGCCACCAAAACGCTCATAAATATTTTCTTCGAACTCCGATATAGGTGATCTTAGACTCTACGCGAAGCTTATCACGAGGGTTACAATCTCTACTTATTTTCAAGATTTAAGCAACCATAGATATTTTTAAGTATCACAATAAAAAAGACTCTAATGTAGTCATTCAAGTCTAAAATCTGAGTTCTCGAAATCCCTCACATAGACTTGATCAAGAGTGTGATTACAATCTATAGAGAGTCAATAAGTTCAAATATAGAGCCATGTGATGATCAACTCATGATCAAAATAATTTTGCAAAACACATTTGCAAATTATAATCACGTGCTCCAATATCAAACGCATGAACACCAATATTTTGCAAAACACATTTGCAAATATAAATCTTGCAAACAAGAGTAATCAAAATCATATCTTTGAGCTATGTGATGATCAACACATGATTAAACCAATTTGCAAACCCTATTCACATGCTCCAATATAAAATTCAATTAAACCATATTTTGCAAACACGAAGCATAAACCGATCTTAGCCTTTGTGATGATCAACACATGATCAAGTCACAAGCTAAGACTCCGATGTATAAGCTCTCTATTTGTAAAACATGCAAATATCTAGCTCCATACAAACAACCACTTAAACCAATTTGCATAAGCTATCTCCCTTTTGCAACACATGTAAATACATAGCTCTATGCAAAAACCAAATCAAGATTCAACAAGAAGCAAGCATAAGCTCCCTTATTTGCAACACATGCAAATACTTAGTTCATGCAAGAACCAACCAAGAGAGTGAGTTAGAGTGAACCAGATTGAGTTCATCAACATATGATGAAGCTCAAGCTATAAGACTTGACCCCTCTTAATAGTACGGCACCTAACTAGCAACCCGGTTTCCCATCCAAACACCGAGACCGGTAAAAGACTAGGAACACATCCTTAGCCCTAACTAGTTATACCTTTACCTCTCGCAATCCCACTTAGAGCTTTTATGATTCCCATCATCTTCTCTCTAAGCCGGGTCCTCTCTTCTTGTTCATCAACACATGATGAACTTCCTCTCTTCTTCTTCACTTTGGGATAATCTCTTGAAGCTCATCAACACATGATGACTTCTTCTTTCCGATTCTTCATTTTCTTGGACTCAACCTACTTCACAACTCATGAAAAATTGTTAGTCCAACAAACACGGTTGTCCCAATCATCACTTGCACTTCATTAACACATAATAGATGCCCCTGAGATCGATTGAGCACAACCCAAAGAACATTGATTGAAAGATTAATTGTGTCTTGAGTATACTAATGCAACTAATGCTTCATATACTCAAGAACTTTCGATTGCCCTAGGATCAACAAAGTGAACCATCAACACATGATTAGTTCTTTGTTGATTAAATAGCAACCGAACATAATTTAAATTGAATTTAAATTGTCATGAGTATATATTAACTACACAAGTTTCATATACTCAATTCGATGGAATCTAAAAGTAATGATCCAATTTATATGGAGTGGTGGAAACGGGTCAATACTCTTAAGACCATTAATTACAGAATAAACTCTGTTAGATGTGTGCATACAAATAATTGAACTTGAATCAATATGCACATATTCAATTTTTGATTGGTTTGGAGTTTATCCTATATTGCTATGAGTATACTACAACTACACAAGTTAAATATACTCAAGGGGTTGTTTTAAAGTAATGATCCTTAATATAGAAAGATGAATTAGATCAATACTATTGAAACATCAAGGTAAAGTATGAACTCCCCCTAAATGTGTGCATTCATGTATATATAGAATTAAAACATTAATGCACATCTTGAGATCTAAATAACAGTAGAGTTCATCCTTTAACTTGAATCCGAAATATGTATTAAGATATCATAAAATGAATACGAGTGCATACCTTGTGTTTTCCATTTTTCAATGAGATGAGACTAATCAAAGATATACTCAATAAAAGAGTCAGTCTCATATTTGGATATATCAATATGATCATGAATATTATATCCAAGAAATACAATAAGATATGATAATATGAATTCAAATACATACCTTTGATATTTCCATCTTTTTCATCCAAAAGAGATTTGTCATTAATTAACAATTGAGACTGATCAATATTATGATTATGAAAATAGTTAGTCTCAATATTAGATTTGTCATTAACACCGCGACGGCTCTAGGGTTTGGAGGTATGCCCCCTCCTTTCTCGGTTAAATAGCACGTCGCCTAGAAATCCAGCTTGGGCACGGCATGCACGCTGAGGCTGACTCGATGTCGCCCAGCTTGACCCAATTTCTTTCTTTTTTTAGGTATTACAAGTATTTCTAGTGACATATATCTTGGTCTTTTGGTTCATCTACCAGAGGTAGAACAAGTTTTTCGAGTGTCAGGACTCGATACTCCACACAGGTCATCTTAATGTAGATCCTATTTTCCACATTGGAATAGTGTTAACAAATTTTACTCTGTCCATTCATTTTAACTTATGTTTTTTTCTTCACTTTTATGGTCTTCAAGGCGTAATTTTGGCATTACTTTTTATAATTGCACATTAAAATATACTAAAAAATCACCAAAAAGTAAAGTATTTTTAATGATAGTCTAATTATATAATTTTCATATAGCCAATCTCGATAATTTGAAACCTATTGACCATAAAACTCTAGAAATGTTGACGGTGCGAATTCCAAGATGTTGATTAAAAAAGAAAGGACGGAATAGTTTGTTGCGCAAAGGGTGCGGGCATTCTCACTAAATCTGCATTCTAGCTAGTACTGATTGTTGTTAGTTTCATCAGTCATCCTTTATGTAAACTCTGACCTATTTTCTCCTTGTAGCTCCAACTTGCAGCGTGTTATGTGTTGGTACCTATTCCTTTCTTGGCAAATATTAATTGTGACGCCCTACTTTACCTGATCAGGCCAGAATCAGTGGAAACATCACAGAGCAGAGTGCGCCAGGATCAGACTAAGGAAAAACACATGTGTACCAAATAGTACTCGGAGAATTATTCTTAAAGTACATATAGTACTGTCTTAGGTCCGACTACGGTGATTTCGACACCGCTCGTCTAATATTATAATATTATTCTAGATGCCTCCCTGAGGGTAGATTTATTCCACCAGGTCTTGGCCGTCAGCCCCCTCATATTCATATCCCTCCACAGCAACATCAGCATCATCATAAAGATTCATATCATCAAGAAAATCGCCTTCTATCTCATATGGGTAGGTGGACTCAACATGTTCTAAAAAAACAACAGAGAAAGCAAGGTTGAGTACTCTAGTACTCAGCAAGCAGCGGAACCTTTATGCATGGGTATATAAATATACTTTTCGGCCACCGAGCCGCTACTCTAAAATAGTACTTTACCAAAAGTATCCTTTCTCCATTTGTTATAAAAAGTCAAGTTTTAACTTTTAAATCTACTGACTGCAAGACAACGTGGGGTTTTACATTCTGTGTTAGAGGAAAACCCACACGACGCACTTCCAAACCTGGAAGCTAGGAGTGATATCACATTTGACTCTAATCAGAGGTGTACTGCTTTGCCCATAGCATCATTTGACTTATTATCACAGTGCGCTTCCTTAGGCACACTAATAAACCAAGGAAACATAACGTTTGGCCAATCATACTCTAACCTTTGCCATACCGCCTCGCCTCACCAAAGGCACGAGGATCGAGACTCCTCCCCCGACGTCTCGCCCTAGGGTGACTGCTCTCACCTGGCACAGTCACCTTTCCCACCTTGGCAGAGTCAGCTACTTGTTGGTTACTTAATTCAGTCCGTCCCATACCGGGTCTATAGTCAGCACGATTTGCGCCATTTTTGAAGTAAGCACCAGTTTTGTTTGTCCTTAAATGATACCTATGTGAAGGAGCCCTAACTTTCACAACAGCCCTATAGGGGTTGTTCATACTCTGAACTCCTCCACCCTCCAATTACTCTACAACCCCACCAAGGTTATGGTTATACCACTGGATCTAGCTGATTCAAATAATGTGTTTTAATTTCTTTTAGAAATTAACCTTTTGGGATGAATGCAAGAGTTTCAAACAACCCAAACCATAAAACCAATTCACAAGATATGGTCGTAGGGCGACTTGCTTGGATGTGTGATCACAGAGTTGTCCACAGCAAGAAGTGGCTCTAGTTGCTCTCTGCTGTTATTGTGGGGATTTCCTAATAAGAGTACCGGCAAAGTTCAATATTCAGAATTTCCTTAATTAGGTCTAAATTAAAATGTAGCTCTTTCTAATGCTTTGTGTGACAATTTATTATTATGATCGTCTTTTGAATACGTAAAGTTTTATTTACTTATCATAACATGAGTGAGTGTGAAAGGTTAGATTGCAATTTAATCCCGAGAAAAAACAAGAAATGAATTTTGGATTTTGTTGTCTATTACATTCTTGATTTATTTTCCTCCTCGGATATATATATATTTGTTTGGATAAAATGTATGTTATTTTATTTTATATTTTGATTTAATGATTCATTCATTTATTTATTTATTTATTTATTATTATTATATCTATTTTTTCTCGAGGTCAAACTTGGCCCACAAATTCGGCCCACTACCTGGCCGACGGTACCTTACCCTAACCCTAAAACCACCGCTCCTTACCCTCTCTCTCTCCTCACTTCATTTCGGCCACCGCCCCCAAATCCTCCTCTCCCTCTCGCTCCCTTCTCCTCTCCTGACTGTCTCTCTCTCGCACGCACCGCCGCCTCCTGGCTCTCCCCCTTCCGCCTCTCTCTCGACCCCGAGCGGCGCCTTCTCTGCCTCCTGTCACACACCGCCACCTCCCGTCGTCGCCTTTGCTCATGAGCGCTGTCGCCTCTACCTTGCACCCCCGAGCTCCACCGCTGCCCTTCCCCCGCATTACGCCGCCTCCCACATGCGTCGGGCGCCACCGCCACAAATCGACCGCACCGCGCTCCCAACTCTCCCCTCGCGAGATCCGACAACCAGCGTCGCGCCTTGCGGCCCTTCGCCAAACCCGGTGCTCCCGACGCCGATGGCTTCCCCGGCCACCCCCACAAGCTAAGTACTACCCCCTCATTCTTCTTCTTCCTCCTTTCTTTCTAATTCATTTCTCCTTCCTTCTGTGCTCTAAGTCACCGCCGCTTGGCCGGCCTCCAGAGGTGGAGATCGACAACCGATGGCCGCACCTGTGGTGGCGCACGGGGTACTCGCATCGGTCACTACCGCCGGTTCAATCCCCCTTCTATGCTCCAAACCCTAAAAGCTAAGAGCCAAAAACTATCTCTATTTTTTTTGTGCAACTCTATTCTGGTGTTGCAACTAGGTCTCAGATTTTTCCTACACTGACTTAGTTTGTAAACAAAACCTTTTTGAGAGATATGTGGATAATACTTATTGAGTTGCTTCTCCTGCTTAATTGTCAGCAAAGGAGTTGTTATGGTTCATAATGTGTATAGATATGTTTGCATAGGTATGATCAATAGGATCTTGATTAGTTGGTATCATTTCAAAGTAGCTTAATACTTATGATGAAGATTGTTCTTGGGGCTCTGACGTTAAAGATATATACATGCTGATACTTTTGAGGTTTAAACACAGGGAATAGAGTATGCTTTTAGCGATTGTTTATTAAGGCATAGAAAGATATAACGTTGTTCTCTACTATGATTACTGTGTTGATTGAGTATAGCTCAAATCTATCAGGATGTCATTATGATTTGATCCACTGTGCCTTTTAGATTTTCTCATATTAATTGACGAATGTTTAAATATACTCTATCCTACTTGATCTGGTTAACCAAGAAAATGTATACGATATAGAAATACTTGCCACTGAAGCTCACATAGAAAGCACAAGAGTCAGAGCATGCAACCATGTTTCTTAATTGATCTTTAGCCTCTATTCTTAATAGGTTATCCAGCTATTTAGTATCGTGTTTTAAATGAGTATGCATGCCTTAAATCAGCTATCCAAAGTTTTTGGATCCTTTAGATTATGGAATGCTTGAGCATCTAATATGTAGAGCTGTTGATCATCCGTTTGCTTAGTTCACATGCAAGATTAATGTGTGCTTAACTTATTATGCATGTATTTAGGTGGTCCAATTGGTATTCTTGTGTCATTATAAATGCCTGCTGCAAAATTTCAAACTTATGAGAAATGGATTCACTAGACATGCATTCAAGTTTTAAGATCATCTTTTAGTTCTTTCAACAGATTCTCTAGTCAGTGTAATATTGAATGCTTTCCTCAAATATGACTATATCATTCACTGTTATTAAATGGCATGGAGGGTAGAAAGTAAGAACTAAAGTGTTGGTACCTTATGACTGCAGGGACAACTGGAAGAGGATGGTGATAAGGAAATGGGAGGTGGCTTTCGACTGACTTCCCTGCTTCCTGGGCCTACAGCTTCCTTTGGCAGAGGAGGACCAGCAAGGACAATTGAGGCTTCGGTGGTTGAAAGTGGGTGAAAGTAGTAAAAGCTCAATTGTATTGCCTTTGACTGCTATTTATACTACTGCAAAAACTACTAGTGGAACTAATGTCTGGTTTTCTTTTGGGTAGGAGAAATCTGTAGGCTAGTGCTAGGTGTACAACATGCACTGCCTGACTCGCCACTTGGCCAACCAAAATGGGCAAAGGGTCACTGGCCTCAGCTGGTAGAATGGCAGGGAGAGAAGAGAAATGGGCACGAGCTAGCTGGCTGCAAGCTGGTGAGATGGGCAGAGAGAGAAAAGGGGTGAAAAAGTGGCTGCTAGATACATAAGTCGGTTTGACAGCAAGAATTGATTTCTTCTCGATGCCATTACTAGATAACTGAATGTTGATTGAATGAGATTTGTATTTAATGATGTCAACTCGATGTCAGAGAATGTATTTTAATCTCATCTTAGTGCGTGGATGATTTGCATGGGTGATAATGAGATGATATTTTGTGAGATGGCATATTTGACTTAGATGCCAGGCTTTTGAGGAGATAGGCAGGAGTTTGAGTTGTACAGGGGTGAGAGTGTATAAAGATGTGGTTAAACATGAATATGATTGTCGGCGTTTCGAGCACCGGCGAGTGAATTTTTAAGTCTAAGGGGTCGCGCGCTCCCTCTCCTTGAATGGTTAGACTCAGGAGTCCAAGACGTATACTGGTTCGGGCCGAACGTCCCTACTCCAGTTCGTGTGGTGGTGCTTATATTACCGTGGGTGCAGATGACCGCACTGTTTTTACAAGCGGGAGCTGAGAGCTCGAGAACGTGAGAGCAAGGAAGCCTATTCGTGAAGATCGAGAGCCGGGAGTCCGTCTTCTCTCCCAGAGGGTCCTGCCTCCCTTTATATAGCCAGAGGGGGCATGTTACACGGGAAGTTGGGAGAGGAAAGGGCGAGGTGATCTATACTAGGGGCTCTGGTCCTTCGTCTTGTCGTTTGGACAGCGTCTATTTCCTCCCACGCCGGGTAGGTGAACTCACTGGATAGAGCAGTTTGCCGTTTCCCTGGGAAATAGCGCACCTGCCCTCTGTAAGCCTGTCAGGCGCTGACGTTGCCTCGGGAGGGAGCGCGCCCTCATGCCGTGCGCGTTTGGACGACGAGACCGGAGCTTGACTTTAGCGGTCTCCTTACCACCTCGGGAAGGAGCCACCTGCCCTCGCACAGTCGCTCTGTGCTATGGTATCCGTAGGGCACGTGGCTAATAGCCGGCGGAGGCCCGACATTTGGCCCTTGGCGGAGATCGCCTCAGCTTTGGTCGGAGATCATGGGAGTCCGACCTGCGGGGGTCGGACGCCCTATCGGGTCGGGGACGAGTTTGGGCAGCTCGTTAGGTCGGGGACGATCGTCCTTCGTGGCCCGTGGGGCCTTTGGTCGGAGTCGGTCTTGGGGCGGCCCGTTCGTTACTCCGGGCCGTTGGGGTACCCATGGTACGAGTACTCGTCAATGATCTCTTGAAATTTTTGGATGATTGAGATTATTAAATGTGCATTCGTGAATTATTGATGTCATGGAAATTCTCGAATAGACTTGGATTGAACCTTATGTTTGGTTTCAACTTGACATGGTAATAAAGAAAATTTTGAATAACTAAGTGGAGTTTTCAGGGAATAGCATTTTGGGGTAGGTCTTTACATTAATCGCCTTAGAATATACCGTATAATATCCTTTGGGAGAAAATGCAAAGAATATCTACCAGTAATACCAAAACTATAAAGACTTGCCACACGAAATTGCTACTGCTATGTTCATCATCTGAATATCGCACATATTCTTTCCGTGATTTGCACCGACACATTATTACGGTGAAGGTTAGCGGCCAATAACATGCTTTTATCCAAAATGTACTGCTAGTAGCTCTAT
The DNA here is from genome assembly GCA_036346275.1 of Otatea glauca. Classification (NCBI taxonomy): domain Eukaryota; kingdom Viridiplantae; phylum Streptophyta; class Magnoliopsida; order Poales; family Poaceae; genus Otatea; species Otatea glauca. Next base: position 50,163,656 of record CM070723.1, read on the forward strand.
AGTGTGGAGCTACCTATCGAGCTTAACGAGTTATTATCGACTTTTTTTCGAAGTAAAATTATTTTATTTATTATTTAAGTGCTTATTTCATATTCAAGCTAACGAGACGCTATCGAGGTAAGCCCTATTAATATTATATTTTTTATTCGAAATAGACTCGCTTTAATTTTAAACTTATTAACTGCCGTAACAGAAACAGTTTTTATCCGAGCTCTAACGATTTTTTTTTACAGCCAGTCAGTCTTGTTGAGGAACCTCGCTATCGAATAGTCCGGGGTTCCCGAACAGATCTGAAGTGGAGAACAGAAAGAGAGAGAGAGACACGTGTTTAGGGAGAGCGAAAGCGGAAATTCTTTATTGCTAATGAATTCTGGTACATAGGGGGGGACCCCCTCCTCCTTTTATAGCGCTCTCTAGGGTTTTGGCTAAGGGACCACATGGGCCTTCCAATGGGCTATTAGGGTTTCTTAACACTCCCCCTTTGGCCCTTTGCCGCGAGATGCATATGCCTCAAAAACTCCAAAAAAACCCAGTGGGAAAAATACTTGGAGAAAGAGTACATAGCATACGCTTACTATGTTGCACGAATTGCCTCGTTAAAACCTTACGCAAGAAAACTTCAGGAAAAACTTGCTAAGGAAAAAGAGTACAATTCTCCCAACTTCAATTGCTAATCTTCGAGATTTATGTTGGGTATTCATAATTCATGTTCAGGATTCATGCGGGAGTATGTGACATATCTCCCCCTGAAATCTGCACTTCTCTAAGTCTCATCATCCCAATTCCTTTCACGCACCTTTCAAAGGTAGATGCTGGGAGTGATTTAGTGAACAAATCTGTAAGATTTTCACATGACTTAGTATGCAATATCTTAATCTCGTTCATCTTATGCAATTCATGAGCATAGAAGAACTTGGGGTTGATATGCTTCGTGAGATTGCTCTTCACATAACCCATCTGTGCTTGGGCAACACAAGCTGCATTATCTTCATAGATTATCGTGGGAGTTTGCTCAATGTTCAAACCACATGACTTCCGGATGTGGTGAACCATTCTTCTGAGCCATGCACATTCACGTGATGCTTCATACAAAGCGATGATTTTCGAGTGGTTTGTCGACGTCGAGACGAGAGTCTGCTTAGACGACTTCCAAGAAATTGCTGTTCCTCCATATAGGAAAACATAGCCAGTTTGAGACTTGCCGATGCTGGGTCCGATAAATACCAAAGATCGGCATAGCCAACCAAATTCAATTCATTATTTCTTCTAAAGAATGCATCGAGGTCTTTGCTTCCTTGGAGGTAGCGGAAGATGTCCTTGATCCCTTTCCAATGCCTTTTGGTGGGTTCGCCTTTGCATCGAGCTAGCAAATTCACAAATGACGCAATGTCCGGTCTAGTGCTATTCGCAAGGTACATGAGCGCTCCAACTGCACTCAGATATGGGAATTCTGCTCCCAGGACTTCCTCCCCCTCTTCTCTAGGTCTGTATGGGTCTAGGTCTGCTTGGAGTGACCTTCCGACCATTAGAGTCTTCGCAGGATATGCCTTTTCAAATCCAAACCTTTCCAACACTTTCTGTGTGTGGTTGATTGATGTACCAAGATTCCTCCTTGGACATGTTCAAGCTGCAAGCCTAAACAAAACTTGGTTTTACCCAAATCTTTCATTTCAAACTCAGACTTCAAGTATAAGCATGCCTCTTCAATTTCTTCATCCGTCCCAATGATGTTCAAGTCATCTACATAGACGGAGATTATACAGAATCCATTCGGGGATCGCTGTATAAACACACATGGACAATCTTCGCTGTTTGTGTAGCCTTTCTTGCAGAAAGTCACTCAGCGATTCTACCACATTCTTCCCGATCGCTTGAATTTCATACAAAGGATTTCTCCAATTTCACACTTATGTGTTTCTATTTGCTCCATCTTGGTTCGGGATAGGAATTCCTTCCTACTTTCATGTATATCTCCGAATCCAAGTTTCCATCTGTATGTCTTTGTGACAACATCCATTAGCTTCATTCTCAACTTCAAGTTGACTGCCATTGAAATCAAATATCTAAAGGTAATTCCTCCCATGACCGGAGAATAGGTTTCTTCATAATCAACTCCGGGACGTTGAGTGAAACCTTGAGCTACAAGCCTTGCTTTGTACCTTACAACCGTTGTTTTCATTTCTCTTCCGAACAAAGACCCATTTGTGACCTCATGGGCTTATATGGGGAGGTGTGCGACATACTGCCCAAACACCTCTCTCTTGTTCGAGAGACTAACTCTGCAGATGATTGCCTTCTTCCATTCTTCCCAATCTAGCCTTTTCTTGCACTCTGCGAGAGATGCAGCTCGGGATCATGATCAATGATCGAGGCAATCTTCTTTGCAAGTATGCATCAACGTTGGTCGTTGCTCTATTCAGGATTCTCCGTTATTACAAAGTTTATGGCCATTTCTTCATGGGGTGCTTCATGCACTTCTACTTGCTCTTCATCGCTATTCCCTATCGCAGAGCAAGTTCCTTTAGCTTTTCATCGCCTATGTGTGCGCACACATTATTTCTCGCGCTTCCTTCATGAAGATTCAAGTCCGGAATTGCCTTTTCCATTGGCTTCTTTCCAGTGCAGTCTCAACTGCTCCCTTCTTTCCTTGGGGCATTTTCGTGATTGGTTGTGGTAAGTCCTCTCGCCCATTTTCTCGGGCGTCTCCGGTACTTTGGGTTTGAGGAGCAGATTGCTGCTCTTTTTCTTTGAGGCCTCTAAACAGTTGAGGATACCTTCTATTTTCTTTGGTATTTCCACCTCTCTCGTGCATTCCTTGCGGTACATGCGATTTAACCACGCCTTCGATCACAAAATGATCAGCGGTTCATTTGCTAAATTCGCAAATCAATTATCTTCGACTTCTTGATTTGCTTCATTAGTTCGGGGTCATGTGCGGGATCGGTGGAATGCCATATGATTTCCCGGTATTTTTCATCCAAAGGTTGATTTCCTCCCCCTAATGACGGGAAACGATCCTCGTCAAAGATGCAATCAGCGAACCGGGCTGTATGCAAATCTCCAGTCATGGGTTCCAAATACCTGATTATGGATGCACTCTCATAACCAACGTATATCCCAGACTTGCGGAGAGGGCCCATTGCAGTCCGCTGAGGGGGTGGTATAGGTACATATACCATACACCCAAATTTTCTAAGATGGGAGATCTTCGGGATGATCCCGTGCACAAGTTGCATAGGAGAATGGATGTTGTAGGCCGACGGTCTGAAATTGATAAGAGCTGCTGCGTGCAGGACTGCGTGTCCCCAACAAGTGTTGGGCAAGTTACAACTCTGCAAAAGCGGTCTGGCAATGAACTTAATCCTCTTTATTAGTGCTTCTGCTAGTCCGTTCTGCGTATGAACGTGCGGTACGGAGTGCTCAACTGCTATCCCTGTTGCTGTGCAATAATCATCAAATGCCTTTGAAGTAAATTCTCCGGCATTGTCCATTCTAATGGACTTCACGCGATGATCAGGGAAAGCATTCTTAATTCTTATGATCTGCGAGATCAGCTTTGCAAAAGCATGGTTTCTTGTTGACAACAAGCATACATGCGACCATTTCGAGGAAGCATCGATGAGCACCATAAAGTATCGAAACGGCCCGACAGGGCTGAATCGGACCATAAATATCCCCGGATGCGTTCAGAATGCAGGATTTCACTTTGCACTTTCATGACAGAGGGTCTAGTTATTAATTTCCGTGGCACATGCAGGCACACAAAATCTTTATGATTCGGAAATTCTTAACGTTAATGCCATGACCTTGTGAGTTGTTCACTATATTTCTCATCATTCTAAGACCAGATGACCTAATCTACCATGCCATAAAGAAAATAATTGAGCTTCTAAAATCAGTCTTCAAGGAAGTATACACTTGGTGCATGAATATTCGTGTAGTACAACCCAGATTCATATGAGGACATTTTTCTAATACCATTTTTCCACATACCGCGTGCTTCACAATGCACAAGTATTCTTTGCCATTTTCTTCATTGGTTTCTACGTGAAAACCATTGGCGCGGATGTCTTTAAAGCTTAGGAGAGTCGCGTTGATTCGTGGTACAAAGGGCTTCTTCAATTACCAAAGTTGTACCCATAGGCAATATAATAGTGGCTCTTCCCGAGCCGATTACATATGAGTCGCCCGCGATCGTAGTAATCTTTCCAAAGTTTCTTCGTGATCGATCGGAAATACTTAGACTCTCTTAAGATGGTATTTGTTGTGCCACTATCAACAATGCATATCTCTTCCATTTGGGCGCTACACGATTTCTTTTCAAAACTGATCTCCGGTAGAGCTTCGTGCTGATAACGTGTTGAGGAACCTCGCTATCGAATAGTCCGGGTTCCCAACAGATCTGAAGTGGAGAATGAAGAGAGAGAGAGAGACACGTGTTTAGGGAGAGCGAAAGCGGAAATTCTTTATTGCTAATGAATTCTGGTACATAGGGGGGACCCCCCTCCTCTTTTTATAGCGCTCTCTAGGGTTTTGGCTAAAAGACCACATGAGCCTTCCAATGGACCTTCCAATGGGCTATTAGGATTTCTTAACAAGTCTAATCCATTTCCCTACACCTTTTGGACTGCTAGGGCAAGAGCCACCCCACCTCTCTTCCATACTGGGCACTGGCCAGTGGCCACTGCACGCGAGCTCCTCCTCTCCTTCCTCCCCTCCCGGTAAGCTTCGCTTGGGGTTTAACTCCTCCCCTAATCCCTGAGCAATCTCTCCGATTGGATCACTCGCAGATTGCCTTTGTTTCTAGCCCTCACCAATCGATTCTACTGGGTTGATTGGTATCTGCGCGCGAGGATTGGGTGGTGGTGGTGGTGCTTGATTCTGTTGCGGTGAGGCGGGGATCGAAGCCGAGCCCTATGCCGACGCCGACGCCGACGATGACGCCCAAGGCGCTGATCCACCAGAAGTACGGCGCCAAAGCGTGCTACAGGGTCCAGGAGGTGCGGGAGGCCGTCGACGGCGGGTGCCCCGGCCTCGCCCTGCCGCAGCAGACCAGGAGCGTCTACCGATGCTCACTCGACCTCCCGGGGCTCACCGTCGTCACCCCCGGCACCTTCGTCAGGAAGAAGGACGCCGAGCAGTCCGCCGCACAGATTGCCCTCGACAAGGTACACCGTCTTGTGGTTGGCGACATGCACTTTTCATTATTCGCGTGTTTCATGCTTGGTTCCAAAATTATCAACCACTGAACCATGGGACTTGTGGTGGTATCCAACATATTAAGGTTGCAATTCTGTTCAGTGAAACTTGTAATGCGTGATTCAGGTAGGGCACCTGACCTTCTGTAATTTTGCCTAGAAAAGGGGGAATTGCAGAATGACACAAGGGCATGGTGTAGTTCTCTCAATTGAATTGTTGATCTGTGGCACCCCGTTGTGTTTGGGTAGCAAGAGCATCTGGTGTTTTAGAAATTAGAATTCTGCTTCTATGGTTAATTCGTAGAATCTATCCTTGGTTGCGAACACAGTTGTTGCGCCCATCTTAAGTTACCCTTTCTACTGATAATTTCCTTTGATTCCTGTTCTGATAAACCAGGATCAGAAACTTTAGTGATCAAGCTGCACCATTACCTATGTATAGATAAGCTAGCTATTTGGCATGTTTCTCATATACTCATGATGTGAAATGTTCTTCATGCTATGGACCTATGGTGATCACCATTTGTTTTTCTGTTCTAGCTTGGTATTCAACTCACAGCAAATATTCCCAGTACACCAGAAGAAGCTTGGGATGAGCTTATTTCTCGCATTTCTGGGTTTTTCACAGATGAGGTCAGTATTTTCGCCTGATCTTGATATTGTGTTGTCTTAATCCAGGACTAAATGTATATACACAAACTGCAAGGCCATGGCAGTGGTGTTACTATTTTATAGGAAAACTATGCTCTCCTGGCATCTGAAGATTGTACTAGGGTCCTTGTTAGATGGCTAGGTGGGCTCTGTTGTAGCAGTGCATGATAATAACCATTGTGACTTTTCTGAGTTAAGAATGGGAACCCTACAGTACTGCAATTGACAGCTTGTGGCTATCTGTGGCAAAAAGCACAGAGTGATTGGACATACTGTTTCAATTTTATTTATTTGCCATTTTTCATTGTTAATTTTTTTCCGTTGACATCTATTTTGCCACAGTTTCCTACTATGTTAATACCTATATCTAATTATTTATATGAGTCTGAATCATTCTACCTACCATTTGAAGCAGGCGACTATTTCTTCATGTCATCTTTCTTAGTTTCAATGTAACACCCAAAAAGAAAAAAAATCCAATCTACCTTTTCTAACAAGGCCTACTTCTATACTTTATTTCAGAACTTCCTCTCATCTTCCCATCCTCTTGTTGGCCACTTGAGTGTGACACTCAGAAGAACTGGAGATCTCTTTGGGATGGTTCCTGTGTCGGCTATTGCTGCATGTGATGTGAAGGTCAATACGTTGTGTAAAATTATTGAACCTAAGGCAGAAATTGATCCTCTCTTGGTTCTGTCATTAGTCTATAATGCTGCCAAACAATCTCCTGGCGTTTCCATTAGTAACAGCAACTTCTGGATTCAGAGTCAAAGGCCCTATTCTCCTGAGGCTGTTGACTTGGCACTTAACCATTGGTCTGGTATATCAGATCCCATAGAAGTAGAAGCAATTCTTGTTCCACGTGTGTTGGAGGACGAACCTAAGACAATAACTCTTAATTTATCACATAATGAACATTACATGGGTGATATAGCATCGAAACTCTCTGCAAGTGATTCCTCCCATGTTGTTGTCTCAAGGTGCGTAATACAGAACTAAATCGGTGAAATCCTGACTACTGTGACTTTCCATATTCTGTTTGTACATGAATAACAATCTTAAAGCATTTCTCTTACTGCAGAACAGTTGGCAAAGCATCTTCTGAGATAAGGTTATATTTCCCAGCTTCAAATGTACAATTCGTTTCTGATTTATCAAAGAATGTGCTTGCTTGTCATGGAGATGGCAACTTGAATTGCCTAGTAAATAAACGAGCCTCCTACATTTCTGGTCAAACAATTTATGGAGATGCGATTTTGGCAAATGTTGGATACACAAGGAGAGATTCAGAATTTCACACTGAAGATGTCAATCTATGCACCTATTACAGGTATGGACTTGTTGATTATTTCACTTATATGTTAATGTGTAGGGAATAAGAATGCACTCTGTTCTAAATAACTGATACGCAGTCAAATTTTCTTCCATCATAATCATCATCTAGTTGTAGATGTTGGTCTCTTGTTCTATTTTTCGTGTCTGGACTGCTTTCCTCTGCTGTTTAGACCAACCTTTTTCATCTTATCTTTGTTTCTAGTTCTTTTCGGTGACATTTAGTTTCTAGTTTTTTTAGTAACATGCTTTTGTTTCCTCAGGATTCTTCTGGGCAAGTTACCTGATGGGAATTATAAGATGTCTAGGGAGTCGATTCTTGCAGCGGAGCTTCCATCTGTGTATTCTCGTTCTAGCTGGAAAGGCCTCTCTCCACGAGATCTCCTTTGTTCATTCTGTCGCTTTCAGAGGCTATCAGAGCCCCATTTTGCTGTCAGTAGGGTAAACGCCTCCTGTAGTGTGTTAGGATCAGCTGTGAACTGTGAGGAAACGGGAGTGCCAAAGAAGACTGCAGAAAATCAGTACCCAAATGATGTTAGCATCAACAAGGGAAACCCAGATGGTTTCAAATCTGAGGTGAAAATATATTCAAAGAAGCAGGAACTTTTACTAGAGTATTCTGCAGCTGATAATTGGAGCAAGGAATCTGATGCTATTCAGAATTCTGCATTGAAGGTCTTGATTTGGTTCAATAATTTTTTTGAGCAACTGAAAACACACACGGAGAAGCTATCTCTTTCTGAGACCACTGATGGCTTCAAGGTACATCAAAATAATTTTTCGCAAGAATTTGCAATGTGCTTATCTGTTTATGGTAAGACTGGAGGCAATGATTCAAGAACGTGCAGTGCAGTTGGCCCATTTTCTATGGATACATCTAAGCAGCAGCTTGAAAACAGTGCAATCTTAACACACATAGTGGGTCCAGATTCTGGTGTTTTCCCTTCCAACGGATCATTGGCTTGCATAAGCTATACTGCTTACCTGGTGATAAAGGATAATGCGAAGAGATATTTGCTAGAAAGCAACAATGAGTTTGAGTTTGAGATAGGTACAGGTGCTGTTTGGAATCAGCTTGAATCATGTGTAACTCAGCTCTCAGTTAATCAAACTGCATCTTTTGTATCTGAACTGCCTTCTAGGGATTTGATCCTGGCTGCAGCTAGTGAATCTTCACATGAACTTTCCAAGATATCTAGAGGTGAGCTGCTGCCCATCTTAATACATCAATCTGATAATTTGCTATAACTGTTTAAATTAGGCCACAGCATTGTGCCCATATTTACATCCTTGCAGACAGCTGTTTCTTGGAGTTCTCTGTGAAGGTGTTGCAGGTAACTGAACCATTAGAAGATAGAATGGAGAAAGCATTGTTCAATCCTCCGTTATCTAAACAAAGAGTTGAATTTTCTGTTCGACACATCAATGAGCTGAATGCTACCACACTGGTAAATTTTCCTGCTGTCCTCTGGTTCCGTTTTTACAAAATGTATTATTTTTCACTGTCAAAGGTGCATTTTCAGGTTGATTTTGGCTGTGGATCTGGTAGTCTTCTTGATTCATTGCTAGAGCATTCAACAACCCTCGAAAAGGTTGTTGGTGTTGATATTTCTCGAAAGGGCCTCACACGAGCAGCGAAGGTACAGAACATGTTCTAATCGTTGTTGATATTTGGTGTACCCTTTGAACCATCTTTTTGTCCTTTCCAATGATTTACAATTGAATTTGTTTCATGATTCATCTCTCTGAAATCACAGATCCTTCATCAGAAGCTGAGTAAGAAATCCTCTATTCAGACGAGTGTTCCAACAGCTGTGCTCTATTATGGATCAATAACAGATTTTGATTCTCGCATATATGGTTCTGATATTGGCACTTGTCTTGAGGTATAGATGAGTATTCCTTCTGAACTGTTTGTCATCATCTCATTTAGTTTTAGCACGTAAGGTATTAGTTCTAAATGTGGCACTTGAATTGGCTCTAGAATTACTATACACATATGGTGTTAGTTCCTGATGTGTCTGTAAAACAATGTTCTTGGAGGATGCATATCTGCATTCAACTACATTGAGGATCTAATTAACCTATTAGACAACAATGTCTTAACATGATTGTGCTACAGCTGTGAACTTGGTAGCTTTATACTAACCCTGTGAAATGCCGATGTAGTTCCTTCCTTCAGTGCAATTCTTGGATACATCATTCAACTAACTTAAGTAAAATGCAGGTGATTGAGCACATGGAGGAGGACCAAGCAAGTTTATTTGGCAACGTTGTCTTGAGTTCATTCTGTCCGGCGGTCCTCATTGTTTCAACACCTAACTATGAATACAACCCTATTCTCCAGAGGTCAGCTGTGCCCAACAAGGAAGATGAGCCGGAAGAAAACGCTGGTCATTGCAAGTTCCGTAACCATGACCACAAGTTCGAGTGGACTAGAGCCCAATTCCAGTGCTGGGCTACTGGCCTCGCAGTGAACCATAACTACAGCGTGGAGTTCAGTGGAGTTGGCGGCTCGGGTGAGGAACCAGGCTACGCTTCCCAGATTGCTGTTTTCAGAAGAATGGTGCGGAATCAAGAAGAGACGTTTCCGAACAAAGATGATTTGCATCAACCTTATGAGCTTCTCTGGGAATGGCCTAACGCATCGATACCCTCTGACTGAGTACCATGCTTTTGTAACTGAGGTGAATAGACTGGTTTGGCTCCACCCACCCACATTGTGTTGCTGGATTCTGGTGGGTTAATAAACAAGTCTTACAGCGCAGAACTAAACAGTTGTGATAACTCTGAATCGATTCCTCGCGATGGTTTAATCCCTGTAAATCAGAAAAATATTCTGCACGAAATGACTATTTGGCACCCCAAATTTTTTTTGACTATTTGGTGCAGCTTGTTAGTCCGAATTGATGCACACGAATTGGGAGTTGAAAAGTAAGAAATTAACCTCCTATGAACACCAGATGTTTACACTTGTAAATGTAATCCTAACTTTGAGCATCAGGAACAATCCTGTACTATAGTCTTTAAAGAAAGGCCCGTGCAAGAACAGCACGTCGTGGTCAGAGATTGGGTTTGCAGGGAAGCGGACAGGAGCGGGGCAGGCCGCTCCACGGCCGCCCGGCGCTTCTCACGGGGCACCTGTGCTGTTCGCGGCTGGGCCCTCCGTCGCCGTCACGCCAGCAAGGGACCACGTCGGCGTTAGCTTGAGCTTGGCCGCATTTCTGGCCAGGCCTAGGTAGGCCGCTAAGATCATGAGCTGAATAGCATTGCAGGATCCCAGATGGACGGCTCAGATCGTCCATGTTACGGACACTGTTGCGTGAATGGAGACTGTCCATGTTACTGATACTGTGTTGCGTGAATCGAGACTGTTGGATCGCAAACTGAATGTAGAGTTACATGAATCGAGACCGTTGGATCGGATAGTGAATTTAGGCTCTGTTTGGTAGAGCTCTAAATCTCAGCTCTATCTCAGATCTGAATCCTGTAGGCTAAAATAAATTGAATTAAGTTCATATTTTTAGTATAAAATGTAAGAGAGGTGCTTCCATGCTTTTTCTTTTGACAGTTGCACAAATATTAAAGCATAAATGAATGGTAGATTATTATTACTTACCCCTTCGCTTGCTTTAAGATTTGTGCAATTTGTATTAGAAGGGAATGCATTGAAGCACTGCTCAAAATGTAAATAAGATGACTCACATAAACACTCTTAATATACTCACAGCTTCAGCTCCACATATCTGTGGAGCTAGAAATACTCAACTCCACCAGATCCACGGATTTGACGGAGCTGGAGCCGTACCAAACACACCCTTAGACTGTAGGATCTCAAAATGGACGGCTGAGAGACTGATCTCTGTCCCAACTCCAAGCTGGCTAGGCGAGGCGAGGCGAGGTGATGATACCTGCAGGTACGGCTGTGTCGACAAGAAGTTTGCTTGGTATGCTGTTAATTGGCTATATAAAAGATGGAGAGTGGCCGGGCCGGCCAGGAAGACGCCATCGTTCGAGCACGCCTCGGAGTCGGACACGGACGATTCGAATCGCATTCGCAGGCGGACTAGCTCGCACGCACGATCGAGCAATGAGTGATTCGAGCCGGCGTCGCCTCGCGCCTCCCTCACGGCCCTCAGCCTGCGCGGGCAGTAGCTCCGCACTCGAGCGAATGCTGTCGCCAGCTCCCTCGTCCTCAAGTGGACGGCTCCGTCAAAGGAGGGGCATCTCTCGAGCAGGGTGGACGACTACTATCAGGTATCATAAAAAAATCATATCTTTCCAAACAAAGCTCTTTGTACTCCACCGCACACGTCTTGCACTTTTAAGCCGCCGTAAGAGCTTTGGCGCATGACCAGCAGAGAGAGGCACCCCAAAACTTGTGATGAAGGCGCCGAAAGAGGATATTATGTATTTACGTGGTCAAGGCAGCGCGCGTGCATGGAGCATGGGGCGCAATGAAATAATACGTGGAGCTAGAGCTGTGGGTATATTAAGAGTGTTTACGTAAGTCATCTTGTTTACATTTTAGACTAAAAATATAAACTTAATTCACTTTATTTTAGCGTGTGAACTTCAGATCTGAGGTGGGGTTGGGATCTGGAACTCTGCCAAACAAGGCCTAAAAGGAGAATATTTTTCGCGTCTGGCCGGCTAGTTAGCTCCATTCGTCCGTCGTTAGGGCTACTACAAATGAGCAATATTTGCTTTCCCAAGTCAAATATGGATCGCAATCTCACAAACGGCGAGGCTACCATTGAGTTCAACTCTGATGATGACAAGCCTGAAGATTACACAAATGAAGATAGCAGTCCAATGCATTATAAGGTGAGAGATGTACTTAATATCTCTACTGTATTACATAGTTAAATTTAGAGAGATGATATGGATGTAGATATTTTGGAGAACAAATTATAACCCTACTATACCTAGAAGAATCCCTGGATGGGGAGAGCATCCACGTGTCGCCGGAGCTGGCTCGGAGCCGAGCCGAAAAAAATTTACGGATAGGTCCTTTTTTATTTACGGATAGGTCCTTTTTTACAAAAAAAAATTACAATTGGATCTTTGTCCTAAAAAAATTACAAACAGATCCTTCTTTCCGAAAAAGAATATATATTACGATTTGGCCCTTTATGCGTTTTTAAGACTTGCGCTCGGGTCCTTTTTCACAAAAAAAATTACGTCTAAGTCCTTTTATATTACGAATAGGTTCTTTTTTTTCAAAAAAAAATATATCACACTTAAGTCCTTTATGCGTTTTTAATGCTTGCGCTCGGGTCCTTTTTCACATAATCAAAATTACGTTTAGGTCCTTTTTCGTCAGGAAAAAAACGTACGGATCCTTCTTCCCGAAAAAAAACATATATTTCTTCCCGCTTTTTTTTTACCATTAAGTTTAAGCCTTTTTCCCGAAAAAATACTCAACTTTCTCGTGTGGAAGGCGGCGCCCGCGGCGTGGCACGCCGCGAAGATGCTAGTTTATAATATTTGTGTAGAAAGGTATCGATATGTGTGGAATCACAACACATACAGTGCATCTTGTTAATTCTATCAAACATAGAGAACCGTATATGTCGGTGATCATAATGCAGAAGAAAATAGTTGTTCTTTAACATTTATCTTGTTTGTGACATTTATACATAGATGTCAAGATTAAGATGGATTCAGTCTAGTGCTACATTAGACTTATATCGTTGCCATTCTAGAACTGCAGTGCTCCATAGTAAATCGTAAAGCAACAAACCAACAACCATGAACTGAACTTCCATCTAACAAAACAGAAAAAAGAACTGCAATGCTTTAGTTACAAGCTGCTTCAGCTTAATTCTGTCCATCGCATATCGTGAAACAAGGCCATAGGCACCGTCCCAAGCAACCTCAACCCGTTTCCGAACCCATTCCTAGCCTAACCTATTTCTTCTTCTCCGTCATCGGCATCTCATAGACCACTAGTATAGTGCCTTGTCTTCCGGTTTTCTTTTCCCAGCACGTAATATATGGTCTTTTCCTTTTCTAAAACGTTTGTTTCCTTTTCCTTAATTCCAGGATATTTGTTTCCTTTTCCTTGAGATGATGCTAGAGGTGGGGGGAAATATGTTGTGAACCATGGGGATGAGTTAGACACATTAAACAATGGTCATTGGATGTGGGTGAGTAAAGCTAAGGAAAGATCTGAGAGGTTAATTTTGATGGAGGCAAGTTTATGGGGACGTTTCGCTGGGTGCATGAAGGTTGGACCATCTCTAGTGGGGTGCATTATTTAGGGTGGACGTAGAAAAGAATGCTTATGTGCATTATAAAGGGGTATAGATACCGGTATACACCGCATACTGTTTCCGCCGCTTCGATAGCCTGGACTGTAGCACTCGCACCATGGATCGTTCTGCGAATCTTGAGCGCACAGATGAGGTGTGGACGACAAAGGTGTGAGGCACGAGTGGCGAGCAGGAGGGCATCTCTCTCATGTGCAGTATAAATTAAAATATATTGAGGGGATTATTATTGAAGAAAAGTGTGTTTATGGGGCGATCGCATAATACTCAGACGTCCATGGTGGTTAAGTCCCGAGTTTTCTCTTCTCCCATTCTTTACCTGTGGTTTTGCTGCGTGCTCCGCCGTTAACACACGGCAATCAGAATTCGAATCGACATGCTGATGCCGCCGCCACTTCCACCATATCCTCATCGCGGTGTGAGGTGCCCCTGAGGCCCCAGGACGCCCTCATTTCCTTCCTCGACGCGTTCGGCCGAGCAAACGCTGGCGCCGTGGACCTGGTGCACTCTTCCAGTTGAACTTGAGCGGCTCGGACGCTCAGTCATGCGGTGTACGACGACATGCGAAAGGACGGCCTTCACCTACAGCTAGCCTACTGATCAAGGCGCGGCACCATGACAACCGGATTGATGCCACACGCGCGGGAGGGACGAGGTGATCGATCGAACCATGCCATGACGGTCTCCGCGCTTCGCGAGCTTGTTCGCTCGCTCTATGCTGAACATGGGGAGTCCGCGATGCAGCGGGTATTGAATACCTTGAATGCTCGCCATGCTATTGGTTTGAGTTGATCCAAATGTCCTTTTGAGTTGGAGGGCAGGAAGAGGATATGCCTTCAATGGTGACATACGCAGGAGAAAAATAGAGGATGTGTTCAGTGTTGCTACACTTATTTGAGTTCATGATGGACAGTTGGTGCGACGTCTTGAAGACTGCTGAAAAAGGCTGTGGGAGTAAGGGGTACCAGGGAATGATGGTCAGAGCCGGTGTCCTCGCCCCTTCACACTCTCTTCTTGCTTACGCCATTGGCCTTTGGCTCTATTATTTGACTGCCAAAGTATGATCAATGACAAAACTCCTGTAAAGATCGAACTAATACACACACTACTACAGAAAGGCTTATATAAGGGCCCGCCACCCCTTCGGCCGCCCGTCGGCCCGCTGCCACTCGGCCGCCCCTCCGCTCGCCGCCCACTACTCCGCCCTTCACTCATCGGCCCCTCCGCCCGCCGGGCCCTTCGCTTGAGGCCCCTCGATCCTCCGCCCGCCGCCCGCCCGAGGCCCCTCCGCCCTCTTCACGAGCTCCTTCGCCCTCCGCCCGCATGCCGTTGGCTCGAGGCAGTCCCTCCGACGTTGACACTGAAGCCGAAGGAGCTCGAGCCTGACGCCGAAGCCGAAGGAGCTCGAGGCTGTCCCTCCGTCATCGCCCCTTTGTTCGCCACCGGCCCCACGTCATCCGCCACCGCTACCCCTTTGTAAGGTCGAGGATGCCGACTAGAGGGGGGTGAATAGGCGGCTTTTAAAATTCTCTCGCTAATTTATACAAAGCAATTCACCTCTAATTTTTCTAATGCAAAAACCTTAACAATTATTAATACGGAAGCGATAAACTAAGGTTTTGACAATTAAAGCCTAAATCAACTAGGTTTACTATGTGCACTAACTAATTATATCTCTAACAAAAATATGCAATTCTAAAGACAAGCAATCAATCAATTTAATTCTATGAATATAAATTGCTTGAACATAAATGACAAACACAATGTAAGCACAAGAGACACGATACTTTTTAACGTGGTGTTCGGAGACTTGCCGGTCTCCCTTAGTCTACGTTGAGGTTAGCCTAAACGAATTGGATCGGCTTCACGAATTGAGCACCCACCTCGAATCCACTAGTGGTAGCTCCTTTTCCCTCTCGGGTAGGCGAGCTCCAACCTTCACAAACTTTGCCGGAGCTTCTCACAACCTTCGTTGAGAGCTCCTGCGCACGACGTCGCTACGCCGTCTAGGTGTCGGCAAACACCAAGAGTAACAAGTCAAGCCTTCTAGCTTGAACCTCACCTAGTGCAACACATGCACTCCGGTGACTTCCTAAGTGCAACACATGCACTATGATCCTCCTCAAGTGCAACACATGCACAAGAGACTCTCAATCCTCTCCTAATTGCAATACATGCAATTAGAGGCTCACACTAGCTCAAGAAGCAAATGGAAGAGGGCAACACATGCACTCAACTCCTACAAACACCCAAATGCTCTAGCAACAGCAACCCCTCATTACCCTTGCCCCCCAAGGCCTCCTTTTATAGCCTCCAAGCCAAAACTAGCCGTTGGGGGAAATTCTGGACAAAACCAGAATTCTCGGTGCTACCGCCCAACTGGGACCGATAGCAACGGCCTCCTTGCCAACGGCTACAAAACTAGCCGTTGCAGGAAATCCGGTAGCACCGGGCAACTAGGAGCGGTGCTACCGCTCGGCGGTAGCACCAGCCTTCACCACGGTAGCCCGGACTCAAGCCAAACACAAAAACACCTCCTCTGGATTTTTCACACCGGCCAGAGGAGCGGTAGCTACCGGCCTACCATGGGCGGTAGCACCGGACCGCTAATCCGCCCAAAAACATCCCTCTCTGGAATTTCCACACCGGCCAGAGAGGCGGTAGCACCGAACCTCCGGTGCTACCGGGCTACCATGGGCGGTAGCACCGGACCGACCTGCAGTACATGCTCTCATAAGCGGTACTACCGGCCAAGCGATGCTACCGGCCCTACATGGGCGGTACGACCGGCCATAAGGAGAAAACACAGTTTTTCACAAAAACTTTTCTCCAAACCATTAAAGATTTATTCTTTGAGCTATGTAAGGATCAACACATGATCACAACATTATGCAAAACACATTTGCACATATTAATCACATACTCCAAAGAATCTCATTAAGCACAACTTATTTGCAAAATACATTTGCCAATAAACCAAGAACTTATGAGATCAATCCTCTTAGCCATGTGATGATCAACACATGATCAAGTCAATTTGCAAAACACATTTGCAAACCCTATTCACATGCTCTAGGATCGAAACCCATAATCTCAAGTTCATTTGCAAAACACATTTGCAAATAAAAACTCCAACTTATTTGCAAAACACATTTGCAAATAAACCACGAACCTATAAGATAAATCCTCTTAGCCATGTAAGGATCAACACATGATCCCGACACTTTGCAAAACACATTTACAAATGCCAACACATGCTCTAGGATCAAACCTCATAACTTCCAGCTTATTTGCAAAACACATTTGCAAATAACAAGTCAACACTTTGCAAAAACACATTTTGCAACTAAACCAAGCTTAGCCTTGTGATGATCAACACATGACCCAATCACAAGCTAAAACACCAAAGCATGAGCTCTCTATTTGCAACACATGCAAATCTCTAGCACCATGCAAACAACCACAACAAATTCAAGTGCATGAGCTCTCTATTTGCAACACATGCAAAACATAGCTCCAAGCAAAAACCAAATCAAATAAGATTCAATTAAGATGCAAGCATGAGCACCCTTGTTTGCAACACATGCAAATACTTAGCTCATACAAAATCCAATGCACAAGCTTCACTAATTTGCAACACATGCCAAATGGTTAGCTTCATGCAAACACCAAACAAGAGAGTGAGCTAGAGTGAACCGGATTGAGTTCATCAATACATGATGAAGCTCAAGCTAAAAGACTCAACCACTCTTAATAGTACGGCAATCTAAACTGGACTCTTTAGCCTATCTAGTTATACCTTTGCCGCACGCAATCCATTTGGAGTTTTTATAATTTCCAATCATCTTTTCTCCGGGATCAAATCTTCTTCTTCTTGTTCACCAACACACGATGAACCTTCTCTAGCCCTTCTCTTTACTTTGGAATCACCTTTTGAAGCTCATGAACACATGATGACTTCTTCTTCTTCCCGATTCTTTATCATCTTCTCAACCTACTTCACAACTCGTGGAAGATGTTAGTCCAACAAACACGGTTGTCTCAATCATCACTGCACACCATTAACACATAATGGATGCCTCCAAAATTGATTGAGCACAACCCAAATCGATTTGAAAGATTAATTGTGTCTTGAGTACTTTGATGCAACTAATGCTTCATTATACTCAAGAACTTTTCGCTTGTCTTTAATCAATAAGGAACACCATCAACACATGATGAAATATCCTTTTATTGATTGAAAGACAATCGAACTCAATTTAAATTTCATTTAAATTGATATGAGTATATATATAACTACACAAGTTTCATATACTCAAATGATTGTTTCAAAGTCTTGATCCTTTATATGTTATTTAGCAATAAGACATGGATCAATACTATTGAAACAACAAGTTAAATTATAAACTCCCCCTAGATGTGTGCATTCATGTAGTATATGAATTAAGAACATAATGCACATATTTGGACTAAAGCAATGGAAGAGTTCATGCTTTAACTTGAATCCTAAGTATGCATTAAGTCAATAGAGTGAATACAAGTGCATACCTTAGGTTTTTCATTTTCCATCCAAATATGAGACTAATAAGAATAAGGCTCAATTAAACATGTTAGGCTCATAATGATTAGATTTGTCATTAAACAATGATTAAACATATATATTAAACCAATCACCAAAACTGATGGAGCTTGAACTTACACCCTTTGCCCCGCTGTTCGGCTAACAATCAGAAGCAGCGCACGAAAAATCAGATCTACCGAACGGGACAAGTTCTCCAGCCAGCAGATTCTACCGGCAGCCGCTTCTCCAGACAGTAGGCTATAATCCAAAATCTACACAATTAGAAGCTACCCCGAACTAGGCCATAAAGTGGATTGCGGATTCTAGTGTATGTGGGTGGGCTGGATTATGAGAACCAATTTCTAGAATCGGGCTATTTATTTTTTTATTCAGCTTTTAGGATTAGAATTCAAAATCCACAGCAAAAACAAACAGGCCCTAAGACGCCTCATCGCATACGGTTTAAAAAACCGTCCGTGTTAAAGCTAATCACAAATGATTTTGTTAGCATGGCCGTCAAAGTTATAGGACATGCTAAGAACCGTCTGTGATAATCTAATGTCACAGACGGTTCTAGGTACAAATCGTCTATGATACTTTATAGACGGTTTGTAACATGAATCGTATGTGACATTAGCTTATCACAGACGGTATTTTAATCGAATCGTTAGTGATAACGCTACCCTGTTATATATATCGTTCTAGGTTTTGTGCCCGCCGTACTCCTCGCCCAAACAAAATCTCTTTCACCAACCTCGACCTCCTTCTAAGCCCGTTGCCGCCACTTGTACTTGACGCTGTCGCCCCTGAGACCATGCGCCTCCTCCCCGAGCACATTACGTGCGCCTCCTCCTCTTCCATGCTCGTTGTTGCCTCCTCCCCAAGCCATCGGTCATATGGTTTGGACATTATTCATCATTTATTTTTTGATTGTATTGTTGCTAAGATTGTTTGGGCTTCTAGTTCTTAAATATATCATAAAGTAATACCACCTTTATTGTACTCCATAGAGTTACCGGTCAGGAGCCCCCCATTCATGTTCTCCCTCCATGAAAGACCCTAAAAAATGCGTAATTATGTTTAGGTCGTTTCACCGGTTGATGTAATTTTGTTGCTAATTTAATTGAGCTATCAAATAATGATATAAATTTTTAAAACTTTTTGATAAGGGTCCTCAGAGCATGCCTAAGTTACCATAAAAAAATTAGAATCATGATCAAACATTTACTATTTTTAAAAATTCTGACAATGCTACTAATGCATTGAAAGCAACTTCACTGATTTAATTGAGATAATAAATCATGTTTTAAATTTTTGAAACTTTTTTATAAGGGTCCTGAGAGCATGTTTGATCAACCATAAAAAAATTGGACCATGATTAAACTTGTGCGATTTTTAGAAATTCTGAATGCATTTAAAATTTGCCTTTTTTTGTTTTCCAGAGCCATCAAACGAATTTGATTTTTAAAACTTTTTAAGAAGAGTCCTCAGAGAATGAATAAGCTACCATAAAAATTTTAGATTGATCATACTTGTGCAATTTTAAAAAAATCTTACAATAGTGCTAATGGATTTAAAGCAACTTCACTGATTTAGTTGACCTATTAAAGCATGTTGCAAATTTTTGAAACTTTTTTAGGAGGGCCCTGAGAGCATTTCTAAGCTACCATAAAAATTTCAAAGCATGATCAAACTTGTGAGATTTTTAAGAATTCTGACAGTGCTACTAATGCATTTCAATTTCACTGACCCGAAAACTTACCTTCGCGAGGCGTCGCGGCGTAAGTGCGCGGCGTGTCGCCGCGCGTACGCATCTAGTTGTTCGTGACATTGAATATGATCTATAGCATGGTGTTGGTTGAGTAACATTAAAACATCAGTTTTAAATATGATTTTATTGCTTCGAGGTGTATCAGTCTATGAACACACGTAATGTCCTAGTGACTGCAAATAAAACCTCAAGGTGAAGATAAACACAAGACAAACGCAAGTTTCCCTGTCACTTTGTGCAGCACCAATTTTGTACATATATAAAAAATATCAAACCTATATATGTTATTTGATTATTTCTCCATTTGTGATTCTGTTGTGTAGTTGTGTACTTGTATAATTGATTTACTTTGACAAGCTAGATCAATTGCTTTGTCTGCTCAAAAGGAATAAAAGAATGGAATGTGGAACATGTTTGGTCTATTAACTTCACCCCTTTCCGATTTGGCCTAGAAATTAAACATTACCTTCATGTTGCATCCATACATAATTAGAGGACTAAGTTTGTTATAACATTAAAATCTCACCATGATGTTGAATGTAGATGTTTAACTTCTTATTGAGAGAGAGAGAGAGAGAGAGTAATTTGAATGTTCATATGAAATTATTCAATTTATAAATAATAATCTAATTATAGAAAGCATCCCAAAAAATTAGGCGGGTAGAAGAAAATAAAACCATGGCCGTTGCTACATATATCATGATTCATTATATATTTATTTATGTCCTAGTGACTGTAAATTGCACAGATAAAATAGAGCCTACAGATAAGATATACGATATGGAGAAGCGGTTGAATGCTAAACAAAAACTTGAGATGTAGATAGAATAACTGAAGGAAAAGTCTGATGTAATGGAGCAGAACAGAAGTGAAGAAGATTCTGAGTTAACAAAAAAGATTTACGAGATGAAACAAAATCTGAAAGACATAAATGACAAATCGCAAAATATTAAATCTCTTAACAAGGTACTCATTATTAAGGAGCGCAGGGCAATGCAGAGTTGGAAGAAGCCAAAGCTGAACTTATAGAGGTAATATAAAGGTTTTTAGTATTTAATTCGACGTAATTACTAGTAATATATCAAAACACCCTTTTCGCAACAACATGACCGTTCTTGTAGAGATTAAGAGATATGACTGGAAGTCAATTATTTATTGGTGTCAAACAAATGAGCACTGTGCCGGAGCTGTGAAACTTCAGGAAGAACTGAAAATCCTCTGTTGCGGAAGCTGTGGCACATTTGATGGCAAACATAGAAAAGCTCTAAGGTCTCATTGCCTTGATCTATCAAATAATGTTGTTTCTCAATGTATGTTTATTTATATTTGTGGTATCATATCTTCTCCATGTATTGTTATCTGAAATTATCCTTAATATTTGCTCATCTTGAATCCAATTATTGAAAAATGTCTTACTTTTTAGAATCAAAATGTTGTCATACGAATATTCGACTGCACAAGAAATGGACTCCATATTTGATGAGCTTCTTGACTGAAGACATTGTTTTAATTAACACGCTCCATCATAGAGGACATACGAAGAGACGTAGGAACAGACAGAGGAGAGGAAGGCTCATACACACACAGAAGAAATAGAGAAAGAAGCAATAGAAAAGATTCAAGGGGGCGCAAGAAACGATATGGAAGGAGGCCATGGCCATGGCTCCTTCTATCTTTTTTTTAAGATAGCTAAAACTGTGATTAAATTATGAGGATAGAAAACAAAGTTTAAAGTTACAAGGTGCAGAAGACTGCACTCGAAACAAAAAGGGAGGAGAAAAAAAAGAAAAAAGACTAAATTCTTTAAAGTTGTCGTTGTACTATCATGTTGAGGCTTTTTAAAATTATACTAGCATGAATGATTAACTGATAATTTGAAACACTCTTAAGTAGCTAACAAGTTCGCTTCATACATGTCTTTCTCATCAACCAACTTGACTGTTACTTTAAAAAACTTTTCTTAATAAGGTTGTGTTTGAGAATTTTCGTAGCAACGCACGAACACTTAACTAGTCAAATCTTAATCACGACTAGCAACCAACCGAGGAAAAACCCAAGCCATCTAGCAAGCGCACGTAAGTATCTGTCGCGATGAGTGCGCCTCGGCGACCGATGTGAACTGAAGCGAAGCGAGAGCCGAGTGAGCATCGGTCGGGTTCCGCCTCCCCGTCGCCCACGCAACGCATCGAGCCCGTAAAATCGCGGCCGTGCAGTCCGCACGAACACCGGAATTGTAGCCGTCCGTCCGCACACCGTCCTTGCCCGCAAGCTTCCGCTTAAGACCCTTGAACTTTCCACGACCCCAAAACCTCCCCCCTCTCTCTCACTCCTCCACCTCCCCCACTCCTCGCGATCTCCACCTCCCCATCCCTCCGCAACTCATTCCCAGGTGTGGGTCCCACATCGCCGTCGGCGACCCCCGCGCCCATCCCCTGCACCACGTCCCGGGCCATGATGACCTCGCCACCGCCCCCGCCGCCCGCCGAGGTAAGCGCGCCACTCCTCTCGGCCTCCGCTCCCTTGCCTCCTCCTCGCGCGGCCCTGGCTGCCGCATCGGGCCGCGATCTGGGCGGCTTGGCGGCCTCTGGGTGGCGCGGGCTCCGTTGCTCTAGGTCTTAAGGAGCGCAGGGCAATGCAGAGTTGGAAGAAGGCAAAGCTCAGCTTATAGAGGTAATATAAAGGTTTCTAGTATTTAATTCGACGTAATTACTGATAATATATCAGAACACCCTTTTCACAACAATATGACCGCTTTTGTAGGGATTAAGAGATATGGCTGGAAGTCAATTATTTATTGGTGTCAAACAAATGAGCACCTTGTCGGAGCTGTGAAACTTCAGGAAGAATTGAAAATCCTCTGTTGCGAAAGATGTGACACATATGATGGCAAATATGGAAAAGCTCTAAGGTCCATTGTCTTGATATATCAAATAATGTTGTTTCTCAATGTATGCTTATTGATATTTGTGGTATCATATCTTCTCAATGTATTGTTATCTGAAATTATCCTTAATATTTGCTAATCTTGAATCCAATTACTGGAAAATGTCTTACTTTTTAGAACCAAAATGTTGTCATACGAATATTCTACTACAGAAGAAATGGATAGAAAATTTGTCATGAATTGAAAACTCTGTGATTCAAAAGTTTTTCTTTCTCTCTTGATAGAACTTCCATGATTAGTATTTGTTGTTGGAAATTTTCTTCTCCTTAAATATTTCTGCAACGATATTTACAAGGCACAACCAGTTATAGATTTTGTAATTGATCCTAGATGCATTTAGGCAACATCTTATCTGGTCAGTATCGTCTTAAAATATGAACATTTGTAGCTCTTTCATCTCTTTTCTTATTATGATATTGATGGATTTCAAGGTAAAATACAATTTCATTCACAGTCTATTATGAAAGTTGTCATGCTCTGATTTATCTTCCACTTCATCTTTATCCCCGAATGAGAATAACATAAACAACCTACTTTTACTCTGATCTTGTACAAAAATATAATCATTTTGATGGACTCCATATTTGATATTTGATGAACTCCATATTTGATGAGCTCCTTGACCGAAGACATTGTTTTAACATGCTCCATGGTAAAATCCATCGGAAGGTCAAAAGGATGTAGTCAACGTGACCGCAATACCATATATCATCAAATCTTAATCACGGCTAGAAACCAACCGAGGAAAAACCCAAGCCATCTAGCATGCGCACGTAAGTATCTGTCACGATGAGTGCGCCTCGGCGACCGATGTGAACTGAAGCGAAGCGAGAGCCGAGCGAGCACCGGTCGGGTTCCGCCTCCCCGTCGCCCACGCAACGCATCGAGCCCGTAAAATCGCGGCCGTGCAATCCGCACGAACACCGGAATCGTAGCCGTCCGTCCGCACACCGTCCTTGCCCCGCAAGCTTCCGCTTTAGACCCTGGAACTTTCCACGACCGCAAAACCTCCCCCCCCCTCTCTCTCTCCCCTCCACCTCCCCCCATCCCTCCTCGCGATCTCCACCTCCCCATCCCTCCGCAACCCACTCCCAGGTGGGCCCCACATCGCCGCCGGCGACCCCCGCGCCCCCTCCTCTGCACCACGTCCCGGGCCATGACGACCTCGCCGCCGCCCCCGCCGCCCGCCGAGGTAAGCGCGGCCACTCCCTCCCGAAGCCTCCGCTCCCCCTGCCTCCTCCTCGCGCGGGCCCTGGCTGCCGCATCGGGCCGCGATGTGGGCGGCTTGGCGGCCTCTGGGTGGCGCGGGCTCCGTTGCTCTAGGTCTTCGGGTTGGTTCCTGGGTCGGGGCTCTCGTGTCTTGTATGGGGCTGCGCGTGCTCTTGTGGGCGTACGGAATTCTAGGGTTTGGGGTTTTGGTCGCTTTCCTGGGGATTTTGAGGGATGGATCTGAGATGTGCCTCTCTCGTGATTTTTGCGCAGCAGAAGCAACAGCAGGAGGAAGAGGAAGTACTCGTGCCGCACCAGGAGCTGCCCAACGGAACGCAGCCCATGGAAGGTTCGATTTGGTCGCCTCGCCTCGCGATTTGTTCATATGCTTGTGTGTTACGGCTTATTTAGTTAGCTGTTCAAGTTGTCAGACTTGTGGCGTGTCGAACAGTATATTAGCTGCCTTATTTATTGTACAGAATCATGATTTATTATTTGCTTGCTCGTGTGATGTGACATTGCTGCTGTATTCGGGGTTGCCATTGTTTATCTTATTTATTTGTTCAGAATGATGATTCATCATTTGTTCTTGTGATCTGTTATTGCTGCTGTTTTGGGAGTTATCATGGTTATTTGTAGTTTTTTTTTCTATTAGATAACTTACACATCAGTGCTCCTTTCAGTTAGAAAATTCTTGCTTTACTTGCAACATACTTTCCCTGTCTTTGATCGAGTTATTGGTATGTATATATTTTGTTGAGGTTCCTTGAGGAGTTTAGTTGTGTTAACAATATGACAACTATGCTAGTGTGATATTTTTATGCCAATGTGATTCTATAGTAATTGCAGGATTACCTGTACATGACCTGAAAACTTCTCTGATTGCTTTGTTGGGTTGCATTTTCTGTCACTTTATGCAGCAGGTTAAGTAAATGCACTCAATAGTGCCCTTTGTTTGTCCTTTGTAGTAAACAGTTTTGGGCCTTTATGCAGCATCTAGTTAAAACTGCTCTGTTTTTCATTTTTGCTTTTGTTATGTGATTAAGCATGTGAGGTCAGGGGTATTCACGTTGACTCTGTATTGCCACTCCAGTTGTGCCTGCTGAGCCAGCTGCTACTGTCGAAAACCAGCAGATAGAGGATCCACCGATCTCTAGATTTACTTGGACTATTGAGAACCTATCAAGAGTGAGCACGAAGAAGCTCTACTCCGAAATTTTTGTTGTTGGAGGCTACAAGTGGTAAGTGCCTACATCTCTTCCCTCTGAATTAGCATATTTGGTTAACTCTGCAGTCATTCATGGAGTTTGGTTTGGATGTTTGATGGCACCATTTCCTGTTTTGCAGGCGAATTTTGATTTTTCCAAGGGGAAATAATGTTGAATTCTTGTCGATGTATTTGGATGTGGCCGATTCAGCAGTCTTGCCCTATGGGTGGACTAGATATGCACAATTCAGCCTATCTGTGGTTAATCAAATTCACAACAAGTTTACAATAAGAAAAGGTGCATCTTTTATTATGCCCTTCTTTGTTTAATCTATTAGCTGACAAAATGGACCTGGTATCATAATCAATCCTTATAATGGTTTCACTGAATTGAAAGGTGACTGAATTAGAATTCTTGCAGAAACACAACATCAATTCTCTGCCCGAGAAAGTGATTGGGGATTCACTTCATTTATGCCTTTGAGTGAACTCTACAACCCCAGTAGAGGTTATCTTGTAAATGATACTTGTATAGTGGAAGCGGAGGTTGCCGTGTGTAAGGTTGTTGATTATTGGAGTTATGACTCTAAAAAGGAAACTGGTTATGTTGGTCTTAAAAATCAGGGTGCTACTTGCTATATGAATTCTCTTCTTCAGACTCTTTATCACATTCCGTATTTCAGAAAGGTACATGCTACAAATTCACAGATCATTGCTTTTCGGCTCAACCTATTTATGTGGTGCTAACTATATATATTGTTTTGCCAGGCTGTTTATCATATGCCTACTACTGAGAATGATATGCCCTCAGGAAGCATTCCATTAGCTCTTCAAAGTCTCTTTTATAAGTTGCAGTATAATGACAGTAGTACCTCTACAAAAGAGCTCACAAAATCTTTTGGGTGGGACATGCATGATTCATTTATGCAGCATGATGTCCAAGAACTAAATAGAGTTCTTTCTGAGAAGTTGGAAGATAAGATGAAGGTTTGACATCTGTAAGGTCTTTCCTTTTATATCCTCCGGTGTTGTTTACTGAATGTTGTAGCTCTGACTGAATTATGCTTATACAATGTTGATTCAAGGGAACTGTTGTGGAGGGCACAATACAACAATTATTTGAAGGGCATCACATGAATTATATCGAGTGTATCAATGTGGATTTCAAATCAACAAGAAAGGAATCCTTCTATGGCAAGTGAAGGTGTTATTGACCTGACTAAGTAACCTGTCCCCTTGTTTAACCTAATTGTAGTATATTCCAATGCAGATCTGCAGCTTGATGTCAAAGGTTGTCAGGATGTCTATGCTTCATTTGATAAGTATGTAGAGGTGGAGCGCCTGGAAGGTGATAACAAGTATCATGCAGAAGAACATGGCCTGCAGGTTAGTTTTCAGCTTGTCCCATTTTACCGATGGAGCACATCAACCCTTTCACAGTATCTCTCTCTCTCTCTCTCTCTCTCTCTCTCTCTCTCTCGTGAGCGTGAATGTGCACAACTATGTGCCATGTTACACTTGACACTAAAATAATTCTTTTGAGTTTTGACAGCATGACCATATTACCCTAAGGCCAATGAAAACCGTAGATCAAACCTACCTGAGCTTGCCTTTGGTTTAATTAGTAACGAAATTAGAATCAATTAAATTGTTGAGCTAAGAACAAATATGGTTTCAAAGCAACTCAGGGAACACTACTTAGCTTAATAGCACAAATCATTCAAATCCTGTTGAATTACTGTCGGATGTTAAGCAACAGGATGCATCTCAGGTATAATATGGAAGGTTGTGCTAATATTGGCAAATATGCTTTAGGGAATTTTCAAATTCATACGTACCAGTACTGTCAGAAGTAGGTCTTGTTGAGTTGAGGTGGGTTACCATGTTACACCCACTCTTGATTTTGGAATCCTTGAACCAAATCCAAAATAGACCCTCACGGCACAAAGTTGATTTGGACCAGCCTAGTCCAACTGTGGAGACTGGAGATACAATAAGTTGTGGTAACCAGTTTTATTATATGGGCTTCTTAATCAGATGCACATGGCTTGTTGTAATATCTGACAACAAAGAAAACCATTTTATTATGTGGGCTTCTTAATCAGGTATTCTTTGTTGTTTCAGGATGCAAAGAAAGGTGTTCTTTTCATTGACTTCCCTCCTGTCCTGCAACTTCAGTTAAAACGTTTTGAATATGATTTCATGCGCGACACAATGGTGAAGGTTTGTAATCGGTAACATCCACTAAGAAGTTTTCCTTCTTCCTCTGTTATCATCTTTTTGGTGTTATGAAGATGACAGTTTTGTGGTAGAGGAAAAAGCTGTCTTGATAGGTTTTGTACATTTCGGAAACCTTTCAACAGATGACCATGAGGACTGAGGATACTAGCATTTTAGCTTTAATGGATGTTTGACTTCACTTCAATGTACACCAAAATTATATAGCATAACGTTTTTGCTTGTGTGCATGTGGGCATTGAATTTATCTCTTGCAAGAGTTCACATTAGCCAAACGTTGGAATAATGTCTAACAAATCTCTTTAATTTGCTGCTATTATTTTGTGACTTGTTATATTTATACCATAGTTACGATATATTTAGATGACATCAAGAAATGGTGTGCTAGAAGTTCAAGTTGCAACCATATGATGTTTAAATACCATTTTCCTTTGGGAAGTGCAAATTTGAACTTAAGTTAATATGTGCTTGCTTATTTTAAAATTTGCATTTTTTACATTTAAAAAATCTCAAAAAATCGATGCAGACATCTCACAGATTCTGTGCACTTGCAAAAAAGTGCAAACATATGACCATATTGGCACTGTACAAAAAGACAGCGCACACATATTTCCGAGTAAGTCTGTTTTGCTTTTTTTGGACAGTGCACATATGATCATTTTTTTTTTTGCAAGTGCACATATTCTAACATGTTTTACATCTATGGATTTTTTGATGTGCACGAATGCACAAACCAAAATGGGTGCATATGCACCTAAGTTCATAAAATCCTTTGCTTTGTTTCAATATTTATCTTTTTATCTTCTATTTTTAGACTATTAAGAATGCTTACCATTTCTTGTGAACTGCAGATAAATGATCGTTATGAATTCCCACTTCAATTGGATCTTGATAGAGATGATGGAAAGTATTTGTCTCCCGATGCAGACAGGACTGTGCGAAATCTTTACACTCTTCACAGGTAAGTCAGATTCTCTCAAATTATTCCTTGCATTCAGTTTCATACTTTAAGGTATCAAATTTCAATAGTTGGAGAAGCCAAGTATTAACATCATGGCTGAATTGCCAAAAGTGATGGAAATAAATTTCTGACCTCACCATTTCACCTGTCCTGACTTTGCTAATCTCTTAAAAGATCCTGGCCAGACCATTGTTATTCTATTTGTTGCCATATGTCCATAAAATTGAGTTAAATCCAAGTAACAAGATGCGTGTTTGTTGATCAGACAAGCAATCATGGTAGAAGAGTTGGGTTCTAATGGCCCGTATTCTATGAACTAAATACGAATACAAATGTTAGATGATCTAGGTAAAAGTTGTATTTCTGTTATTATTATCTTTATGAGTTGAATTCACAATGATGTGTTTATGTTATTGTTTATATGTGAATGCATCTCATAACAGTTAATCTCTTACAGTGTTCTTGTCCATAGCGGCGGTGTTCATGGTGGACATTATTACGCTTTCATACGACCTACTCTTTCTGATCAGTGGTACGGCTGTTTGTTTCTATTTTTTATTTACAATTGTCTCTGTTTCTGCACAAAAATCAAGAAATGATGTGAAACATCTTGACTGTTCTTGGTTTATCAACTTTTGTTACCCGATTGCTGTAATCAGCCAGTTGCTGCTTGCAGCTGGTCAACCTGGCAATGAGCCTAAGACTGGTAGCTAATAAACAAATTTGCTCAGTCTGTTGATAAATACACTATTATTTGTGATCATAACCGGCTGATCAGACTTGTGGGCGATTTGGAATGGTCCTTGAAGAGTTTATTTTGTAAGTGCAATAATGCACTTTAGCCAGCAATATTCTTTCGATAAAAAATCGTGACGAGTCTTTTGTATAAGTTAGTATGTATTTTAAACTGACCGGATCCGGAGTAGTAAGTAGGAACTAGTACTTGCTCTGTCAGCATGCATGACAACCACCTTTGCTGTTTATAAACTTATTATATGCTTCTTGGATGGTTAGTTGGTTTGGTCATGTTCAATTATTCATTGAACTATAATTTTCCAGGTTCAAGTTTGATGATGAGCGTGTAACAAAAGAAGATCCAAGGAGGGCATTGGAAGAGCAATATGGTGGTGAGGAGGAGGTCCGTTGCAATTTCAATGCTACAATGCTTATATATATTGCCATAAAAACATTGAGCTGATCAATTTCTTTTTGCAGCTACCTCAGACTAATCCTGGCTTAAACAACACTCCTTTCAAGTTCACTAAATATTCGAATGCATACATGCTTGTGTACATTCGTGAAAGTGACAAGGACAAAATAATTTGTAATGTGGATGAGAAGGACATAGCAGAGCACCTTCGAGTAAGCTGTCACCTAAGATTTCTAGGTATTGGGATATTTTATTTTTAGTAGAGTCTAATGTTTCCAGCTTTTCTCAGATTAGATTGGAAAAGGACCGTGAAGAAAAGGAGCGACGGAAAAAGGAGAAAGCTGAGGCTCATCTATATACCATCATTAAGGTGTTTCAATCAACCTGCTGGTCATAGAGTAGCTATTGTTTTACCTCCAGCAGCTTTGTATTATCTTTCATTTAGTTAATCTTACATGTTTCCTATTGTATAGGTTGCAAGGGATGATGACTTGACTGCTCAGATAGGGAAAGGCATATATTTCGATCTTGTTGATCATGATAAAGTCCCAAGCTTCCGTATCCAAAAACAGATGCTTTTTACTCAATTCATGGTAATTACATGGGTCAAAAACTATGTTTTCTGTGGTGGTGTCTCTTGGCATATGCCAATCATAGGAATATCTCATCAGGTTGCTGCTTATTATTGGTTGTGTCTATAAAGATAAAAAAATGATGGTTCAAGGACTCAAGTTGACCCACTAGTGTGGCATGCTACTGTTTTGGTAAAACCGCACTTGGGCATATCTTGGATAGACCAATCCTGTTTATAATTCAAAAGGTAATTAAAAAAAAATGATGTAAGAAGGGCACATGACATGAGCTTAAAAATGGTGCAATAATAAAGTCTTTAAGCAGCTTCTTTGCTTTCCTTTTTACACCCTATGAAGAAAAGTCATTTTGATGATTGGTATAGCCTATAGTCCTCTACAAGCTGATCATGTGAATCATGTATAAGATTTCGGATTTACTAATACATGTGTTTAGGAATATGGAGCTTTGCAGTATTTATAGGAGTAGTGCTTCACAGTTGCCATACTGATTACTCATCTATGAAGTGCTTTACAGGAGGAGGTGGCAAAAGAGTTTGGTATTCCTACTCAGTTTCAACGATTTTGGCTGTGGGCCAAGCGGCAAAACCATACCTACCGACCCAACCGACCATTGACTCCTCAAGAAGAAGCACACACTGTAAGATTATTTCATTATACATTGCATTGGATAAATAGCGCTCAGAGATAGTTGAATTTCTTGTTTTACAGTTACCTTTTGTGTATCTACCTATAGAATAGACTTGTACACATGCCTGTCACCCCCAGTTACCAACCCTATGGTTTATTGGTTCTTTTATGTCATGTTCAGAAAAGCTGCATAGTATATACTAATTTGTATGAAACTGTAGTTGCATCATGATATCTTATGCTGTTCGTAATGGCATTTGTTTGTATTTGTGGTTTGCTTCTTTTGGATGTCAAGTTGTCTATTTTCTATGTTTGATTACAATTCATTAGTCAATGCCATCACTCGCTTTGCTCAGTTCTCTTTATGTCCTGTTGAACCGCTTATGATTGTACACCTTACCAGACTGATGATACTGTATCATCAATTATGCAAGTAGTGTACATACATTTTGCATCATCTTTTGTACACCTCTGAGTGCCTAACACCCATAAGTATCATCTTTTGTGCAACTGCTATGTGAATTGATTTTTTTTCTTTGGCAGCCAAACTTTGCCATTCTTTCTAGTTTCTACTGTCAACAAAATTCTACTTATTTAGATTTTGCATGACAGTTAGGATTTAGGATCCTATGATTCTGTTCTAGTCATTTAAAACTCATATGGATTTTAGGCCAACTTCATTTTTGGTCGGATTTCTTATCAATACTTTGCCTTCTCTTCAGCATATATTTAGTTGTATAGTAGTTTTGCATATGGGTCAACATACTAATTCTGAAGGCAAGCATTTTATTAGGTTGGACAGTTAAAGGAAGCGGCAAACAAGGCCCACAACGCAGAACTAAAATTGTTCTTGGAAGTTGAACTTGGACTGGTAATAGTTTCTTCCCTGTCTGCTTCTATGCATTTTCTTGTGCTCATTTTCTCATGTTTATCCATCAAATTAGTAATCTATTTTCAAATCAATAGATTTGTTCTCAATTTTTACGTGTGATGTAGGACCTTAAACCTCTTCCGCTGCCAGACAAGACCAGAGAAGATATATTTCTTTTCTTCAAACTCTATGATCCTGAAAAAGAACAGCTGCGGTGCTTCTCATACTTCCTAACTGTGTATTGCACTATCGTCCTTGATGTGTGATTGGATTCTTACTTGTCTACTGAATGAATTCTTCAGGTATGTTGGTAGGCTCTTTGTGAAGGCTTCAGGAAGACCACAGGATATTCTGCCAAAATTGAGGAAAATGGCTGGTTTTTCACAAGATGAGGAAATTGAACTTTATGAGGTTAGTTTGTTTGTTTTTTGAACAACACAGGAGAGCTACGTGTCATTTCAATAAGAAGATTGTAAAAAAAGGCCATAAGGCCAAGAACAAAAACAGGGGCTATAAGGCACCCAAAAATAACAACAGGTGCAGAAAAACAACAGCCAGCTAATAGTGCAAAAAAGCACCAAAAACCAAACTACCTAGACAAACCCAACATCTGGATGAGACTGCCTAGAGAGGATTCCTTGAAGAGCTGAAGCTCCTGCTAAACTCCACATCTTGCATTCCTCACTGATTTTGAGCAAAAGCTGTTGGATATTCGGAGATGATCCATCAAAAACACAGGAGTTCCTATGTTTCCAAATCTCCCAAGCCACTAAAATAGTTAGACAGTTAAACCCTTTCTTCAACTCCTTAGGGATCTGCTTTAGGGCCCGACACCACCAACTGGAGAAGCTTGTCGCTGAAAGTTTGTTTATTTTTAGAAAACTATTGTCTGATGATTATGTAGTGATAGTCTGAATATCATTCTGGTTCAGTATCTTACCTTTTTTCTTCTTTCGCCAACATCAGGAAATTAAGTTCGAGCCCAATGTGATGTGTGAATATATTGATAATAGGCTTCTATTTCGATCTTGCCAGGTACAGTCCAATGTCTTTTTTTGAACTGATAGCAGGCTTATTTTTGTGATGCTGTTTTATCTGGATTCTTTTTGTGTTTACAGCTTGAAGATGGCGACATTGTTTGTTTTCAAAAATCTCCAAAGCCAGATACTGCTGACCAATACAGATACCCTGACGTCCCATCCTTTCTGGTGTATGTACGTAACCGACAGGTACCTAAGATTGACCCACTTAATAATCCTGAATTCCATGCTATTTGATATTTACGCACATTGCCCTTGCCACAACATTGTACTAAGGAATTGTCTTGCCTCTTGACTTCACACTAAACGGTTGATGATTAATCACAAAGGGTTGCATTGACGGTTCAACATTTCTCCTCCAGAAAAGAAAAAGAACATACAATATTTCTGTGATTGTTGTCTGGTTTTGTCTGTTGTCTTATTTGCCCAATTTCTTTTACTATTTCTCTACTACTGTGGTATGTTATTGCACTGTGATGTGCATCTTCACATCATCATTCTATATTATACTATTTTTACATGTGTTAATTTCTGTTGTGATTCTTAAGGTGGTCCACTTTCGTTCGTTGGAGAAGCCCAAGGAGGATGATTTTTGCCTTGAGATGTAAGCATTTGGACATGCTGTGCTTAGCAAATCTTTATATTCTCTATTATTGCTGATTTTTTTATTTCACCCTTTCTGTATAGGTCAAAGATTTTCACGTACGATGAAGTTGTGGAAAAAGTGGCTCAAAAACTTGGTGTTGATGATCCATCGAAAATTAGGCTTACATCTCATAATTGTTATTCTCAACAGCCTAAACCTCAACCAATTAAGTACAGAGGCGTTGATCGTCTATTAGACATGCTGATTCACTATAACCAGGTTGCTACTTTGACTTATCATCTATGTGATCATTGGTTGCTTAAAAACGAAAGTGAAGAATGACATATCTGTTGAATTTTCGTGTACAGACTTCCGATATTCTGTACTATGATGTATTGGATATACCACTTCCAGAATTACAAGCGTTGAAAACGTTGAAAGTTACATATCATCATGCCACCAAAGATGAGGTTATTTTCCCGGACACTTTTCATCTTAACAGTAGACTGTTTATTTTTACTAGTCTGAAACATGTTTTATCAGGTGTCGGTTCACAGTATCAGATTGCCAAAAAACAGCACTGTTGGTGATGTGCTGAATGATATCAAATCAAAGGTATATTTTCGTATCCCTTATTTTATGGTCAGTATCCCATGTACTCTGATTATTTGGACCATTGCTTTTATGAAGTTAACTTATATCCTATCCATGTCTTCTGTCATTGTCAAATCAGGTGGAACTGTCTCATCCCAATGCTGAACTTAGATTACTTGAGGTTTTCTATCACAAGATATACAAGGTGGTACAAGTGCTAGTTTAATAATACCCTCTTTAGTCGCATTTAATTCCACACAACATTGTTTCCTAATTTGTATTTCCTGCAGATTTTTGCACCGAATGAAAAGATAGAAAACATCAATGATCAGTACTGGACATTGCGTGCAGAGGAGGTATGTCATATTGATATATCATGCTTTACAACAAGAGCAATCTCCATTGGTTGAGAAGGTTTATACTACCCCCCAGGGATCGATGGATGACATTATCTTTCCTTTCTAGGTTCCGGAGGAGGAGAAAAACCTTGGTCCGTTTGACCGCTTGATTCATGTATACCATTTTACCAAAGACACTCAAAACCAAACGGTAATGGGAGTTTGGCTAATACTAACTCTGAATGACTCAATCTAGTCATTAATATCTGTTGTGTAATTTCTTTTTAATACAAAAATACAGCCTGGCCTCTATGAATAAGTTCCATAATGCAGTGTACAAACTTTTTGTCATTGTATTGCTTTAAGTTACTTTGTCAGTCACTGGAAGAACTGATTTAGGTTAGCTGTGTTTATTATACTCAAATGTCTGATTTTTCTTTGTTTCAAGTTTCGACAGCCTGTTAGCATCTGTACTGTGCCTTGAAATTTTGTTTCAGATGAACTTGTATTGTGTAATGCTTGGTTTCTCTTGAGTTTCTAATTACCTAAATTTAGCAGGTTCTCTACATGTTAGTCACATGAACAGAAGTGTAGCTGTGTGTTTTTTATGTATTGAACAGTGGCTTCCCCCTTTTTTCTCTTTATTTGAGGTGTTGCAGAGAGATGATATTTTGGCACCTAGCAGCATCTTTTTCATCTTTTAAATAAAATTTCCATGTAGTATATACTGTCAACATGATTAAAGGAATCCTTGAAGAGTAGATAGTAAGAAAGTTCTTGTAGTGCTACCTTTTGAACATCACAATTTCTGTTTTGTATGCTATATTATGCATGTATTTGCAATTATAAGATGCTTTCATAAATTTTTTAAATTGGTTTTATTATTTATAACATGATAAAATTGATTATTAACTTTGGATATATGCGTGTTCCACCCACTGCCCAGCATAAAACATGACACGGATGAGAAGGCAATACTTCTAAGCCATCTTTCCTTATTCTGAATCTAGTAGCATACTTGGATATCTTGTTAAACATATGCTGATATTTGTCCTGATTTCCACAGCAAGTTCAGAACTTTGGAGAACCATTCTTTATGGTTATTCGTGAGGATGAGACCCTATCTTCTATTAAAGAACGTATACAGAAAAAACTTAAAGTTCCAGATGAGGATTTCTCGAAGGTAATGGTATCTACGGCTTCCATATTTTGTAGGGAAATTTGTGATTTTTTTTGGTTATAGCACATTCTTTGTCTGCTATCTGATCTTATCCATAAGTTATATTATTGAAAATGCCTTACTAGTTTTCACTTTTCAGTATATTTAACACTATTAAAACATCAAGTAGATCTTTCAGTGACATTTCTAAGTTCTAGACATGGTTCTCATTGGGAGACACACTTGTTATTTATTATTTGGTTGAATTTTCATTCTTTGGTTGACTTCCATTATATGATTATGGAAAGGATAGCCTCTAATCTTTTTAAGTTTAAATGCTTCGTAGGGAGTATATATATTTAATGGATCACCTCTTTGTACTCCCTCTGTCCAAATTTATAGGGTGTATTTCCTGTTCGCACAGAGACTAATGAGATATTGAAAATGACTAGACTACCCGTAGTTATTATTGTTAAGCACTATATTGAATGAATGCGTGTAGAGAATATAAAGAAAGCTGGATATTTATTAGGGGTACAAAGGAAACATCACACTAAGTTTGTATTAGAATAAGAAATACGCCCTATATTCGTAGACAAGACTATTAAAAAATATGTCCTATCAGTGTTCACCAAGGCGATAGGCGATAGTCGGGCGGCAGACTGGCGCCTAGTGCCTAATCGCTGACTAGGCGAGCAAGGCGGCTAGGCGGGAGGGTGGAGCCTAGCGCCTAGGCGAGTTAGACGGACGCCTAGGCGAACAGTGTGCCCAATAAACTTGGACAGAGGGAGTAGGTGCTAGTTCGACCCTGATACTTTTGTTCGATTAGGGTTCCAAAGTTGCCTTGTTTGGAGAGACTCGTATCTCATGTACACTGTGCGAACTGCGCTGTATTCCTACGACATGGACACCATGCAACTTCACTGGTCTAGAGGTTCCAGTCAGACATAGACAGTGCCAAATTTTGGTAATAAATTCCATGAAAGGAACTTTTTACTTTCATTATAAGCTTTCCAGGCGCTTTACCCATGACACTATTAATGGCCCTTGGAGGCATTGAAAAAAAACAGATATAAGTTCCTCAGGTAACTGTGAAGAGGGAAAAGGGATAGACAAAGAAAATATAAAGTGTTTAAGAAATCAAGTCCCATTGTAAGACATGCTTTCTGTTGGTTTTCTGCATGTGGAAGCTGTAACACCTATTACAATGCATTACTAACTTGAATGTAAACATGCATAATGACTAATGCCTGTTCAAGTCATTTGTTTGCTTAATATAAACATGCACTACTAACCAACATGGTTATCACGGGCGGCGTTGCTATGGCGTCGCCTATTTGACATGTCATCCAGTTGGCCAGCAGTGGACGATAGGGCTGCTCGCCTCAATTGGCAGCGGTCTGGGAGGGAGAGGGGCCAAGATTTGGCCTTTGGGTGATCTGAGAGGGGGAGCAATGGCTCAGGCCTGGGAGAACCTGAGCCGCCACTGCCGTCCGTCGTTGACCCTCTCCAGCTCGCATCCGGCTCCGCCGCTACTCGGAGCACATTGTCGCCTCCATGTCTTCTGCCTTCACCTCGCAGTTACTCTTCTCTCCCTCTCCTTTTCTGCTCCTTCTCCCCTGCTCTCTCCTCTGCTCTGCTTTGCCACTTGTCTCTCGGCTCTGCTACTCGCTGTGCTGGATGCTGCTGCTCACCATCCTCTCTGCTCTGCTACTGGAGGTGGCGGCCTGGTGGTATTATTAAGGCACGGGAGGAGGGAGAGGATGACTTAGATGGGCCCTTGGGTTTTAGTGAGGTTGTGGGCTGAGTGGGTAGTGACTAGTGACCTATCTGTTGTCTATTCTTCCTATTTTCTTTGCTATATGTGTGTCATCGTAATCTCCATCTAGGTGAGTGCCTAGGCGTCCTAGCACCCTGGGGTCATCACAACTGACTGGAGCGCTGTGACAACCATGCTAACCGATGTTCTCTTCCCATTGGGCAGTGGAAATTTGCATACATATCACTTGGTCGCCCAGACTATTTTGAAGATTCAGATACTGTAGCTACGAGATTTCAGGTACAATCATGCTTTTATCTACTTGCTGAAGCAACTGTTGTTTAGCACTTAATTTGGTTCACATTTGAGCCATTTTTTTTATCATTTAAACTTGTTCAGAGAAACATGTATGGTGCTTGGGAGCAGTATCTTGGATTGGAGCACCCAGACACAGCTCCAAGAAAGGCACACACTGTTAATCAGGTACCTTTGTCACAAATGGTCCTTGGATGTCTTAATAATGCCCCTACTTTTTTTTTGCTGGAATGTTTGTTAATTGCATGTTCTTCGTGCAGAACCGCCATTCGTTGGAGAGACCTGTTAAAATCTATAATTAGACAGTCGCATAAATTTGAGTGACGTGCTGCCATCCAACATCAAGCAAGGGGCTGAAAGGTGCTGGCTTGAATAAATTGTGTACCATAATTGATAATAGGATGGGTTGCTCAGGTTTTCGTTGGAGCTACCACAGCTAGTTTCGGAGGAGTCTTTTTCGGTATCATCGGGGCAGCAGCTTCTCATCTTTCCCCTCTTTGCCGTGGTCATAAAGTGTGTGCAGAGATGACCCAACGAACCATCATCTTTCAGTAGATAAGGCGGTATTCCATTAGGTTACTTTATACAGTCAAATAGCCGATGTTTTAGTCGATTACTTTGTTGTGCTGTTGGTGCTAGAAGGCCGAGCGTTGTTGATGACGCTTGTCCTGTATATTATTGATGTGAAGTGTACAACAGTCATTTTTCTGGTTGACAAGACACGGTATTTATAATTTCAATGATAGTATATTGCCACCTCCGTAACAATTAGTGACTATGGCTCCTCTCAAGCATCGAGTATATCTTGATCGAATTTGACCCAGTCCTAATATGAATTCGTATAACAAATGCTTTAGATTTTGAATTGGGCATCGGCAACTCAACCATAAATGAGGTCGTGTAAGTATGAAGCATTTGTGAAGGAATGAACGTCAAGCAATGGGATAGCCTTCGTATCAAGAAAGCCGATTTATCGTAAAAAGAAAGTAGGGAACTGCGGATTTGGATACAGATAGTGTTGGATATGATATAAATTTAAAGTGAATATAGATAGGATAAAAACTTGAAGCAGGGTTTCTGACAACAGCATAGTATATCGGATGAACACCTGGTTTAGAGCAAAGTTTGCAAAACCGTCGGTTTATCGCGGTTTTCGAGCCTACCGGCCCAGCTCAAAAACGCAAATCGGACGTTAAACCGACGGATTTGAAATTCAAATTTAAATTTTTTTAAAAATTTAGAAAAATTTATCCTAAAAATTTCTAAAATTAGTATTAATTTCTTTAGGGCCTTTGGCGCGATTTTTTTTTTAAAAAAAACGAATTTTAGAGACCTTTTTGA
This sequence comes from Otatea glauca, assembly GCA_036346275.1. Classification (NCBI taxonomy): domain Eukaryota; kingdom Viridiplantae; phylum Streptophyta; class Magnoliopsida; order Poales; family Poaceae; genus Otatea; species Otatea glauca. Next base: position 50,202,376 of record CM070723.1, read on the forward strand.
ACCGTTTCAAATTGTACAAAATAGGAAAAACAAAAAAAAAGCTCGCCTGTGGGCTTTCAGCCCACAGGCCGAGACGACCGTGGGCCGGCCGGCCGGACAAGGCCCAGCTGGTGGAAGTGAAACCCACGTGAACTCATTTTATTGCTGATGTTGTTCCAAATGAAGCTCAATCATTGGTGTGTGCTTTCCTCACTTGCTTCTCCTCCCGACAGAAGCGACGCCACCAGGTTCCGGCCATCGTGACCTGCGAAACCGCCGGCGAAGCCAATAAAACCGCTCGGTTTTTGCGGTTTACCTAGCGGCTTTTGCGGTTTACCGCTGCTCCAACGAAAATCGCGTAAGCCGATGAGTTTCGCAATCTGTGGTACGGTTTTCTCTCGATTTCTTCGGTTTTTCGATCTATTTTTTGATTAAACCGTTCTGTAGCATGTAGATCAAGAGAATACGAATGCTTGATTGATTAAATGTTTGGCCAAAAGTTTCTGCCATTGAAATTTGTAGTGCTGTCTTACATCTATGGAAATCACAAACGAATCATAGCAAATAACACCAAAATGTTGAACAGGTAGTTCCATGATTCATCCATGGAACCAACAATTTAACTCTTACCTACAAATGCAAATTGTGCTACCAGAAATTGATGCAAATAAGCTACTGGTACTCAAACTAGTGAAAGTAATCAGTTCTTGTTTGTTTGTTCAACCGGTGTCGTCCGAACTGTTGAATGTCGATTAAAGGGCATGAGATGATATAATTTGTTATTACACTATTATTTGTTTAACCACGACATTCTGGTCGTTATGTTGGGTGAATGCTATTTTTCTTTCATTGAAATTTGTAGTGCCAATTTGTTCACATCGTGATGTTCATGATGAAATGCTTATTGTGTTATTTTATTAGATGACAGATACCGACGTGATGTGGGAGCATAGCGATAAGGTGGGTGATGGATTTCGATGCAAGTACTGTCTCAAAGAGAAGAAAGGAGATGGTGCGACCCGATTCAAGCAGCACTTGGCAGGGCGTGGTACGGGTGTCGTCCATTGCACTAAAATTCCTGCGGACGTTCGTGAGTACTTTCAGCGTGAGCTAGACAGAACGAAGGAGAAGAGGAGGGGCAGGAGAGATGAGATGATGGGGAAAGAAGCAGCAACAACTGGAGATTCTCCACCGAGGCGAACTGTGTACTCAGAGTACACGGGTGATGCTGATGAGGAGGCCTAACTCCGGCATGCCATGGCTGCCTCTAGGACGGAGGCAGAATTTAGAAGCCGGACAGGTGGGAGGTATGAGGATGGTGGTGGTGGTGGCATTGGCTCCTCCAAGAGAGCTGGAGGAGATCGCCTCGGTCTGTTGTCGAGGATGTTTCGGAGTTCGTCGCAGCGAAAAAGACCACCGGCGATGGGGGATTACAATATTGGTGTGGCCCATGCCCCGGTACAACCAAGGATTGACACCCATCCGTGGACACAGAAGGGGAAGGGTAGGAAGCAGCATGTCCATTCTGCGTGGGCCAAATGGTACCATGCTGCTGGTATCGCAGGCGGAAAGCAGATAGTCCATACTTTGTCAGCGTCATTCGGGAAACACAAAAATATGGTAAGTGAGATTTAAAATAGTCGCTCACTTGTACTCCGATTCATAGCTAACATTTGAAAGCATCTAGGCACCCATGGTGTTTTGGTTTTGATAATTAATGACAACTTTGTTATATGATCTAATACTTTCCTTGAGAATATTGAAAGTAGGTTAATCTCAAGATTGATGACCATGGAAATACCAAGGAAAGTGCAAAGGGAAGATCAAATATGTCAAGATCGTGAAAATGTATAATTATAAGGTTCTTTTTCTAGTCTTTTGTCGATCTTGGAGTTTAGAAGAAAGATCGGTATGCTAGAATTAGGGCCGTACTATAAAGAGGGATCTTGACGCTTATCTTGATGTCATTTATGGTTTAAAGGCTCAAATTACATATTTATATGAATGCTTGATGATAAATAAGTTCCTATATTGAAAATCTTTTTAAACTAATCAAGTCTCTGGAAATCCGGTGCTACCGCCCATGGCGACACGGACGGTGCTACCGGTGCACAGTAGCACCGCCCAAGAGGCGGTGTGAAAATTCCAGAGAAGCACCTTTCTGGGCATTTTTGTAGCCCAGTGCTACCGCCCATGGTGGGCCGGTGCTACCGGACTATCGGTAGCACCGGACATCAACCCGGTGTGAAAATCACAGAAGGGTGTGTTTTTGGGTGTTTTGGTAGCCCGGTGCTACCGCCCATGGTGGGCCGGTGCTACCGGACTATCGGTAGCACCGGACATCAAACCGGTGTGAAAATCACAGAAGGGTGTGTTTTTGAGTGTTTTGTAGTCCGGTGCTACCGCCCATGGTATCCCGGTGCTACCGGACCAGTAGTAGCACCGGCCCTCAGCCCGGTGCTTAAATTCCAGAGAGATCTCTTTTGAAAAAAAAAGAAAATGAAATGGAGCCCGGTGCTACCTATCCTAGTTGAGCGGTAGCACCGGACCTTTTGTAACGGTCTCTGGCAAGTGCATTAAATGCACTGTTCTAGCCGTTGAAGTGGAGCCTGGTGCTACCAGTCCTACATGGGCGGTAGCACCGGAAAAATAGATTTCTGCCCATTTCGAGCTCCAACAGCTAGAAAGTTTGGTGGAGGCTATAAATACCTCCCCACCTGTATTCCAGAGTAACTCTTGGTCCTCATTGATGATATTTGAGCTCTAGCAAGTATTCTCCACTCTTGTGTGCATTCAATTTCCATTTGTGAGTGTGAGAAGCAAGATTGAGTGTTGCATTTAGTGTTTGAGCCTTTAGACACCGATATTTGACCTCAAAAAAGCGTCAAGGTTTATTACTCTTGGAGGTTGCCGCCTCCTAGACGGCTTGGTGGCGATCGTGCATGGTGAGCTTCTCAATGGAGATTGTGAGAAGCCCCGGCAAGTTGTGAAGGCCGTAGTTCGCCTACCCGGAGAGGGGAAGAACTACCTTAGTGATCGAGGAAGGCTCAAGCGAGTGGAGCCGGCTTGACGTGGTTCAAGTCACCTCAACGTGGAGTAGGGGAGACCGGCAAGTCTCCGAGACCACGGGTTAAATTTCTTATCTTCCATTTATTTGTGTTTGGTATTCTTGATTGTTGAGAATCTATTTCATTAAATAGCTTACTCTTGATAGTCTTTGTGCTCACTAGTATATTTGCTACACCTGAATTGACATAGTATCTTAAGTGATTGCAAGAGATTTTAGTGTGTCATTGTAACATCCCAAAATTTGCTTTAATATTATTTTTTGGGTTATTTGTGCATTCTATGATTTTCTGGAATTTATTGGATTTTTCTGGATTTATTTGAATTAATTAACTTTGAATTAGGTATATTGATCTTTTGTTGAAAACTAATTAAATTTATGCAAAGTTAAAATAAAGTGTTGCCAAAAATATTTTATATGAGTTCAAAATGTCTCAAAGTATTTTTGAGAATTTTCTTGGATTTTTCCTGATAATTTAATTGCCTAAAACTAATTAAATAAATTTCTGTAATTATTTTAAATCAGAAAACCGTTTTAAATCAGTGAACAAAGAATGGTCGAGCCCAATCATCGCGCACGTGGCCCATGCTTTATGCGCCGCCTGTTCGCCTGCTTAGAAGACGCATCCCAACCGTTGGATCGGATTGGATGGCTGGGATTTGAGGTTGAGTTGGAAACCCTAGCGACCGTGGGCCGTTGGATCGAGATCTAGCGGTGAGGATTGAGCCGCGTTGGTTTAGGAAAGGGAGGATCGTGCCCGTTGGATTTGGAAGGAGGGGATCAGATCGTATTGGCTTGGGAGTCATCTTGACCGTTGATCCTTGATCGGACGGTTGTCCGTTGTCGTCTCCGATCGGGACTCGGAGCCCATCGCCGATACGTCGCCGCCGCCGCGTGAGCTAGGTTTCCATTTTGAGCGCGCTCGCCGAGGCTATAAAAGGGGAGGTTAGCCTCCCGAGGTTCTTCCTTCCGTCGCGCATCTGTAGCCCTAGCCGCAAGCGTCTGAGCCGCCGTCGTTTTTGCGCAAAAGCTCGTTGTAGTTCTAGTTGTGCCACCATGGTTTTTGCGCTTCTGTGTCGCCGTCGAGCCGTCTTCCGTCATGTGGGTTCCAGATCGGAGTTCTTCGGGTTGCGCCGCGTCGGATTCGGGGAGTTTCGTCGTCGGAGCGTCGCCGGAGCACCGTGGGGTCGTCATCGTCTTCAAGTCTGGCAAAGGAGCGCTGTCGTGCCGTCATCGCTGCACCCGTGAGGTATCGACCGTTGGATCATCCCTGAACTGCTAGGATTGAGCCACGTGCGCGCTTGAGTAGCTCGCCGTGTGAGCCGTTAGATTAGATCGAACGATCTGGATTGCGCCGCGTCTCAGACCAATCCTGTTGTGACACGTGTTGGGTTCAACAGCCGAAGCGTCGTGGACCGAGTCCGCCATGGTCCAGCGCCACGCCGTGGACCAAGTCTATAGACCGTGACACGGCGCATCGTGATTGGTTCCAGGTCTTCGCTGACGTCATGCTTACGTCATAATCGCATTTTCCGTTGGAAAGTAATTCGATTGGAAATTTTGTGATGTTGACGTCATCATGAGGTTATGCTGACATCATAAATATGATTTTCAGTATAAAAATATTTCGAGAAAATCGGATTTTCCAATTTCTGTATTTTCAGTATTTATTCAAACTTCAAAAGGTTATAACTTTTGCATTTTAACTCGGATTTGAGTGATTCAAATTTCTAAATTTTTTTAAATTTGAGGTCTATTTAATGGTGAATTTTGTTTGATTTTTGGAGTTCATTTGCTCTCTATTTTGGTATTTATTTGTTTTTCTCCTTCGGTACGCATAGACGTTGAATTGTGCGACACTTCAGAGGAAGATCCATCAACTCAAGAGCAAGTTCCAGAGCAAGATCAGAACCTATTCCAAGGCAAGTTGGGCTTTTATCATGTTGAACCCATGTTTATACAAATGCTATATTATTTTACTTTATTGCATAGTATTTCAAGTATACAATTGTTTCAATTTAAATTGGGATCTAGTTAATCTACCCATTTGATCTATATACCCTACCTTGTCATTTGTATGCCATGATCTACTGTCACCCTAGTTTGGTTAACTATAGTTGGTTAGTAATGATAATCAACCAAGGATGGTTAGACGTATTAGTTGCTTAGCCATGCCACGTCATCACATGTGATTTAATCATTAATAATTAATCTTGACTAATGGAATATAGAATATTGTTATGAACTTGTGTGTCATGTGAGATCACACGATGAGATTGAGTTGTTTGTGGCGAGTCATGTCACGCAACGATGTTGAATTGTTGATAGCACGTGATGCTTGGTAATCAACTTGGGCGATAATCACTTAGATTGGGGCAAGTGGCAAGGGGCGAGTATGCCAAGGTGAGCTCGATGGGCAGAGGGTATGTGGATGTCTTGCCTTGATCACTCTAAGGACTTAAACTTGAAAGCCTTTGACCTGAGTCAATCATGCAACCACATGTCTGGTATGGGACAGCCTAGCTGATTAATTTGCAATGTCTTAACTTTGGTACTATCTTGGTCGGTGTGAGTTCCCGAGTTATGGAGTAATTCACATGGCGCAAGAGGGGGGCCCTGGACATGGTAACCAGTCCCATCAGTGTTGAAACCTTAGCGGGTGGTACCGGGTTAAGCCAGCACATTGTAAAGGCTTTGTTATAATCACTCGCCTTTGTGGTGTATGGTTGTATCATGTGGGTAAAGTGCATAACCTCTGTAGAGTGTAAAACTATTCGGATAGCCGTGCTCGTGGTATTGAGCAATGCTCGGGAATTACAGTTAAGGGTTAGCTTAATTAAAATGGAAAACTTGGTTGAGATGGCAGGAAGCCATGGGAGTTGGAAATTGACTTAGGATTGGAAACTTGGTTTACTTGAGGAACACTGAAACTATTTATTACTGTTATTTGTTTTACAGTCTTTATGATCTATTTATTGTATTTGTTCATAAATACTGCTTATTGCAAAATAGTCATGATAGCCTATCCTTTGGAATAAGCCTTGCATATAGTTACATAGAATTGCATTCTGTGCACAACTTATTGAGTGCTTTAAGTACTCACCCTTGCCAACAACAATAACCAACAGTTGAAGAATCTACACCTGTGTTGGAGGAGTTCCAGGAGGACACGAGTCATTAGGGTCCGAGCCTTGTCAGTTGCCTGTGGTGAATTGATGAGCTATCTACGTTTTCTATTTTCCGTTGCTTAATTCTTAGCTTATATTTCAAGTCTTGCCCTACGTGGCTCAACAATGTAAGTTGGTCATAAGATCATACACCTAGTTATATCAATAAATGAAGTATTATTTCTATTACCGTTGAGTATGATGTGATATGTACCAATGTTGAGCTGTGTGCACTAGCATTGATCCTGGGACTAGTGCGGAAAACACAGTGGGTTCGAATCAGTGGATTCAGATCCTTACAGTCATTCATATTTGTATCTCAATATCTTAGTGTCATTCGTAATCTCTAATTAGTGTCGAAAAATTTAGAAACCTCTTATTCACCCCCCTCTAGTCGGTTATCCTTGATCCTACAACATTTATGTTTCATTTGTAGGCGAGGGTATCCCGTCCCCGAGTGGCCGAGATATAGATGGGAAATATTTAGACGCTAATGAAGCAGAAATTAAGGAGAGCTATGCAAAGTTCATGCAGCACTGGTCTACGTACGGAGTAACAATCATGTGTGATTCTTGGACAGGGCCGACACGCATGAGTATAATAAACTTTATGATTTACTGTAATGGTACCATGTTCTTCCACAAATCCGTCAATGCCACCGGCGTCTCTCAGGATGCTTCGTACTTGACCAAGGTAATTGGTTTTGTTTTTACTCTTCTGAAGTTGAATAAACGTACATATAATGTAATTGTCGTACCTTGTTTTGTTTGGTCACGCAGGAAATATCTTCAGTAGTCAACGAGGTGGGTCCGTCAAATGTGGTGCAGATTGTCACAGATAATGGTGCGAACTACGAGAAAGCATGTAAGCTCATCGCACGGCACCATCGCAACATAGTGTGGCAGCCTTGCGTGGCCCACACCATTAATTTGATGCTGAAGGAGATTGGAGAGTTCCCAGATCACACCTCGGTGATTGAGAGTGCAAGAAAAATCTCTCGATGGATATATAACCATTCGAAGATACATGCTATGATGAAGAAATTCATTGGAGGCGAGTTGGTCAAGTGGAATGCAACTCGTTTCGGCACTAACTATATGTTCTTGGACAGTTTCCTTCGGCGCAAAGACAAGTTCATGCAATGGATGACCGAAGAATTTGTAAACTCGCTTTGTTGATAACACCGAGGAGGTACGTGTATGGCGCCTCTCAAGCTTGGATGGTGGGAAAATCTTCGATCGGTTGTGAAGTCGGTGGAACCATGACGCCTTCTTGCGATTCGCCGATCAGGACAGGGTGCCCACTTTGAGCGAGACAATCCTACAGTACACCATAGTGCGACAGGAGTACGATAGTTTGTTCTATGAGTCTCCAGCAACGAAAGACATGTACATGGACGTGGTGGACAGATGAATGGATGACTTAACGCGCAACACTTATATGAATGCCGGTAATATATTCTTCCCTGCAACACAGTATATTGCAGTTGTACAAATGTTGTATATTGTACTGACATGCTTCGTTTCACACCGTACAGCTGCCGCCTTAAACCCGCAGACTACCTACGCTTACGGCACGACCAACTCCTTGCCAAATCTCCAGGATGCCTTTGAAGCGCTTGCTGAGGACACTGATAGCGCCGCGCAAGCTCTTCATGACGCCGACATTTTCAGGAGGAAGGTTGGATCGTTCTCATCAACTCTAGCTGCGAGGATGGCACAAGATGGCAAAACATCCCCTGGTATTTTTCTTGCACTGTCTCGAATGTAATGGTACTCTCGTCAGTACTAACTATTTTATTCGTTAATTTGCAGCACATTGGTGGGATGTGTTCGGATCGGACACACCCATGCTACAGCGGTTTGTCGTACGTCTCGTGTCACAGTGTGCATCTTCTAGAGGTTGTGAGCGCAATTGAAGTACATTTGCATTCATCCACACAAAAATCTGCAACCGCCTGTCATACAAGAAGCTACATAACCTGGTATATGTCAACTACAACCTTCGGCTTTGAATTCAAGCTGCAAAAAATCAAAGGCGTTCAGATGAAGACGATCCATTCCAGCGGCTTATGAAGCTAACACTATGTGATGATACCAACCAGATCCGACAGTGCATGGATAAAGGAAGATCCAACGGTGACCCATTACTTGACGAGGAAGATACAGAGAGTGACACCCCTCTTCCATCCTAGCTTATCACAGCCTACTGAGTTAAGAAAGGACACCGGGGCTAAAACTATCTCCAAATGGGCAGACAAGACAGTCGGGGACACCCATACAGGGAAAAGGAAGCACCAATCAGTTCCGAGAAGGGATGCAACAAAAAGAAGAGCATCCTCCAAAGGAAAGGGTAAACACACAACAGATGTAGGGAGTGATGACTCTACTGAGAGTGCAGATCCTAAGAGCCCAACATACCAAGAGTCCAAGGATAGCAGCTCGAAGACGGACACCGATGGCGATGGCGGCGACAATACCTCTAAACCTGCCACGCAACAATCAGAAGATCCTCAACCCATCGAATTTACAGGAGAGTCGCAGTACACTCATGCAACACAGGATAGAGATCATGGCGCTCCTCAATCACAGAGGATAACTATTAAGGGAAAGGGGAAGGTAAAGGGCGCACGCGCACCACAGGACAGCTTTAGCTCTAGCTCCTATGGCGTCCCTGAGATCCCACGGAGGCATAGCTCATATAGCAGCTATGACTACATCATCCCCGATGCTCATGCACAAACTCCCACGCAATGGGTCTACGAGTGGCAGGACCCTGAGTTTTATACCATGTTGTATCAACAATGGCAAACAACAAGCACATGGACAGGGCAAAGCTAGCACGATTATAAGACGGAGTTGCTAGCTACACGAGGATTGGCCTTGATGTCTATCGAGGAATACAATATGGCCAACTAAGTGTACACGCAACAATACTACCCGTAGCCCCGAAGGTAATATTTCATTTGCATGATTCATTTCATTTGTATGTTTCATTTCAGTGCAACTTGATATTATACCAAGTGTACATTGCAAGTCAAAATATTTACTGACATTCCGTTCATGTAGGTCGAACATGGTATTTATGCGATAATGGAAGAATGACAAAGCTATGCTAATGCCTATTCCACAATTTCAATTGAAATGTATTATAATGTAAATGGTGGTGACAAATGAATGGTACTGAAATTGCGAATGCTTTTACTATGTGGTTATTTAAATGCCTATTTTTGCACTTGTGTGATTGTAGTATTGCAATGAAAGTTTATTAATTGATATATTATTGCTAAATGTCTAATATACAACTTCCAATTGTCTAAAATATAGCAAAGGTCATGTCGAATTTTTCCCAAATTCAGGAGATCATTTTGGAATTTTTTTCATGTGTTTCACTCAATTTTAGCCTCCCCTGTTTTTTTACAATTTTTACAACATTGTTTTTTGCATTTTTTTCCTCATTTTCCGGCATCGGGCGATTTACCGCGAAAAACTCTAGGTTTTTCGCAAAAACCGAGCGGTTTTTCGCCAAAAACCGTGGTTTTCTCCGATCGGTTTGACCAGCGTTCAAATTTTTTGAATTTGAAATTCGTTCGGTTTTTCGCGGTTTTCGCGCGGTTTACTGCGAAAACCGGTACTGCCGACTCCGCGAAAACCACCGACGAAACAAGATTGTTAACCCTGGGGAGAGGTGGGACGACCGTTGCCGCAAACCGGGAAACTAGGGAGATAGTTTTCTCGAGAGAAATCGCACGGACCACCAACGTCCCGCTGCTGCACCGTTAATAGCAGTGTTGTAAAAAAACGATATGCGTATGACGGATAGACGTGGTATCGCTAAGCGATTGATCACAATACAACCGATTAATCGGAATTTAACGAACAATTATACGTTCTTATTAATATATTTATTTATATTTAGAATTAATTAGAAATATTTTTTTTACCTAAAGTTATTATAAATTATCACTCTACAAAACATGTTTTACATTTCATTGTTCATACTTCATCTAAAAGGTAATCATACTAGGAACACTATGACACAATATTATAAACTAATTTATTGTACTTAGTGAATAAAAATAAGCTATTTTTATGATTAAATGGGAAAAAAAGATGATTAATAGAAAAACATCCTATTAATCGGATTATACTGTCAATTAATCGTTTAACTAAGTTAATTACGATCTGATTAAACTATTCGTGACGGTTTATTCACCGTCACCGATTAATTGGCCGACAGTTTTTTCACAACACTGGTTAATAGTGGCGAGTTACGGACCTTACAGTAGACATAGCATCCTGTTTTTAATCTTTCTGAGTACAAAAGTACACATCCTGTTTTGAATCTTTCTTAGTACAAAAGTACACATCCTCATGTTTGGCTAGAAACGTATAAAGCCATTGTGTGGTATATATCAAAACAGATGAAAACAATATATATATGTATATATATATCAAAATAGATCTGAATACGGCTTGTGATATGCCTTGAATGCACTTGGTACAAACCTCGGTGTAATGTTTAAGTGCCGCGTGATGTAACCCATCTACTGCTCTCCTGTGCTACTCTTGAGGTGACCATTTCCCAGAAAAGCTCTGCTTTCCTGAGAAATGTGTGAACATCTTGTGACGACGAGCTATTTCGGTCTTGACATTATCCTCCATCATCTCAGTATGGATCAAAATTGGCATTCCGATGGCAGATGCCACCATCAGTGGTGAGTACTGAGTAGTATGTTTATGTGGAAACTGTTGACTGCAGAAAAGCAAGCCGATTCTTAGTGAGGGAGATCTTCTCCTCTGCCTCCGATGCTTTTTCACGAACTCCGCGAACAATATCTTCAGGGGCCTTCTCTACAAACTACACCACGAAAGCAATGCATGGTTAACAGGATACAAAAACGTGTTCTGAGCACTAAGCTTCACAGAAAGGGGAAGTAGGGGTTACGTACACTCTGGGAATTGAGGCGTGCCAACAGAGCATCATATTCTGACTGCATCTTAGAGAGGCGCTTAGAGAGCCGCTTAACTTCCTCAGACACATCAACCATATCAGCTAAAGGTAGATAGGCCTCCAAACCATCATTGGCAACAATGTGGACCGACTGATTTGCATCACCTGACAAATATGGAAACAGATTGTTTGTTGGCAAACTGCAGCAAGAAAGATTATGCCTGAGCAAGTTCCAAGGGACTCACCTGGTGGTGATTCAGTGAAATGAACATTCTGTACATCAAGCTTCGAAAGTAAAGCCAGGACCTGCTTCTCCTTCTGCGGGCATAAAAGTACAGGTCATGAACTCATGATGAAAAAAAGAAACAGTAAAAAAATATAGTTTTAACTTATTTTTTGTTGGAACTAGATTCATAGGGGCATAGGACACGTTTGCAAAGACACAGGTACGCAAACAAAATCTGGATGTTAACGTTTTAGTTCTAATAACAATTTTAGGGTTTCACAATGCCAAGATGCATGGAAGGTACGTCTTTGATAGAAAGCACTAAATACACAAATGCACCTCTAGGTTCTAACCATGGTTGTCAAGGCATACCTGGCAACCACGGCGAGTGCTAGGCACCAGGACACCTAGGCGGGCACCATGGCGTCCTCAAGGTGAGGTAGGTGAGTGACATTAAGACAAGAGTAACAAGACAACACAGAGCACAAGAGGAGGTCAACTGAGGGGAGAGCAGCAGCAAAGGACCAGTGTTTCCCTGGACGCTAGGCGTTAGGCGGGCGACAGACCGGCGCCTAGTGCCTAATTGCCGCCTAGGCGGGCTAGGTGAGCACCTAGGCGGGAAAAATTGGCCTAGGTGGCTAGGCGGGAGGGAGGGGCCTAGCGCCTAGACGCTGCCTAGGCGAGCTAGGCAGTCGCCTAGGGGAATAGTGCAGAGGACAGAGCAGATCAGCAGCAGTAGAGGATGCCCAAAGATCAGCAGCAGCAGAGGATGCCCAAAGATCAGCAGCAGAGGGCAGAGGAAGAAGCAGAAGAAGAAGGGGACTCAGGGGAGCTCACCGGCGGCCGGCGCAGGGAGTGCTGGCAAGGGAGCTCCCCGCCGCAGGGAGTGGAGGCAGGGGAACTCCTCGCCGCAGAGAGTGAAGGAGGCAGGGGAGCTCCTCACCACAAGGAGTGAAGGAGGCAGGGGATCTCCTCAGCAGCAGGCACAATCAATGGCGGCGGCAACGGTTGCAGGCGACGGCGGATAGGGTTGAAGAAGCACCTGAGGAAGTCCTTTGCCGAGCGTCCACGAAGCCAACCCGGTGACCCCTCGATTTATCTGACTTTGCCCCAGCCAGCTGGCCAAGTCAGCCGCCTAGACCCTCGACGTGAACACCGTGCCGTTCTTGATGCCCGCTTAGATCTCCAAGGCGAGGCGAGCACCTGCGGCGCCTGGCCAGCAGCGCCGCGATGCCTAGGCGTCACCAAAGCGTTGCCTTGGCGATGCCATAACAACCGTGGTTCTAATGGTGAAGCTTGCCCAACTAATAACTATGTGTATGCTTTGTTCAGTAGCAACTTTGATTTGAGTACTGAAATAAAAAGAATAATTACCACTCTTCTTGCTAAGAAAACATGCATATAAATGTGCATGAAATTGTTTCTCGAATTGGTAGATCAAAGAGGTCATATAATATACAAATAATCAAATGCCACGAACAATGAAAATGGACTTGTGAAAAGACACTCACCGATACGTACTCCAGGACATCTGCATCAGCAACAACAGAAGCTGATATTCGCTTAGCTGGCTCAACAGAATACTCCGCTCGAACATTTCTGATTCCTCTTATCTGTTATTATAGTGACAATCAAACAAAATGGTTACCCATAGACCATAGCATTAGCACCAATCTCAAAGTTAGAGCATACAGCACAAGTCGAAAATTTACCAACGATTGCAAATTCTGAAATTTTCTGATGGACCTCAAATTCTTAGGAAGGTCAGTAGTGGGCCAGGGAGTAATGATAAGTGGTTGCTTTCTGTACGGAAACGCCTGAAATAAGAGAAATAATGATATGTTATTGATAATGCAGATGAAAGTGATGATTAAACAATGTTATAGGGATAATAATCAACAGTTAAGGTTTCACTACCTGCCATAATTCTTCAGTGACAAAGGGCATGAAGGGATGCAATAGCTTCAGTATGTTTTCAAACACATACAATAGAACACTTTGCGCCATAGAAGAAGCTGATTCGTCACCAGAGTGGTAGAGACGTGTCTTGCTAGCTTCAATGTACCTGAATGAGAATTAATTGGTGAAGACAAAAATCTACTAGAAAACAATGCACCATAGCAGAATAATAGAATGCAGAAAGAAGCACAGAACCAGGCAACAGCTTGTTATATTAGATGAAAGTGAGGGGAATATACAGAGAGAAAAATCCGTATAAAAACATGAAGCTAATTTCTTTTTTTGTATATCAATTCCAGGATCTATCAACTAGAACATAATAATTTAGTAACATATACGAAGTTCAGTGCCATGGCATATCTTATGTTACTCTGTTCATGCTTATAAGCTAAACCTTTATCCTGTTCATGTCTGAAATCATGCATAAAACATTGTTCCACAAGGATACAAACAAATAAAAGGTGATATATATGTAAGACAAAAATGACAAGAGGCAGAAGAACTGTGAATTTAAAATAGCTAGGAAAAGGGTTCAATAGCATGGGAGAAAGCCACTCTATGAAACCAGAGATAAAATCTTAGTTCATGTATACTCATAGTGAAGAAAGACATCAGCTTCATGTTGCTTGCTAACAATTTTTCACCATCTGGATATCAGCCAAGCAAACCAGATAGAAGCCCAATTTGTACCTTTGTTCTTATCCATAGGCAGGGATGGAACACAGAATATTTAGACAAGCCGGACCATGCATTAAGAAATAAACATCAAATGGGGACCAAACATGAAGTTCTTCTTTATTTTACATGATGGGCATAAGGGATATAGTAGAAATGAGTAGATGACATCTGGTTCTCCAGGTCCCCTCTATCCCCATCGTCAATGGGCTAACAATATAGATTGAGGCATAAATATTGCATTATTGGGTTCTACATAACCTTACCAATCAGCAAAGTCTGCCCAAAAGAAATCGTATATTTCTCTAGCCGCATCTGCAAAGAAAAACTTGTCATAGCTTGTGCTCACCCTATCAATGAGTTCATGTAGTCTTGTAACCTGGATTGCAGTTTACTCTCTTCATCAACAGACTGCAGTACTGCACAAAAGCCAAATAATTCAAGATAATAATGGACTCACCACCCAGCATTCTGGCAACGGTAGTTTCTGAAGTGATGCTTCGGTGTCAAACTGGACAAGAGACGCAAAAGTATTAGCAACAGTTCTAAAAAGGAGAACCAAATTTTAGCAAATGCATCATGCGCAATTTGAGATTCAGTGAGATACCTTATTTGCTAATAAGACATCCCATGCAGTGACATCACTTCTATCAGGCAAATTCTGCAACAAAAATTTGCCCGCATTCCAGAGTTTGTTGGTGAAAGCCTTATTTGATGTCAATCTTTCTGTAGAAAGATTAAGGTCCTGAAGTGAAAAGGTGTATTAACAACAGAGAAGCAAAAAACCTTGATCAACACAAAATGTAAAGACTGCGTAGAGTGCATGGAAAAGCAAACCTGGCCTGCAGTGCCCATGGAAAGTGTAAACCTCAACGCATCTGTCCCGTACTCTTTGATGGTATCTAGAGGGTCAATGACATTCCCCAGTGTCTTGGACATTTTTCGTCCCTGAAAAAGTAACTTACTAATTAGTCTGTGAATACAGAGAACTAGGGTGTGTTTGGTTGCCTGGATGAGGTTGGATGGGATATGGCCATCCAACCTGGATGGGATGAAACCATCCAGGTAGTTGTTTGGTTGGGTGGATAGGGATGAGCCAATGTTTTGTTTGGTTGGATGGATGAATGTGGATAGGATGAGCTAATTTTTTGTTTGGTTGCATTGATGAGGATGGATGAGCTAGTTGTAATAAAGGTTTCGAATTTTGGTTTGAAATTTTTCGATGAAATTTGACTTAAATTTGAATTTTTGGAGAAAATTTGACCAAATTTGAATTTTTGGACAAAATTTGACAGAAATTTGAATTTCTGAACAAAATTTGAATTTTTGAACAAATTTGAATTTTCGGTCAAAATTTGACCGAAATTTGAATTTTCGGACAAAATTTGAATTTGACTGAGTGCACTTTGACGAAATTTGAATTTGACCGAGTATACCTCTTCGTACAACAAACTGGATGAACTCGTACGGCCTTTTTTCTGGGATGACTCTGTCCAGCATCTTGAAGGAATATTCCAAAAAACTGGACAGCCATATCCACCCTATCCACCCAACCAAACAATTGGATGGCTCTAAATCCAGGGACCGCCATATCCCATCCACCTTCATCCATCCAACCAAACGCCAACCTAATCTACCAACATAAACAACTGACATGAACATAAGGAATGAGGACACACGTCAAACAGACTTCACAATGGCCCACCCATCAGTTTAACTGGTGACATCACAAGTTTATATCTGATTATCTGGGCAAGGAGACAGTGTTAGGCCTACCGCTGCAGTATGTAACAGAACTTACCTCAGGGCCTCAAACTGGTGGGAAGGCACAGTGTGGCCCAACTGCTAGAGAGCATCATAGAACCCGTTAGCAGACTAAGTACGAGGCCCACAAATCAAGTGCACCATTTGCTCTACTAGGGTTCCGTTCAAAGCTAAAAAACTAATAATTAAAATAAGGTTTTCCAGTTTTCTTCTTTTTTCATGTCTGCAAAGTTTTTTTCCTTCTTGTATGTGTGCATGGTCGACCTTAATGGTGGGAAGCATGTGTGTAAGTTCAAGAACCATTAAATTAGTTTTGGTGATTAATGACAAATCTAAATGTGAGACTAACTCCTTTGTCGAGTATGATATTGTTCATTCTCATTTAGATGGAAAAAATGGAAATCTCGAAGGTATGCATTCGTTGCATGGTTATCACGGCGCCCCGGTGAGGCGAGTCGCCTCCGGGGCACCTAGGCGAGGATTAGGCGACTAACATATATATAACATTGAGCTCCCCCGTCGCCTCAATATCGCGTCCATCTCTCTCCCCCATCGAGCTCCTCCCCTGTCGCCTCCCCCGTTGAGGTCCCCCGTCGCCTCCCCCATCGAGCTCCCCCGTCATCGTCTACCCCGTCGCCTCCCCCATCTCCCCGATCAAGCTTCCCTGTAGCCTCCCCCATCTCGACCTCACCTCAACCTTGCAACCGACGTCGGTGATGGAGCAGAGGTGGCGGTGAAGCCCGACTGGAGGCAACGCGGATCCGATCTTGCGTGAGCCGGATCTAGCGCCGAGAATGGCGTGACCTCGGAGGAGCAGATCCAGCGCGGAGGCGAGCGGAGGAGAGGATCCGGCGCAGATCTGGAGGTGACAGAGGTGCTAGTGACCTCGGAGGCACAAATCCAAATGGCGAGGCGCGGAGGAGGAGGATCCGTAGATCATTCTTGGAACTTGTCCAGTCTTCCGCGGTGGATGGCGGCGGCGGCGCAATGCAGAGCAACGACAGCTAGAGCAGACGCCGATGTGGGCGAGTGGGTGACGTAGACCAGAGCCAGGCGAGGCGAGCTACCATGGCGGGCTTCCTTCGGCGCCGGGACACCTAGGCGACGACTTAATAACACCGATTCGTTGTCATATTCATTCATGTTATTGCATTCCTTGGATCCAAAATATAGGTTGAAACTCTCAACAAGTCTAACGTTGATATGTGCATATTGGTTCCAACTCTTATATATGTATGCATACATTTAGGGGGAGTTACTCTATTTTTATGGTTTCATTAGTATTGATCCCTTTCTTTTTTCTACATATATCAAAGATCTTTACTTTGAAACACACCCTTTGAGTATATGAAGCTTTTGTAGTTGTAACACTCATGTTGATTTAAATTCAATTATTAGCAATTGGGTCGTCATCAATCACGAAATAGGGAGATTAAAGGATCTAGGCCCTCCATTATGTGTTAATGGTGTGCTTTGGTGATTATTGACAACCGGATGTGTTGAACTAATATTTTCTATGGGTTGGTGAAATAGGTTAAGTCCAATGATGATGAAGACTTTAGATGACATCGTATGTTGATGGTTATCAAGTCAAGGTTTAGGATGAAAGATGTCATCATGTGTTGATGAGCATTCAAATAAGATCCCAAAGTAAAGGTAGTTCATCATGTGTTGATGAACAAGACAAGAACCCGGAGTTGAAGAGAAGATGATCATCATCAAGTGAAAGCTCCAAGTGGATGCACAAGGCAAAGATATAACTAGCATAGGCTAAAGATGTGTTCCTGCCTCCTAATCTTTTACCGGTCTGTGTTTGGTTGGAAGACCGGATTACTAGTGTAGGTTACCGTACCATTAAAAGGGGTATTGTCTAGTAGTCTGAGTATCATCATGTGTTGATACCTCAAATCCTACTTGCTCTAGCTCTCCGTTCCATGATGCTATTATTTGCGAATGTGTTTTGCAAATGGTCGAAGCTCACGCACTGACACTTTGTAGCATGTGACTAAAGCTTGGTAATGTGTTTTACAAATTATTGGAGTTCATGCATTGATCATTTCTAGACTCTTGCTAGCTTGTATTCGCGCTCTTGATCAAGTTTATGTAGATTTCGAGAAATTAGATTTTTAGACTTATGTGGCTACATTGGAGTTTTAGTGTTCCATGGAAATATCTATGGTTCCTTAGATCTTGAAAATAGATGAAAGTTGTAGCCCTTTAGATAAGCTTTCCATAGAGTCCAAGATCACCTAAGACGGACTTTGGAGTAAAAAGTTACAATCCTTTTTAGATTGTGCTGTGAATTTGTTCGAATTTGGTGATTAGGAATGTTCGAATTTGAGTTTAGGACATTTTGACATAACATGTGTTTTGGAGTCAATTTGGATTTTTGGAGCCGATTTGGATTATAGGATTCGGAATGTTTGAATTTTGGAAATTAGGAATATCCGAATTAGTGAATTCGGAATGTCCTAATTTGCCTTCTACAATGGTTGGATGTCACATGGCTTTGTGACCATTGAGAATGTACGAATTTGAGAATTAGGAATGTCCAAATTTGCATTTTCAGTTGACTTTGTTCCAAACGGCTAGTTTCTTTAAGGGGCTATAAAAGAGGTCGAGTATGAAGGTTTTTGTAGCTACTCCCACACTCCTTTGATGTATACATTTGAGAGCAAGTCTTGAGAGATTATAGAGCAATCCTTAAGAGATTTGAAAAGCATTTGAGCTAGTCTCTCTTGTGTGTGAAATGTTCTGGCATTCCATTTCGCTCTCTTGAGCTAATGTGAGCTTCTCCTCTCAATTGTGCATGTGTTGCACCTTGTGAGTAAGGAGAAAGGTCTCTAGTTGCATGTGTTGCACTTAGTGAGGGTCAAGCAAGAGGCTTGACTTGTTATTCTTGGTGTTTGTCGACACCTAGACGACGTGGAGGCGTCGTAGTCTGGTGATCTTCTCAAGAAGCTTGTGAGAAGGCTCGATGTGTTGTGAAGGTTGGAGCTCACCTACCCAAAAGGGGAAAGAGCTACCACTGGTGGATTCACGGTGTTTGGCTTAATTCATGGAGACGATCCAATTCGTTTGAGCTCACCTCAATGTGGATTAGGGGAAACCGGCACATCTCCAAACACCACGGTAAAAAGATCATGTGTCATCTTTTGATTTGCTTTCCTTGGCTTATTTACATTCTTGCAATTTACATTCCTAGAATTAAATTGCTTGCTTATCACCCTAGGATTACAAACCTTGATCTAGACTTAGATTGTTGATACACTTAGTCAGACTAGTCGATTTAGGCCTTAATTGGGCAAAGCCATTTTGATTTACGCTTCCGCATATAAAACACGGTTTTAGCCAAAGAGATTTTAAAACCGCCTATTCAACCCCCCCCCCCCCCCCTCTCTCTCTCTCCCTCTAGTCCGCCTCCTCGACCTTATGGCAAACAAGTAGTGGCCACACCAATTAGCAGCTCCTGTAAATAATAATGTCATGTACAGCATGCCTCCAGAAATACAACTCTGTATATTTCATATAAGCTAATGTCTTTAGAATTTTATCATTTCACTATTGAATTACAAGAAATGGTTAAGTTTGATTGTTTGCCCCTCAGAAGTAAAAGAAACATAAACAAGTGAATAAGGTGCCGAGATATCTCACCTCAGAGTCCCGGATAAGGCCATGGAGATAGACATAAGAAAACGGTACAGTTCCTGTAAACTCAATTCCCATCATGACCATTCGTGCAACCCAGAAGAACAAAATGTCATGGCTGTCAAAAAATAAATTAGCTATAGTATCATAAGTGGTAAATGAATAACAGAATATCAACATGACGAACAGCACAATAGATACATCACTCCATTGAAAGAAGGTAAATTATGCTGTTGCTGAAGCTAACATACCCGGTTTCAAGAACAGTTGTGGGATAAAAATGCTTAAAATCCTCCCTGGATAGATCTGGCCAACCAAGTGTACTGAAAGGCCACAGAGCACTGCAGGACAAGTGCAACAAGTCAAAACTACAGAAACTATGTGCAGCTTGTTAATATTACTTGTAGCAGTTTATGTATAAGCATTTATACTTCTGACATTTCCAGTAGTTGGAAATAAGGTTCAAAGACAACTCCCATGTCAATAAGTTATAGTGCACAAAGAAAAAATGTAATATAGGAGTTCAGACAGATTTCTGAGCATGGTGACAACTAACAAGTTCAGTCTAGGCTCTAGCCTGAAGAGTTTTATTGTAGTCTGGGACCCTGAGCACAAGGAAATTAATTATTCATTTGCTTATTGCAGTTGTGCATGACAGGCACTACAAGGAGAGGGCTAAAAACTTTTCAGAAGCATCAAAAGTGACAAGTATTGCTGAAATTAGAAATTTCAGGAGGAACTTGGTGCCATAGTGGTTTATTCTTTATAAATACAGTTCTGCTCCACAATGCAAGTAGTTTGAAATATTTCGGGTCATGAAATCTTTGATGTTATTAATGAGGAAAGGCAGAACTCAGAAAATTTCCAAAAATGTATTGCAGAATTAGATGCTCAATCAAAAATAAATAAATAACTTCAGTTCTCTTTGGTGAATGCGAAATAATGTTCCCGACTTAAAAAAGTTCTCACAAAAAGTTGGTGTGTAACAAATGAGATAATTCAAGCAATCAACTACTTCACATTGCTCCTCGAGAGAGAGAGAGAGAGAGAGAAACTAGTTCACATTGCAGAAGAACAATTGGGACCACACAACTTTGAAGAGGGAGACAGACCTTGAGAACCAAGTATCAAGAACATCAGGATCTTGATATATTTCAACTGATTTCCCATATTTTTCCTGAGCTTTTGCAAGTGCCTCCTCTGCAGTTCTAGCAACAATATAGTCTTCTTCACATTGCTTTCCAACAATGTACCAAACTGGTATCCGATGACCCCACCACAATTGTCTACTTATACACCAATCCTTTATGTTTGTTAACCAATGATTATATATCTGCAGCCACAGAACACCGAAAAATTGAGAATGAATAGAAAAGCGGCAAAGTCAATTAAAAAATTCCTTTCTGCAGCAGTAATATGTAACAGAGACAAGTCGTAGATTATGAAAATTTTATTTGGCGTACATATTGCTTTATTGAGACTGAGAGACACAGAGATTTATTTCCCTATCTAACAATTTCTGTAAAAACATGTTCAACACATGCTTTTGCTTGTGCTTACTGCTGAGCATAGGAGAACTACCTCTCTAGAGGGTAGAGAAGTGAAAGATCCATGTATTACCTTTTCAAATCTCTCGGGAAGAATAGTTAGTTGACCCTTTTCAACAGCATGGAGGGCCTTTTCAGCTAATGGCTCCATTGTGACAAACCACTGCTTACTAATCAACGGCTCTATCACCTAGGATCAAACAAAAGTAGATTCATCAAGCCCAATGGGAAACATCAGTAGCCTACAAATATTAGCAAGAACAGGAAAGACAAATCACACTTCACCACCCCGTTGAGATCTGGGAACTCGAAGTGTATAGGGTTCCTTCTTTACTGCCAAATTAGTCTCAACTAGGTCAGACCACAACTTCTCCCGTGCCTCAAAACGATCCATACCACTGAAATGAAAAGGAGGGAGGGAAGTTAAGGTCAAAAACATGTTGCATACAGAGGACCGTGCAACTCTGATTCCTACAGAGCAAGGATTATTGAACAAATATTGCACTTTCTTTTTCGTATGCAGTAGTTCGACCAACTGCTTACATTAATTTTACCAGCACAAAGCCACACATTGGATTCCCAACTTTATTTTATTGAAATTTCTAGAACAGTAAGCTATGTTAAACAGCTAAAGTCCAGTTTTGTGCCATTAAATAGAAGGCAAATTCCAGTCACATTACAAAGAGAAGCATATATGGGTTTATAAGCAGCTAAAATACAAAGTTTTATATATGATACAACATGGAATAGAAATAAGAAATTGAACATGGAAAATTGCAGGCCATAAACAAATCCACCACGGAATAAGACAAGAACTATTTACTTTACATGCAGTCTGAAAAAAAAGTAATACCTGTACAATCCAGCAATATCATTTAGTGTACCATCTTTGTTCATAACATTAAGAATTGGCAGCCCAAGCTTTCGAGCAATATGATAATCATTATGGTCATGTCCAGGGCTAATCTTCAGCACCCCTGTTCCAAATTCTGGATCGACATACTGCAAATGATAGAACCAATAGTTATTATTAACACAAGTCATGCAAAGTCTATTGAGGATAGAAAAGGACACTCTTCTTAAGGAACATATCATCTTTTACGGCCTAAGGAACACTACACTGCCTCCCCTTAAGCATTCCCTTCAAATGCATCTAGATCAAATTTGATCCAATTTCCAAAAGTAAGTCATTTTTTAGCCAGAGCAGAAACAACATGAATTCGTATAAAAAATGTTTCGGATTTAGGCATCCAGAACATAACTCAACCATCAAAGGACATTGAAGTGTGAAGCACTTATACAAAGAATACATGTCTCATGTATGTGCGTCAAACAAAGGGATAGCCAGCTTGGGATGAAAAAGTTGGCATTGGTCAAATTTTAGCCACAGAAACAGCATCACCGATGAACTAGATAACAACATGAATAATAAGCGACAAACGATGGAATAAAATTTGCATGTACAGGTGGCGTGATGACAAAATAAAGATGATTAGAAACACTAGCGTCTAGTGAATATGGTGTTTTTGCATTGATTTAATTTGATTAATGTTGAAATGCCCTTTCTAAATTTTCTAGAAACATACAAAATACTACAGACATTATTAAGACGTGGTCTTACCCTATCAGCAATAATAGGAACATGTCTCCCAAATGTCAAGGGTACAATAGCCAGTTTGCCAACATATTGTGCATAACGCCCATCCTGCATTTGCAGTTTACATATTGAAAATAAGATTTGTTAGTAATTACTAAACTCAATATGTTCAAGAAATAAAATAGCTTGATTCAGTTGTAGCATAGGTTGGTGCTCTGATTACTTGGCTTTACTACACAGCACTGAAGAAATCATACCTCTGGGTTAACAGCAATTGCAACATCACCAAATAGAGTCTCAGGTCGTGTTGTCGCAATAGTCATAAAATCATTCCTACACCACAAGAATAAATTTTAAATATGTATGTGCAATTTTCATTGACATTGTCAATCATGCTGTTAGATTCCTCATATTAGAATGCAAAACATAAAATGTACATCATGTAAACTCGTTCTCCAGAGAATGCTCACATTTAACTATTTAAGCATCACAAGAGGGAAAACAAAGATATGGTGGTAAACACAACTGTGTATTTAGTTGTAAATACAATCAGCAATACATATGATGTCATTATTGATTACTTAATGCCAATTCACAATTATATAGTGATGAAATGTTGAACCACAAGATTAAGGATGTAATGAAAATTACCTGGATCCACCAGCAACACGGTACTTGATAAAGTACAAACTACCAGGTTCTTCAGAATATTCTACTTCCTGATTAGATAAACCATGTCAAGATCTGGCTCATGCAAAACCATACATGAAGTATTGAAGTTTGTCAGCTTTTGTGTGCAGTGTTATTGATTTTTTTTTTGTTCAAATTATATATCTGCACAGATAGATGTATTGTAGCAACTATTTGTTTCTTAAAAAAAAGCCAATCGTTTCACATACTAAATCGGATATGGCAGTCTGCAGGTTAGGGGACCAGTTGACCAAATAAGCTCCTGTGAATGAAAATACAATAAATCAACCAGTATCTACCAAAGTTACATAAGGTAAAACTAGTCCATAAATATTCAAGACAAAACCTCAAGACTCAAAAGAATAACAATTCGTAAATTTATGTCCAACAAGAGAAATCACACCCAGAAAATGGTATCACAAGCATGGCCATCCTCAGCATGAACTCACCCAAGCATAACAAAAGGAACCACACTTGACATGTGTTAACGTAAGTAGAAAACCAACTATCAATAGCATGATTATTTAACAGATCAATAGCATATTTTACTATGTTGGATGAAACATATGGTGCCTCCTTCAATTTAATTGGCATTTGGTAGATATTATTGTTCTGATCAATAAATATGATCCTCATTTGGACATGATTGGACTGAATATCTTATGAAACATAAAGTTGAATGCTGCGAAGTGCAAACATAATTGTATCATCTTACCACAGAACATATAACTAGTTTCTGCAAAAAGTACCACGATACGAGCGATGGAAGTGACAAATTGCTTTAGCATATAATTTCAGGGAATCTTGGGGGTGTTCCCACTGCTTCTAAATACTAGTAATAAGAGAAGACCAAATTTTCTAGTAAGCACCAACAAGGCTCAATTCATAATTTGCATAGTCCAGGACTATAGCCACTCACTTTTGTCCTATGGAAGTTTTCATCAACGAATATACCCTATGATTCTGATTCAAAATTATGGAAGTGCGGAAGGAGGCAGGCAGCAGACTAATCAGAAAGTCAAGAGCAGTATTCCACCATATACTTATCCTATAAGCATTCCGCCATATACTTAACCAACAAAAAAATAAATGTACTACATACACTCATACAGTCTGGGACTAACGCTTGTAGCAGGCAGGGCCTTGGAAAGTTCTGGAACTTGTGATGTAACTGATAGAGTGATAAACTGATAATAGAAAAGCACATACAAGACGAAGTTATTAACCCCTAGCCCCTCACAGAAGTCTGTGTGTTTCATTACTGCTAAATATACTAACACTGAAAAAGGTTTTCAAAATCAGTTGGTATTAAATCTACCAACACTAAGTCTGTTAATATAGTCAACTATAAATTATGACCATTGACCAAGCATAATTAGGTTATACAACTGAAAAACATAAGGAAAATATTAGATAATAGAAAAAGGTATATTACATTCAATAACCACACAAGATTGTGCAGTCACTTCCTTCTGTAATAGAACCGTAACCATGGTTAATTATTATACCTTGATATATAAGCCCTTTCTCATGAAGCCTAACGAATGCTTCAACAACTGCACCTGCAAAATAGAAAGAAAAACCATTGAGACATCAGTTGTACAAATAACCACCAAACACTAAGTTCAGCTTGAGGGGGCAAACTACCATCACTTAATGTACTATACTGAACAACCACAACTGCATGTACTAATGGTTCTACCACGAAAGCTAGGTCAAAATCTAAAAGTGTATCTAAATCGCATAAGATCTGGGTTCAACATTCAAGCAGCTGTCCTTCTCATTCATAAAAATGAGAAGTGGCACAGTCGGGAGTCGTAACAAGAGTCAAATAAACCAGACCCAGACCATTATCATGATCCTGCTTAAATGCAAGTTGACCACACAACAAAATTAATATATGCAACAATGTTACCTCATTGATATGATAATTGCAGAAGATAGCTAGCATGTAAATTCCTAAATATCAGGAAACAAACTAGTGGTCTTCCTCTATGGTAATGCCACAATAATACAGGTACTACTAAATGCAGTTGTAACGGATAAATAACAGCTACACTTACGGCTTAATTGCTCATCAAGAGTGAAACGTTCACGACTCCAATCACAAGATGCACCCAATCTCTTAATCTGATTAGTGATAGTGCCCCCATACCTGAAAGCGAAACAGTGTTTCGAGTGGGAAAAAAAATACTTTCACAAACAACTTCTAAAAATATAACGTTCTAGAATGAATGAATCAACCAGAATAATTTTCTATCACAAGTTCATGATTGCTCACTTTACAGTTTAGAAGAATAATGAAAGCTTATTTAATCACCCAGATGGCCAGTTCTTTTTTTTTGTTGAGGAATGATGGCCAAAATTTGTTATGGTGACATCAATAAACAATGCCAGAAGAGAGTAAAAGAACAAAGCAAATAAACTGCAATGCACATGAGCATGTGCACACAAACGCACAGAGGATGGAGGGAGGGTGCTAAGCAACTATATGCAAAAGGAGGAAATCACAGGGGTGCTAAGTATGGGAATGGTTAATAGTAAATACAGGTAATTAATAGCAAGTATTGGTTTGGTTCAAATCAGCAAAAAGACCATAATCTTCAGGTGCATAGGAAAATGGTGTACAGTGCACACAAATTGGTCAAGATTCAGAGAAGGACCGACTTCTCTTTCCACTCCCAAACCCTTTTCATGAACTCCTCTCGGGACAGATCTGTTCTTTTGATTCCTTCGGCAGCTAACATCTTTTCCACAACCAACTGAAATATAAATGCAAAAGGTTAAAAAGAAAATAAGCCTATTATACTTCACCAAGATTTGTCAAACGCAAAATTAAATTTATATCAAATGTGCAATAAGATCTACAAACCTGGGTTGCAATCCCAGCATGGTCAGTACCAGGTATCCAAAGTGCAGGCCTCCCTTTCATACGGAAATATCTTACCATTATATCCTGAGTTACTTAACAAAAAGGGGATACTTTTAGTAAGAAAAATAATGTAGGGCCCAAAAACTGGAAAGAAACAAAACTGAGCTTTACCAACTTTGTGCTGAATATGCGGACTAATTATATAGGAATCTAGACCACATCACATGAACTTAAGTAGGCTAGTTTAACTGTAACATGTCAGTTATAGCAACTAGTGTTTATTTTACTATCCATGACACATTTCACTATAGCTATTCAACCGAATAATCACAATAACCTTCGAAAATTTAATAATCCTACCTCAAGGGTAACAAACATAGCATGACCCATGTGCAGTGATCCGGTAACATTTGGAGGTGGCATTGGCATGACAAATGGATCTCCTCCACGGTCAAAGTTAGGCTTAAAGAATCCCTGAGATTCCCACCTATAAAGCATCCAGTACAACTGGTATAAGGAAAGTTTACTGTAGTACTAGAAATAATTGCGGTGCATTCCATCATAAACTTGTAGTAAAACATGGAAACAAAGCAAGTAGCAAAGTAAAATTAGATCTATTCAATTCAATATGTTACATGTTCTTCATTGGTTTCGATGTGTCCATTGGAGCAGCCAAGCAGGTAGAAATCAGAATCATTGTCAACTTATGCCAAAGCAGGCACATGGAAAAAGGCAGCCTGCAGCTATGTGAACATGTAGTGTTTAACACCAAGGTACATGCATATTTCAGCAAAGTGAACTAAGTCTACATGTATATTTCAGCAATGAATATGATATAATAAATGAATCAAGCAGTGAGACTTCTAATGGGGTGTTTTGTTTGAGGGATCACCTCATCCAAGGACGGATTGATCCATCATAGGGTTATCCCTCAAATTTGATGGGATGACCCGATCTCTCATTTTATAATAGCCTTTCGCTTATAAGGGATGAGGTGGTGATGGACCAACCCATTCCATTCCACAAACCAAACAGATGGGCTAGATTTGGAGTTAGGATCGGAGGGTCCATTCACCATCCAGTTCCTCAAACCAAACACCCTATAAGTTGGCAGTTTTCATCCTAGGTCATAATGCTGAACTTTGCATTTAACACTATTACAGCAAGTCAGTAACATACTAACAAATAACAATACATTAGTTGAATCAAATAATAAGATTATTGAGATAGCATTCTTCATCCATAGGTCGTAATACTGAACTTTGCATTGAGAATGCTTCAAGGTGGATAGCTAGCAAGATAAAGAGAGATCATAGGAAGTCAATCATGAAATAGCTTATTACAAGATTCCCTTTTCTGTTGTTGGAGGATCACCTTCTGTTCTGGAGATGCAAAAATGCTTAGCATGTAACGCACTAAGCAGAAACAGCGTGAGATCTTATTGGTCAAATACTACAAAGTACAAGTATGAAACAGCATGAGAGCTTATTGATCAAATACTACAAAGTACAAGTATGTTCTGCACTAACTGAATGACACATGCTAATCCAATAAGAGTTCAAGTGTACTTTTCTATCTAAGTCAACTTAGTGGTTCTGGTCAGCATGGAAATTGCCCTTTGATTGAATGGTTCAACATTTATGCATATCACATCGGACACTTTGGTATAAGTATCACGAACCAACTTCCCGTCTCTTGACTCGCTAACCACAACTGTAAACGGATTAGTAAGCAAGCAATGTACAAAAATCAGTGCCGAGCTCCTCCTTGGCGAAATAGAAAGATTTAGCAACATCCTCCACGTTGAGCATCTAACTCTACAATTTCGTCAATCAGTTTCTTTAAATGTTTCCATATTACCAGCTAAATTGCCACCCTGCAACTTATAGCTCATATCAGGGGGGGAGAAATAGAATTGCAAACATGCCAATTGCTCTCGTGTAAGACATCATACATGAAAGCTTGTACAAATTTGCCAAATTACCGTCCAAACCAGGATAACCATACTTATGGCAATGAGCATAAATGGATTACCAAGCAAGCAAGCGAATTTACTCGTAGTGGACACTTCAAATTACCATTTATAGATCCTCTCCTCGTTGGTGAAGTCAAACGCCTTGGCGATCACTGGGGAGGTGAACACATCCCTCTCCGAGGCAATTGCTGAAACGGAACCAATCCAATCAATGGATAATCCGAACTCACCGAATTACACCAACTAAACGAACCGAGCCGAGCCCTAGAAGCTAGCCGTTACCTGCGCAGAACCTGCGGGCGGCGCGGCGCGGGATCCACGCCGGGCGGCGGTGCGCGGAGAAGAGGAGCGGGTTGAGGCGGCGGAGGCAGGCGGAGGAGGTGGAGCAGAGGAGGGAGGAGGGGCCCGCGAGCGCCATTGGAGAAGCGCGCGCGCTCGAGCTTGGCGAGAGGCGATGGAGAAGATAAACCCTAGAAGGGGAGCTCGTGAAGTTTGGATTTGGAAGAGGATAACGCGGGAGTGTGGTGGAGATCTACACCATTCAAAGCCAATCTAACGCACGTATTTATCTACTTTTATTTTTTCATCATGTATTTACTTTCAGCATATAATTTCTTTATGGAAAGGTAGTACTAAGTTAAATTCCTCTTTTGAAAAGTGTCACTACTTATACAAAATATAAATATATTTTTTAAATATTGCTATCGTGTAGGGGTGAAAACGGATCGGATATGGACGGATAATGGCTCTATCATATTTGTTTTCACATTTTTTTCTCAGATGCGGATACGGATAGTCCGGATACGAATACGAATACAGATACGGATTGAATACGAATCGAATCGGATGCGGTTTCGAATATTTATCGGAACATGATAACCCCTTAAATTGTACATAAAAAAATCAACGAAAACACATAACTAGTTGATTTGATCAAAACATTGTTGAAAATTGAACAAATATAAGCATTTTTGTTCACTTAGACAATAGTTAGATATCATGTCACAAAGAAAATTATATAAGACTTAGTTTATCACACACATACGATTAGTTCATCACACACGTAGATCAAAATACAAAATGAAGTTAATCCTTCCTCATAGATACAAATGAAAGCAAACACATAACACACTAAAAGTTTGATAATACTTATATATCATGTCTTTAGAAAAATTATATAACACTTACATGTTATGACCCAAGATTTATATTCTTTGTTTAATTATGTTTAAAATAAGAAATTATGTATTTATGAGTTTTTATGCATTTTTAGCTACTTACTTAAAATATTTTCCTATTAAAAATAGGAGTGTTTGAATTTTTTAGAAAATTGAAAATATGATAAAATCTTGAAAATAATTGTTTAAATGTTAGATTGTTTCTGGAACTTTCTAAATTATTTTTTGTATTTTTTGGTGTTGGATTGCTAATTTTAATAATTAAAACTTGCTTTATGGATTAATTAACTTAGAAAATAATTCTGAAATTAAGAAACCTTTTTGGGTCAAAAGAGTAGTCCTGGCCAGCCCAAATGTATATCCGGATATTCGACCCATCAATATCCGAATTATCTGAATCCGTATCCGTATTCGTATTCGATGATAGTGAGCTACCGAATCTGTATCCGTATCCTACGAAAAAAAACTGTATCCGATCCGATACTATCCGACAAATATCCGATCCAACAGAATCCGTATCCGAAAATATCCGAATCGGTCGAAAACTATCCGATCTGTTTTCATCCCTACTATCATATATAGCACATGGATGTAACTTTTTGAATCCTCGATCCACCTTGAGTGTCGAGTCGACTCTCAAACCCTACTATGATCCTAGAATTAAATCAATATATTAGCGTGCTATATTTTGAGCATGACATATAGTTTTAAGATCTACATGGTTCAAAAAGGTTGAACATGAGGCAACAAAATGTCTAGAATGGCATTTTTAATCAGGATTTCGAAGATGTTTTGCATTCAAGGTTAGAAAGTGCTTATTGCTTGTTAGCCTTAAACAAGCTGAGGGCCAGCTTGTTTTTGTTTTTAATTCCGTATTCTGACTCTAAAAACAGAATAAAAAACAAACTGCTCGATTCTAGAATTCGATCATCACAATTCAGTCCACACATATACACTAGAATCCACAATCCACTTCATATGTGCTTTTGAATCAGCTTTTGGAGAATCACCTTCTCTACAACCACGATCCAGAATCAGCTTTTAGAGAATACAAAGCTAAAATAAACAGACCCTAAGACTATAGTCTTTAATACTATTGTACCCAACCATTCGCGATTGAGTTTAGTCTTCAAATTTTACAGGATTGTAGAAGCTCACCTCCCCTGTCTATGGTAATTTTTTTGTACACGTTTGTTTCACGGAGTTTTCACTGTAAGAGAGAGGTTTCACTGGATATGTTGCCATTTAAATTAGATATATAAAAATCATACCTATAGATTTGTCTCAAAAAAATACTTTCACAATATTATAATTTTATTGAGTTTTATAAATATATTATAAAAAATATACTACTTCTAATTTAGAGTTGGTGCGCGATCCGTTCTCCACCCCAACCCACCTCTATAAAAACAACTACCGCAGAAAAAATGGATCGACAAAAAAAACAAACAATGCTTCTTTTTCGCTCCGCCCGACCACCTCTTCCTCCTTACGCCACCCGTGACAAAGAGATTTGACGGAGATGGGCGCCGCCGCCGTGGCCTTGCTCGCCGCCGCTCTACGCCGCATGCCTCCTTGATCTCTTGTGCTACGCGCGGGCTCCTCGAGGTTACCGCCGCGGCAGAGGAGGAGAAGGCGGGGACACAGAGGAGGAGGACCAGTAGCAGCCCGACTTCTTGGACCGGACTTCCCGACATCTAGGACCTGTCCCTGTGCTCCGCGGTGCGGCCGCCTCCTCTGCGAGGTACCGAAGGTGAGCGGGGCTTACGGGCTTGCTAATCTTTGGTTAACTTTTATGCTTTTGTAATAGAGAGAAATAGATGTTTGATCTTATAGCAAAATTTTTGTTATTGCTGAATCTTTATATTTTATTAATAATTTATTTTTCGTAGGAACGCATGAGTACTGAACTTGTTAGTGACTGTGTTGACGTGCAAACCCTTTCTCTCTCTCTTGCCATCGGCCGTTCCCCTACCTCGCGTGGCGCACGCGCTCCCCTGGCCGCCGGCAGAGGACGACGACGACGACGACGGGAGTAACAACAAAAATGCTCATCTAGTACCAGTATTCTGATCTTTTGGGCCCACCCAGCTCGCCAACTTCCGTCACTCCACTCCCCACTCCGCCATGGCCGCCTCCCTCCGCCTCTCCCAATCCCGCCGCGCCCTCCTCCGCCTCCTTCTCTCCACCCAATCCCAGCCCCACTCCCAGACCCCCTCCTCCGCCCGCTACTTCCCCGCCTTCCTATCATTCCTCGCCGCCGCCGCGACCGCCGGCGGGACAGCAACCGTCGCCCGCTACGACTCCAGCCTCGACCGCCGGTCCGATCCCCAGCCCAATCGCTTGACTGACGCTTCCATTACCTGCCACATCGGGGCTAAGCTGACCCGCTCCTTGCCGGTTTGCTTTGGTTCAGGGTCGTGGGCAAGGAGGACGGCGAGCTGGTGGTTCGCGGGGAGCACAAGCGCGTGCCGAGGGAGTTCGTCGACGAGCTCGCGTCCGTCCTCGGGGTTCGAGTTCGGGCTCCCGCCGTTGACTCGTGACTGTCAGACTGTGGGCGGCGATGATGCGCGCCTAGTGTTTGATGTTTTTGCTGGCGGGTGCGACTGACTAACTAGGTGGGTTGCTATCTTGCAGGAGAACCTGACGGTGGACTACGAGGAGAGGTGCTTCCACGGGAAGCCGCAGAACAGCTTCCATAAGGCGGCCAACGTGCCCGATGTAGTCGTGTTCCCGAGGTAATCTCACCTGACACCCGGTGATAGTGAGGCCTTAAAATTCTTTTTGTGGGCTATACGCCAAACTTGTTTCAGATGTTGTAATGTTTCCATCATCAATTTGCAGGTCCCAGGATGAGGTACAAAAGATTGTGATGACTTGTAACAAGTACGAGGTATGGTACTCTTCCTCTCATTGCTGTAAATAAATAGCATCTGTCACCCGTACGTGTGGGTTACTGAATTAGATTGTACCTTGCACCACTGGTTTCCATCAGTAAGCTAGGTGTTGATTGTATTTCAGACTAGTTGTGTTTGCTGTTTTAATGCACATGACTAACAACTTTTTGTGCTGCTAAGTGCCTTGTACCACTGTTTTCTATGACAATCCAGTTTCCATCATTAAGATCGCTGTTGATTATATTTCATAATTCGGACTTATCATATTTGCTGTTTCAGTGTACATGATTTTGGTGCTGCTAAGTGCTCGCTGATCACATGTACCATAGCTAATCTTTCTCAAGTTTTGCATGTTGCAATTCTTATATACATTTTTATAGGGTGCTACTGGATCCTGTTTAGAAACATAGAAAGTGATTCTCAATACAAGCATATTATACTCTCGGTAAAGGAGGTTCTTTAGCTTCATTGCCGGCTTTCCAGCTGCAGTTTGTGAAAGGAGCAAACTGTGTTCATCTCTCCTAATTTGCATGATGACTATTTTCTTGTACAATGGTAACATTATAGAAATAAGTGATTTTCCCCCCTGGAATCAGGTGCCAATTGTACCATAAGGTGGGGCTACGTCAATTGAGGGTCACACATTGGCACCTCATGGCGGTGTTTGCATTGACATGTCTTCGATGAAGGTAATATTGAGCAACATAATTAAAAACCAAATAATTGTGAACTGTCATAATGATATGAGCTGAAATGTCTGTGGATTAATTAAACTTTTATTCTAATCCTTAAAAAATGCTACAGTATCTGGGCCGTCAATTTTCTTCTTTTTAACTGTGGTTTGATATGCCAAGCAGGCAAATACTTTCTTAGCAGTGAGCTGTAGATGCAGGATATGAAGCTCTTTATCTGTTAATTATCCTTTCTTATAATATGGCATGAATTCATTACAGAAAATCAAATCCCTGCATGTTGAGGATATGGATGTAGTTGTTGAACCAGGAGTTGGATGGATTGAGCTGAATGAATACTTGAAACCTAATGGCCTCTTTTTCCCTCTTGACCCAGGAAGTTCCGTGCTAATTGTTTGCTTGAAATTTATTCTGTGTATTGACTTTTTGGAGAGACCCTCTTACAAACTCCAGATTGACATAACTTAGTACGGAGTTATATTGAATTATACTTGATTGTTGTTGATCAGCTTTAGTTTCCGTGTGTAACTTTGTTGCTTCCTCTAGATATTTAGGTGACATGTACATCTTTTGTCCCAGGGAGATGAATTCTGCATGCTTTTAAAACTCAAATACTTGCTTTCACTTCACCCATCCTTGTGGGCATAAGATGACAGGCAGCATGATTTTTCACTTGCTCGGTTTTTTAGCTCAAGTACATTGATCTGATTTGCAGGGCCTGGGGCCACTATTGGGGGAATGTGTGCTACTCGCTGTTCTGGTTCATTAGCTGTGAGGTAATTCTCCTTAAATTTTTAGGCTATTTTCAAGCTTCTACAGTACAACTGTAACATCACATGTCCACACATGCAAAAAAAAAATCAACCATAACCCCATAGTGCATCCGTTTATTTGTTTAGCTTTATGATTTACTGTTAAATGGCTTTGATGATTTTCTTATTAGTTTGTACGTATGGAACAATGCGGGACAATGTGATTAATCTCCAGGTCCTTTTGCCTGTCCTCAAGAAAACTTATTTGCATTGACTTCGCATACAAATAGTAAATTTTTCTTGGTGCTGCAGGTCATTCTACCAAATGGTGATATTGTCAAGACTGGTTCCCGGGCTCGAAAGAGTGCAGCTGGGTATACGAGATCCCCTCCCAATTCTTAGAGTAAAAAACATTGCTTTTTTTGAAGTGAATCATGGTTTCATTCCTTGCTTTGCCATAAATGTCTTAAAATACATATGGGCATTCACATTTATCTTGTCATCAATGTTGGCAACTTTCTTTACCTTCCACCTTGTTGAATGTCAGATATGACCTTGCTCGTTTGATTATTGGAAGTGAAGGAACTTTGGGGGTAATTAAAGAAGTGACTTTGCGACTTCAAAAGCTTCCTTCTCATTCCATGGTAGGTGTTTTCATTCATTCACTGTCAAAATAATGTTTTATTAACAGTGTATACTGACTTGTATAGACTTGAATGTCAGCAACAACTTAACATATTGCTAATCTTCCCCCAAAAAATCAACATATTGCTGTGTGTAGGATCTACATCCTTTATGTAACACATGCATCATTTTGATTAACTTGCTGCTCTGTATTTATGGAGAAACACCTTTTGTCATGTTATGACTTACAACTGTTTTCTTGCATCTTGGAAAATGGAAATGGCATTTATAAGTTTGTATGAATAAAATATATTCTGTACTAACTACCTGTTCTGTGTTCTGCACTGGACAATAACATGGTCTGAAACCTTTTTATGTTCCTAAATATGAGTTTTTGTTGGCTTACCTTTCTACGAGATACAACTTTAACCAGTGGTTTTTAATTACAATATGTCTTAGAAAGCTATTAAAATATAACATTATGGAAGTACTCTTTATGACAAATCTACCAGTTTATCTACATATGGCCATTCTTGCCACTTTTACATTAGTCATTATATTTACGAACAGAGGGGGCAATTGATTACTGAACAAGCCATGGTAGTCATCTTGTTTTTCTACATCAAATAGCATACCGTGTTCCATCTTGAATGTTCAAACTTCTGAAAGAGTTGTGCAAGCACATACATAGAACAATATTTTGTTTATTTGCTTCATCAACTGTTTTGTTTGGGTACTATCTGTCTCTTTTTTCTTTCTCATCATTTTACTGGTGAAGGCATTCCTCCAAAATGCTCTTCTATGTAGGTTGCTATGTGTAATTTTCAAACTATTAAGGATGCTGCTGATGTTGCTATTGCAACAATGCTTTCTGGTATACAGGTTTGGTCTTTTTTCCTTTAATTGTATTTCATTTCAATGACTATTTGAAGCTCAGATACGAAATAATTGATATCGTGTGTTTCATATGGAGTGAATGTTCATGTCCTCCATGCTCATGTGTATGCATGTGACATAATTTGATTGTTTCTAGTTAATTGGTCACTGATCATGTTTTTGATATTTTGCTTGGGCTATTGTAGGTGCTAGGTTAACTCTAATTGAAATGCTTCGGTAGAACTTATATTTCTTTAGGTATGTCAGTGGGAAATCCAGTAAGGTTGTTGAAGGTTACCGATACTTCTGCTGTCTGCTTGACTAGGTCTCGAGAGTGGAATTGTTGGATGAGGTTCAGATAAGGGCAATAAACAAGGCAAATGGTAAAAACTTACCTGAAGTATCAACCTTGATGTTTGAATTCATAGGGACAGGTAACCTAACTTATTATTTAAACAGTTTATACTGTAGTATGCATCTATGTTGGCAGTACTGAGTTCTTTCGGGTTTATTTGTTTAAAATTTAAATAAAAACTGGAATACGAAGAAAGTCTTTAAATAATATCTGGATAATTAGCAAGATCAGATGGAAACAGTCACATAATAATACTCAAGGAGATGTGCAAGTAGCCACCACGGTACAAAGTTCTTACATGCAACTCGCCAACCACAAAAAACAAATTATCTTCACGCTGCTTGCCACACTTCAAAACATAGTAACACGAAATATAAAATGAGCATAAAAATATCTTAGTTGTAGGCATGTTCTCTGGCTATTTTGGTGCTGTACTTGATAGATTCAGTTCCACAATTTCATATTTTCATCGTCAATACTTAAACTTTATGCATTTGATTATTGTGTGACAATAATGGGTAAAAAATGGTAATAGAGCTACTCTCCCAGAAATATATTGTTTTGGTACTCTAGGTTATCATTTAGCAAAGGCTGACTCCTGCAGTGTAATTTCTGGTGTGCTAATGCCTCTTGAAATCTGTGTGATAGAATTAGATTTACTTTGTGCGCACTACTTTTCTGTCAAGACAATTTTCAGAGCAGTATCTGAGAAAATTGGAGTGGATATGTAGTCAGGTTTTGTCAGGAAGTGAAATCCATAGCTCTAGTTTGTGGTGTTCCTTATCTTTGGTGGCATAACCAGCATATATCTACTAATCTACTTATTGGTTTGTGTTGGTCATTCACTTGCTGGGACAATTTTACTTAAAACCTCTTGTTAGACAAAACTTCTTAAGCTGCAACCGTTCTTTCAGCCTACATTTCAAGTACCGACTATTTTTCTTTTTCTTTGTTAATATCTTTTCATTGATAACATCCAGAAGCATATGCACTTGAACAAATACTGTTGGTTCAAAAGATTGCTGCAGAACACCATGGGTCTGATTTTGTTTTCGTAGAGGAGCCAGATGCTAAAGAGGAATTATGGAAGGTCAGTTCATCTGAACTGCTGTACATTTTCTAGTAGCTAATGTTTAGATGTTTCTTTGTGCTACATGATCTTTCGCATGCCGTGCAATCGCAGTATCATACAGTATGAATTTGCACCCACCTGTTTCTGGATAATAGTGGCAGTACTGCAGTACATATGATATTTGTTCTTGAAACATATTTGTAATGGCATTTTAATACTTTATGTGCAGATCAGGAAGGAGGCACTTTGGGCTGGTTTTGCCATGAAACCTGATCATGAAGCTATGATAACGGTTTGTTTCCTTACAGCTGCACAATACATATTGATATCATCATCATCAAATGTTTGTTGTGTAGATTAGTTAACCTACTCTTGTGTTGCGCATTATATGCCTTCATGTTTGCTTCCTTAGTTGCGAGTCTTGAGAGGATCTCGCTATGTAGTTATATTTCTCTTCATAAATATTGGGAAAAGTTGTGATGTCAAAATAAGTGCCACATTCAAGGTAGAGGGTAGTTAGCAACGAAGCATGCCCTCATTGCGATCATCATACCTTATGAGCTGCCAATTTTCAGCGGATGAACTGTATTAGGCCTTCTAATACCACCCTACATGTTGTTCATGCAGGATGTTTGTGTTCCTTTGTCTAGACTTGCAGAATGCATATCTGTATCAAAGCAACAGCTTGATGCATCATCATTGACTTGGTACACATTCTCATGCAAATCTATTCTACCTAGCTCTGTTCTCATTTGTAGCTAATACAAGACATGGCATTGTCCTATTGTAGCTCCAGTAAGCTATCCTTTTTATCGTTCATGAAATCCTTACCTCTGATTATATATGTTTCCAGTTTGGTAATCTCTCATGCTGGTGATGGAAATTTCCACACAATTATCCTATTTGACCCTAGTCAGGAAGATCAAATACAAGAAGCAGAGAGGCTAAACCATTTCATGGTTCATACTGCTCTTTCTATGGAAGGTACAAACAAAAAGCTAAGCCAAAGCAACATGTAAAAGCAATAGTCTACACCCTCTCATCTACAACTAAGATTATTAAACAAATGATCCACTAAGCAAAGCAAGATTATAGACTACGCAGTCCACTTGCTTTTTTTAATGGAATATGTGTTCCACTTTCTCACACAGATTGCTATCATGAACTAAAGAACTCTCTGTCTGATTTACGAGTATTCAGATTTTTAGATAGCAACCATAACATACGCAATTTGAGTTCCTGTTTCTCTCCCTTTGCATGGATTTCATCACTGCATCAAAGTAAACTGCCTGAAAAGAAAAGATTAATGGTGACTATGATACTGAACAGGTACATGCACAGGAGAGCACGGTGTCGGTACAGGGAAAATGAAGGCAATTATCTGTCACCTGCTTATTATTATTTCTATTGCCAGATGCAAAAGTTTGGTTATTTTGCTGACAATTTCCCTGAAGTGGTGGCATGAGAACGGCCAACCACCAACTGCACTTGGTTTAGAATTGATTAGTCTCGAACTCCAAACTTGGTGAAGTTGTGTTGCAGCCTAGCTTGCTTGGAATGGCTGGTATTGAAAAAATTTACGTTTATTTTTCCAAATATATATTAGTTGCAAAAGTAATTACAGTCTTGGTTAAGAATTGAGATCATTCGAAGTTCTCCATTAGCGAACTCTTCGCTTCATATCTGCAAAATATGGGCTGCTGGGATATGTTTCAGACTTCCAGACGAGTTGGCTACTCATTGGCAATTAGCAGTCCGGTTGATGTGAATTTCCTGCAGTAGGAACATTACAACGATGAATTACTAGTTACTACTTACTAGTACATTTATCATGGTTGAAAATGGCTATAAATCTCATCCGATATAGAGCGTACCTTTTAAATTTAAGTTTTCCTTGCCTCCTGTTGCAATCCTTTTAGTTATCAAGTTGTAATTTGCTTTGAATTTCCGCATGAGGCGTATTATTGATGACTATTTTTCTTTGCATTGACAGTACCTAGAGAAGGAGCTGGGCATCGATTCACTGAGGACCATGAAAAGAATAAAGGCTGCGTTGGATCCCAACAACATCATGAATCCAGGGAAGCTGATCCTACCTCATGTCTGCATATGACGCCCCAAGTGGCAGCCTGATTCGAGGGCTTGGTTGTTCAAGCTTTCAACTACACGTGTTACAGGGAAATGGCACATGAACATCTATCAGAACTGTAATAAAGAGCCAAACTGGCTAATGGGGTTGAAATAACAGGAGCAAAGGTGGGTGCCCGCCTCTTCCATTTGTATGCTAAGCATCAGAGGTGTCCTAAGTAGACCGGAAACGCTTTACTACATGCTAACAAGCGAGTGTTTTGCTGGTGGTAGCTTCCCCGTACTTACCAATCTTCATTGAAAAATTTAACAGTACACTATACTAGTAATATATGGTGGGTAATGTTGATTTGTTGAGTATAATCCTACTACTCTACTAATAGGGGTGCAATCGGATTGGATAGATGTTGACTGACCGATTAGATCTATTCGGATAGTTGTGTCGGATAGTTGTCGGATTTAGCATCGGTTTCGGATTCAGCATCGGATTCGGGAGATCACTATCCGTCGGATCAGAATATTCTAATTATATTCTTAGATAATTCTGGATAACTTTATTCGGATTAAGATATTTATAGCCCATATTCTAGCGTTTCAATTGGTCCAAGTAAATAATATAATATTGTTATTTTATACAGTAAATAATTTTAAAATGCTGAAAATTCTTTTTAATATAGAAAAAAAATACTAGAATGGCCCAAAAATTCTAGAAAATTGTAAAGAATTGAAATAGGGCATTTTGAACTTACTAAAATTATTTTCAATATATGTATATATATATATATATATAATCTTCTACTCCTAATAGTAGTTACTCTCACATCTCAAATACCACTTAAACAAACTTGAAATGCTCCTTTACACTTATATACTAATTATAAGTTATTTCAATAGGAACCACACGAAAAAATTGGAAGAAAGTACATAGATTTTAGCATATTTTGTAAATACCTTCATATACAAATATAAAAAGGAGTATGTCTAAAACAAATATACATACTACCTTTGAAAAATACAAATACCACCTAACTAGTATTATATACTCGTATACTATACATACATACCCTTTGTTACACGAGATACTCTCTACTTTGTGGTGTACGGCATAAGGAGTTACTACTCCTGGAGTAGAAAAGAGGCTTCCTATATATATAATTGCTAAAACCCAGAAAGGCTTTTTAGAAAATAGCAAATAGATTTCACAAATTTGGAAAAAATCATAGAAATTACCTAAGACATTTTAAATTTAATAAAAATATTTTCAAATAAAATTTGGTTTTTATTTTTACACAGAAATTACTTTTAAAATTTTGAAAATAGAAAAAGCCTTTTTTAAAACACAAAAAAGTCATAGAAAATACATAAAATCACAAATAATTATTAAAATAAAAAAATTGAATTATTCTCTGTAAATTCACAAAAGTCAATAATTTTTTAAATTTAAATTTATTATTATTATTTTTAAAGATAAAATTATGAGATGTTACACGCCGCCATCAGAATTTGACATGCAAGAATATGTTTCTACTTGCCTACGTGAATACCTAGTACGCTTTTGCAAAATATAAATGAATATTTAATACTTTTGCAATTTTGTTGGACTACCTGATAAAATGACTTGTTAAATTGTGATAATCCTGTTGCATGTTGAACTTATATGATTGATTAATCATTGTTATATGTATGCTATATGCAATATCTGTTTTCACGTGATATTCGACAAACAATATTCGGTATCATATCGATTCCGTTCCGTATCCATTTCGAATTCATAACCGATATTATCTGCGTCGTATTTGTATCCGACACTATCTATATCTGACTTTGAATCCAACGAAAAAAATGGCTTAGGATATGAAAAGAGCGATACTCGATTGAATCCGAACCAATTTCACCCCTATATACTACCGAAGGAAGTATAAATAAATATTGGCTAATCTAATTTATTGGATAAAAAAAATCACCGGTCCATATTTAATTTAGTGTACGAGCTTATCTTCATATGCACCGTTCAATTAGAAGACTTCCAAAAGCTTTATGCACACCAGGAGGTCTCCATTCTCCACACGGCAGCGCTGCACGGTGCGCATGCAAAATCAGGCTCCATTTTGCAGTAAAATGCGGTGATCGAACGGCAGTTCCTTGTACCCTAGTGCCGGCCGAGGCGGCACCCACCTCACGACGCCCGTGAACACGTCCCACGGTCCCACCGCCTTGTCGCTTCCCGTCGATGATTGCACGGCCGTGCGCGTGCAGCGCGCACTCTCCGCGCCAAAACAGCGCGCGACAAGCCCAAAACGACGGCATCTCCACTTGCGTTGCGCACGTCACGTCGCGTCCGCTTATATCACCTGGCTGGCAAACACTTGTACGGCACTTCACTTCCATCTCAGACTCAGTGCGTGTCTGTCTGCCCATTGCCAAGCTCGGCGTCGATCCTTCGCATTAGCCGATCGATGGCTTCTGACTCGGCTGCTCCTCCGCACGTCGTCGACGAGTGCCGCGGCGTGCTGTTCGTGTACAGCGACGGCTCCGTGGTGCGGCTGGCCGAGCCGAGCTTCGCGACGCCGATCCGGGACGACGGCACCGTGGAGTGGAAGGACGCGGAGTTCGACGCGGCGCTCGCGCTCGGGGTCCGTCTCTACAGGCCGCGGGAGCGCGGCGGGCGGAGGCTGCCGGTGTTCTTCTACTACCACGGCGGCGGCTTCTGCATCGGCTCACGCACCTGGCCCAACTGCCAGAACTACTGCCTCCGCCTCGCCGCCGAGCTCGGCGCCGTCGTTGTCGCCCCGGACTACCGCCTTGCGCCGGAGCACCCCCTCCCTGCGGCCATCGAGGACGGCGCCGCGGCCCTCCTGTGGCTGGCGTCGCAGGCCGGCGCCGGCCTAGGAGGTGGCGACCCCTGGCTCACCGAGGCCGCCGACTTCGGCCGGGTCTTCATCTCCGGCGACTCGGCGGGCGGCACCATCGCGCACCACCTCGCCGTGCGTTTCGGCTCCCCCGCTGGCCGCGCCGAGCTGGAGCCCGTCCGCGTCATGGGCTACGTCCAGCTGATGCCCTTCTTCGGCGGCGTGGAGCGCACCAGATCCGAGGCGGAGTGCCCCGACGACGCGTTCCTGAACCGTCCCCTGAACGACCGGTACTGGCGGCTGTCGCTGCCGGCGGGCGCGACGGCGGACCACCCGGTGTCGAACCCGTTCGGGCCGGGCAGCCCGGGCCTGGAGGCGGTCGCGCTCGCTCCGACGCTGGTGGTGCTCGGCGGCCGCGACATCCTCCGCGACCGGGCGGCGGACTACGCGGCGAGGCTGAGGGCGATGGGGAAGCCCGTGGAGGTGAAGGAGTTCGAGGGGCATCAGCACGGCTTCTTCACCATCGACCCGTGGTCCGCCGCGTCCGCCGACCTCATGCGAGTCCTCAAGCGCTTCGTCGACACAGACGGCCGGTTCGAATGAGAGTGAATCGCCATTGCCGTTGTGCGTGCTTGCCAGTGCGTCGCGTCTTGTCTTGTCTTCTCATTGCCATGCTTGGCGAATTGCGTCTGGTGGTGGTGGTGCAGTGGTTTGCAAGTGTCGTCTCGTCGTGATGGTGTTATTTTTCGACTTTGATTATCTAAGCAAAATTGGGCCACACGAGTGTTCTCACCCATGCGCCGTGGCCACAAAAGATATGGCATTTGGGCGGCCGCTAGTCAGCCTGATTACAAGGAAATAATCACTTTGGTAGTCCGTGTGTAATTGTTTTAGTAAATTTCACATCTTTTGAATATAATCGTAAAAACAGGTTCGTCCTCAATTAGAGACGGAACTATAGGGTGCTAGGTATGCCTCGACATCCCAAAGTTTTGAGACTTGGCATAGCCCTAAGTCCCCTCCCCCTCACCTCAAATTCCAGATCCGGGCTCCTCTGCGCAGCTTCATGTCTCCATTTCTCGGTGTTGTCGCCCTGGCCCCGCCCGACGCCCGGGCGCCCCGGTCCATTGGTCGCCGCCTAGCTCCTCGTTGCCTCGCCTCCCCTCCTCCTCAGTGGCATGCTGCTTCTTTATGGCCTCTAGCTCTAACTGCCATGAGCGGTTGCGCTCCTGGGACAACCATCGTGCTCGAGGATGCGGGCCTCCTCGATGAGGAGAGCTCAGCGAGCTGCTCCTTGGAGTTGCGGACCTGCACGGACACCGTCGTGGCCTGCACCCTGGCCTCCTCGGCCTCCTGCAGGGCCCACTTCTTGGAGGGATCGGAGGAGAGGAGCTGCTCCTTGGCCTTCTTGAGCTTGTCTTGCAGTTGCGAGAGCTAGGACTCCAGCTCCGACAGCTTCATCGGTGGTCTCCTTTTTTGATGTTTTCATTCCATAGGAAGACAAATGCTGACAAGATTAGTGATGGTACAACAGTCTCTGAACTCCAATCAACAAACTAGTGATTTCCACAAGAACATTATTACCCAACGATTACTAGCGGTGAGTTTTAGTATCGGACAACATGGTTTCTCTGAGCATTACCATTTCCCTGTTTCCATCATTTCTTAACTTTGAAAGATTTTAATTGGTACTTTTGCTTACATGTTAGGCATTGAAGCAAGGATTAGTGACAATCTTGCTGATAGTTTCCCCCTTTTTTTAGTGTTTACAACTTTACAAGAACACAGTGGCTAAAATATTGACAATCAGTTTGTAACCTTGCTTTCCAGTTGATACTCCAGGGAAGAATTATGTGACCATTAACTCAAAAAAATTATGTGAGTAAAAGAAGAAGGAATATTTGTGCTCTTGAAATGTGCTTGATTAGCTTGCCTAATCTTCTGGATGTTTGTTAGGATTCAGCAACATAATCAGTACACAGAATAAATACTGATGTCAATTATGGTCTCTTTCAAGGGCGGTACCAGGGGCATACAGGTACAATATCACTTCTTCGCTAGGTGAAATTTGTTGATTGAATTGGTTTCGATTTTGGTGATTTAGGATTTTTAAGACCTTAGAACTATTTATATTGTGCTTTTAGAAAATTTGAAACATATGTGTTTGATTTATGATGTTACAAAATAATTGTAAAAGACTAAGAGTTGTACACGTGAAGTGTGCACCCTCAACAAAAAATTTCTAGTTCTGCCACTCTCCCCTATCATGGGAGCGGAAGGTGACACGTCGCATCCGCGAGCGAGGATAGTGCTATTTTTTAATTGCGTTCGCAAAGGGGCTAGATTTAAAAAAAACACTATAGTGCTAGAAAAATAATGATTTCGATTGTAAGTAGGGAGTGACTATTCAACAACCGGCTAATTGTTCATAAAAAATCAATCAATTTTTTGGTCCTTGGATCACAATCCAACTGCTCAGATCTCTTCCTTTCTCTCTCGTACATAT
Organism: Otatea glauca; assembly: GCA_036346275.1. Lineage (NCBI taxonomy): Eukaryota > Viridiplantae > Streptophyta > Magnoliopsida > Poales > Poaceae > Otatea > Otatea glauca. The sequence goes on from CM070723.1 coordinate 50,246,384, forward strand.
TGAGCACTCTATCAAAAACCCTAATCCCCTTCTCCCACATACCTTCAGTCGCCGTTGCCCCTAGCCCTGCCCATGTGCTGTTGTCCCCCACCATGTCGACGTTGATGACCTCCTCCCCCTGCAGCTTTAGCCTTCAAGTGCGAATGCTGGTGAAGAGGGTTGTGCAGGCAGCGTCCACCACCTCCTTTACCACTACCTCTCCCCTTATTCCTTGTCTCTAGCGGCTCACCGCCGCTAGATCCCCCACCTTAGCCAGCTCTCTCCCTCTTGCACCGATCTTGTCACCCCTCTTTTTTCGAGCTCGTCGACTCGTCTGCCGACACTATCAACCGCCGACCACCAGCCCCTTGGCCGGCGACACCACTATCGTCGCTTGCCCTAATTTTAAGGTAGGGGTCCGGTGAACCTAAACTATAACCTCGCTGTCGCTGGAGGCAAAGGTGGAGAGGGTGGTACGCAAATCTCGGAGAAAAATCGAACTACATGGAATTTGACTAAAAGCCACAAATTTTTTACCCAATTGTTATTTAGCAAATCTGTTATAAGTATGGGCCAGGTCAAGGTCCACCCGTTGTTATGCTGTCAAAAAATTGAGTACTCGTGCAGTCGTGCTTGTCTATTCCAGTCTACAGTGACCGAATTAATGGAGCCTTCAGAATTCAGATGTGTGTTTGGGGCACACAACCCATCATAACCGGCCTAACAAATGCTTAGACTATGCCGAACTGAACTGCTTCGGTCCAGCCCATTTGACGTGTCTGATACATTGTTGTCACTGACAAACTGGCAAGACATACTGTACTGGAATATTCATCTAGAGAGAGAGAAGACAGCATGGTTCTACGGGGTAAAAAAGAGAGGTAATGATCTGGCACTGAAGGAGTCCAGATGTACTGTGCATTGCGATAAAGATATCTGTTCCTATCATTGTCCCCCCCCCCCCACCCCAACCTCTTTGCCTTGACATTCTGTTCTTGGTGAAGAATAATAGCTAACTAGAGTGTGACATGGCTTATCCATAGTATGTTTAGCCAACTTACTATTCGGATTTTTCCTCTCACTTCACCCAAAAGGATTACACTTAGTATGGATGGCTCCCTGAGAGGTATATTACTAGGACTAATCCCATCGCGTACAATAGTAGATAAATTTTTAATAATAGATGTTATCTTAAGGGTGTTTCTATGAGATTCTATAAATTTTTAATTATGGTATGAAAAAAGTGTTTATTATAGACAATAACTAACATAATGATGTTTCATGCTGTCTATATGATCATCTCTTCATAAAGAGACAGCTATGCTCTCTCCTCGTCCTCTCACTACTACAGAATCAGTGATCCTTACCGCCATATCACTGCCGGTTCATCAAAATCGGCAGTAATAATATTATCACTGTCAGTTCGGATGGAAACCGGCACTAACGGCTTTTTTCTGATGAACCGGCAGTGATAAATCCCTTATTACTGCCAGTTCGTGTCCGAACCGCCAGTAATACTATCACTGCCGGTTTTTAGAAGAACCAACAACACTGATATTTTTCAAAAGATCATAACTTTTTTATACGGAGTCGGATGGAGATAAAATTTATATAAAAATTGTAGCTCTCGACGAGATCTACAACTTTGTAGTTGACAACCTTTTCATTTGAAGTAATTTAAATATCCAAATAATGGTATCACTGTCGGTTGGCGGTTCGTATTCCCAACCGGCAGTAATAGTGCTATCAACCATTTTTTGAAAAATCGTAACTTTTTCATACGGAGTCGGATGGAGATAAAATTTATATGAAAATTGTAGATCTCGACGAGATCTACAATTTTGTAGTTGACAACCTTTTCATTTGAAGTAATTTAAATATCCAAATAATGGTATCACTACCGGTTGGCGGTTCGTATTCCCAACCGACAGTAATAATGCTATCAACCATTTTTCAAAAAATCATAACTTTTCCATACGGAGTCGGATGGAGATAAAATTTATATGAAGATTATGGCTCTCGACGAGATCTAAAACTTTGCAGTTGACAACTTTTTCATTTGAATTAATTTAAATATCCAAAATATGGTATCACTGCCGGTTGGCAGTTCGTATTCCCAACCGGCAGTAATAATGCTATCTACCATTTTTCGAAAAATGATAACTTTTTTCATATGAAGTCGGATGGAGATAAAATTTATATGAAAATTTTAGCTCTAGACGAGATCTACAACTTTGTAGTTGACAATCTTTCCATTTGAGTTCATTTAGATATCCAAATAATCATCAAAAGTTTTGGAGACAAAGGAACAAAAGGAAAATATGTCATATACTAGTTGAGGAATGAGTGATATGTGAGATGGTAAGGTGGGCTCGCGCGAGGCAGTAGATCGCGAGTTCGAGTCCTAGCAACCGCATGCGCGCATATTTTGCGTGAAAATCACGTGACTTGTGACGAATACAGGGTGGTCGATTCGGATGCAAATAATTTTTATTTTATTTTACCGAGTGATTTACGAACCGGACTATCATTGCCGGTTCGCATACAAACCGACAGTGATAGTCCGAATATCACTGCCGGTTCTAAAACCGGCAGTGATATTCGGACTATCACTGTCGGTTCCAAAATCCGGCAGTGATGCCAGTTTGGAACCGGCAGTGATATGGAGTTCTGTAGTAGTGTCTCTCTTATGTATCAACAAAATCTTACGTGACAAAGTATATAGATAGCTTGCATCACACCATTGTATGTGCTCTTAAAGTGTCAAGTCCCGGCTGTTTGGATAAACTGTGTGAGGGTCATTAGGGTATATACAGTGACATGGATGGTGTTTGTCTGTAATACATCTCTGTGTCATATATAGATAAGACTAAAGATAACTCATACAATGAATTATCTATATAGTTGTTTGTAATGATCTCTTATACAATTAATAGATTATCTGTACAATAGTACATATAATAGAAAGTTGTCTATAAGTCTGCCTATTAAATAGTAGATAATATCTTTCTTTCTTATTTTTTTCTCTTCTTCACATCACCTAAAATCTTATATAGTGTATATTTATATACAGCTGATATGCAACTCTGTACATGTCCTCGGGAGCGAGCCTTATCTCTCGAAATTTCTTGCCATTCTTGTATCTGTATTAAGAAAGCACGGCAGATATTTTACCACCTGATCCATCACCCAAGCATATCCGCCGTCAAGGATCCTTTGTCGCCTTTCCCCCATCGATTTTGTGATCATCTCATGATCCATCCATCAAGCATTCACACACTCTCCCCTCTTGGATAAGCTCATGACGTTTCTTCCTCCTTCCATCTCTGTCAACGTTTCCTTCTCTTCCCTCTCTTCATTCCAGTGGAGCCACTGAACCAGTGCAGTCTTTGATATGTATCACATAAACAAACATGTGTGCCTCGCAAAAAATAATATATATGTGTGTGGAAGATTTCTCTCTGTTGGCTCTTCTCATTTCCATCATGAATGAATAAACGAAGAGAATTGATCTTCCAAGTGCGCGCTTTGCTGTGTTTGAGGCAGACTTTAACTTGAACACTTCATCCGGCCAATTTTCTGCGGCTTTCCCTTGAGACATGTAGTTGTCAGTTGTCTTGTCACCCAGATTTCCTGAAAGATTTGGCCCTTGTCGTCGAGAGAGATACCTCTGCCTATCCGAGATTACTCTGACCGTTCGTTTTCTGTGGAGGGATCTCATCTGACCAAACTAGATTTATCGGCTCCTTTATAATTGTCTCTTAATCTGCAGATCAGGCTGCAATTAAACATTGCATCACGTGTGACACATTATTCAGGTTCTGCGGTTGGTTGATACAATTGCAGCGTGGTTATCTTTACATCTGCCTTATTATTTTTTTATCACTTCATCTGTCTTATTTTTAAGGTTGAGATGTGCTTCCATGCATTTTTTCTAATTTTTTTTTGCATAAATATTAAAGTATGAATGAATGGTAGATAATAAATACTTACCCTTTTACTTGCTTTAAGATTCGTTCAACTTGTATCGAGGGATGATTCATAGAAGCACCTCTCTTTTTGATTTCTTTTTGAGAGATGTTTTTATGTTTTTTATTTTTAAAGTTGCACAAATATTAAAGCATGGATGAAGAGTATATAATAATTACTTACCCCTTCGTTTGCTTTAAAATTTGTGCAACTTATATTGATGGAAAAGTATGAAAGCACTGTTGAACTAAAATTATGATTGATTTCGGATTGAATTTATTACCTTAGTTTTGAGTTTCATGCAGTTTAATTAGCATTACTGACTTGTCTCGAGTGCAAAAGCCACCGGCCAAAAGAGTACGAGGACGCGCAATCAAGCACCTACATAGAAAAAAGAGAGGAGGCAACAAAATTATAGAAGGACACCATGACTGAAAGAAAGCACAAGCAACTATAGGCTAGCTCCTAGGTGTTGGATGGGATAAATCCAAATACTTATATGGCAAAAAAAAGGATCAATAATTATTGAGTTGTAGTTCCAAGTGAACACTGCTTCACCATGTGCCAATGGGCCAATCCACTTCCCAATCACCACAGTCTCCGCTGCTAACTGCTCCTTCCGCTCATAAATAGTTATCCTTTCGATCTCTAAAACACAACTTTATTCACTGATTTTTATTATAATATTTTATAAAACCGAATAAAATTATAATATTATGAAAGTACTTTTCGAGATAAATCTACATATGATTTTTATGTATCCAATTTAAATATTTTAAAAAGGTATTGACAATCAAAATTTTAAAAGTTTAACCACATATATGTCTAAAATGATAACTATTTATGATCAGAGGGAGTATTTCTTCTTAGCGCATCAAAGCTAGCACATGACATGCCATATAAATATATAATGCTAAGTTGCACTTGCAAGATCAGGACATAATTCGCCAACCGTGCCAATAGTCGCACGCCAATTGCCATGGACTGACTCAATAATCACCATTTGTTTGCAACTCAATGTTGCTATCAAGCTAAAGCATGATATGCTAATTAAGTTGATATGGTACATATATAGTGCGTGATCGCATGATCTGATGGACAGGTTTTGGCCAATGCCGACTCAAATGCCACCACACAAGTTGCCCACTATTAGACAAAAAAGAAGCAAAAGGTGATATGGGCGTAGCCTCTGTTTTATTCAGTATATGTTGATAAAAACAATGACTCATGACTCCTGACAGCTCCTTCACAGTATATTTATGCTTGTGATGCTAATTGGGATGCTAAATGCCTCAATGAGCAAGCATATACTAGAGGTAACCTCCTTAGGATCATCTTATTCCGAATAACGGAGCCGCGACATTTGGATATATATCGACCGTTCGATCGGATCCATCGTACGATCGAACGGTCGGCGTTAGGTCTCCTGCTTTTGTTACGTGAGGATGGTTTCCAAATTAAGAAGTTTTCACTGTGGTTGCTATGCACAAGGTTCAAAATTTCGGCCAAATTTTCTGAAATATCGGATTTCAACTGGGGATGAGATTCAAAATCCTGGTAGAATAAAAAAACTTTTTTTAAAAAGCAAATGCTACAGTAAATGACAAAAATTTCGCCGAACTTTTGGGTATTTTGATATCGTGTTTTCTGGACTAGATGTTATTGTTTTTGGACCGGATGGTGTAGAGGACCGCCTGCAGTGATTGAGTTGATCAGAAGCCTTGTTCAGGTTGCTGTTTTTGCTCTTGTACCAGCATTCCAGCAATGCCATTCCATTAAAACTTCTTCTTTTACTAGTAGCACTGCTGCATATGCTTTCTACATTTCGACATGATTACCTTGCCTGTTTATCTGAGATAAACACTAATCCTTCTATGAACTACAGTTTGTAATATATACAGGTAGATAATTTTTTTTTTTTTAAAGTATATGCTGATGATTAAGTAGCTTAACATACATCATTAATTTCTATGAAGTAATTAGTACCATGAGAAAGAAGCATGCTTCTGTGTGATAACCTACTTCTTATTCAATGTCTGCTCAGTCAGTTTATCACACAAAATACGTCAGCTCTTCCTACAAAGTCAAATTGTTTTTATTGCTTTCTAACTTCTTGTTTCACGCTTCACACTGCCAGTCTGATTGTGTCTCTTTCTTCTAGTGGAAATTCAGCCGTATTGTATAAATAATTTCCCAGAAGTAGAGTAGTCATCTTCAAATTCGATTTGGTCCTAGAAGTAGTAACTAGAATACGATATAGAAGTTGTAACTAATACGATATAGGCATTTTGTTACGATTCTTATTTTGCCATGGTCCCTATTTTTAGGCTGAAGGTGCTTCTACAGAGCAAGCTAGCTCTATCATCTGCTCTAACAAGTATTATGGATGCACAGAGGAGTAGTGACTAGACTACAAGGAAAGCAGCCTCTCTAGCAAAAGATGTGTTGAGCTTAGGTCCTCACCTCAGTCATCTCATTTTTTTTGTTACATATTTTCTTTATGTGAATACTTAGTATTTTGCATTCAAATAGGCATAAAATGTACATAAATCGTTGCATGATTTTTTTTATTTTTTTCCTATTTTTTTAGAGCCTCAAGAGACCATTTTTTATTTGGTTGAAATTTGCCGAGATTTTGGCAATTTTAGCTAAAATCTCAGAAATCCCAGATTCAAATTTTGCCTTTTGGATTTCATCCAGATTTCGTCCGAAATCTCGCTGAAATTTCAGATTTCGGTCACCTTCAAGATATGATCCAAAAACGAAATTTAAAAAGGATAATTCATACTATACCACTCCATTCGTTATCACTTCGTATTTCCTAAAGCGTCAAACTTTGGAGTGGTATAGTATGAATTATCCCCATTTGAAACCTTGGCTGTGCACGGGTGCATGCTTACATCATACATGATAGAGCCATAGGAATATCATAATGCACCGTTGTTTTGTGCCTACAAATCGATCTAGGTTGGCTATTATAGCTATGACCGCTATAGCAGTTAGCGGATAGTGGAAATATCAACCGCTATACTTCATTTAATAATTATTTAGGCTTGTGAATAATTATTTGGTATGTTAATTATATAGTTAGAGTTTTTAGCTAACTAAAATTAGTTTTTGACACAACGAATTGAGAACAAGTTATTTCATCTGTTAAAAACAGTAAAAAAAATCAATATGGCATTTAACCAAAGAATTTCATTTGAATATATATAAAAGATAACTTGATCTTAAGATCATTTGAGTTCAAACATGTAGTAATTGAATTCTAACTTAAAATTTTAGATACTTTTACATTTTGTATTCGATTTCAAGAAACGAGAATTTCTTTCTAGTGTTTAAAAAAATGAATTTATACGTTCAATTCAACCTTTAAAAATTCGAAGCTTCAAAATTACTTTTATTTATGCTAATAAATTGAGTAAAATATTTTATATTTTGAAAAAAAAAAAATTTATTTATATTTTTTATATTTTATGTTGGACATGAAATGAAAATGTTGTAAATTTTCTATTCATATTGTATTCTAGAGATCATGAAAATAAATAGAATTATCATCTTTTCAATTGTACCGTGATGGCTTCAGCTATTCGTTGTAGCTTTTTTTTTTGGCTATGCCACTGTGATACCATGATAATCGTGATTTAAATCATTGGTGGCAACACATACACTGGAAATATTATTGTTGAAATGGGATGGCTATATAAGACGGTACAAGGTTGCTACATCTCGTCAACATAGCCTTCGGAACTGTCTGCATTTCTCTCTCCTCTTGTTGCAAAAGTTTTGCGCATCGCGTGGACACTGGACAGTCACACAGACATGCCAACCATGCCAGCCGTCGTGACTGCCATCGGCACCGCTGCTCCACCCGCGAACGTTGTGGAGGACCTCTACGGCTTCCTCCGCGTCCTCAGCGACGGCACCGTACTCCGGTCGGCGGACCCGGTGTTCTGCCCTGCTACCTTCCCAGTTGACCACCCGTCCGTGCAATGGAAGGAGGCCGTCTACGACAAGGCCAAGAACCTCCACGTCCGCATGTACAAGCCGTCCCCTGGCGCGGCCGGCGGCGAGCAGGCCAGGAACCTGCCAGTGCTCGTCCACTTCCACGGCGGTGGTTTCTGCCTCGGCTCGTGCACGTGGGCCAACGTCCACTCCTTCTGCCTCCGCCTCGCCGCGGAGGCTGGTGCCGTCGTGCTCTCCGCCGGATACCGCCTCGCCCCCGAGCACCGCCTCCCCGCTGCCGTCGACGACTCGGCGGGCTTCCTCCGCTGGCTATGTGAACAGTCGGTGAACACCAACGCCACGGACGGTTGGCTCACCGAGGCCGCCGACTTCGGCCGCGTGTTCGTCACCGGGGACTCTGCGGGCGGCACCATAGCGCACCACCTCGCCGTGCGCGCCGGCTCGGCCCCTTCCAAGCTCGGCGAGCTCGACCCTGTCACGATCAAAGGCTACATCCTGCTAATGCCGTTCTTCGGCGGCGTCCAGCGGACGCCGTCGGAGGCCGAGTGCCCGGCGGAGGAGTTCCTGAACCTGGACCTGTTCGACCGGTTCTGGCGGCTGTCGCTGCCGGTGGGCGCCACCAGGGACCACCCGATGGCGAACCCGTTCGGGCCGGACAGCCCCGGCCTGGACCCCGTGGACTTCCGGCCGGTTCTCGTGGTCGCTGGCGGCCACGACATGCTGCGCGACCGCGTCGTCGACTACGCCGAGCGGCTGAAGGCCATGGGCAAGCCGGTGGAGCTCGCCGAGTTCGCCGACGAGCCCCACGGGTTCTTCACGCTGGACCCGGGATCCGCGACGACCAACGAGTTGATCCGAGTCATGAGCCAGTTCCTCGACAGCTGCGCCTGCGCAGCGGCGCCAAAGGCTGCTTAATTCGGTGTATGCATGTTACGTTCTACGTAGGAGTCCAAAGCTGCATCAGGAGTCGTGTTGTCTGCATCGTTTTTTGTCGTGTAACTTGCGTGTACAACGATGTGCCCATCTGTACTTCTCACTTGCTTGACAAACGATCTATGACATGTACCGTATATAGTCTGAAGGATCCAATGTACATGTCAGCTAGTGAGGAGCACTTGAACAGGGATCCCCTGCAGTTTTAATGGAGGCAGTTCCCATTGAACCGTTGGATGGAAAATCAGCGGTCGAGATTTCACGGGTTACCGTAGGAAAATATTTTAGTGTTTTTACTATAGCAGTTACTATAGCGCACGATTTTGAGACGATCTGGGCCATCGATTCGCAGATCAGACGGCTGAGTTCAATGGGGACTACCAAACTTGCAGTCCTCATTGAAACTACAGGAGATCCCTGTCCGGAGCACTTATCATCATGAGCACAGGCAAACCTTTGGTGGTTCGATCTCACATGTCAGTGATACTAGTCAAATGCCCGTGCTTTACAATGGAAACATATTTTTTAAAAATAATTAAATCATGCTACGTATTTACAAAAATAAAATTATAGTACTATTGAGTTGCCACGGAAAGGGAGCAGTGGGGAATGGCTCGGCCGGGGGAGCAGGTGTGGGCAGAAAGAGAGAGATGCTATTCCTTTTTATTCGCGAGAGGTGGGGGAGCGTGTCGCGATTCACGGCCCATATGTCGGCGTGCTAGATTTCTTAGAGAGGAGAGAGATGACGGACCGCCACCAATTTGTATTTGTATATTAGTAAAGATAAAGATAATGTCCTATATATGAGACTTTTTACCATATATACTTCAAAGGTACTAAAATATACATGAAGCTACTTTTTGATATCAAGAGATACCAAAAGTATAGAGATTGCAGGTATCCAGAGGTACAAAAGATTAAAGTCAGTTTGGTGGTACCTTATGGTAAAGACGCTAAAACTCTATCTATATACGTGAGAATGGATTAAGCGGTCTGCCAACACATGTCAGTGATGGTTAGATCTATGCCTCTGTAAGTAGCTGTTGACTTGTATCCGAGTGCTAATCCGGGGTGCAATGCAATGTTCATGTCACGACAACACACTACTCCTGAACGGACAAAGATGGCTTGCATGTTACTCTATAAGTAAAAGTTTCCTAAGTGCAGAAACATTTCTTGCAGGGGAAAAACATGCATGGATCTGGTCTCTCCACATTTTTAATGCTGTGAACAATCGAATCTTCAGTGTACTATATTATATATACCATGTTTATGTTTCTCAAGTCACTAGACTTTTGACTTTTTTGTCTCCTAGTGCATATGCAATGTTCAGTTCACCATGTAAAGACAAAGCAAGTTACTTAAAATTACAGGCAACAGTGCTGACCTCAAGGTGTTGATCTTGTTCACTTTCATGGTAATATTTTTAGACATGTTAACTTCCATAATTTGTGGTGTGAGTGCAACACATGACTTTGACATTTCCATGCAAGTATCTAAGAGGAAGTTACTCCATCCGTTCAAGTTTATAAAGTGTATTTCATCTTATCACGTGAACAAGAAAATATTGAAAATAACTAGATTATATCTAATTATTAGAGTATATTTCACAAAACTACAATTTTTCTGTACAAACCATCAGAAAACTACAGATTTTAACTCATATTTCACAAAACTACAGATTTTATGAAAACTTGTGTTACAAAACTACATATTCTAGAATTAACCGGTCCTTTCAACGGGTCTAACAATATGAGCCAACATGACAGTCTCACAAGCCCTCATTTCCCATTTTACTCGTGCATGAGGCTGCCATATGGGCCACATTGTTAGACCCGTTACAAAAAATGACCAGTTCTAAAATCTATAGTTTTATGATACAAGTTCTCCTAAAATCTGTAGTTTTATGAAATAAAAGCTAAAACATATAGTTTTTCTATAGTTTATACAAGAAACATGTAGTTTTGTGAAGTTTACTCTAATTATTATCACTAATCACTATATTTAATACATGCATGTAGAGAATATAAAGTAAAAGTAGATATTTATTAGAGGTATATAGGGAACATAACAACAATTTTACATTGGAATATAAAATATATCCCATATTTTTAGACAAAATTATTCAAAAAATATGTATTATAAACTTGGACAAAGGGAATAAAAATTAGGAACGTGACAATGCACTGAGTCGAATCTTACCGATAAGTGATATTGGGAATGTATAATCCAATGGCCGGGGCAATGCATCGATCTCCATGTGACGTATGTTATGACAAAATCTTCAACACAATGATGCATGTCACCGAGGATGGAAGCTAGCCGACAATCTTGAAGGCGTACAATGTGTGCATACGAAACCAAAATCTCGCTGACCTGGGCTAGATCCACCACCTTATCTTTCCATCGCATGAATGCATGGGAAGTCGTCCAAAAAGCTTGTGAAGTGTATCTATCTGTATGCCAAGACCAAGATCGTCAGAGACCAAACTGACAACTCATATTGATGCATATGTCTGCAGCCTACTAACTCTGAGCCTCGAATGACTCAGTACTCATCTAACTTACTCCAAGAAGAGATCAGGATAGCGTTGCATTAGATGTACATCGTACGTGAAATCGTACATGACAAACTGCATGTAACACCCCAATTTTTGTTTTAAATGTTATTTTATTGTCATTTATGCAATTTGAGATTTATTGGGATTTTTCTGGATTTATTGGAATTTATTTTAAAAATTAAGTAATTAGCCTCCTTGAGAAAACCAATTAAATATTTGCATAGTCAAAATAAAGTTTTGCCAAAAATATTTTATTTGAACTCAAAATGTCTCAAAGTATTTATGAGAATTTTCTTGGATTTTTTCTGATATTTTAATTGTCTTAAATAAATTAATCTAATTTCGGGAATTATTTTTAAATCAAAAAGCTTTTGAAAAATCGGTGAACGATCTTGGGCGAAGCCCAAGATTGTCTGTGTGACCAATATTGTCGCGACCGTCGGCCGCCAGCGACCGCCCGCGTAGCGTGTGGACCGTTTATCGGATCGGACGGCCGTTTCTTTCGTGAAACCCTAATGCGATCGGCCGTTGGATCGAGATCGTTCGGTTGAGATCGTGCGGCGTTGTTTTGGAAGGAATTGATCGCATCCGTTGATTTTGGAAAGTGCGGATTGGATCGGATCGGCCGAGATCTAATCGTGGCCATTGACCGCGAATCGGACGGCTGGGCGTCTTCGTCTCCGATTCGGGTTTCCAAACCCGCCGCCGCACGACGTCTCCGTCGCGGAGTGCTAGGGTTGCCATTTGTGGGCGCATGCCGAGGCTATAAAAGCCGTAGCCGCACCCCGAGGTTCCTCACCGCCTTGCGCTTTCAGTCGTTCAAGTCTTCGCCGTCGAGTCGCCGTCGTTTAGCCCCAAGAGCTCGCCGTAATTTTCCGTAGCGCCGCCGATCGTTTTCTCGCCGTTCCGTCACCGTCAAGCATCCATCCGCCGCTCGGGTTCCAGATCCAGACTCGTCGCGTCAAGCCGCGTCGAGGCCGCCACTTCATCTAGCTGGAGTCGCACCGAAACGCCGTTCGGGTGGTCGTCTTCCTCCGCTCCGGTGCAAGCCCGCCACCGTGCTTCGGAGCTTCGCGCAGCCGTTGGATCTTCGCTGGACCGTCCAGATCGAGCCACGTCTCCGCATTCAACAGTGTTCCGCTCGGGTAAGCCTTGGCCGTTAGATATGCGATGAGCGTTCGAGATTGAGCCGCGTAAGTATAGAACGGTAGCCGTCGGATTCCCTCGCGGATGTGCGCCGCGTGTCACCGTGTGGCGCAGGGCGCCGTGGGCCGCGTCCACGGTGGAACAAAGGCGGTTCCGTGGACCAAGTCCATGGACCAGGGCTGAGTGTCGCCACCCGATTAGTGCAGGCGGTACGTCGCCATTACGCAATAAAAATATTTTTCAATAGAAAAATAATTCAGGAAAATTGGAAATTATATTTTCTGTATTTTCAGTATTTATTCAAACTTCAAAAGGATATATCTTTTGCATTTTAACTTGGATTTGAGTGATTCAAATTTCTAAAAATTTGTAAAATTAAGATCTATTTATCGGTGAATTTTTTTGGAGTTTTGTTGCTCTCTATTTTGGTGTTTATTGCTATTTTTTGGCATCGTTTCGCGTAGACGTTGAACTGCTCGGTGATCCGAAGGAAGATTCGTCGCTTCAAGACCCAAGCTCAGAGCAAGACCAGCACTTACTCCAAGGCAAGTTGTGCCTTGACCATGTTGCACCTGATTTCACAAAATTGCTATTTTGTCTCTTAAACTTTATGCACGATACTTTATGTGTATAAATGATTTCAATTAATCTGAGAATTAGATAATATGCCTATTTGAATTAAATCATACCTTGTCAATTATATGCCATGATCTCATTGTCACCCTAAGATGGTTAATTAATAGTTGGTTAATATTGATAATCAACATAGGCTAGTTAGACCGTCATAGATTGCTTAGTCATGCCACATCATCACATGTGTCTGAATGTTGATACTTAATCTTGACTAATGGAATATGGAACAATGTTTAAGAATTGGTGTGTCATGTGTTGTCACACAGTGATATCAAGTTGTCGTGGCGAGGAGGTCACACAATTAGATTGAAATGTTGGTGGCACGTGGTGCTTGGTAATCAACTGGGGTGGTAATTTTTAGATTGGGGCAAGTGGCAAGGGGCATGTGCCAAGGTGGGCCAGGATTGGCAAGGGTATGTGGAAGTCTTGCCTTAATCACTTTAAGAACTTAACCTTGCAAGCCTTTGACCTGAGTCTTTCTTGCAACAATATGTCTAGAATGGGACAGCCTAGCTGAATAATTTGTGAAGCCTCGATTTTGGTGCTGTCGTGGTGAATAGTGAGTCCCGGGTTTACGGTTTAACTCACATGGCGCAAGAGGGGGGCCCTGTTGTGGTGGTTTAACCCTTCAGTGTTGAAACCTTAGTGAACAGTACTGGGTCTAGGTGTAGCATTGTAAAGGCTTTGTTATGATCACTCGCCTTGGTGGTGTTTGGTTGTATCGTGTGGGTAAAGTGTATAACCTCTGCAGAGTGTAAAATCTATTCGAATAGCCGTACTCACGGTATTGGGCAATGCTCGGGAATTACAGTTAAGGGTTAGACTTTTGATAAACAAAAACCTATTGGGATGGCAGGGTGCCATGGAGAATGAAAATTGATTTAGGATTGGAAACTTGGTTTACTTCAGAAATGCTGAATCTATTAATTACTATTATTTGTTTTACTGTTTTCAATCTATTTATTGTATTCTTGTTAAATGCCGCTTTACTGCAAAATAGACATATTAGCCATTCCTTTGGATTAAGCCAAGCATATAGAATATTAGACTTGCATTGCTGTGCACACCTTGTTGAGTGCTTTATGTACTCACCCCAACAACAACAACTTCAAAAGAGGAAGAATCTACGCCTTTCGTGGAATTTGATTATATGGATCACGAATGCTTAGGTCCGAGCCTCGTCGGTTACTGCGGTGAATCGGGAGTCTGCTACGCTTATTTATTTTCCGCCTTTGCTTATTTGCTATTTCTTTTATAAGCCGGTGTGGCAATAATCATGTAAGACAATAGTTCTTGTTAATTATTAAAGTTATATTATATTCATTGTGTATGACTATGATAGCATCTATGTTGAGCTGTGTGCACTAGCGTGATCTGGACTAGTCACGGTATACACAGAGGTTCGGATTTGCAAATTCGGGTCCCGACAGAGGTGGTATCGAGCCATCTTGACTATAGGTCTTGGCCTAGGTAGTTGGTATCTCTTAGAGTGTCCAAAATTATTTTCTAAAGAAAAAGTAAAATTGACTAATAAGAAACTCTTGGCTTATCTCATTCTTCTACTCTCATCCTTGCTAAAATTACCTTCTTTTCATTGCCGTTTCGAGTGGAGATCTGTTGTATGTTCGGAAACTAGACACAAGAAAGTGGGCAGATGTCGGCCGTTTCACGGGCCAACGTCCGAGAGAAGAAAATGGACACAAGGATTTATACAGGTTCGGGCGCTTAGGGAAGCGCCCTACTCCTGTCGGCGCATTCCCCGGGGGGAGTAGGGAGGGGCCTCCCGATCCAGGTTCCCGAGGGATGCACCAGTTGTTAGTTCTGTATTCAATGAGAGTCCTCTCCACTGGTGTGGATTACAGTGGAGTTTTATAGGCGCCCAGCCTGTTACATAAAGTACCGTCCTACCCCTACTGCAGTAGCTCATACAGGGGTATCTTGGTCTTTTCTACGAGGAGGTAGTGGATCCCACGTCACTGTCCCGCAGGGGTAGACCTCTGACTTCGGGGCCCTACAGGGGACTTTAGGACCCCACTCGGTGGTTGGTCCCACGTGGTTCGAGGATATCCATCCGTCTCCATGGGCGTCTGGGGGGCGCCCTCCTAAACTGGGAGCTTCGCCGTGTGCCTGCGGTATGGGCACTCGCCAAGGGCCCGCGGTCAGGGTGCCCGCGGCTAGGGCGCTCGCCAAGTGCCTACGGTCAAGACGCTCGGTCAGGACGCTCGCCAAGTGCCTCGTGGCCAGGGCGCTCGCCAAGTGCCCGCGGTCAGGGCGCTCGCCAAGTGCCCCGTGGCCAGGGCGCTCGCCAAGTGTCCTGGGGGTATGCCCGTGGGGACGCCTCCCGACGCCCGCGGAGCAGGAGGGTGTCTCTCACTGTTCGCGACTCATGAGGAGACCTCTCAGAGGGATACGAGGCTCCCTCTCTGGTGGTTGGTGAGTTAAGTTTTCCTCCAACACTAGCCCCCCTTGCCCTTTGGACACTGTACCGAGTGTCTAATGGGCAATAAGGAAATTGATAGGGATTTCTGTCATACCTCCTGATAGGGGTTCCAACATAAGGAGGTATTGCTTCGGACGTCAAGGCACCGCCCCGAAGGTTCCATCCTCTCTTTGCGGTTACAGGGGCGTGGTCACCTTCACCCATATTGAGCCATACTTCTCGGGGCCCACGCAACCTCAGAACACCGAGTAAGAAAAACGAAGTAGAGGAGCTGCCTCTCGGGCCTTCTTCAATCATTCTTCCTTTCCCAACATTGGCCGAAAATAGAGGGCCAATCCTACGGGCCGCCAACTGGGTCGGTAGCCGAACACTTAGCCTTTTATCAGTTGCCATTCCCACTTGCTAAGCGATGGTTGCTCGAGTTGAGTATTTTCGACGTCCATGTGAACACTGACTCGGTTTCTGACAATGGGAGATGTCTATCCGGGCGCTAGGTTCACCACCCAACACCGAGTCACAAGCCTTAGTCCTTAGCCGTTGGCAGTTTCACGCCATTGGTACGGCATGCAGGTACCTACCCGGGCGCTATTGATCCCGCCCGGGGTTAGGCTCGACCGGGCGTCCACCCCAGCGCCCAAAAGACTTCCATCCTCCTGCCCAACGGGCGCTCGTACTGGCGCCCTGCGAGTGTTGTCAATAGGACTCATTTTTGCTAGGTGCTAGGGCCAGCGCCCGGGCTAAAAAAAACTTTCATGCCATAACGGGCATCCTTGCAGCACTTCTCTTCCCAAGGCTTTGTCTAGTGACTTAAAGGGAGAGCAGAGACTGGTAAAAAGGTGCTCCTCCATTCTTCTACGCCTCGAGCCCAAATCGGCGATGGGGAAGCGTGGCGCCGCTGGCCGCAAGACCGACCGAGCTGGCCTAGAAGTACGCGGAAGGCGACCTGACCGCGACGGGCAAGCACCACCTCTGCCAGGTCGAGCTGAACTTGCCCCTGTTACGCAAGGAGGCATTGTTGCCTGCGGCAGGAGCTATCGCTTGCTGGGCTGAGCAGGTGAAGCTACAGCAACGCGAGAAAGGTAGGCGGCCAAGTGGGATAGGCACCGCCGCCGCCGGTCGAGACAGCATCACTGCTGTCGAGCTAGATGGAGGCACTGCTGCACGAGACCGACGTCGTTGCTTGCTAAGAAGAGCAGTTGAGACGACCTTACGGGGAAAAGGGGACGGCCGCGCAGCGCGGACGTCGTAGTTTTTGGGTTGTGTCGGCCTCGCCACGGCCGCGAGGGAAGGGGCACCGCCGCCAGCTGCCAAATCGAAGTGCCCCGACCGTGCAGGCCGTGGGGGGCTGCCGCCTCGCGAGCGCGCGGAAGGAGGAGGGCTCCATCGGCTGCCGCCGCGGAGGAGCCTTGGCCCCGCGCGCCACGGGGGCCGCCGCCTCGGCCTTCGCAGAAGGAGAAGGAGGGGGGCACCACCGGCTGCCACCGCGGAGGAGCCTTGGCCCCGTGGGCCACAGACGGGCCGCCACCTCACGAGTACGCGGAAGAGAAAAGAGGGCGCCGCCGGCCGCCGTCGCCGAGGAGCCCCAGCTTTGCGAGCGCGCGGAAGGAAAAAGAGGACGCCGCCGGCCGCCGTCATCAGCACCCCGAGGAGGCACCACTGGCCACCGCCGCCAGCGACCCACGGAGACGCCTTCACTGCACATTTTGCGGAGGCGGACTGGACACAGGTTGGAGCTGGGCCTTCTACCCTTTTCGATTCACGTTTTGCTAGCGGGAGGCAGGCCTTTTCTCCTAGACTAAGAAACGAAAAGGTTGGCTTGAGCTCCTAGACAGCAGCCTGCTCGCTCGATCTTCTCCGAGCCGGGTGCTGGGGGTCGCGCCCGCGCTAAGGGCCGAGCTTGGTGGCCGCGGGCACCGGCCTGCCCTCAAGAGTACCACCGTTCGAGCCGTTTGTTATCACCAGATGTTAGTGACACGTTGGGTTTTGCAGGTTGCAAGTGCGCCGTCAGCTCGGCAACCACGCGCATAGCCCTGGGGGCGTCGGGCCCCTATGGGTAAGGCCATGAGCATGGCACTACTCCATGATTCTTTTTGGGAGTGCTCTCCTCAGCTGGGCGTTGTTGAGGGTGATTCTGTTTTTGTTTGCAGGTGACCGCCCGCACGACGCCTTTGCTAAGGGTAAGGGCAAGGTGGATGAGTCCATCCCCGCAAGAGGGAGGAGCAAGGGCAAGCCCTCCCGTGGAGAGGACCACCATGCGAGGGACGTAGACATGATGGGTCCCGTTGACTTCGCCACCTTTGCAGAACCGACAGGCGACGAAGGGTTTGTCTCAGAGGAGGCGAAGGTGGATCCCGGGCCATTGGAGCTCACCGATGGGGAGAAGCTCTCTCTCATTCGGAAGGGGAGTCGTCTCTCCCCGAAGGATGTGGACTTCCCTGCGCCAGGGGAGAGCCCTAACCCCCCGCCGGGGTACGTCGTGGCTCTCAAGGCTTGGGTGGATGTTGGTTTTGGGCTCCCGATGCATCCCTTCATCAAGAGGTATACTCAGGCACTGGGGGTGGAGCTCTCTCACCTTAGTCCGAACCTCTTCGTTCGGCTAAGGATCTTCCTGTGGCTGTGCGAGACGGCTGTCCCCGGGACGCCCGTGGAGCTGTCCGTCGCCTTGTTTGACTACTTCTTCCGCTCTCAGCGAGGGCCCTCCGTGAGGGGGCCCCTAGGCTCCATCTTCACTGCCCCACGGCATGAGGATGAGTTCCCCGTGCATGTCCTGAAGGAGTGTTGGCCTTTCGCCACGAAGAAGTGGTTCTACTTGAGGGCCGAGGACTTTGTCTACACCGGGTCACACCCGGCCCTGACGATGCGGATGTACCCCGAGATGGGTCGCCTCACCGACGATGACTGGAAGTTACGCAACGCCATTCGGGAGGTACGCGCAAGGAAGGGTGCTTGTGACTTGATGGAGGAGATGACCCTCCTCAACCTTAGCACCCTTGTTCAACGTGCTAGGTTGGGGTTCCATGGTGGCCTTCACCTCGGTATTGGGAAAGGTAAGGGCCCCTGAGCTGTCTTTGTTTTTCTTTTGTACATTGCTTCCTTACTTCTAACGGTTTGCTCTTTATGTGCAGTTCGATCCCTGGAGGCGACGAGAGAGGAGGCCGAGCTGATCCTAGGGAGGTGGTGCATGTCTGAGGCACGAGGTTACGAGGGGGAGGGCATCCCTACGGAGGTAAGGAACTCCGTGGTTGAGGCGTTTGACCTACGCCTTCCCCCCGGGGTAACCCCGCTCCCGATCAAGCCAAGCGGAAGAGGGCTCGGGCGGTAGCCGCGGTGGAGGAGACTCGGACCTCGCCCGCTAAAGCACGGGCCAAGAGGGCTACCGGGGGACATGTTGGTGACGTCTCCCAGCAGGGCGCTGCCCCTCGATCTCGCGCCACGGGCGAGGTGGGCCATTGACGGGCGGAGCCCCGAAGGCCCCCGCCATCTCCCGCCCTGATGTGAAGTTGTGTCCCGATCTTTCGATGAGAGCGATAACTATTGATTTGGTGGAATCGACTTTGACGATCCGACTACAACGTACGACGACGATGCGCCTTAGCAATCGCTAAACCAACTCCGGAGTGTTATTGATCTTGCCGTGGCACGATCAACTGAACACGAGTTCAATTCCTGCAAGCAACCGAAGAACAAGCAAGAACAATGGTAAAAGCAATCTGAAATTGCAAATAAGAATTGAAGGCCAAAATAAGGTGGGGTTCTATTGAAGGTCTTGACAAGGTGGCTGTCTAGCACAACTCGAAGACGCAAAGTTTGCACTTGGCTAAACTAATCAAACAAAACCCAAAACCCTAGATGGGGTTGCAGCTGGTTATTTATGAGATAACAAGAGGAGGTGGTCGTTCAAAACCCTAGGAAACCAAATACAATTCGATTACAAGGCCCAAGGCCCACTCTGACTCGGACTGGAAAAGTGACGTGACTTGTTTTGCAGTTTTCGGACAGCTCAGAAGGGATTTGAAGGTGAGACTGGATCCATTGGAAAGAGGGCGACGAAAGATTTCAATCAAGTACTCATGTGCCCCGAACACCCTTCTGGATCAAAAGTTATGGCCGTTTTAAGTTGGTGCTGTCTCGGGAGGACGAATTGGATTCGAACGTGATGGATTTGATCTCTCTCTCTTCTTGGCCCGTGGATGATGTGTTGGAGTAGGCACAACCAAATGTGGTCATATCCGTAGTAGTGATGTCCTCATCATCCTCCCTTTCTTGAATTTGAGTCATCCTCGACTCATGCTCACTTTTAGCTTGACCTCAACAAAAGTATTCTCATGTTCGAGATCATCCTCCACAAAGCTCAATATTTCTTTCCAGCATATAAAGGCATGTTGAAAGCTTGCACTCTTGGGCGCTTCCTCCCCTGTGAAGGAAAGCCATCCTAGTAGATGTAGATGATCTGAGAGGATGCCGTGAAGTGTCGCCAAATTGATATAGCGTTGATCATATCCGGACGAGCATGGTCTCATCATTCTCCCTTTCTTGAATTGGAGTTGTCCTCGACTCCATCACATTCTCTGCAAAATGTTAGTAGCGAGAAAGAGCAAAGCAACATGCATATCTTTTGTGCTCAAATCAATGTCTCGTGAATCAAAATCACCCAAACACTCCTTTCTTGAAAACTATCATATAGATTATAATCGACGGTAGGGGTACTTGATATGATATTAGAATTATCAAATTGATCACATTGTTGCATAGGATGTGGAGGTCTCAGATCTGAACAAATGTATAATCTATTCACTTTGTATTCTCCTTTATCATTATGTTTGCCAACAACATAGAAAATATTTCGTGATAACCATGGCAAATCGTAATGTAAAAAATCTTCTCTTTGAAACTATCCGGATCACACGAACATCAAATTCAATGTAACCTAAAGTATCTAAAGAAGACATCAATTTAAGCTCATCTTCTTCACTAGCAATTTGAATAACATGTCTATGTTCAGTATAAGTGTTTTGTTCAAATATAAATATTTCATGTTCATTCACTAATTGTGGCGTGGATATAAGTGAAGCATTATGACACAACTCTTCTTTATCACTAGGAATAGCAACAAAATCAACAATGGGTTCCATTAATAGTTGCTCTCGATAGCACGATTCATGGACAGTTTGTCTCTTCAAAATGATTTTCACCATGTATACAGATCCATACCTTTGACATTACCTTCTAAATCATTCTCCGTGGTTGTAGGTGCAACTTCAATTTCCAACTCTTCACATACGTATGGAGCAGCAAATATCTCCTCTTTTTCACATTTTCTTCTTCATCTTTCTCCGATGGTGCTCACTTTTACGCAAAATGTTAGCTACAATGAAGGTGCAACAATGGGCACCTCAAATAAAGCTAAAGGCTCTTTCAAAGATTCAATAAGCATGTTTTCACTCTAAAAGCACATTCAATCAATTACGAAAGACAACTATATGTTTCATCAACAAGAACATCCCGAATTTCATGATTAAGTCCACGTATGAACCTAAGCTCAGTAGCTTCCTCACATTCTTGTAAACCACAACGCAACAAACAATTTTGCAAATCATGAAAGTATTCTATAACAGTTTTAGAACCTTGTTTTAAGCATTGAAGTTTAGTAAGCAAATATTTAGCAACATATTCAGGAACATAATCATTTCTCATAAGTCTTTTCATTGCATTCCAAGTTTTAGGGTCTTTATCATGTCTAGATATATGCTTCCACCAATATCTCGCATCCGCGTTAACACTTTAATCTGCGGCACTAATCTTTTGGTTTTCAGATAAGTCATAGTTTGCAAATTCTTTATCTACCGCTATCTCCCAATTAATATATGCATTAGGATCGAACTTTCCACCAAAAGGAGGCAACTCAAACTTGATTTTACCTTATTCATCATCGGTGGATGAACCCGTGGCGATGTGTGGTGGGGCGACCGATGCAACAGCGTCCATCTTTGGGAAGTCGGGCAGCAATGGGAACCCGTTGTGCACGTAGTACACCATTGTTGTTGCTTAGGAGGCGAGGCGGAGGACCGGAAGTTCGAGGGACAAAGAAATGCAAGCATATCATCAAGTCTAGTCAAAATAGTAGCAAGGGTAGTGTTAGCAACTCCTGAGCGATCTCGATGGACCGGAAGCGGTCTTCTTGCAGCGACATTTGCTCATTAGTGAGTTGTACATTGCCCTTCGTGCGTGGAGAATGATGAAGTGAACTCTTGTCACCTGACATGGTTAGTAGCATAAAGGGAAAGACAAAGGTTTATGTAATTCCCAATCAACTACTAGGAAGTGGAGAAAAGTCGCTCAACTCTCAAGCCTTAACCAAAGCTCTTACAAGTTCTTACCGTGCGGCGAGAGTTGTCGGCCGTTGGCGGTGTCAAAAGTTCTTGAAGCTTGGATAAAGCGATTGCAAGGGACCGAACAAGCGTACAAGGTAAAATATGTGGAGCTTGGTAGGCTATACTTATTTCCTATGCAATCTGATAATTCTAGTTATTGTAATGACAAGTAAGGACCCAAAATAGAAATCACAAGTCCTAGTTGCCGATCTCAAAGATATAAGCGAATTTCAAGGCAACTCACGCAAAAGATGATGTAACTTAATGCAACCAATGTAATGAGCTAAATAAGAAAATTTTCAGTACCAAAGCTCGTGTTGCATAAGTTATAGAGAGACACTAGCTAATTGCTTCAGAAAAGATAAAAGGGCACAAGATTGCTCACTAATTAACACAATTGCACAATCTGAAAAATAATGAACACAAATTAGGGTTTCGCTCAATGTAGTGCTGCCGGCCACTATTATGTTTTTTTTGGCTCTTTCTTTCTCTCTTCTTTCTTTTGGTGACTTGCGGCCAACACTAGTATGAGCAAAGTTTTGGAATCCCTAACTTGATATCACAAGATAGTATGATATGATAATTCAAGATTATGCAATGTATCAATATGAACAGCCCTAAGCAATATCAAATAGCTAGTCTCAATTGGGATCAAAGTATTCGCAAAGGATGAATTGGTTAACAAAGGTATGTATACTGATATTTTTGGAGTTTTATGGATTATGGATGCTACTGGACTCAACCAACTCAAAGGAACAAAACTAGAACACGAATTGAAGCAAAACACCCAAATTCAAAGTTTCTAGGGCAGCTGATTTGTTGCCTAGATTACAGATTCAAAACGACCGAATTTAGAAGGTTCACTATGGAAAGAATTGAAGCTTATGTCCTCAGCTTTCAAAGGAATACAAGAACATGCAATTTGGAGCACGGGTGTGAAAGTTATGGCTCAAAACCGAACTGCACAGAATACTCCCAATTTTAGCCAGCGGGACCAATTCGAATCCGAATCAAATTCGGTTTGATGGAATCCGAATCAGAAAGGACACCCAAAAACGTTTTTGTAGAGGACTCTTCAAGGATTCAGGAAAGTATAAAACTTCCCAAACGGAGTTCGGACGTGAGAATTATGATCAAAATACCGAACCGATCTGGATTGGAAGTACAACTTGCTTCAACAAATTTGATATCCAGTTAAACAGATTTAGCTCGAATTAGAGTTCATGCCCAACTATGTTTTTGTAGAGATCGTTCCCAGGTTTTAGGAAAGTACAAAAACACTAGAATCCGAGCTCGTATGCGAAAGTTATGAACAAAACAAAATCTTGGACAGATTGAAAGAAAAGCTACGCGAAGGAAAAGCGATCAACAACTAAAACAAGGACTCTAATGGATCAAAACCTAACAAAACTCACTAAAATACTAGATTGAATCTAAAGGTTGAATTTTTGCGGGTAATTTTCAATTTAGGACAGAAAACAAAAACTAATCTACGATGCAGAATCTCTCACCGAGAAACTTGGCGCTCTGATACCACCTGATGTGAAGTTGTGTCCCGATCTTTCGATGAGAGCGATAACTATCGATTTGGTGGAATCAACTTTGACGATCCGACTACAACGTACGACGACGATGCGCCTTAGCAATCGCTAAACCAACTCCGAGTGTTATTGATCTTGCCGTGGGCATGATCAACTTTGAACACGAGTTCAATTCCTACAAGCAACCAAGAACAAGCAAGAACAATGGTAAAAGCAATCTGAAATTGCAAATAAGAATTGAAGGCCAAAATAAGGTGGGGTTCTATTGAAGGTCTTGACAAGGTGGTCATCGGCTAACTCGAAGACGCAAAGTTTGCACTTGGCTAAACTAATCAAACAAAACCCAAAACCCTAGATGGGGTTGCAGCTGGTTATTTATGAGATAACAAGAGGAGGTGGTCGTTCAAAACCCTAGGAAACCAAATACAATTCGATTACAAGGCCCAAGGCCCACTCTGACTCGGACTGGAAAAGTGACGTGACTTGTTTTGCAGTTTTCGGACAGCTCAGAAGGAATTTGAAGGTGAGACTGGATCCATTGGAAAGAGGGCGACGAAAGATTTCAATCAAGTACTCATGTGCCCCGAACACCCTTCTGGATCAAAAGT
This sequence comes from Otatea glauca, assembly GCA_036346275.1. Lineage (NCBI taxonomy): Eukaryota > Viridiplantae > Streptophyta > Magnoliopsida > Poales > Poaceae > Otatea > Otatea glauca. The sequence goes on from CM070723.1 coordinate 50,270,531, forward strand.
TATGGCCGTTTTAAGTTGGTGCTGTCTCAGGAGGCCGAATTGGATTCCAGAACGTGATGGATTTGATCTCTCTCTCTTCTTGGCCCGTGGATGATGTGTTGGAGTAGGCACAACCAAATGTGGTCATATCCGTAGTAGTGATGTCCTCATCACGCCCCTAGGGACAAAGGCACCAAAGGCCCTGAGAAGAAAAAGGCGTCCATCGGGGAGGGCACCGGCCCCACCATCAAGCAGGCAAGCAGGCGCTCACCCTCACCTTCCCTATCCATGACATCCAGCTCTTCTAGCGAGCCCGCGTCGGACACTGAGCAGGGAGCTCCGTCAGGCACTCCCAGCAGCTCGCCCAGGAGATTGAAGGGCTCTTGGGCGTCAAGACTGATGGGCCGGTAGCCTCCCCAGCCAAGGCTGTGGCGGGAGAGGGGGTTGACTACGCCTACCCCGACGACATTGAGTCTTTCTTTCGCTTTCCAGAAGGTATGCATCCGTGACTATGGTGAGAAGCCATTGAGCTTTGGCTTCCTTCTTCATGCCTAACCAGCTCCTTTGCCCTTTTACAGATTCGGTGGAGCATAGGGCGCCCCTTGAGGCGGAGCCCCCTGCACCCACCGTGCTCCCAGAAGCTCCAGTGGAGAACACGGCCACTCCATGCTCCCCATTGCAAGCGGCGCCGGTGCAGGGTGACCAAGGTGGTTCCTCTGGAGCCCTCCCTGAGTATGCCATCCCTCACACCCTGGACGCAGAGGCGATCGAGACAACCCGCCTCTTGGTGACGGAGCGGGTGGAGAGGTACATGGCAGACTTAGTGCCTGATAACCCCAGGAAGTTCTTGGAGGTGCTAGGGGAGAAACTAGCGACCACAGTGACCCTCCAGTACCAGGTACCGTGAGCCTTCCTTTTTCTCGTATGCTTCCCTAAGCTTAGGGTTCTTTTGCATGGCCTGCTCTGATACTCCCTACTTTCACCCTTTTGCAGGCTACAGCGATGAGCAATGTTCTCTTTGATAGGGTCCCGGGAATGGTCATGGAGATGCTAGCAGCAACCTCAATGCGTCGTCCTGAGGATGATCCAGAGGCCCTCAAGCGGGCTTTACTACAGGCCCAAGAGGGGCAGAGGGCGGCGGAGGACAGGCTTACCAAGGCGGAGGTTGAGCTGAAGAGGTCCCGATAGTGAGTCAAGGACTTAGAGGCTGACTTGGAGAGGTCCCACGTGGTGATACGGGCCGTGGGGGCAGACCACGATGCCCATGAACAAAGGTACGAAGCGGACCGGAAGACAATGGCTATATCTCTCATGAATCTTGCCGTACTGGTCCAGGTCACTTTGAGGGAGCTTGGGGCCAGAGTGGAGGATCTCCCACCTCCCTCTGAGGATTGGGAGGAGTGGGCTGGCATCTTACGAGGCCGTGTCAGTCTCCTTGCCAGGGCGAGTGATGACAAGGGCAAGGCCTTTGCCAAAGTCACCTTGGCCGCGGGAGTTGCAGCCATCTCCCACCTTTCTGATATTGCGGGCAAGGAGGCCATCTTTACTGCGCTTCGGGGGACGTACACCCAGGAGGTGCGTCGAAGCGCTCGTGAGGGTAGCTCGACCTGGGGGTCCCTTGTGGGAGGCTTCGTGGACAGCCTCACAAGGGTTCCCATGGGACCGGACCGAGGCGGCGGGGAGAGGGCCCGAGCTCAGAGCATGTATGACTTCCTCTGGAGTGTGCTTGACGTATTTTGCTAAGTAGCTGGGTGACTCATGCTTACTGTACTGGAATTCTTAACTTGTAAGGTGTAGCACTTCTTTAAGTGATAAACGTATCTTCACTTGTAGTATTCATGACGGTCGACTGGGACATGCTCCCTTCATTTTGTATGAACTTGTTTTGAGGTTATGATATGAATGGCTTATGACTTTTGCCATGCTTTGTTTTAAGATGTGCCTTGGAGGGCAGTTGGTATTCGCTATAAACGAAGTGCACAAAGGGTTCGGGCGCCACGCCGACTATGCCCGTCAAAGAAGGTTTACCGCAGGACCGGGCGACTTCATGGGGGCATGATCGTACCTTGGGTCCCTGGAGGGATCCAAAGCGCGGGCGCCCCGCCGGAGGGTCATTTAGTTACTTCTCCCCAAGGAGGAGAAAGCAATTCTTGTTGTGCTATGTATGAAAGGGGCGAGCCCCCCGCGCCATTAGACAGTGCGGGAGTGTTTCCCTCCTCGCGCGACAGCGAGAGGGACTCGGTCCCCGCGTCGCCCTTGGGCGAATTTTGCCTTGTCTTGGCCCTCGGGCCACTTAGGGGCACCGGTATATAAGGCTACACGTCTAACTTACGGCATAGCGCCCGTAGGAGCATCGCTGAGTTGTTTACTCAGCCTTGCTAAGAGGCTTAGGCATGTGCCCACCGGGAAGGGGACGTCTCTCGGGCAACGCCCCTTGTAATAAGAAAGGTTCCTATTGCTTCCCGTGGAGGGTACGGAATGGTGACCCGGGGGTCGTTTCGGCTTAGCGCCTGGGGTCCATGGGGGACTAAGCCATGGAGCACCCAATGACTTAGGCAAAGGTGCCTCAAGTCGTCGCCCGCTCTCTGGGTCCAGCAGCGAGAGGGCCGCCCGAGGGGGATATGGAATGTCCAGACCGCTCGGGGCTTTTTCAAGGGTAGGCCTCGGAGACCATGCGCCCTGGAACTCGTCCCAAGAGGGGCACGAGGTTCTAGCCTATCTCCCACAGTTACGTGCGGGGGATGGGTTCTTAAAGACCACCACACAAGCGATAGAAGATATGCGAAACTTAACTTGATACTTCATTGATGACCTTAGGAGGGTTCACATCAACATGAGATAGGTGCCGTTACGGCTTACAAAAAAGCTTAAATGTAAAACTTCTTGAGCTTGTCAGCGTTCCACGCGTGCTTGAGCGGCTTGTCTCTATGGTAGAGAGGTGGTAAGCCCCCGAACCCAAGATCGCTGAGATACGGTAGGGTCCCTCCCACTTGCGGTGAAGCTTGCCTTGGGCTCCCGGGTCGGTCACCCTTTTTAGCACCAAGTCCCCCAGGAGGAAGGTCCTCTCTCGCACTCGTTTGTTGTAGAAACGAGCGACTTCCCGTTCGTACGCAGCATGCTTGACGAGGGCGCGATCACGGGTCTCCTCTGCGAAATCCACCTCTACCTTGTGATTGTCTTCGTTCACCATGAAGTTGATGGGCAGGGCTTCTGAGAGCATCTCCACTCGAAGGGAGCGGTGGCGGACTTCTGCGGGGGGGACGGCTTCCACTCCGTACATCAGTGAGAAGGGTGTTCGCCCTGTGGAGCAGCTAGGAGTAGTGCGCATCCCCCACAGGACATTGAGGAGTTCCTCCGCCCATAGCCCGTGCCTAAGAGTGCTCTTTTCGAGTCGACGGTGGATGCCTTGGAGGATTGAGCCATTGGCCCTTTCGACTGCCCCATTGGACTTAGGGTGAGCCACTGAAGCGAAGTAGAGAACTGTCCCTATAGAATCACAAAAGTCCCTGAAGGAGGAGGCATCGAACTGGGTTCCGTTGTCCACAGTGAGCTCCTTTGGGACCCCGAAACGGCACACAATGTTCTTCCAGAAGAACTTCTGCACCACCCGAGATGTGATTGTTAGCAACGGCTCCGCTTCCACCCATTTGGTGAAGTAGTCCACCGCCACCACCGCATGCTTGTAGCCCCCCTTGGCCGACGGGAATGGCCCGAGCAGGTCCATGCCCTACCGGGCGAAAGGCCAAGTGATCGGAATCTGGTGCAGTGGTGCAGCGGGGGAGTGGTGAGCCGATGCCATCCTTTGGCAACCTTCGCATGTCTTGAGGGTTTGCATAGCGTCTTGTACCATTGTAGGCCAATAGAAGCCCTGCCTTAGTGCCTTCATCGCAGTTGCTCTGGGTGTCAGGTGCGAGCCACAGAGACCTTCATGCACCTCCCTCAGAAGTGAGATCCCCTCTTCTTTTGGGAGACACTTGAGCAGTGCGGAAGCCCCTTTTTTGTAAAGCAACCCATCGAGGAGTACATAGGATTTGGCTTTCGCGAAGAGTCTTCGATTTTCTGTGCTATCCTCCATTTCTATTTTTCCTTGGATGCACTCTCTGATTGGGGTCATCCACGTTGCGGGTGGTGTTGGGATCTCACTGACCATCAGGAGTAGTTCAGGACCTTCTTTCTCATTAGGGTCTTCCTTGATGGATGGTGCGTCAAGTACCTCAAGGAAGACCTCCGGTGGGAGTGGCTCTTGGGAGCTTGCTGCTCGGGCCAAGCGGTCCGCCCGGTGATTTTCTCCACGGGGGATGCGACGGGCTTCCATCCCCAAGAAGTATCGTTCCATTCTACGTACTTCATCGAGTTAGCTGGCCATCTTGGGGTCAAGGCATTGGTAGGACTTGTCCATCTGATTGACAACCAGCTGGGAGTCTCCCAAGATAAGAAGGCGTCGGACCCCCATAGCCTTTGCGAGGCGAAGCCCCAAAAGGAGAGCCTCGTACTCCGCCATGTTGTTGGTGGGATTGAAAGAGAGGCACGCGGCGTATTCTAGTGCCTTCCCCTCAGGGCTTACGAGAACAACTCCGGCCCCTCCACTATTTAGGCGTTTGGAGCCATCAAAGTAGAGGGTCCAGTGGGGGTCGGGCGAAGTGGTACGCTCTGCTACCTCATTTGGGACTTGGGGGTTTGTCCATTCCGCCACAAAGTCTGCGAGGACTTGGGACTTGTTGGCGGTCCTTTCAACAAGCTTGAAGGAGAAAGGCGCCAGCTCGGTTGCCCACTTGGCTATTCTTCCGGTTGCCTCTTTGTTGCCCATTACTTCAGCCAGCGGATAGCCAATAGGGACCATGATGGAGTGCCCGAGGAAGTAGTGTCGAAGTTTCCGCGACGCCATGAAGAGTGCGTAGTATATCTTCTCCACTTCCGTGTACCTTGCCTTTGCGCCCATGAAGGCCTCGCTGACATAGTACACGGGTCGCTGGACCCCGTCCTTCTCCCTGATCAGGACTGCACTTGCGGCGATCGGGTCGCGACAAATCTGATGGGAGGGGTTCCCAGTGGGGCTTGTCAGGAGTGGGGGCTTGGTCAAGTATGACTTGAGATCCTCAAAGGCTTTTTGAGCCTCTGGGGTCCAATAGAAACCTTCTAGCCCACGTAGTATTTTGAAGAAAGGTAGCCCTTTCTCGGCCGACCGCGACATGAAATGCCCAAGAGCCGCTACGCGACCCATAAGACGTTGGACCTCCTTAATGGATCGTGGCGGCTCCATCTCCAGGATGGCCCGGATCTTTTTTGGGTTGGCTTCGATACCCTGATGAGAGACGAGAAACGCATTTTTCAGGGTTTAACTTGAGGCCGAACTTGTGGAGGTTTTCGAAGGTTTGACGAAGATCTTCCAGATGTGTTGAGGCCATAGGGCTTTTTACGACGGCGTCATCGACGTACACCTCCACGTTTCGACCCAGCTGGTCCTTCAGAATGAGGCATACAAGGCGTTGGAAAGTGGCCCCTGCATTCTTCAACCCAAAAGGCATGCGCGGGTAGTAGTAAGTGCCCACCGGGGTGATGAAGCTCATCTTCTCCTCATCTTCCACGGCCATCTGGACTTGGTGATATCCCGACTACACATCCAGGAATCTTATTAACTCACACTCGGAGGTGGAATCAACTAACTGGTCGATCCGCGGGAGAGGGTAGCCGTCCTTCGGGCATGCTTTGTTAAGGTCAGTAAAGTCGATGCACATGCGCCACTTACCGTTGGACTTCTTGACCAAGACGGGATTGGCAAGCCACTCTGGGTGCGAAACCTCCCGGATGAGGCCAGCACTTAAGAGCTTTTCAATTTCCTCTTTGATGGCTTGACATCGTTCGAGAGAGAGCTTGCGAAGCTTTTGCCTCACTGGAGGACGCTCGGGCCTCACTGCGAGGTGGTGCTGAATCACCTCGCGGGGGATGCCTTTCATGTCCGACGGGACCCAAGCGAAGACATCTGTGCTGGTCCTTAGGAACTCGAGGAGCTCCTCTTCCACCCTTTAGGAGCCCACTCAGGCCGGACGGCGTTAAATCGCCGGGCCAAAGAGGCTTATCACCTTCGACTCCCCTTCAGGGCGAGGCTTCAGGGGGTAGTTTTCCAGCAGAGACTTGCCCTTGGCGATCTCCATCGGGGGTGATAGGGACGCGACCCCTTTCGAGCCCCCCACTTCGAGCATGTGGACTTCATCAGAGTCGGTGGCCGCCCTATGATAGAGACGACCGGCCAAGTCTTGATCACCCCTTACAGAGATGGCTCCGTGAGGCCCCGATATCTTGAGGCATAGGTAGTTTTGGTGGATTGCTGCACTGAAACAGTTGAGAGTTACCCTTCCCATGATGGCATTGAATGGCGATTCGACGTCAACGACGTCAAATCTAACTGCTTCCGTGCGATGGTTCTCCCGTGAACCAAATGTCATGAGGAGCTCAATCCTTCCCAGAGGTTGGATAGATTTGCCTGGGACAAAGCCCGTGAGAGGGCGGTCGGACGGGAGTAAGATGCCCTGGTGGTAGCCCCCCCGCGATTCCCATAGCTCCCTGAGTGCGCGAAGATAAAGTATGTCCGCAGAGCTGCCCCCATCGACAAGTATGCGGGAGACTTCACAGTTGGATATGGTGGTGGTTACCAAAAGGGCGTCGTCATGGGGGAACCTTAGGCCTCTCGAATCCTCCTCGGTGAAGCTTAGTGGGATGTTCGCCCATTTGGGAGCACTTCGAAGGTTCACCCCCACCACATTGACTTCCTGTACGTACTCCTTCCTTTGGCGCTTGGACTCATGCCCATAGGCTGAGCCCCCCAGTATGACATTCACCTGTTTATGTGGCACTTGGAAGGGGAGCTCTTGTTCAGCATTTTGTGTAGGTTCCGCTGGGAGAGGCCCACCAGGGGGCAGTGCAGGCACTGGGTGGATTGCTTGGAGAGGCATGGCCTCCGAGGCCACAGGGCGAGGCGGAGACCCCCGACGTGGCTCAGGACCACGCTTGAGGATCCTGGCCACTTCGGCGGCGTATTGGCGGCACTCACTTGTGTCATGCCCGTTCATTTTGTGATACGCACACCAGCGGCCATCCCCTTGATCTTGGGTACCCCTTTTTTCCCGGGGACCTTCGTCACGAGCTCGAGGAGCCTTAGGCTTTGGACCTTTCTTCGGTCCTTTGGAAGCACCGTTCCCCTGGGGTGGCGCGTCGGTCATAGCGAGAACTTTGGAGTTGCGACCTCCGCTGGAGCGGTCCCTCCGATCCTTGTTGTTTTCCCGGAGGAACCATTTAGCCTTCTCCCGGGAGAATCTCCCCCGACTTGCTGGAGGAGCCCCCGTTTTACCAAGTCATCCTCCTCTCCGCGGGCATACTTTTCAACAACCTCGAAGAGCTGTTGAGTGGTTTTAGGGGATCCTTCCCGGTGCAGGTTGCTTCATGGGGAGAAGTCCTTCCTTACACGCGTTAATGACCGTGGAGTCTGGGGCGTCCGCCACCTGGCTCCGCACCCGGGAGAAATGCTTGAGGAAGTCTTGCGTGGACTCATCCTTTTGTTGCTTGACCGTGAAGAGCTGATTGGGAAGCATGGGGCACTTGTAACTCCCCTGAAAGTTCACGCTGAACTCTTCACGTAGCTGGGCCCAAGAGCGGATTGAGCCCCTCTTCTGGTTGAAGAACCAAGACCGAGCGGTTCCTGAGAGGAAGAGCGGGAGGCAGTTGCACATCTCCGTCCCCCCGCCTCCTCCCGCTCGGATAGCCGTAGCATAGACCTCTATGAACTAGTTGGGATTGGAATCCCCATCGTATGGTGCGATGTTCGGTTGGTGGAACTTGGGCTGGAAAGGGGTCTCTGAGATACCTCGAGCGAGAGGGTTCCTGGTCCTGGGGCCATCTCCATCTTCACGCTGACGGGGAGAAGGTGACCTCGAACGGCGACGGCAGCGACGGTGAGAGACCTCAGAACTGGAGGAGCTGGAAGCTCGGGGGCGGCGGCGACGCTCGCGCTCGGGAGAGTCGGAGTGCTCCCACCGATGCGCAGATCTGGGAGCCCGCGAGACCCCGGACTCAGCCTCCCCTCCCCGACGATGGTCACGATGACCGCGAGAGGCAAGGGCCCGCCCTGGGCTGGCAGAGCGGAAACTCCTCCCTTCCACTTGACTTAGCTGGGCTAGACGATGATCACCTGAGCCTCGTGAGTGCCCGGGTGCGACCGCAACTTGATTCCCCCGTTCCCCAGGTAGCCTCCTTGGAGGAACGGGTGCCTTGATCTCGGCTTCCCCTCGACCACAGGCCACGTCGCTCCTCGAGGGTGAGAGCCAGCTCCAACTGGAGGGAGTTGGTCCACCATCTCCGGGGGTATACGCATATGCCCGGTTGGAGGAGCTTGCGGGGGAGGTCCCGGGGCCCTCACCGGACAAGGCGCAAACCCGGATCTCGGGAGTTGCGGTGAGGGTACGAATTGCGACGGCATGGCAGGCGCTCCTCCAAAACCTGAGCTCGGTGCACGCAGTGGCCAGAACGGAGCCCCACTAGTGACCACCACATGAGTAAGGGGAGGGGGATTGTAGAGATTACCTCCCTGGTCACTCCCGGGGATGAAAGCAGGGCCCCCACACGCCCTTGGATCGGTGGCAATTTGGACCGAGGGTGGTGGTAGGAGCGGCGAGAGGTGTGGGAAAATCCCCTGGGGACGATAGGAGACCATCATGTAATCCATGGTCTGCCTCGTAGCAGCCTCCACCAGAGCCCGCCATCGGAACAAGTCCAGCGCCTCGGGGGTGAGGGCTGGCTCCAGGAGTCCCAACCCTGTGGTGACGGCGATGTCTCGAGAGTGTTGCCCTTGGCTTGCGGCAGCCAGAGCAAGAGGGGAGGAAGTGTTCTCAGGTCTTGGGGCTTGAAGGACGTTGTCTACCCCAGGGTGGACGGCTCTGATTACCGAGGGAGGTGCTCGCTTGGAGGTCCGACGAGGAGGGTCGTCGACTTGCTCCTTGCTCTTCGGGGCTTGAGGAGGCTTGGTGTGCTTCTTGGTAGGAGCCATAGCCTTTGATGTTAGCTACGGTCGTCCCCACGGACGACGCCAAATGTCGTATGTTCGGAAACTAGACACAAGAAAGTGGGCGGATGTCGGCCGTTTCACGGGCCAACATCCGAGAGAAGAAAATGGACACAAGGATTTATCTGAGTTGGGCGCTTAGGAAGCGCCTACTCCTCGTCGTAGCGTTCCGGGGAGTAGGGAGGGGCCTCCCGATCCAGGTTCCCGAGGGATGCACCAGTTGTTAGTTCTGTATTCAATGAGAGTCCTCTCCACTGGTGTGGATTACAGTGGGGTTTTATAGGCGCCCAGCCTGTTACATAAAGTACCGTCCTACCCCTACTGCAGTAGCTCATACAGGGGTATCTTGGTCTTTTCTACGAGGAGGTAGTGGATCCCACGTCCACCATCCCGCGAGGTAGACCTCGACTTGGGCCCTCTGAGGGACTTTAGGACCCCACTCGGTGGTTGGTCCCACGTGGTTCGAGGGTATCCATCCGTCTCCATGGGCGTCTGGGGGGCGCCCTCCTAAACTGGGAGCTTCGCCGTGTGCTCGTGGTAAGGGCGCTTGCCAAGTGCCCGCGGCCAAGAGGCTCGGTCAGGACGCTCGCCAAGTGCCCCGTGGCCAGGGCGCTCGCAAGTGTCCTGGGGGTATGCCTGTGGGGACGCCTCCCGACGCTCGCGGAGCAGGAGGGTGTCTCTCGCTGTTCGCGACTCATGAGGAGACCTCTCAGAGGGATACGAGGCTCCCTCTCTGGTGGTTGGTGAGTTAAGTTTTCCTCCAACAAGATCTTATTCAAAATTTGTTTTGAATAGATGCCAATCTTCCAATCCTTCGAGTCGAGGCAGGGTGGCTATGCCATGGAGCTGTGGAGAGTTCTTCAAGTGATTGGAGGCTTTGATCGTCCACTCTACCGAGGAAGCAATTGGAACGTCAACGGTGTGCATCGGGGGTTCTTCTGCAAACAGACCATCTTCGCTCGAGAGTGCGACGAGACCATCAGACCGATCCACATCACTACCCAGAGGTTCTCGTATGAGGCAGGAATTTAGGAGGCTGCCAGACTTGCTCTACGACGGATCTGCCACGACTACACTTACAAGCTTCGCGACACCGTGTTCCGGCTTCACCCAACAGTGCGAGCGTGCCAGCGTCGACGGATCGTGGAGGGGGAGTGTGATACTGCAGTACACCTTGGTGAGTTCGCCACTGCCCAGGAGGATCACCTGAGGGACACTACTCAGGAGCTGGAAACAGTGTACGAGGCGCTGAGGGTGACCGAGCGAGAGCTTCAGAAGACCCGTGACACAACAGCCAGAGTCATCAGCGAGCTGGAGGAGGCCTTGCAGGTAGCCGAGGAGGTGGTAGACCAGGTCGTTCAGGAGCCAGATGGGGTCGCCGAAGAAGAAGAAGAAGACCCCGAGGAGCGTGAGTGGGAGCCGGAGGAGCCAACAGAGGGTCACCAGGATGGGTTCACACCCATGCCAGCCCACCCACCGGTGTATGCGCCGGATCAGTCTTAGCCAGGGTGGCTGGATGAGTGAAAGTTGGTCTTAGAGTTCTGTTGAGACTCGAGTATTGAGTCGCGTCTTTAAGTTAGTCTTTATCTTTTAGTAGACGTTAAGGTTGCATGTTTAGTTTGGTTCTTAATTGTGTGCTGAGTGTGTAGTATGTATTGCAAAGCCCTTAGGCATTGTAAGCAACCATACCAAGTATTAATAAAGATTATTTAAGTTGGGTTTAACCTGTTTCCCCGCCTTAGAAATTCATGCATCTTATCTATTCTACATCTATCTTCCCTAACCTAAGAAGCAATCAAGCAGATGGTGAACACCCGCAGTAACAACGGAGCTTCAGGATGTGGTCTGCGCCCAGGCAACAATCCCAATGAAGGAGCACCACCGCAGCAAGCACCGCCAGTGGATATGCAGAACTTGGGAGCTTTTCTCGCGCAAGCAAACTCGCTTGATCTGGACAATGATGCAAAGAGATGACCAATATGGCTGCGATCAACAACCGCTGCCCGAACAACAATGGCGGGCCTCGTCCTTACTCCAAGTTGTCAGATTTTATGAGGACCCGACCGCCAACATTCTCAGGCAATGTCAACCCCTTGGAAGCGGATGATTGGTGAGAACCATTGAAAGGAAGTCGACATCACTCAATGTGAAGGCCATGAGAAGGTTCTTTACGCATCCCATCAGCTAGAGGGAACAGCTGCAGAATGGTGGGAGAACTATTGTGCCGCTCATGAGGCACCCATGGAAATCACATGGGAAGAGTTTGCAACCGCCTTCCGCTAGTATCATGTACTGGAAGGGATGATGGACCTGAAAAAGGAAGAGTTCAGGGCGCTTAAGCAAGGAGGCCAACCGGTGGCTGATTACTTGAATAAATTCATGCAGTTAGCTCGCTATTCTCCTGAAGACGTAGCGACGGACAAGGCCAGGCATTCCCGCTTCATGAAAGGACTAAACTCAGGGCTGCAGGTTGGGCTAATTACCCACACTTTTCCGGATTTTCAAGAATTGGTAAACAAGACTTTGATTCTGGAGGATAAGCTCAAAGAACTGGGGGAGAATCGCAAGCGCTTGATGACCAACCCAGGTGGACGCCCTAACCACTGCGAATGAGGATGACACCGCAACAGCTTGCTAGGTTCCAACCGCAAGTGTCAATAAACCAACAACACTGCGCGCGACCACCGACGAGTTATCGACGCCGGTTCAGGGGTAACAATGCTCAAGGAGGAGTGCGTGATCGGCCGCCGAAGGTGCTCTCATTGCAATGGTCAGGGCATTATGCCAACAGATGTCCCGTAAAGGAGGTATCACGCCGTGCGTTTCAACCTTGAACGACACCGCTAAGCGCCAATGACGGAACGAGCCGAGGATGCGGGCAGCGGGAGCGACGCCTCAAGCTACTATTCGGGGCAGGGTCAACCACATCACCACAGATAGAGCTCGAGAAGCGTCGACGCGTCGTCTTTGGGTAAGTTTTTGTAAACTCGATTACACCGCAATATTTCATTTGATTCGGGAGCTTCGCATTCATTTGTCTCTCGGACTTTTGCATCTGAAAATGGTTTGATTATGAAAAATCTTAAATATGTGATGTTAGTCCAAGCCTCGGGATCTGAGTTAAGATCTAGCCTTGGGTGCATGGGAGTTAAGCTGCTAATTAATGGGGTAGAGTTCCTAGCGAACTTGATCATGTTAGATACCCAAGTTTTAGATGTTATCCTCGGTATGGACCGGTTGACCAAGCATAAGACAATATTGGATTGCGGTCGAAGGTTGTATCCATTGAGAGCCCGGAGGAGAAAAGTGGAATTCAAGCGGCGGCGATTCGTGATGGTCAACTAATGGTTAATAGCGTAAAGCCGTCGGCATAGAAGAAGTGCGGTGGTCGGGAATACCTGATGTATTTCCGGAGGATGCTGCTGAGGATGCCGCTGCACCGTGACATCAAGTTTGTCATTGAGTTAGCGCCTGGAACAACACCGATAGCAAAAAGACCCTATCGGATGCCTACTGATGAACTAGTAGAAATGAAGAAGCAGATTGAAGAGCTATTGGAGAAAGGCTTCATAAGACCAAGCTCATCACCATGGGGAGCGCCAGTTTTGTTTGTAAGGAAAAATGATGGAAGTCTAAGGATGTGTATCGATTATAGAGCACTTAATGATGTAACAATTAAGAACAAGTACCCGTTGCCAAGAATCGATGACTTATTTGATCAGTTGAGGGGAGCAGGAGTCTTTTCCAAGATAGACCTTCGTTCAGGATATCATCAACTGAAGATTCGAGCAGAAGATTTTCCGAAGACCGCATTCTCGACGAGATACGGACATTATGAGTTTACAGTTATGTCGTTCGGATTGACCAATGCGCCGGCATATTTCATGAATATGATGAATAAGGTTTTCATGGAGTATCTGGATAAGTTTGTTGTTGTCTTTATAGACGATATCCTGGTTTACTCGAAGACAGAAGAAGAACATGCTGAACATTTGAGGTTGGTTTTAGAAAGGTTGCAAGAACAACAATTGTACGCTAAGTTCAGCAAGTGTGATTTTTGGAAGGAGAGGGGTTGAATTTCTTGGTCATGTGATGACTGCGAAAGGAGTGGCAGTAGACCCGAGCAAGGTGGAGACAATCCTGCACTGGGAGCAGCCGAAGTCTGTTACGCAGGTGCGTAGTTTTCTAGGAATGGCAGGTTACTACCGACGGTTTATAGAAGGATTCTCAACAATCGCGAGACCTCTCATGCAATTGCTGAAAAAGGAAAAGAAGTTTGTATGGACGCCAGAGTGTGAGAAGAGCTTTGAGGAGTTAAAGAAGCGTCTGACGACAACCCCAGTGTTGGTATTGCCTGATGTTCAGAATGGTTTTGATATATACTGTGATGCGTCAAGACAGGGTCTTGGATGCGTATTGATGCAAGAGGGTAAAGTGGTCGCATATGCGTCAAGGCAGTTAAGACCGCATGAAGGAAATTATCCTACGCATGATTTGGAATTGGCTGCCGTGGTGCATGCCTACAACATCAGCATTTCAGTAATGACTCCTAATTACAACAACTGTACAGTATTGTAACATCCCAATTTTTGCATTTTATTAATATTATATTGTTAATTATGCAATTTGTGAATTTTCCAAAATTTTGGAATTTTCTAGAATTTATTTGGATTTTATTCATTATTTTGAATATGGCCTATTGTGAATATCAATTAAATATTTGGAAAGTTTAAATAAAAATTTATTGAAAATATTTTATTTGAGTTCCAAATGTCTCAAAATATTTTTAGAAAATTTTCCAGAATTTTTCGAGTATTTTTACTATTTTATTCAGCTTAAACTACTTTTGAGAATTATTTTAATTAGAAAAACCTGAAAAACTCTTTAAACAGTGTGGGTCGGAATCCCATAGGGCACAGCCCATTTTGGCCGCGTCGGCCCGGTCCAATTCGGCTAAGGATCGTGACCATCGAATCTTGATCCATGGGAAGTGGTCAATCTGGGTTAATAAGAACCCTAGCCAATCGTAACCGTTGGATTCCGTTTGCATCCTGGTTCATGCCATGTCGCAGAGCATCTCGTCCGTTCATCAAGGCACATGGATGGCCCAAGGTCATCGTCTTCGATGCGAACTCAGAGCCGTGCCGCCACCGGTCACGATGTCCATGTCCGATTCAAGCACGCCTGTTGAGGGCCTATTTAATGCGCCGAATCATCGCCCGAGGTTCCTCGTCGCAAGCCGCATCATTTGCCCTAGTTTTCATCACCTGAGACACCGTCGTTGTGCAGATCAAGCTCATCGGAGTTCGAAGGTTGCGCCACCGTGTTTCTTTGCCCGGATCTACATCGCAGCCAAGGCCATAATTGGGATCACCAAGTCGCGCCACACCAGATCTGCTGCTTGAAGTCACCGAAAAGTAGTCAAAACACCATCGATGTGCCCTTCATTCCTATCTTTGGTGAGCATCACTGCCACGCCATGGGTAATCTCGCCGGCCGTGTTCTTAGCTGTTCGATCTGAGGTGTGTGGGCGAGATCACGCCACGCGTCATGCCCATGTCATGGCTGCGCGTGAGTGCTGGCGTCACCCGCCTGACGTCAGTGGTGACATCGGGCGCGCCAGCCGAAGCATCGTGGACTGAGTCCATGGTGGTCCAGTCCAGATTCGTGGATCGAGTCCATGCGTCGAGCCACATGTTAGGCTGTGATTGGCCTGCTCAGTTGCTGACGTCATCAATGACGTCATAATTGGTTTTTCTTAAGAAAAATATTTCAGCCAAAAATAAATATTGGCTGTGACATCAGTATGGCATCATTAATATGATTTTTCAGTACAAAAACAATTCGTTAAATTAATGGTTCTTCTATTTATGATTTTTTTTAATTTTTTGAGAGCCCGTTCTTCCTCATACGAGCTCCGATTGAGGTGATTCAAATTTTAAAAAATTATAAAATTGAGATCTATTAATGGTGAATTTTATTAGTTTTTTGGAGTTTATTTGCTCTTTATTTTTGTGTTTATTTGGTATTTTCTCTCGATACGCGTAGATGTTGAAGTGCTTGGAGCGTCCGAGGGGGGATCGTTGAACCAAGAGCAAGGTCCAGAGGAGGAACAGGACTTTTTGTAAGGCATGTTGTGCTTTGATCATGTCAAACTAGTTTTACAAAATTGATATGTTGATTTAAATTATGCACGTTATTTTATGTGTAGAATTATTTTCAAAATAGTTTGAGATCTAGTTAATCAACCCGATTGGATTATACCAACCTTGTCATTGTATGCCATGATTATTTTTCACCTTAGGATGGATCATTATTAGTTGGTTGTTAATATATACCGAAATGGGACGGTTAGATTGTGAATAGTTTGCTTAGCCATGCCCCGAACAACACATATCTTTTGAAATATCAAAATCAATCTTGATTAATGGAATATAGAACATTTTTATGAAAAGGTGTGTCGGGTGTTGTCACACAATGATATTGAGTTGTAGTGACATGTGTCACGAAACGATGTTGGCTTATTGATGGCACGTGGTGTATGGTAATGAACTGTGGTGATAAATAATTTAGATTGGGGCAAGTGACAAGGGGCCGTGTGCCAAGGTGGGCCAGTATGGCGGTTGGGTTATGGATGTCTTGCCTTAGTCAATTAAGGACTTAACCTTGCAAGCCTTTGAACTGAGTCAAACATGCAACCACATGTCTGGTATGAGACGAATGTAACTAAGTAGGATTACTGATGTCTTAACATGTGATACCTCAGGCAGATAATCACATTGAAGTGTGGTTACACGAAAGTGTGATTATGACGGAGGATGTGGTGTACTTCGGTCTCACATCAATCCAACGGTATGTCGGTCCTATACTTCACCTCCGCTGAGGGAAGGGATAGTGTGTCGGTGTTAGGATAAATATTTTCTGAAAGGTTTTGTCATGATCTCTCTGCCAATAAACTAAAGGAAGTGTGCTAATTGCATAGCAACAAGAGACGATCATGTTGTGTGGGTAAAGTGCATAACCTCTGCAAGTGTTAAATCTATTCGGATAGCCGTGCTCGCGGTATTAAGCAATGCTCGAGAATTACAGTTAAGGTTTAGATTTTGTAAAATGAAAACTTGGATGGGAATGCTGGATGCTGGTGGAAAGTTTGAAAGATTGGCTGGATGCCATATTTATTTGAGAAATAACTGCAAATTACTTATTATTGTTATTTGTTTTACCTTCATTTCAACCTATTTATTGTATTCATTTGTAAATGCTGCTTTATTGCAAAATAGCCATATCAGCCATTAATTTGGAATAAGCCTTGCATATAGCTATGTTAGGATTATATTCTGTGCATAACTTGTTGAGTACTTTAATTACTCACCCTTACTAACAACAAAATCATCAGTTGAAAAGGAGTCTACGTTAGCTTTAGAGGAGAAGTACTAGGAGGACACGAATGTCTAGGGTGCGAGCATTTGTTAGTTGCTTGTGGTATACTGAGGGGTTATCTATGTTTCTGTTCCGTTACATTTTACTCTATTATATTTAGTTTAGCCCTGTGTGACATATTAATGTAAAGTCAACCATATATGTGAAGTCTTTTATTGTATTTCCATGTGTATATTTGTGATATTCATCTATATTGAGCCTGTGTGCACTAACGTGATCCTAAACTAGTGCGATATACACAGAGAATTCGTATTTACATATCCGGATCTCGACGAATATCCTTATATTTCTTTTCTTTTAAGGATAAGCATCTACGTACATATATTGCTGACATATAATAAGATTGAATTGATGGTTTAATAGTAAAATTATTAACTAAAACTCTGTCTTATCTCTTGTCTACTTTTTTTCTGTCCTATCTGAATATCCGATCGAGACTGTTAACTTCAACAAGAAGAGAACAGTTGATGACCAGAAGGCAGAAGCTAACTGGCATCATCCGTCCGTCATCCATGCGCGTGCGCGCACACGAGTTCTTCGCTGTCGGGGGCCTCCGATATATTTTTTTCTAATATAGTCATAGAATTTGCAAAACTAACTCTATTTCCGACTAGGAAGCAACAACAAGTGACATAGATGACACGTGTCACCTGTCGCAATCTTATATCGCAGCACCCGTTCCTTAGTAGGCTAGCACACATGAGTAGGTGATTAATTAAGCAAGTGATTAGTTAAGTTAATGATTAATTAGTTAATGGATGTGATCGGCTATTGAGGAAGGAGAGCTTAGGACCAATAGGCCTCATCCTGTTGTGTTGGTTACCTGATCTGTCGGGATTTGAATATACAAATTTGAACCCTCTGTGTATATCGTACTGGTTCAGGATCACGCTAATGCACACAGGCTCAACATAGATGAATATCACAATCATACACAACAAAAATATAATAAAAATCTTCATTTATAAATAATACCTGTTAATTGAACTTATAGTCGACTTTTACATGACTATGCCTCGTAAGGCAAAACTGTGAATACAAATTAAACTGCAGCGGAATGAAAATATAGATAAAACCCTTAGTATACCATAGGCAACTGACAAGGCTCGCACTCTAAACATCCGTCCCTTCCTGGTACTCCTTCAAAGTTAGTGTAGGCTCCTCCTCAACTGGTGATGTTGTTGTTGGAAAGAGTGAGTACTTAAAGCACTCAACAAGTTGTGCACAGAATGCAATTCTACCATAACTATATGCAATGCTTATTCCAATGGAATGGCTGATATGACTATTTTGCAATAAAGCGGCATTTATAAAAGAATACAATAAAAAGATTGAAAAGACGGTAAAACAAATAATAATAATAAGTAACTTTCAAGTATTTCTTAAATAAACATGTCATCTTGCCCTAAATCATATTCCAACTTTTCAATAGCATCCAGCCTTCCCATCCAAGTTTCATTTTACAAAATCTAACCCTTGACTTTAATTCCCGAGCATAACTCAATACCGCTAGCACGGCTATCAGAATAGATTATACACTCTGCAGAAATTATGCGCTCTACCCACACGACATGATTATCTCCTTTTGCCTGGCCATAGCACACTTCTTTTGGTGTACTGGCAGAGAAATCATAACAAAGCCTTTATAATGCTCTGGCTTAATCCAATACTAATTGCTAAGGTTTCAACACTGAAGGGACTGGTTACCACAGTCAGACCCCCTCTTGCGCCATGTGAGTTTCATCGTTCGGTTGGATCTCACATCACTACTGGTAGTACTAAAGCTAAGACATTGCAAATTAATCAGCTAAGTCCGTCCTATATGTGGTTGCATGTTTGACTTAGGTCAAATGTTTGCAAGGTTTAAGTCCTTAAGATGACCGAGGCAAGACTTCCATAAACCCTCTGCCATTCTGGCCCACCTTGGCGCACTGCCCCTTGCCACTTGCCCCAATCTAAATGATTACCACCCAGTTGATTACTAAGCACCACGTGCCATCGACAAGTCAACATCGTTGCGTGACAACCCCGTCACTACAACTCAACATCAATGTGTGACAACACCTAACACACCAATTCCATAAACACGTTCCATATTTCATTAGTCAAGATTGACTTTTGATATCTCAAAAGACATGAGTTGTACGTGGCATGGCTAAGCAAACTACGTACGATTTAACCATCCCATATTGATCTCTAATAGCAACCAATTAGTAATGAACCATCCTAGGGTGACAATTAATCATGGCATACAAATGATAAAGTAGGGTATAATTCAATTGGGTAGATTAACTAGATCCCAAACTATTTGAAAGCAATTGTACACATAAAATAACATACAATAATTTAAATCAATATAGCAATTTTATAAAACTGGGTTCAACATGATCAAAGCACAACTTACCTTAGAAAAGCCCCTTGTTCTTGATCTGGATCTTGGTCTTGAGTCAATGATTCCTCTTCGGATGCTCCGAGCACTTCAACGTTTACATGTATCGAGAGAGAACACCAAATAAATACTAAAATAGAAATCAAACAAACTCTAAAAATCAAATAAAATTCACCATTAAATAGATCTCAATTTTACAAAATTTTAGAAATTTGAATCGCCTCAATCGGAGCTCGTATGAGGAATAACGGACTCTTGAAAGATTTAAATAATAAAAAAAAAATCAGAAAATAGGAAAATCATTAATTTCTTAAATTATTTTATACTAAAAATCCTGATTTATGACATCAGCTAATGTTAACAGCAATTAAAATAATCTAGGAACTCCTCTGGCTGACACATGGCAGTATGGTCCATGGTTCACCCTGTGCCCACGATGGACCAGGTTCACATTATCCATCTAGCCGACAGATGGGACCATGGGGTAACGTGGCACGACTGACCCGGCGTGCTAACTCACTGCTGATAGGACTACACGTAGGCATGGAAGTCCGACGTAGCAGCACCGGCGTACACGTGTCCACCACCAGAGCCACCCACGTCGACGACGGCGGCGCGAGGCCCAAAGGTCACCGGCAACGGCAGAGGTCACTACCCGAAAGATCTCACCATCGCGGTTTCGACAACGTGCTTACCTTCTGATCTGCTACACTGGAATGACGTTGGCAGCAATAGCAAACATCGGCGAGATAGGGCTTCCACAGACGGTGGTCTCTGACGACTTCTCAGCAAATCCAACGCGCGCATGGGACGTCCCACGATGAGACGAAGCTAAGGAATCCGGCGATGAGCTTCGAGATGCTTTGACAACCATGAATTTGACCTTATCCTTGAAGAAGATGCCTCGGTGAAACTGGCAAAATACGGCAACACAACAACCTAATCCGCGATCGGAGACGACGACCTGCTAGGTGACGCGTGGCATGGTGAACGACCAGACGCAACGCACTGACGTGGACCGATCTCCACCTTCCAAGGAAATCCGATGGCCAAGGATCCAAAGCACTCGGTGGACGGGCCAGCTGGGCAAGACCGAGCTAAGGCGGAAAAGACTGGGCTGGGCCCAAACAGTACTTCAGCTTATACACTATTCGTTGATTTTCAAAACCTTTTTGATTTAAAATAATTTCAATAAATAAACTAATTCGATTTAAGTTGTAAACATATAAAAAAATCCCAGAAAAATTCTAGAAAATATTTTGAGACATTTGGAACTCAAATATAATATTATTGACATAATTTTATTTAAAAAATTTTAGGTATTTAAATATTTTCCATATTGAACATAACTAAAAAAATAATAAATAATTCTAAATAAAATCTAGAAATTTCCGAAAATTCAAAAATTCACAAAATGTATAAATAACAACAATAAAATAATTTGAGCTAATTTTTGGGATGTTACATGATCTGCCGATGTGAAGGCCAATATCATGTTGTCAACACATTGCCGCGGTTTGAGAGCATGGTAGGTGATACATGTTGCTTGTCACTGTTTTCGCGGTCAGAGAGAGGAGACAAATTTTGTGAATTCGTTGTCATGGAGGCCAGATTTGTTTTTTAAAAAAATGTGTCGGCCATAAAAAAGGGAAGACTTCACCCCCACGTACTTTCCTCGTCACAAGTCACTAGCTAGTACGTCTGATGTGTTGTCCTACGTGGCGCGGTCCACATCATTAGCTAATCAATGGCGTGGCCAAAAGCAACTTTTTTTCAGAGAGAATAGTTCATTAACATGCTCCACACGAAGCCTATATCGAGCACAGCACACGTACTGCCTCCATGTATATGAAACTATGAATTACACTGTTTAATCATACCTACACTAAAGTTGGAAGAAATCGTGCCCCCAGAAAGCTTTGAGCCAGCTCGGCGACGGAGCCGAGCCGAGCCGCGAAAAAAAAATTACGTTTGGATCTTTTTTTGAAAAAAAATTACTATTAGTTCTTTTTCAAAAAAAAAATACGATTAGATCTTTTTTTAAAAAAGAATATATATTACGGTTAGGTCCTTTATGCGTTTTTAAGTATTGCGCTTGGGTCCTTTTACGGAAAATCAAAATTACGTTTAGGTCTTTTTCGGAAAAAAATACGTTTATATATTTTTTTGGAAAAAAATATATACATTGCATTTAGGTCCTTTTTGCATTTTTCTAGCATTACGTTTAAGCCCTTTTTCGGAAAACACAAAATTCTGTTTAGGTCATTTTCCGGAAAAAAAATGTCCTTTCTCCCGTTTTTCGTTTTTTCCGAGTCGGACCTTCCGTTCCAACGAAATCGCGGATTGTATACTTCCAACCGTTTCGCGTGTTTCCTCAATTTGCTCGCGTAGGGAGCGACAGTCGCACGTTTTCTCGATTTGCTCGTGTAGAGAGTGACGCCCGCGACGTGACGCTCTGCGTATGATTATCTAGTTAGCTACAAACTAAAGCGGATCAACGGAACCATGGCTTAATTTGAGAGCACTTCAAAGCGGCCGGCTTGTTATGTTAGCTACAGGGTCTGTATAATTACGCACACGGAGACTGACCGGCTGAGATCGGGAACCATGCATTAGACTGCTAATCTTAATATAATTTGGTACTCCTTTCGATCACAAATAATTATTGTTTCGAATATAGATACAGTCAAACTTTCAAAACTTTGACTGTCAATATCTTTTTAAATATTAAAATTGGATACATGAAAATCATATGTGCAGGTTTGTCTTAAAAAGTATTTTTATAATATTACAATTTTATTAGTTTTTATAAATATATTATAATAGAAATTAGTGACCAAAAATGTGTTTTGAAGACCGTGTCGATGTCTAAAATGATAACTATTTGTGACTAGAGAGAGTATATGTAATCTTGCCAGGTGTACCTCCTTTCCCTTTGATCATTACCAAGCTAACTTGGTTGAACTATTTAATTCTTTTGAGTTTCACGTACCAGTAATCACTAAAGCTATTGAGAAAAGATGAACAATATACTCGCACTTTAGCATCTCTCTTACATGTCGACTCCGTCAAGGCTTCAACCAGTGGCGAAGACAAGGATAAAAATAGAGGGTGTGGGCTCAAAGGATTATGCTAAATTGAGACAAATATTAAACAGCTTGTGTTGTGTTCTTATCGGTTCGATGGTTACTATAAGTACTTCATTATTTGAGAAATACTTGTGCAATGTTCATTTGTCAAACTTTAAAAATCTATGAGTAAGTTAAAACTAATCAATCAAACAAATTGGCTATTGTCTCTATTAAGCCAATTGACACAGTTACAATCGATAAAAAAAATTATATATCAGAAAAGGGCTCATATTGCATATTTGTTGTTGTGCTCAACCCACTCATTCGATTAGACACTCGCCAGCTCACATTGTGCCACCTTATCTGCCCACTTGCTGTCACCACGGTGGGTTGCCCATCACTGCACGCTCGCGCTCTCACTACCTCCTCGACATCCACTCAACACCCTCGTCATGCCCTTGAAATCGTCGACTCTTCGTGACACGCGTCAAGCGCCCTCGACTCGGTGGGCTGCCATGTCCTCACGAATGAGAGGTGTCGAGCCCCCCTCTCTATGGTCTCTACGTGCGTCTAGAGTTCGAGCCCGGTTTTGCAGGCAGTAAGTAAAGTTACAAATTACCAAATTAGACCTTTAATAAGCAACACCCACCAAGCTACATGGTCTAGAAAGCAGCTCACCACCACTACTAGACAATCCCTTATCACAGACGGTTCGAAACCGTCATCACAGACGGTTTTTCGAACCGTCTGTACTAAAGTGTCAGTGATGAGAAAGAGTCATCACAGACGGTTTTCCAACCGTCTATGAAAAAGCTCATCACAGACGGTTCTAACTTAGCACCGTCTGTGATAAAGGACCATGAGAGACAGTTCCAAAGTGAAATCGTCTGTCATGAGGGAATTATCACAGATGGTTTTTGGATAAAATCGTCTGTGATGATTACCTCATGACAGACGGTTCCACTTTGGAACTGTCTCTGATGGTCCTATATCACAGACGGTTCTAAATTAGAAATGTCTGTGATGTTGATTTTGTATTTTTTACTAAATTTCTATTTATTGGCTAGCCTCAAGAAATGCTAGCTATGCCCTCTGAAACAAAAGACAGTACACAGCATCACGAGCATATTATAATTAATGACATACATTTAAAAAATATTGATCTCCAATCACATGTTACACAACCTGCATCGCATCCATTTCATAAATGAACTCAGATCGCACATTACAACGTAAGTACAACCCATCCATTTCAGAAATGAACTGACATATATACTAACTAATGGGATTCAGAAGTACAAATGACAAATTCACAGCAAAAGGCTGACAAATTAATATGAATGCATGGTTAACAAATTCACAACTCATCAGTTCAGCCCTGAGTAGCATCTGCCCTTTGGATCTAACACCTCACTCATGAATAAGGAACAGAGGTTTCCTCGAATACTTAGGAGGTCAGCCTGTTCCAATGCAAATTTAGTGCATTGCCAAGCCTGTCGATGAGAAGAGTTAAGTCCAGCGTGTATATAAATTCATAAGTGGAGACAATTGTTACAAGATCGACAAACCTGTATGTCATTTATCCTCTCTAAACCAACGAGGAGTGCCATGTTGTGGCAAACGTAGAATCCACATTGGTCAGTGGCCTTCGGCTGCTGGTGGCACTGCCAAAAACTAATAGGTTAATTAGTTCTGAAGGTATTATTATGGAGTGTGAAGGATTAATGCGTACTATTAGATACCGGATAGTCAAAAGTATGCTTTAGAGTGGCTGGGTTCTTCTTGTGTGGCCCTCCGCGATATTTGTAGACACCGAACGACGTTTCGAGTAAATGTATGATAGGCTTCAAGTCGTGGCTGCCGCCCTTTTTGGAATCAAGGTAAATTACCTGGTTCTTTCTTGGTATAAGTACGAGTAGAACCTAATGATACCTACACCGGTATGTCGTCATGGTCAGAAGTGCGATATATAGACAAATAAAAAAGTATAGCATCTGGACGAAGCACGTAGCCCGGGTTGTGGGGTAAAAGTATGAATTTTTTGTCTGAATGAGCCAGCATTAGTTTTTCCACGTATTCGTGGACGACTTGTTTATTTTCATCCATAGTTTGCTTGGACACCATGTGTGGGTCGACGAAACCCACCGGTTCTTCTCTTGCTCTTGCTTGCAAGATCATATATCTACATATACAAAATCAAGGATTACATATATATATGATATTTATCAGTGCGATAGAAATGTAGACGGTGATTACACACACTTACAGTGTCCAGCATCTTATGAGTGAGGCGTCAAGCACTCTAAGGTTGTACAGATCGAACAAATCAGAGAAGCCGACCACAAAGATGCCATCTAAATACTGGTGTAAGAAATGCTCCTCCTTGAAGCTTACCGAGATACTCGATGTTCGTTGTGCCACCGGTTTGTTGGCTTGTTGCATGCACCAATCTTGCAATCGTTCGCAGTCTAACGTAAGCGTCTTCTTGTGCTGATTCGTTACGAACGGCTGCCCCAGCTCAAATTGCCGCACCAACGAGGCAAACGGAATGTCACGGGCTGATCTGGTACCTTTTGATTTGCCCTTGTCTCCCCTCCCCTTCTACCAAATATATTCTTCACAGGAGATGATTGGGCCCGAACTGTAGTAACGGTATGCTCCTGACGGGACACGGTAGCTGATTTTGTAGGCTCCTTCCGTTGATCACATGGCTCCGGTAGTGCTAGTAGCATCGATGCTCCTAGTTGGGAGTCGAAGAAGATGTCTTTCTTGGGCCACTGGATGAATGTGCTGATGGCATCCCCTAGTGTGACGATCTCATCGTTTGGAGGCATCTGCAGTGTGACGGTCTTGAAAATTTCATGTACACCGTTGACTTGGATTTTCGCGTAGCCTGGCTGTAAAGAATGACCGTGAATAAACGCCCCTACGCTGGATGATTACGCTTGTCCCCAAGCAGCTTGTATGGGAACAGAGTCGTTGGCAAGCCTCACTTGTAGATTGCACGGCGTGGGCACCTACATAAGGGTACACAAGTAATTAGCTAACACATCCAACAGGTCTATGTAAGAAGTATTGTAGGCATCTTACCCGGGTGTCATCAGGAGGAAATCTGGCTTCATCTACATCCGTCTCAAGGGCAGACGCGCAGCTGCTCGGACGGTTGGTTGGGCTGAACTGCACCGGTGCTTCTTAGGCTTGCTGGTTCCGTGCTTGCCTCCCCGCAGCCACACTTTGCTCCATCCGTTCCTCAAGGCTTCGTAGCTTATCTTTGAACTGCGCTTTGAGCCTTTCCTCAACCCTTTCCTCAATCAAGGCCACGAGCCGTTCCTCACGCTCGGCTTTTCTTCTCTTCCTACTCCGATACGTGTTCGAGTCATGTGGGAATCCCATTTTCCAGGGAACGAAAACACCTAGTCCTCGTGTGCAACCCAGGTGCTCCTTGTTTCCCAAGGCTGTGGAGAGTATATCTTTCTCTCTATTCGAAGTGAAAGAGCCCTGGGAAGATTCCGTGCTCAACGATATTAGGCGTTAGGACACTTCCTCATCAGCGGGGTTTCCAAAGGACACGCCGCCCGAAGATGTGGGACGTGACATCGCTCTTACCCAGTTTCGGGCACGCGGGTCCACAATCGAGGCAAACAGCAGTGCGACCTCCTTCTGGATTGTCGCGTCGTCCTCCCTCATCCATTGTGCGATCTTGCCCGCGTACCCTGTTGAGCCGAGTCTGTGTGGGTGGTTGTTTTTTGATTGGAAGGTCTTGTGCGCTGCACTTGCATGCGCGAACTCTTCTGTCGTCTTCAACTCAACAAATTGTTCCCATACGTCTTCAGAGATGAACCGTACTTTTGGAACGGAGTCATTTCCTTATTCATGTAATTAATGAAGAGGACGCTCTTGAAGTTCTTCTATGCCTTTCCCGCCACTAGCAACGCGTATCGTCGCGGTGCAGCCATGGCGTCTTGTGGAAGTTCAAACGACGCGAATATTTCAGTCACAAGGTTATCGCGCTCCTGCTCTGTCAGCGTCTTCCATGATGGGTAGGTGATGGGGACCCTTTCACGCCCAACGATCCCGCACATAGTCCGAAAAGCTACCATAGCCTTTGGAGGCGCAGTAGGGGCCCCATCATGCGGATTGACCGCCGTGATGGTGTATCGGCTCTAAGGCCTTTTACTAAGCCCTCTTGGACCGCGCCTCTTTCCTTCCACGTTGGGCGCATCATCAGATCCATTTGACGGCGAGGATTAAGGGGATGCCATCTTGTACGATGCAACGTTAAGAGTAGATAAGTTAAGAGAAGCAAATTTCAATTAAGAGTAGGTAAGTTAAGAGAAGCTAAACTATCAATTAAGCAAATGTGGACTAGTAGGTAAGTTCAAATGAATTTTAAGAATGTTGTGCTAATTCCGTATAACAAAATAATCACAAGATAAATCATATTATGAATGCTCTGTCATTCATACAAAGAATCATGTCTCCCACAACAATATGAAGGCAATTCGTATTATGTTGCTCTCAGATTTTAGATTCCGTTTGAAGATTACAAATCTTCAACCTCAATCACGAATGGGCAAAACAATTCGTTGAGTGAATAAGGCCTTAAACCCTTACCACCTTAACATGACGCGCAATAAGAATATACAACAAGATTGACTGTTATTAAAGTCCTAAATGATAAATTAAATTCAGAACAATATGTATCTAGATTAGTATACGAATGACATATGAACCAAATCACTAGCGGTAATCAGCCAACAGTACGAGCAATTGCACCAATAGACAGATTAAGCACTAGCAGTTGATAACTTTTACCAATAAGATTAAAGCACATCCGAACAAGCAAATGATGGGTATATTATAGACAATAACCACAAATAAGCAAAACTGAACTGAATAAATTTTCAGACTTTCAGATAGTCCATGTATCAAGACTTGTAAAGCATGTAAGTCTATCAGTTGAAGACCTTATTCATAAAATAAATTGTCAATATCATTATATACCCTAGTATCATCACAGAGCAATCTCAAACCCAAAGCCAGCAAAGTGAACTATACTCACAATCGGAATAGCACGGGGGAGGGAGGAGGGCACAGGGGAGTGTAGACAAGACCCACGGGGAGGGGAGGATGGCGCGCCGAGGGGAGGGCACGGGAGGGGAGGAGGGCACCACCGAGGGGAGGGTGCGACCAGGGGAGGCACGGGGGGGGAGGAGGGCACCACCGAGGGGAGGGCACGGGGAGGAGAGGGTGCCGCCGAGGAGAGGGCATGGGGAGGGGAGGAGGGCACCACCGAGGGGAGGCGTGGCGGAGGGAGGGCACGGGAGGGAGGAGGCGCCGCCGAGGGGAGGGCACGGGGAGGAGAGGGCACGGGGGAGGGGAGGAGGGCTCCACCGAGGGGGGAGGGCGCGGCGGAGGGGGAGGGCACGGGGGAGGGAGGAGGGCGCCGCCGAGGGGGAGGGCACGTGGGAGGGGAGGAGAGCTAGCTAGCTAGGTTTGCAAACTGAGTTAATTTGGGACATAGCGCGGCAAGAGGCATATAGTGCGCACGACAGCCCCATGCTGCACACGGCAGGGCCATCCCAGACGGTTCTGGCCTCTAACCGTCCGGGAAAAGTGGATCATCCCAAACGGTTCTAGCCTAGAACCGGCTGGGACGAATTTATCCCAGACGGTTCAATCCACAACCGTCTGAGATGAGACACTTCCCAGACGGTTCAATCCACAACCGTCTGGGATGAGACACTTCCCAAACAGTTCAATCCCAGAACCGTCTGGGATGAGCCACTTTTTCCTTAATATAGTTATAATACATACATCTCATTTATTATAATACATACAACTGATTAATTACAATTATTGCACATCTCATGACAACTCCATTTGCTTATTCTTTTTGTGCAAAAATTAGCCCTTCGTGATGATCAACACGTCTGTAGATGGCTTCCTCAGGTTGGTTTTCCTGGGTTGTGACGTCGGTACCAATAGGAGGCAACTCGTCAAACTGATTGTATTCTTCTTCATCTACCACATTGTCGACTCTGACAATCCTCCTTTTTCCCTGAAGAACAACGTGGCGCTGCTTGTTAGATGGGTCGGTTACGTAGAAGATATGAACAACTTGGTTAGCGAGAACAAATGGTTCGTCTTGGTATCCAACACGTTCAAGGTCCACGCCAGACTCGTGCTTTGTCAACCTTCACGTCTTTGCAGTTAACCCAACGGCACCGAAATAAGGGGATCTTGAAAAGTAAGTAGTCGAGCTCCCAAATTTCTTCAATGAACCCATAGTACGATCTCCTCGTTGATCCAACGGTATTCAGCACATCATGCGAACACCGCTATTCTGGTTTATGCTCTTCATGTCCTGATCTCTCGTGTAAAATTTGTACCCATTTAAGTCGTATCTTTCCATGTTACGACCATAAATGCTGGTCCTTTTGCCAAGCATGTTAGTGTATGACCTGATGAGCTTGCAGTGATGGGTTGTTGCTCCTTGAACCATCTGTTGAACTGAAGGTTATGCTGTCTGATGATCCAGTACTCTGGCCGCGTCGGGTTCTCTTGCCGTAGCCAGTTCTTGTGCTCACCGATATATGAGGCCACAACAGCCATGTATTGCAAAACTATAAAATGGGCTTGAGCGCACGCAACTGGATCAGGCGTGATTGCTTTCCTTCCTATGGTCCCGAGGCCCTAGAGCCTCCCCTCATGGCGGGACCGAGGCACACCTATCGGTTCGACCCGAGCCATGTAGTCCACACAGAATTCGACCATCTCTTCGGTTGCATAACCTTCGATAATGCTACCCTCCAGTCGAGATCGATTCCGTACGTACGACTTGAGAACTCCCATATACCTCTCGAACGGGTACATGCTACGTAGGAACACAGGCCCGCACATCTTTATCTCTCTCACAAGGTGAACAATGAGATGGACCATGATATCAAAAAACGATGGAGGGAAATACATCTCAAGATTACATAGAGTCATTACCACCTCGCCGTGCAGAGCATCGAATCCTTCGGGGTTGATGACCTTTTGAGCAATTGTGTCATAAGCACATGGCAATCATGGGACTTCATGCTAGTTAAACTCAAATCTTGCATCGAAACAAGTCTCTTCAGGTTGGACGAGTAACCAGACGGAACTTTCACACCATGCAAGTACTGGTACAGTTCGGTTCTCTCGACCTTGGACAGAGTGTAACAAGCAGGTTCACAGTATATTTGCTCTTTATCGGTCTCCTTTGGTGCTAACTTAGGTCTGATGCCCATATGGACCAAGTCAAGCCGTGCGTTGATACCGTCCTTTGTTTTGCCCTTAATATTCAGTGAGAGACCAATCAAGCTATCACAGACATTCTTCTCTGCGTGCATCACGTCGACGCAGTGCCGAACTTCTAAGTGCTCCCAATAAGGTAGGTCCCAAAATATTGATCTCTTCTTCCACATGGTCTTAACACGGGTCCTTAATTTACTTCCCTTTCCAAATGCAACATCAAAGTTCTTAACCATATCATGAATGTATGTCCCGCTTAAAGGCGTTGGAGCTAAACCATCTTCGGTCGTACTGTCAAATTGTTTCTTCATCTTGCGGTATGGGTGATTCCTCCGAAGGAACTTACGGTGACGCATGTACACGGTTTTGCGCGAGTGATTAAGCCACACACTATTAGTATCATCCAAACAGTGAGTACATGCTTTGGCTCCTTTTGTACTCTGTCCCGATAGGTTAGCAAGGGTAGGATAATCATTTATAGTGCAGAACAATAGGCAGCGCAAAGTGAAATACTCTCGTTTGTGAGCATCCCATACCTGCACCCCAGGAGCCCACAACGTCTTCAGATCTTCCACCAATGGTGCTAGGTACACATCAATATCGTTTCCAGGCTGCTTCGGGCCTTGGATGAGTATAGACATCAATATGTACTTCCACTTCATACACAACCAAGGAGGAAGGTTGTACACACAAAGATTCACTGGTCAAGTGCTATGACGACTGCTTATATTGCCGAAAGGATTCATTCCATCCGTGCTCAACCCTAACCTGATGTTCCTCGGATCCGCTGCCAATTCTTGAAACCTCCTATCGATGTTTCTCCACTGTGTGGAATCAGCAGGGTGCCTAGTCATTCCATCATTCTTACGCTCCTCCGAGTGCCACCGAAGCAATTTTGCCTCTTTTGGGTTTGCAAACAAACGCTTCAACCGGGGAATTATAGGCAGATACCACGCCACCTTAGCAGGAGATCCTTTCTTCAACTCCATGCCCTCGTCGTCGTCGTCCGATCTACCTTTACGCTTGTACCGGGATGCGTTGCACACTGGACATACATGCAAGCTTACGTACACTTTGCGATAGAGGATACAACCATTCGGACATGCATGTATTCTTTTTACTTCCATTCCCAAGGGACAGAGAACCTTTTTGACTTTGTAGGTGCTTGTCGGCAACACGTTTACCTCCGGAAGCATATCCGCTAACAGACTTAACAGCGCCGTGAAACTCCTGTCGGACCAACCATTGCTTGCCTTTAATTTCAGTAGCTCCAGCATGGATGACAAACTTGTGTATTTCGACTTGCAACCCGAGAACAAAGGTTTTTCTGAGTTGTCCATCAAGCCTCGGAATTTTATGTACTCCCACTCATCATGGCTCCCTTCTGCATCCCGTAGCATCTGATCCAGATTGTCATCATGAAACCTATCCTCATCCAAAGCACAGTCGATATCATCCGGAGTATCGTTGACGTCATTGACAATATCCAGAGTATCGTTGCCTTCATCGACGATGGTAGTACTACTTGGTCCTTGCATAATCTGCTCTTCACCGTGGCTGGTCCAACATGTATACCCATTTTTGAAGCCCTTCAGAATCAAGTGTGCTTCGATCCGCGCTAGGTTTCAAAACATCCTCAGATTCTCGCAGTCAATGCATGGACAAGGCATAAATTCCACCCTCTTGTTCAACATATGTTCCTCTGCAGCTCTTCTAAAAGCGGAGACACCATTAATGTACTTGGCGCTCGCACGGTTCTCAGTGTACATCCAACTTCGGTCCATCTGAAAGAACGAATGGACATGTAAACATATGCATGTAAAGCTACATCCATATGTGTAAGCTACACAAAGCTATAGCAAATGTATGTACTTCACATCACAGAGAACAAATGTATCTACAACAAACTAGATCTAGAAATTAACCAGCTTCATTTCCCTCTTTACCAAGCTACATCTTAAATATAACGCAAATTTGAACCAATTTCTACTTTACATCACAGTGAATAGATGTATCTACACCAAGCTAGATCTACAAATTAACCAGCGGTCTAAAAACCGTCTGCGATTACGTCATCGCAGACAATTTTGACTACAAACCGTCTGTGATGTTCCTTCCCAAGACAGCGCCGTTCATCGCTTCGTCTTCTCGCCAAGGAGTTCGATCATATCGCTTCGTCTTCCAAGACAAGCGCGCAATGTTTCGAGTTGATCGGTTCATCTTCCGAAGAATTAAATTAACCGTCTGTTCCAAGACAGACATGCAGTGTTTCGAGTTGACGCTTCATCTTTCGAAGATCATTAAACCATCTGATCAAATTCCCGTAGCGCTGGAGTCCAATGTACCTATAAGTACTCGACCATCAATCGCATTCCGCAGAGATCATCGCCACCATGAGCACCTCATCAAACAACTCCGACACCCCACCGAATCCTCCTTCATCACCATCGTCGACTTACCATCCGCCGCCACCGCCACCGTCGACTTCGCCTCCTCGTCCTCTGCGGCCTCTGCGGGAATGGTTGCGGCGCAACTGCGGCGCCATATCCTTGAATCCAACGGCTGCGGCTTATCGTGGGTGATCCCCTCCGCCGGCCACCTCTAGGCACTACTCCGTCCGCCTCAACCGTCGGAAAGAAGCGTCCGACGTCGCCAATAGTCATCTCCTCCTCCGACGACGAAAGCTACGACTCGTCGAAGGGCTACCGTCATGTAAAAGCCTCAAAATTAATAAAATAAATAAAAGTGAATTAAAAAGTCTTTTGTGTACTATTTCTGAATTTTTTGGAATTAATGAAAATTCTTTTGGCTTTTCTCAAATAGAAGAAAGTGAATTAAAGGATATAGTAAAATGGTAAAAGTAAAAAGTAAAACTATCAAGTCAGAAAAAATCTACAAAAGTCATAATAAAAATCTTAGGGCTCTCTACAGCCAGATTAAGGCGGTGGAAGACCTAGATCAATTAAAATATTATTTAATCAAAGCAAATCCTGTAAAAGAAAAATTAGTGCAGAAGGTAAAAGAATTTTGTAGAATTCTCAGGAAGCTATCCTGAGTTGAGATTTTTATTCTGCCAACATCAGTACATTACCTACCTCCTTCAAAAATATCAAAAATTTACTGATTAATTTTATAATTTTAAAAATTCAAAAACCGTGAAGAAATAAATTGGAAAATAGTAATGTCAGAATTTTTAAACATTTAGTATTAAGAAATAAAATATGAAAATTTTAAATAAGGTGTAAAATACCATTTCACACTCTTTTAAAAATATTTATAAAATATTAACTTCATTTCGGTCATCAATTAAATGAAAAACCGAATGGGCAGAAAAGTAAAAGCTATATTGTCAGAATTATTTAAAATTATACAAATAGCATAAAAAGGTGAAATTTTTACTGGAATCTGGTAGTTACCTTTCTGACCCATGGTAAGATTTGTATAAAATCTTTAGACAGTTTGACCATCGAATTTTCCGTTTCCATCCCGTTCTGTCTAGAACCTGGCCGAATTCTCTCTTTTTCGGTCACTGCCATGTGGGCCCGGCCAGGCAGCCAGCCAGCTCGTGTGCCAGTCACTGCCACCTCGCCCCCATGCGTCAGTGTCACTCCCGCGAGTTCTTCTCCCTCTCTCTGTTCTCTCTCGCGCCAGCTCACGCTCTCCAGATCTCTCTCTCGCCCTGTGCTGCCGAACCGACTCCACGACCGTATATAAGCGTCACCCATCGTCGCAGCCAGCCAGCTCTTTCCCTGGTTGCCTCATTTCGCCGCCATTTCCGCTCGTCGTCCCCAACTCCGATGAAAACCGAAGAAAGGGGAAAAACCACCGTTTCGCCCCCTCAACCAACTTCCCCTCAATCCACCCGAGCCGAAGCATCCTCGCATTGCCAGTAGTCATTCTCCACCCTCAGCTTGAACCCTTCTTCTCCGACAAGCCTCCGCGACGAGCTTTTTCTTCCGCCACCACCGCGCACGATGAGAACACCTCTCTGGGCACTCTTTCTTTTGAACAAGTAGCAAAATAGGTCCCTCGTGATGCACTGATGCTGCTGTTAGTGATCTTCAAGCACGGGAAGCCTCCATTTCGCAGTATCACCGCTGGCCATGTCCGCCGCCGCCCCCTTTCGGTGGCACGCCGCCTTCGGCCACCTCCGGCCGAACCACCACCACCCTCATGTGCGCACAGACACCCTGAAGGCTTGGGTGGAATCCATTCTTCCTCTCCGGCGGTGAATCGCTGTCGGCGAGCTTTGCCCGCAGCCGCCGCTGCACCCCGCCGGTGGAACCCCCTTTCTCGGCCACCTTCGGCCGCCGCGAGTCCTCCCATGGGTGCGCGCGAACGAGCTGATGCTCAAGGTGAATCCCATTCCGCCGCTCCGGTGCTAGTTCGCCGCCCTTGCTCTGAGTCGCTGTCGAGTGGGCCCGAGCTGTCAGTTGCGTGCGCCAAGCGCTATACCTACGCCACGACTCGTGGGCCCGATCGGTCACCACTCGCTCACAGTGTCACCGCTGCGCGAACCCCACCGCCACCGCGAGCGTTGCGCGACGCTCGAGTCACCGCTAAGCGGGACCCGTTCGTCAGCCGCACACGCTGCGTGGCCCCGCGGGCCCGCACGTAGCCGCGCTGCGCATGAAGCCAGCCGCTGCCATGTGGACCCTGGTTGTTAGTGTCTCGGCCCGGCACCAACCCGAAAGGGGAAAGCGTGTTTTCCTCGTGAAAGCGTACTTTCCGTTTTCGGCATATTTCTAATTTTCTGTATTTTGCAAAACCTAGATTATTCAATAGCTTATATCTTGCACATTTTAAATCTAAATTTGATGAAATAAATTTATAAATTCATGATAAATAATTTAGATTCAGAATATGTGAAAATATTTTGCAATTGAATTTTATTTAAATTTTGAATTCAAATTTAAGGAAAGAATTAGAAATTTGTCATACATGGAATTTTTGCAAATGACCACCAAATTTAGTAAAATAAATTTTCCTAGACTCCTTGTCACCTGAGGAACCAAAATATGTAAAAATACTTAGGGTTTGTTATAAGAAAAATTTAAGTTGTTAAATATGTCATGAAATGGTGCAATAATGATCTAAGTAAATTAAATCTTTTAAATTGCAAATAAGAACAAATAATCCCTACAACCATTTCTGAATTGTGAAATTATTTTATTTGAATATTTCCATCTAATTTCTTTTTGGCCCTATTAAAATTTGGTATTTGCTATATGTTGCCAAACGACGTGTAGAACCCGACGAGCCTGATATAGTTGAAGATCAAGAATTCGACGTCGAGGAGAATCAGCAAGGCAAACACCCCCTTTGATCATATTGATTCCAGTTTTATAAATGCTTTCATTAAATGTTTTACTGCATACTTTATTTTTATTATAGTCTGCTATATTACGGGTATTGGTAGTTGTACCTGTAGCTACATAGAACTTCCTTGATAAGTATGAAATTGTGAACCTTGATAACCCTAGAATAGCGTATACATTATTTGATGTCAATTTGGGTTACTCACATATAGTATCTTGCTTAGCCATGCTCAAATGAACTTAAAATTTTGATATAGTTAAAAATGTTGGATATGACATTTAATGGGTATGACCTTTCTTATGGTTGGTATTTTGGATAAAAAATGAAAATAAAACTATGGTTTAGATGCGGGCAATTATTGGCAAAAGCTGGGAGTGCATGTCTTTGCACGTAGTGTAGGGGGAGATTATTGCCCGTATCGAGTTAAGGACCGAACTATGGGTTGTTTTCAGACCAAGAATTATCATACAACCACAAGTGCTGGTATGAGACAGTTCTAACTTATTAAGTTATTTAAAAATGGCTTTGCACTTGGAAGGCCGGAGTAGTACGAGCTGTTTCTTAATGAATTGCTTGACGGGACGTCCACACCGAGGTGATCATGGAATAAACGTCTACCCATATAACGGTGTACGCCATACTGTGGGGAGTTCCATTATTTCTATGCTCTGAGTTCTTCCACCACAGAATGGGTTTATCGTCACCGTGCTGGTGCAAAGTAAGGATTAAATAATGTAACAGTTATAACATGACTCTCTGCGGCACACCAAAGGAAGTGTGCAAATATCGATTGCTCAAAGAGTCAGTCATGTCTTATGGGGAAGCTGTATACCTCTGCAGAGTGTAAAACTAATCGATTAGCCGCGCCCGCAGTAATGGGCACTTGGTAAAGTTATCACATAGTTAGCAGTTTTTATTTTCATAAATTCTGGATTGTACTGTGTGTCAGTGGAAATGGTTCTTGAATATGGTCATTATACCCAGGTTCAAAATTTCATTTACTCGCACTTACATACTGTCATTTCATTTAATCTGCTCTTAAGCAAATTTTATTACAATTTATTATTCTGTATTCACCATTCAAACTGGCTTTCTGCAAATTAACCATAATAGCCTTTCTATTGAAATGACCTGCATGTATTATAGGATTTGTAAAAGTCTTGCAAGTACGTAAGTACTCAACTTGCCTATGTTGATGTTTTTAGGTGAAGAATCAGATTACCTCAACGACTCATACGTTGATACAGGCTTTGGGGAATTTAACGATGAATTTTTCTAAGGTTTTACCTTGTCAGTTGCCTGTGGGACAATGGGTTAAAAAGGCATACTACAAGAAGTTGTCTCCACTGCAGTTTTACTTTTGGTATTGTAAAAATATTATGTAACCTTACTTCCGCTGTGTAATAAAGCTTGTGTATGACTGTGATATAAATTTGTATTTGTGCGTACTAGCTACTGATCATGGGACTAGTACTGTATGCACATGGTACCCATTGTTGGTAATCGTTACCAAAAATAGGGGCCTTACACGTGATGGCTGGGAGCTAGAGGATGACCCAGATAGAGCCGGGCCGAGCGTGGACCCCGACGGTCGCATTGACGTCTCCGACTCCGACGACGACGAGGACTAGATGTAGGCTAGCGACTAAGTAGTATTTTGCAGTAGTATTTTGGTGGGAAACTTTTGTACATAGCACTCTGTTTATGCTTATGCTTATATATATATAGCATGATATTTTCAATGTTTGCTCTGAACGATTCACAGACGGTTTATGGATAAAAACGTCTATGATATGGTGATAGTCACTAACGGTTTCATTCACAAACCGTCTGTGAAGTTCTTGCTTTCATCACAGATGGTTTGTGGTTGAAACCGTTTGAGATGTATGGTACATCGCAGACGGTTCCAATTACAAACCGTTTGTGATGAAAGCAATAACTTCACAGACGGTTTGTGGATGAAATCGTCTGTAATGATCCAATATAGCAGACGGTTTCATCGACAAACCGTCTGGGATGTGACTGAAACATATCAGAAACGGTTTTCGTAAAAAACAGTCAGTGATGACGTGTCTAATATAACACCTTTTGTAGTAGTGCACCCAACAAAGTTTTTTCTTCCTCCGCCGTGCCCAGGCATGTGTGCATTTGCTACCGCTATGTCAAAAACTGAACGCTAGTGCTAAAGATGGTACTTATGGACCGGTGGCCAGAAGGTGGGTTCGAGCCTAATGGAGCCTCATGTTAGCCACGCCCCTAGCTTCATTTGTTGGAGTTGAAATTGATCACTCAACTCCTCTCTTTCTCATTCAAGATGTTAGCTACGCCCTAGCTTCAATTGTTGGAATTAAATTTGATCACTCAACTCCTCTCTTTCTCATTCAAGATGTATACACAAGCATATTTGATAAATACACGTAACACGTGTATGAGAATGGATGGATTCACTCCAAAACAACTCCACGCATACAACTTGACAAGCACTACTAGAATTCCATAATTTCCCTAGCATGTAAAATCGTTCCCTCAACTATCATAACTATTTTGTTTTAAAATTTGTACTAAGACAAGTCTTGAACTTTTTGCTAGCTAGATCTCAAACTCAAGACATACGGCTATGATACTATCTATATAAGTACCATGAATCAACTAGTTTACATAAAAACTAAAGCTATCAAGAAAAGATAGGAAAGCCAATCGTGCTTCAACAGAATATTCGACCTAATCTTCTCTGGGCAGCTTTTTTTTCTCCCTCTGTTTTTTTGAAATCTTCTCGGCTTAGCTTCTTGCCCCTTAAGCATGTTCTTCTCTGGCAGTCGCTGTTGGCACATCCATGTACACATCGTTTGCCCAATGATTGCCTATTGATGACCTAATAACACATGGCATGTGGAAGATTAATGCCAGGATAAAAACCTTCTATGCACAGAACTGTTGTAAAATGATGACGGTGGATGTAAATTAATCACAATGCAACGATCAAATAGCCGAAATTATCAAAAAGAACATACATGAAATAGGGAGTCAAAACTCTTTTTTCTTTTATTATATTGATTCTCTCGTACAAAGGAGTGCCATATTTATAGTGAAAACCTAGTAGAGATAGATTCGAATTTGCCACAAAAAGATAGAGTTCAATCATATCTCAATAAACAGGATCAAGAGTCTGGTTCTCAACCAGAACAGGTCAATATATATATACTGTGCACGGTTCTCCCGTTAGACAACCATGGCTGCGTAAGTGCATATAACTGAGAGGGTGACCGGCGGGTCCAACAGGCCAGGCCAGGCTAATGAAACATACCTAAGTGCACACATCTTGCTATCTTTACACTGATATATATACACACACTTACTGTGCACGGTTCTCCGGTTAGTCAACCATGGCTGCGTAACTGCATATAGCTGAGAGGCTGACCGGCGGGTCCAATAGTCCAGGCCAGTCTAATAAAACATACGTAAGTGCACACATCTTGCTATCTTTACACTGCACTATATATAGGCCACACTTGTACTCCCATAGCTTACACACTACTACACGTTTATACATCACAATCGATTCTTTTTTATCATCACAGTCGGTTCTGATGGTGACACAAAGCGATTAGACAGAGATGAGACGCTGCTATTACAGTCGGTTCTTGCCCGATAGAGATGAGTGCCTCATCTCTATCGGTTCTTACAAAGAACCGATAGAGATGACCACATTGTCTCTATCATTTTCTTGTGAGAACCGATAGAGATGAAGGGGTGTGGTGTGCTATTTTCCTATTCACTCTCCAATCAGCACATATCTCACACAATATACACATATCACATTCATACAGCAATTGTAGAAAACATATCACATTCACAGAACACGAACACTTTGTTACAACAAACACATATCACATTCGTTGTCTCTCGAACGGGAGACGTAGGTTCCGCAGCCTAAACTCTAACATGTGTTGACATAAAGGACAAAAGTAATATGCAATTACAATGGAAATAACAGACTAAATTAACAAAGTCAAAAGAGATACAATCATGCAAAACACTGTCAGAAGGGAGCAGGAGATACAAAACCCTGTTAGATAATTGTGTTTCTTTACTTGGCATACAGACTTGTGTGATGTGTCTATCTAATAACTCTTAACTGGTCATACAGACTCTACCACCCACCTGTTTTTCATCAAAAGCATGGAAACTCTCTAACTATGCTAACAGAAGCACGAAATTTGAAACAATCATGCAAAATCATGCTGTAGCTAAAAATGACTTTTAGTACCATAGTAGAACAGTGTCCTCACTTTCAGATTCAGAGTAAAGCCCACATTTTCACATTCAGAGTAAAAGTCCTCTTGTTCAAATTCAAAGTAAATTTTAGCTGAACATGTGTTTTAGTATGGCCATGCATATCAAGACATTCTGCAGCTTCTGGCCTTTTTCACAATACATGTGTTTTGCAAAGCTGTCTTACTGCACAATATATGTTGGTGACTGGCAATGGATAAGTTTCAAAGCAGAAAAGGGTTCGCTACTGCATTTACTTTTTTATATACGGGCAAAAACTCTGTTAGCCATCTTGTTAATGCTCGGATCAAAGCTTAAGACGTACATAATTGTGTGTCTTTACTGGACATTTGTACATGCTAAATGCAGGACTAAGTCGAACATCCACTACCAGTCATGCACTTAGGTTAAACCTCAAATGGTGAGAAAATTTTGCATTTACATGTAAGCAAAAATCAAGGCTTTGCATTTGGTAGCTTGCTAGCCTAACACCAAGCCATCAGACAAAGAAGACAGAGATTCCTTGTGATGAATATAATTCAATGAAAGTGTAGCATCTGCAGACTGAGAACACGCTGTGATAAAGCTGATACTTCATATGATTAACAGTCCAGAAATTTTCGTGAGTTGCATAGAAGTTATATTAAAATCAAATAAATGTGCTATTTCTATCTTCCTTGACTAACATTCTGCAAATCTTCATGATTTTGGAACAAACTAAACTGAACCATGTGTTACACATTATAAGACCAACATCTACATAATACAAAATAGCAAAAAAAGAAAGCTATGAAAATGGTGCCCAAACCTTAGGATAGAGTGGATGAGCACCCCACTATTACAAACGAAACTCCTGTGGTAATTACAATGAGTGGATGAGCACCCAACTAAAGGCAATCGCAATATTTCCAGAAAGCAAGATCGACCAAGGCTAGCACCTGAAAAGGGGCAAAACATAATTGTTGCGACCAGACTCAACCATTCGAGCAAATATTATGGAAGATATAGCTGTAGGGTGTAGTTGCAGAAGTTGAAGCTGTAAATGTTCGACAAAAAGATAGCAGAAGAAGAATTGAAGAAAATCTAAAAGCTACTTTTTTACCAATCTGATAGACTGACATCACATGCTTACTTCCAGTACCATATGATCTGGAGGTTGAGTTATTTGTAAAAATGATAAGCAAGAAAACGGATAATAAATCGGTGCACATCAATTAAGTCATGGCTTGTTTACAGCAAAATTTTGTAATGTAGCAGACTCTATAACAAGATTCAGTGGACGATCGAAGGTATGTCTTTCACGTTGGACAGAATCTGAGGTTTACAATAGTATTACCATATTCTGTCATTTGGTTGCAACCTACAATTCGCAACAACTCCGATAACAAATTTGAGATATTCCCCTGATATATCAGAAAGCTAATAAAATGCTTACGCAATAATGGTCGTAAATTTCAGTTTCTACTAATATTTTGCTCAACTCCAACCCGCTTAATTCTGACTGCTAATATTTTGCTGAAGTGCAAGAATCGAGAAAGGAGCCAATGAAACCATACCAAGAAGGCTTGATGTCCCAGACGGAGTCGTACTCGAGGGACAGGTTAGTTGAGGTACCCGTCCATGTCCTCCACCATGCCGTCCTCCCCGAAGAACGCCGCCGCACCGTCCTTTCACACCTTTTCTGTTTTTCTCTGTATTACTTATACCCAAAAACTTACAGGAATCAAAATCGGACCACAAGAAGCATCTCCAAATAGAAAAGTACCAATATCATAAGTGAGCTAGGGTTTACTGCAAATGGACTCAAGGTGAGCTAGGGTTTACCGCAAATCCTGACTTGGCGGTGGAGACCCGGCCTGCAGCGGCTTGGAGGGGTGCTGGTGGAGCGGGAGGCAGAGGGAGAACCATCGGCGGCGGCTTGGAGGCGACAACGCTTGGAGGGGCGGCTTGTAGGCAGCGGTTTGGAGACCTAGCTTGGAGACCCGGCGGTGGAGACCCGGCCTGTAGGCGGCAGCTTGGAGGAGCGCCGTTGGAGCGGGAGGCAGAGGAGACCCGGCGGCGGTGGCTTGGAGATGATGGCGCTTGGAGGGGTGGCGGCGGTGAAGGAAGCTGGGTCGATCGAGTGACCTCTGTCGACCGGACAATATATTTGTGTGTGTGGGGGGCTCTCTGTGTCGGTTTGTTCGGTGAACCGATTGCAATAACTTTATTAATTGTATCAGTTCTTTAGTGAAACCGATGGCAATAATAAGAGGCAGTCTTGAAGTGAAACCGATTGCAACTATACATTCATTTGTGTCGGTTTTCATATAAAAACCGATACAAATAATATCCTCATCTGTGTCGGTTTTTAACAAGAACCGATACAAATAATTTTATCATCTGTATCGGTTTCATATAAAAACCGATACAAATAATACCCTCATCTGTATCGGTTTGCAACAAGAACCGATACAACTAATTTCATCATCTGTATCGGTTTCATACAAAAACCGATACAAATAAGACCTCATCTGTGTCGGTTTTCAACAAGAACCGATACAAATAATATCCTCATCTGTGTCGGTTTTCAACAAGAACCGATACAAATAATATCCTCATCTGTGTCGGTTTTCAACAAGAACCGATACAAATAATATCCTCATTTGTGTCGGTTTTTAACAAGAATCGATACAAATAATTTAGTCATCTGTATCGGTTTCATATAAAACCGACACAAAATGGAAAATAACACTATCGCTTTTTACTGAAAAACCGACACAAATATTAGTGTCCCTATCGGTTTACAATGAAAAACCGACACAACATGCTACCAAAAAGTAATGTCCAAACATGTGTGTAGTAGTACTAAATGATGAAACTCATTGATTGGTGGCAATACTGACTGCAGTCATCTGAAGTTGGTTCAAGCTTTGATCATCTACTCTGAACTTATGAAGAAATGCATGTGTGGATGTGTATATCGAAACCGACAGTGATGTGTAATATAAAACATTTCCTCAACTTATATTATTGAATTTGGATTGCTTGGTGGTTAAGAACTTACACAAACCAATCTCTTACATTGTGTTTCCTTTTTTTCGCGAGGACTTGTATTGTCATATTTGAACCACAGGAAAACATCATCACTATCGGTTTTTGTAAAGACTGACACAAAATCAACATCACACGTCGGTTTTCTCTCAAAACCGACACAAATGATTACATATCACTATCGGTTTTGTATAAAAACCGACACAAATGTGTAATCATCACAATAGTGATGTCATGCGGTTATCACTATCGCTCTTTTCATAAAAGAATAGTGATGATCACGCGACATCACTATCGCTTTTTTTTCAAACCGATAGTGATGTATATATACATCACTATCGCTTTATAAAGAACCGATAGTGATGTGTATACGATCATCACTATCGCTTTTCTTGAACCGATAGTGATGACCGTCGCCCACATCACTATCATTTTTAGTTGAGAACCGACGCGATATGCTTAACGCTACATCACAATCACTTATAATCTCGTAACCGATAGTGATTATTACTAACACCCCTCCGAAGTTATCTATCACAATCGTTTTTTCTTAAAAACTTAAGAACCGACATAGATAAAACGATAGTGATGTGCCGTTCTGTAGTAGTGACATCACATCGCCCAAGCACAAGCTTGGCACGAGTTAAAGCAAACCATGTCGTCGTCTTCCTCGCCGGTGTCCGCCGTCTCGGGCTCAGCACACCCGCACGTAGTCGAGGACTGCCTCGGCATCGTGCAGCTCCTTAGCGACGGCACCGTGACGCGCCCCTCGGACTACTCCCGCGTTCCTCCCCCGGCGCACGTGCGCTACGACCTCCCTGTCCAGTGGAAGGATGTCGTCTACGACGACGCCTCCGGCCTTCGGCTCCGCATGTACAGGCCCACCGGTCTCGCTGATGGCGGCAAGAAGCTCCCGGTGATCGTGTACTTCCACGGCGGTGGCTTCTGCATCGCCAGCTTCGAGCTGCCCATCTTCCACGCCGGTGGCCTCCGGCTCGCCCACGATCTCCCGGCGATGGTGCTCTCTGCCGACTACCGCCTCGCCCCCGAGCACCGTCTCCCCGCGGCGCATGACGATGCGGAGGCCGTCTTCTCGTGGCTGCACGGGCAGGTTGTATCCGCCGCGGGCGCCGACCCTTGGCTCGCCGAGTCGGCAGATTTCGAACGAGTGTTCGTTTGCGGAGACTCTGCCGGCGGCAACATCTCGCACCACATCGCTGTGCGGTACGGATCGGGTGCACTCGGCCTTGGCCCGTTGCGGATCTCCGGGTGCATCCTGCTCTGGCCGTACTTTGGCGGCGAAAAGAGGACGGTGTCCGAGGCGACTTGCCCGGCCGACGTGTTCATGAACCTTGCGATGTCCGAACAGATGTGGCGGTTGGCGCTGCCGGTGGGGGCGACCAGGGACCATCCCGCGGCCAACCCGTTCGGACCGGAGAGCGTCCCGCTCGACATGGTCACCTTCCCGCCCATGCTCGTCGTCGACCCCGATCAGGACATGCTACATGATCGGATAGTAGACTACGTCACGAGGCTGACGGCGATGGCGAAGCCAATCGAGCTCGTCGAGTTCAAGGGGCAGGGCCATGCGTTCTTCGCCTTCGAGCCGTGGGGTGAGGCAGCGGACGAGTTGGTCCGAGTCATGAAGCGATTTTTATACGGTGGCGCACCGTCCAACTGAGCGTACAACTCGGCTAGTTTCCCTGGAATCTGGATTAGACCTGCCAACACTTCTGTACGATGTGTAAAAGTACAAACAATTTTCTCCTTGAAATAAATCTGGATTAGACCCCCATGTGGGTCGGACGGAATAAGTGTATCTATCTGTATGCCAAGACCAAGATCGTCAAAGACCAAACTGTCAACTCATATTGATGCATATGTCTGCGGCCTACTAACTCTGAGCCTCGAATGCCTCAGTAGCAAGGTTTCAAATTTCGGTTTCGGAATAAATTTCGCCCCGGGCCGGATAACAAAATTTCGGCGAAATTTCAAAATTTCGGAATTATTTAAGACAAAATTTGAATTTGAAAATTCAAATCCGGTCCAATCCGGGAAAAAAAAACCGAAATTCAGCGAAAAACCCCGAAATTTCGGGCGTAATTTCCAAAATCTCGGTTTTTTTGCACTGGCTGAAAAGTGGTCTAAACTTTATCGAAAAAATTTGAAATTGTTTTTGGAGGTTCCTGACACAATGCTGATGTTCTCACAAAAATTTCAGCTGATTATCACATCTGAGAAATTTTTAAAAATTCGTAGAGTGGTACTGTCCTGATAAAACACTGACCGACAAGTTTGATCGGAATGGAAAATGGTACAAATCAAGTTATAAACTGTTGAAATTTTTTGTACATGGTTATGATCCATAACTAATGTTCTCATAAAAATTTCAGCTGATTATCACATGTGATGAATATTTAAAAATTCGGAGAGTGGCGCTGTCCTGATAGAATACTGACCAACAAGTTTGATCCGAATGGAAAATGATACAAATGAAGTTAGAAACTGTTGAAATTTTTTTTGCATGGTTATTATGTATCTATAATGCTCTCATAAAATTTTCAGATGATGATCAAACTGTATGATTTTTTAAAAATTCGAACAGTACTACTGCAATGTTAAAAGGCTTACTGGCAAACTTGAACAAAATGAAAAATTATGTAAACCATAATTTTTTTTGAAAATTTTAAAGAATGGTGATAAGGAAGTTATTAATATCCCATAAAAATTGTGATTCATGATCACACTCCAGTGAATTTATAAAATTCTTACAAGGCACAGTACCATTTATGTTCTTTTCTTTTTGATTTTTGAAATATAATATAACAAACAAAGTTCGATGCTTACATAGATTTGATTGACCAAACAAAGAAAGTTGAATTTTTTTAAAAATTTATATAATGTTACTGAGTCAATTATTAATCTCTCAAAAAAAATTTAGATCATAATCACACTCAAGAAAATTTATAAAATTCTGACAATATAA
Organism: Otatea glauca; assembly: GCA_036346275.1. Lineage (NCBI taxonomy): Eukaryota > Viridiplantae > Streptophyta > Magnoliopsida > Poales > Poaceae > Otatea > Otatea glauca. The sequence continues at coordinate 50,315,353 of CM070723.1, forward strand.
CTGTCCCATTTATGTTCATTCTGTTTTTGTTTTTTTAAAGATAACAAATGAAGTTAAATTATTTTAAATTTTTTTATGTATTATTCTAATATACTAAGGATAGTGCCATAAAATCTTTAGATTATTATCATGCTTGTACAATTTTATAAAAATCTGATAGTGTTTCTGTCAAAATTTTAAAATGTTTAAAAATTTTCAAAACTTTCAAAACCGGCCAAAAAAAACACGAAATTTCGCCTAAAAAACGAAATTTCGGATTTTACTGTAGCAATTTCAATTTTCTTTCCCAACCGGTACTTGAGATTTCGGGGTGGTCCGAAATCCGAAATTTCGCCGAAATTTTGAACCTTGCTCAGTAGTCGTCTAACTGCGTTGCATTAGATGTACATCGTACGTGTAATCGTACATGCACAAACTGTACACATTGGAAGCAGGTTTCTGTCCTTACAGGACGACACTACGATATAATGCCATTCAGATACAGAAAGAGATCCATTCGTTCTTCTCTCGCGCGATAGTTTAACAGTTGGGCTATCATTTTGCTAAGCTTAATTTAAGGGTTGTTGTTTTGGACACAAGTATATGTTGAAGTATAAGTGAATTGTCCATCTTTTCTTATCAGCTTAAGCTTTTGGGTGAACTGATTGGTGTATGCAACTCAATATGGTATTAGAGCCAAGAGGTCTCGAGTTCAAGACCCGGTTGACGTAATTAAAAAAATAATTATAGCCCACTTCTATTCCACATCCTAGACCTGAGGGAGAGTGTTGAAGTATAAGTGAAAACTCAATAGTATAGTTAAAATTTTAAAACTTTGACTATCAATATCTTTTCAAATAATTAAATTAGATACATGAAAATTATATGTAATTTGTCTCAAAAAGTACTTTCGTAATATTATAATTTTATTGGGTTTAAAAATATATTATAATAGAAACTGGTGATTAAAGCTGTCTTTTAGAGAGCTTGTCGATATCCAAAACCATAATTACTTGTGACTGGGGAGTAATTAAGTCAAGCAAGCAGTAAAACATGTGTATATATATACCCACTCCCATCCCTTTCTAGATCAAATGGTCAGGCAAGTAAGTCAATCGTTATTTCGTTAGGTTAGCTACAACATCAGTATTTCTGTAATGACTACTAATTACAACACTGCACAGTACCCGTATATCTTTTCTTTTAAGGATAAGCATCTACATATCTTGCTGATATGTAATAAGATTGAATTGATGGTTAATAGTAAAACTATTAACTAAAACTTTGCCTTATCTATTGTCTACTTTTTTCTGTCCTCTCTGATATCCGATCGAGACTGTTAACTTCAACAAGAAGAGAACAGTGTCGATGACCAGAAGCTAGCTGGCTGATCCATCTGTCGACCATGCGCGCGTGCGCACACAAGTTCTTCTCTAATATGGCCCAGCCATATATTTGTTTTACAAATCTGATCAAACTAATTTTATCTTTGACTACGGAAGCAATAACAGGTCATACATGTCTCCTGCCACATTCCCATATCAAAGCACCAGTTCCTTGGCAAGCTGGCACAATAAGTAGGTGATTAATTAAGTAAATAATTAATTAGTTGATGGATGTGATCTGCTGAGAGCTCGGCGGGACCAATGAGCCCCATTCTACCAGGTGGAGGCCACTTTCACGTTGCCAACACGTTGACATAGTACGAGAGCACGGTAAATAACTTGTATCGCTTATCGTTGATTTTGCGGTCAAGGCGGAACTAGCTTTACAAATTTGTTATTATGGAAGCCAGATTTGAAGGAAAAAAATGTCGGCCGTGTCAAAAAGTGAAGACTTCCACCCGCACTTACTTTCCTCGTCATCTTACAGGTCACTAGTACCTCTGATGTGTTGTCCTACGTGGCACGGTCCACATCATTAGCCAATCAATGGCGTGGCTAAAAGCAACTTTTTTTCAGAGAGAATAGTTCATTAACACACGCTCCACACGATGCCTATATCGAGCACAGCGAACGTACTGCCTCCGTGTGTAGGAAACTATGAATTACTACACAGTTAAGTTAGATACAAATTAAAGCGGATCAACGTACGGAACCATGGCTTAATTAGAGACTGACCGGCTGAGATAAGGAATCATTAATTATGTGGTAAAACGTAGTCGTTCACCTACGATCAATCAATCACACGCCAGCGAAATCATAAGAATAAGAACATAAAGCACACACAATATAGGGGCATAGCTCTCTAGCTTTATTAGCTTGATTTCTTGTACAAAGAGGTGCCCAATATATAGTAGAAGGTAGCAAGAGATAGATTCGGATTCGCCCACATGTAGAGATAGAGTTCAACCGAATACAGTTAAGAATATCTTATCTAATAACACTCCCCCTTGGGCGAATACCGCGTAATGCACATGTCTCGATAAAAGCTCATCGCAAAAACCCAGTGGGAAAAAAGGATGGAGAAAAGAGTTCATTGCACTCGCACTCCGTGTTACACTAGTTGCCTCGTTAAAAACCTTCATGTGAGAAAACTTCAGAAAAACTCACTAAGGAAAAAGAGTACAACTTATAATCTTCAGGATTTAAAATACGACCTTCAGGATCATGCAAAGGGTTATGGTTGAGGGATTTACTCCCCTGAACTTTGCATATCTCTAAGTCGTCTCATTCCATTGCCATTGACACATCTTTGAAATATATATTTTGGCAACGACTTAGTGAATAAATCTGCAAGATTTTCACATGACTTAGTTTGCAAAATCTTTACCTCACCGTTCTTCTGGAGTTCGTGAGGATAGAAAAACTTAGGAGTAATATGCTTCGTGATATTGCTTTTCACATAACCCATTTGCATTTGTGCAACACAAGCAGTATTATCTTCATGATAATTGCGGGGGTATCGATGGTGTTAAGACCACATGACTTCTGGATATGGTTAATCATACGTCTCAGCCAAACACATTCACGTGAGACTTCATACAAAGTTATAATCTCTGAGTGGTTGGTAGAAGTAGCTACCAAGGTCTGCTTAAAAAGACAGCTAAGAAACGGTTGTACCACCGCAGAGAAATACAAAACCAGTCTTAGATTTGGCACTGTGGGGATTAGACAGATAGCCAACATCCATATATCCCACCATGGTTAAGTCTTGGTTCTTCTGAAAACAATCCAAGATCTTGAGTACCTTGGAGGTATCTTGAGTAAAGTCTTGATACCAGTCCAATGTCTTCTGGTTGGAGCTGCACTGTGTCTTGCTAGCAAATTTGCTGCGATTGCAATATCAGGCCTTGTGCAATTCGCAAGATACATCAAGTATGGGACTTCAGGTCCTAAGACTTTCTCATTTTGCATCCTTGGTCTGAAAAGAGTCTTTATCCACTTCAAGGGATCTTACGACCATAGGGGTTTCAGTGGATGCGATTTATCCATATTAAATCTTTTCAATACCTTCTTGGTATATAAGATTGGTGTACAAAAATCCTTCTTGGAAAATGCTCTAGCTGCAAGCTTAAGCAATATTTGGTTTTACCCAAGTCTTTCATCTCAAAACTCCGTCGTGAGGTAAGCACTTGCTTCCTCTATCTCCTCTGTGGTTCCGATGATATTCAGATCATCGACATATAAATGAGATGATACATAATCCATTCTGGGATTTCTTTATGAACACACACGGGCAATATTCCTTCTTCAGAAGGAACTCACTAAGTCGGTTATACCACATTCTCTCCGACTGATTTAATCCGTATAGCAATCTCTTTAGTTTGACGCTATACATGTTGCGATTATTAGGATTCGGAATTGTAATCCCTTCAGAGAATCTTATATAAATATCCGTATCCAGTGACTCATATAAATATGCAGTCACTACATCCATCAACTGCATTAATAATTTAAACTTGCTGCCATTAATATTAAATTTCAGAACATTATTCCTCTCTTTACAGGAGAATATATTTCATCGTAATCGATGTCGGGTTTCTGCGTGAACTCTTATGCTACAAGCCTCGCTTTATATCTCACCACCTGGGTATTTCATTTCTCTTCCGGATGAAAAACCCATTTGATCCTACAGGGATTACTTTAGGAGATGTTTGATAAACAGGACCAAAGCTTTCCTTTTAATAAGCGAGCGCTGCCTCAATTGCTTCTTTTCATTTGACCCTATCTGAGCGTTTTTGGCACTATACCATGGACTTTGGTTCTGGATCCAGCTTTTAGCAATTTTAGAGGCAAATACATGTCGACAATTGTAGTCTTTCTTTTATTCATTTCTCCTGCATCACTTCAGGGATATCTCTTTATTAATTTCTTCCAGCTCCTCGTGATGTCCCACAACGATAAAGTCTGGGTGTTCCGATTTCCCAGCGTCAGATTGTGCGAGCAAATATACGCTGGGTTTATCATCTTCAGGATGGATCACTTCAGGGATGTTACCATCTTCAGGATGGCTCACTTCAGGGATTTTCTCAACATCAGGTTGAGCTTCTTCCACTGTCATGGATAGTGTTCTCATTTGTTCGGTTCTCTAATTCTACGGACGTCTCCACAGAATTGAGTCCCGTGCACCTGGAGGCCTCCCCCTCTTTTTATCATGAGGGTCAAGAGTGGGTTCAATATCCTTCTAGGGTATTTCCACTCTTGCAGGGGCATATACTGCAGGTATATGAGATCTTTTCACTCCCTTATGAACAGTGAAGGCATTTGGCAGATTATAAGCTTATTTATTGCAGATTTATTATCCTCCAAACTTCAAGTTCGATCTCTGTAGTGCGTGGATCTAAGGACTCGGCATTCTCTAATGTGGTACTTATCTCCCCCTAATGCCGAAAAATATCCTTAGTACAATCAGCGTAACGAGCCGTGTACAGATCCCTTGTCATATGCTTTAGGTATTTTAATACATGATGGAGATTCATAACCTACATAGATCCTCAACTTCCGGTAAGGTCCCATGGTGGTACGCTGTGGTGGAGAGATTGGCCTGTATACAGTACAACCAAATTTTCGTAGATGGGAAATACTTAATTCTTTTCCACACACTATCTGCAATGGGGAAATTTCATGATGGGCAGTTGGTCTGAGTTGAATTAATACCGCAGTATGTAGCACTACGTGGCCCCAACAACTGGTGGAAAGCCTACTATTCTGCAAGAGTGGCCAAGCAATAAGTTTTTATTCTTTTAAAATAATGACTCTACAAGGCCATTTAAAGTGTGAACTTTAGGTACGAGATGCTCTACATTAACTCCGAGAGCCATACAATAATCATTAAATGCTTTTGAGGTAAACCGCTAACATTGTCTATTTGAATAGACTTGATCCTTTCTTCTGGAAAGTAGGCTCTTAACTTAATAATTTGGGCAGAAACATGGTTCCTAGTAGATAAGAGATATACATAGGACCATCTAGTAGAAGCATCTATTAGTACTATAGAATTTCTTAAAAGGAGCCCGACAGGGTTGAACAGGTCCATAGATATCATCTTGAATTTTCTCCAGGAAATTCAGTGATTCTTTCCTAACTTTTTAGGTAAGAAGATCTAAGAATAAGCTTTCCTTTAGCACAACTAGGGCATAAGAAAAACTTCAGGTCTTGGAAAGACTTTATGCTATGGCCAGCAGAAATATTAATTATTCTTCTTATACTATTCAACTCAGGGTAACCCAGTCGATCTGCCAGATCTTAAATATATCTAGGTTTTTTCATCACAACACAAACTTCAGGTTTTATATGTGTATAGTATAATCTGGAGGAGACTAAATGAAGCTTTTAACCACACGTTTATTACACCCATTAAACTTAGTCATGAGTAGGTATCACTACTACAGAACGGCACATCACTATCGCTTTATCCGTATCGGTTCTTAAGTTTTTACGAAAAAACGATTGTGATAAATAACTTCGGAGAGGTGTTAGTAATAATCACTATCGGTTCTAAGATTATAACTGATTGTGATGTAACATTGGGCATATCACTATCGGTTCTAAACTAAAAAACGATAGAGATGTGAATGGTCATCACTATCGGTTCCAACAAACGAAGTGATAGTGATGATCACATCCACATCACTATCGGTTCCTTTGATAAAAGCGATAGTGATGTGCATATACATCACTATCGGTTCTAAGAAAAGAAGTGATACTGATGTGCACGTGATCATCACTATCATCACTATCACTTCTATCAAAAGAACCGATAGTGATGACTATGCACATCACTATCAGTTCTAAGAAAAGAAGCGATAGTGATGTGCACGTGATCATCACTATCGGTTCTTTTTATAGAAGCGATAGTGATGATCATGCACATCACTATCGCTCTAAAAGAACCGATTCGATGTCACGTGCTCATCACTATCGCTTCTATAAAAAGAACCGATAGTGATGGCGTTCACATCACTATCGCTTTTGAAAAGAATCGATTACGATGTGCCTCGCTAGGTCATATATAGCACTCGAGTGAACTCTTCTCTGTTGTTGCTCGGAGGAGATTTCTTCACACCACCCGAGAAAACATCTCATATTGTGTGGTTCAAAGCAATACTTGGGTGAGAAAATTTGAAGTCCTCATGGGTGGGTATTAAGAGGGCAAATTTGAAACCCTATCTTGAGGAGATTCCCTCTTTTGCCCTCATTTGCGGTTTTCTTCAAAATGTGGGCAATTCTTTAAACCCTTGAATTTTGCACTAGGTAATTTCGATATGTCGTGAATAAAGTTTAGGTTGCCTTTGGAATTGTGTGCGTGCCTTGATTTCACACTCTTTATTTGATAAGCACACATCTATTTAATTATTATAGTGCTCTCATGTTAATATGGAATTATTGTTGCTATCTTGTGATAAATGTTAGAGTTTAGGTTATGGAACCTCGTCTCCCGTTCGAGGATGCTTATTTACAAATATGCCGAATGAAATGGCATATTTATAAGCGAGCATTCTCGAATTGTCCACGTTTTTGGATTAGTTCGAAGATATGTGTTGGGCAAGTTCTGGTGTTGTACAAGCTGCGAGTAGATTTGATAGCGTCTCACTGGTGTTCTCCATATGCACACCCTCTTGACTGTTGTCGAGGCGTGTATATGGAGAACAGTGGGAAGATCTTTGCCAAATTTTCCTTGGAGTTGTACAACGGCTTAGAACTTGCCCAACCACATATCCTCGAATGGGATTAGGACCTAACCTATTTAGAGATTAGGTGTCATCGTTGGTACCCTTGTTTTGTTTCGTTGTAGTAAAAGATTTGCAAGCTCTGCACTAGCTATATAATTAGATTATTTGATATCATTGTTGATTTTAAAAATTTATGACTCCTATCTTATTGAATTGGATGCTCTAAACCAGGGAAGAAGCTAGGTATCGATCGGGAGTACATTTATATATCTTGGAACCTGTCCTCTATTTTGCAAAGGTAATATTAATTGAAATGATGTCTCAATATTTAAAATAGCTAGCTAGTTGTCGCTCTAGTTTCTCCTTAATTTATTGTGCGAAATTTAATTGCAGATGGACCGTGAGGAATGGATGTATCAGAAAAGCCGTGTGAGTGCTGAATTTCATAGGGGTGTTAAGGAGTTCAAAAAAATTGCAGAAGAGGATATGGTGAGGAGGGGTTTAAACTTCATATATTGTCCTTGCATTGATTGCACCAATCTGAGGAGATTTAGCAACTCAGCTCAAATTGAGGACCACCTGATTCGACGTGGCTTCATGAGGAATTACACATGTTGGATCCATCACGGGAGGCGGTAGTACCCTTCCAAATGCAACGAAGACACAAAGTGGAACCGGATGACGAGTTGGAGCTTGATATGTTTGAGGAGGATAATTTGGAGCAAATGTTGCGGGATGTGGAGGGTAATTACGGAAAGAGAGTTTGAAAAGTTTAAAATCTTGATGGAAGATTTATGCCAAACCGCTGTTCACAGGTTGCAAGCGGAATACACCAAGTTGGGTTCGGTCCTTGCATTGTTCGAATCAAGGCAAAACACCGTTGGATGATACAAGTTTCAATGCACTTCTAGTTCTTCTATCGGATCGCTCCGAGGAGAAACCATTGCCAACAAGCATTTATGAAGCAAAGAAGCTACTATGTCCCATGGGAATGGAAATGGAAAGGATACATGCATGTCAGAATGATTGCATCTTGTACCGTGCGCACATCGAGTCTGCCGTATGTCCAGTTTGCGGTGTGCCCGGTACAAACAAAAGGAGAAGCGTAATGACAAGAAGCGTAAGAGTCGGGGCAACGACGGTGAAGAGGTCACTAAAGGTGCACCGGCCAAGGTTTTGTGGTACTTGCCCATCATTCCCCGTCTGGAGCGGTTGTTTGCAAATCCCAGAGAGGCAAAATTGTTGCGTTGGCATTATGAAACTCGAAAGAAAGATGGCAATCTGAGACACCCTGCTGATTCGGCTCAATGGAGAAACATCGATTGGAAACATGAGGAATTTGGTGCGAAATGAGGAACATAAGATTTGGGTTGAATCTGAAGCGGAATGAATCCATTTGGTAACATGAGCGATCGTCACAAACACTGCCGCTCATTGTGTATCTACAACCTCCCTCGGTTGTGTATGAAGCGGAAGTATATCATGATGTCATTACTAATCTCGGGACCCAAACAGCTGGGAAATGATATTGATGTGTATCTTGCACCACTGATCGAGGACTTGGTAAAATTGTGGAATGAGGGTGTCGTGGTGTGGGATGCGTACAAAAGAGAGCATTTCACCCTACGGGCTATGGTATTTTGCACCATAAATGATTTCCCGGCTCTTGGTAATTTGGCGGGTTACAGTACGAAAGGAGCCAAAGCGTGTCCTATTTGTGAAGAGGAGACTGAGAGTCTATGGCTGCCAAATTCCAAAAAAACTGTGTATATGGGTCACCGTAGGTTTCTACCTCGAAGTCATCGATACCGTAAGATGGATGACAAATTTGATGGGAAGAGGGAAGTCCGTTCGGCACCGCAGCCCATGAGTGGAAGGCAAGTATATTCACGTGTAGAGGATATCGATGTTCAGTACGGAAAGAGCCGTAAATCTGTTCGTCCAAGGACAATTTGGAAGAAGAGGTCAATATTTTGGGACTTACCGTACTGGAAGGAGTTAGATGTCCGACATTGTATTGATGTCATGCATGTTGAAAAGAATGTCTGCGATAATTTGGTTGGTATCCTGCTGAACATACCTGGGAAGACCAAGGATGGTGTGAATGCTCGTCGTGACATGGCCTACATGGGAATCGGGCCAAGGCTTGCGGTGATAGAGGAGGATGGAAAAGGTCCGTACATCCCATTGCATGCTACACCTGTCCAAGAAGGAGAAAGAAGATCTCTGCAAAAGTCTCCAAGGTATTAAAGTTCCATCGGCTACTCATAAACATTAAGAAGCTTGTGTCCATGGATGATTTTAAGTTGTTGGGCATGAAGTCCCACGATTGTCATGTATTGATGACCCAAATGCTCCCGGTTGCAATCCAAATATTACGCGAGAGGATGTCGGGTTGGCAATCACAAAGTTGTGTTTTTCTTCAATGCGATCTCTGCAAAGTTATTGACCCGATATGCTAGACAACCTACAGAGTGAGGTGGTGCGGACTCGTGTCGACTTGAGATGCATTTCCACCGTCGTTCTTGACGTAATGGCCCACCTTGTTGTTCACCTTGTCGAGAGATTAAGATATGTGGGCCCGCTTTCCTCGTTACATGTATCCGTTCGAGAGGTACATGGGTATATTAAAGTCCTACGTGAGGAATCGGTCGAAGCCTGAGGGTAGTATTGTTGAAGGTTATGGGACTGAAGATGTTATTGAGTTCTGTGTGGACTACCTAGGTAAAAGACAAGCAATCGGTGTTCCTGTATCTCGTCACGAGGGCGGACTTGCTGGTAAAGGAACCATTGGGTCCAAACTAATGAGTCAGAGGTTTGATATGTATTGCAAAGCGCATTTGTGATCTTGCGAGCAGTAGCGAAGTTCGTCCATACATCGAGCAGCATAAGTTGATATTACGGGAAGAGAATCCACAAATGGATGACCTCTCCATCGCACAAGAACACAACGATCGATTCCTCACATGGTTCAAAGAAAAAGCGGAGGTCTCCTTTAGTGAGAACGTAAAATGGTTGGTGACGGATCAAGATTTAATGTCTGACATGGCGGTATCGATATTAATGGTTACACCTTTTACACTTTGAGTCAAGATTCCAAGAGTACTGTCCAAAACAGTGGTGTGTGCATAAATGCTTTCTCTGATTATCATCACTCGAAAAGAGTCTCTCCAACCACAATGAACTCCTACTATGGGTTGATCGAAGAAATTTGGGAGCTCGATTACGGAATATACCAAGTTCCATTGTTCGATGTAAGTGGGTAGGACTTCCACATGGAGTGAAGGTCGACAAGAGAGGCTTTACTATTGTGGATCTCGCAGACTCGCCTACAAAGATGACCCATTCGTCCTTGCGAAGCAAACAACTCAAGTCTTCTCGTCGTGATCCGGCCAATCCGAGGTTGCACATCGTTCTTCATAGCAAGAGACGGATCGTAGGAGTTGAAGATGTTGTAGACGAAGAAGAGTATAACCAATTCGATGAGATACCTTCATTTGCGGATGGGGCTGTCTTAGTGGGGATGACGACACACATGGAGCCAATTACATGCGAGTAGATCATCATGAAGGCGATATGTAAATAAATGGACTATTATAATGTTTGTTGTTAATCACATTGTTGTATTATGTATGTGAAATAGTTTACAATGCTCAAAGAAAAATCCATGGTGAATTGCTTGCAAATAGTCGAATCATCATTTATGGAAATTATCGTGCAATTAGGAGTAATTTGAAAAAGTTTTGACTTTTCTACGCTTTACGCACAAATTTCGCAAAATTCCTAATAATTTGAACAATGTACTGAAAAAGTTATGGCATTTTCTCTCTCTCTCTCTCGATGAAATGATGAAAATTCGTAACTTGCGGATAGGTGATAAAGTTTATTATTAGTAAGCAATGCCACAATAAGGAAAGTGTCTTGGACCATATATGGAGCTATTGTCCAAAGAATTACATATAGTGTAGTCTCGATCGATGTACAATCTATATAATTCGAGACACGAAATGAGGCTAAACTATATGAAATCATTTTTGGAAATTTTTAAAAACTTGGACTTCATCGAAAAAGTTTTGACTTTTCAACTATTTAAGGAAAATTCATGCCTAGAAAGTGAATTTTGGCATCTTTTCAATGCTAACTCTCTTTTGCAAAAATTCTTTTTGAAAAGATTTGTAGTATCTCAAAGTATATATCCGGAAAATTTTAAATAATTCCAACGATATTTGCAAAAGTTTTTCACTCTTTGATCTAATTACAAAATTTAGACTTCATGGTTTGTGCGGAAAGGAAGCGATTACAGCGAACTACATCGATGTCGGTTTTATTCAAAAAGCGTACGGATGACTATACACATCGATGTCGGTTTTCTTTGAAAAAGTGATCTGAGATACATATTGAGGTACATCGATGTCGGTTTTATTCAAAAAGCGTACGGATGAATATGCACATCTGTGTCGGTTTTATTTGAAAAAGCGTACAGTATTGAGCTTATCCGTGTCGGTTCTATTAAAAACCGTCATCGATGATTATAGACACCGATGTCGGTTTTCTTTAAAAAGTGATACGAGATATATTGAGATACATCGATTATCGGTTTTATTGGCGATACGGATATATCCATTATCGATGTCGGTTTTGTATTTAAAAGCGATACGGATGACTAATCTTATCCGTGTCGGTTTTATTAAATAAACCGATACGGATGAATATAAACTGTTGTGTCGGTTTTCTTTATAAACCGACATCGATGATCGCATAGCCTATTTGGGCGCTACATACATTTATCTTAACCCTAGCGGTAAGCCACGACCTTGCGCCCCGTCGTCCGCCGCCACGCTTGCCCCACGCCCGACGCAGCGCCGACCCGCCCGCCCGCCCCGACGCCGCCTCGCCGACCCGCCCGACGCCACTGCCTCCCGGTCCGTCGCGCCGCACGCCACGCCACGCCTTGACGCAGCCACGACCACCCGACGCGCCGCCCGCCGCCCGACCCGATGCCCGCCGCCTCGGCCCAACTCCCCGCCCCCCCCGGACGCCTCGCCGACCCGCCCGACGCTTGCCGGCCGCCCGGCCGTCGCCGCGCCACGCCATCGCCCCACGCCCGACGCAGCGCCCACCCACCCGACGTCTCGTCGCCGCCCGCCGCCCCGGCAACCTCCTCCCCTCGCTGGCCTCCTCCTGCTTGCTCCCCCACGGCGGCCTCCTCCCCGTGAGCTCATCATCCTGGTGTGCCGTCATCCTCGAGGTAAAAATCTGAACCAAATTAGTGCAATTATCGTGCAATTTCTGATTGTGAAGTGAGATGTGAGTAGGATGAACTTTCTGTGGTGCCTTGTTGCTTGCGAAGTATTATCTCTGTATGTTTGGATGCACAAATGCCCAATCACCATTAACAGGGTGAATTATTATCTCTGTATGCTTGCGAAGTATTGGTGAATTGCCTTGCATATGATTCGCTTTTGGTTGATTGTGCCCAAGTAATAGCAACTGCAAATGCAAATGCCTTCCTAGCTTCTTTGGAATATCTGTGAACCTTTTATGGACATTTGTATGGACATCAAATGTGGTCCATGTTGGTGCATTATGAGTGCATTTAAAATCTAGTCATCGATGTCTGTTGAATCAATTTGATAAACAACGACCCATGAATGGAAACAATTTATTACATTAACTTGACTCATACATGGTCAACCTCATGCCAATTTGGTTCCTTTTCCTCTTACATTTCTTTCCTGCAATCAGTCATGCCAATGTGTTAGGTATCATCTCAGCCCTACATGCATATATACAATGTCCTTTCTTTCTTCAAATGGTAAATGGTTTTTAGATAAACTGCTAGATTAGTTCTGAATAGGCCTTTTAGTTTGCCATGATTATAGATAGGCTGATCAGCATAGGCTACAAAAAAATAAGGCACCTTCAAATGTTAGAAGGAAGGAGTAACTTTGCGTTGTTCCTTGTATACTTTTTTCACACAACTTTTAATATACTTTCTTGTATCACTCCTTTGGCTATTTGTCATCATCCTGAAGTAAAATCTACTTGCTTGTGCTTCTTTTGCAAACATTTCTCATCGTTGCCCTGTGGAGCTCATCGTTGCAGTGGCGTTGCCCTCGTGGAGGTGGCCGTCTATTTTCTATTGCTTCAAACATTCAGAATTCCATTCGGTTGCCTGAATTAGCTGCGGATCCAATTAAAAGGTGTCAAGGAGAATACTAGTCGGAAGGTACTTTTTTCTCACCCTTACGTAGCAAAATGCTTAGTTTTGTTCTTACTATTTATAGTAAGTGCGATCCCATGTTTCTTGGATCAATATGAGGATCGAGATTACACAAAGGTTAGGCCTAATCGATTGAATTATACTCTTGTTACAACAGCTTATTGTTGGTGCGAATCGCAAGTGTCATACGAATAGTCAATCCATTTAGTACTTGAATTCACTGGATGTTGAGCAACATTTGAATTGAACTACTAGCAGGTTGTAGGCACATAAGATTGCAAGAGCCACTTGCTTGCACATATAGTATTTGCCTTCTGGATTCTTTCACTCCACAGGTAGTTCATCTGTTTTGTGTACCGCAGACACCGACGACAGGTAGTTCAAATTTCATAATGAATGCTTTCGTCATCTACTGCAATTACAGTAATTAATTTTTACCTACATGTTACTATAATATGATCTACGTTAGAGTTAAAAATGCGTAACCTACGTCTCCCATTCGAGAGTGCTTGTTTATGAATATGCCATTTCGTCACATTCATAAGCAAGCGATCTCAATTATCCCGATTTTAGACAGTTCGAGGATATGTGGTTGGGCAAGTTCACGAGTTGTTGTACAACTCTGAGTAGATTTGGTAGCATCTCCCTACGGTGTTCTCGGGTATACACCCTCTTGACTGTTGTCGAGGCGTGTACACGAGAACAGCGGGAAGATCTTCCAGATTTTCTCAGAGTTGTACAACGGCAACAAGAACTTGCTCGAACCACATATCCTCGAATGGGATTAGGAACAAACCTATTTAGAGAGTAGGGGTTATCGTTGAGTGCGTATTTAGGTGGTCAGCGGATAAACTTTTTGAAGATCATTCGTTCATTTGTTACTCTACTAAAATATGCTAGAACATTTACATCTTATTACTTATCTATTCAGCTATTGCTTTACATGATTTATTGTCAAGTTCACAAAATAGGTGCAATTGCTTTCTCTCATGTCAAATATATGATCTTATCGGATAAGAAAACTCAAAATGTCACAATTAGAGAGCATCGGCTCCTCGCGAGACAGTAGAAGGTGCTCCCGAGGGCCGAGCCAAGTTCCAAATGTTGAGAGGCCGAGTAAGGTGAGGAAGGCCCGAGGACCGAACACGGGGCCACAGGAGAACACCGCAGTTCTCCACTTCAATGCCACGGGTGCATACATGCCCTCCCAAGTACAAGGGCGATACTGTTCATTCCTCGGTCAATTGGTGAGAGAGAGTGCCAATAACGATTAAGGATTGGAGGAAGGAAGTCGGCCGAAGCGTAAGAATCGGTTGTGGGGCGAGGTTAAGGGAAAATGGATTATAGAGGAGGAAGATGAATGCAACGCGAGGCGGCGCCTTGAAGAGGATGGGTGTGGCCTTGAGGCACTTCGGGGTCCTCATGCACGGTGAGTACGTACTAAAAGGTCGTACACCATTCGAGAGGTATCCGTTCGTTACTACAGATGTTTGGGAGGAGTTCATGGCGATGAAGGGTGCGCCCGAGGCAGAGCGACTAAGAGAGAGAATACCGCTATCCGAGGCACAACACGCACCCGCACCACCTCGATGCAGCGGCTATGAGGGGAAGAAGGCGAGTGGGCGCGACTAGCCAAGGAGTGCGCGAACTCCGGACGACGATGCCTTACTCCCATATATGTGAGGAGACGCATGGCGGGTATTAGCGAGAACAAAAAACCCCGACGGGCGGCTTGTAGTCGTAAACCCGCTCTGCGCCGCGTCGTCTCGCCATCGTAAGACATCGACTTAGTACATTGCGGTTGGCCTAGCTTGTTGTATTTCAGATCTAATTCGTACTCGCTTATTGCGGGAGGAGGTAAGCCACGGAAGAGCGGGGACCTTCGAGCCAAGGGTCGAAGGATATCACGTCGTCTGCGATCGGAAGCCCGACCATAAGGGCAGAGTACTTGCCGTAGGGTCGGGGCATCTGAAGAAGTCCTACTTCCAAGATGGCGCTTGAGTGCTAGATCAAGATCATGGGAGGCACGTGCGGGCGCCTCAAGGACACTCTCGAGGAGCAACAGCGAGGAGGAGATCAAGGAGGAGATGAGGGGGGAGATGATGGCACGTGAAGATGAGATAAGGGGGGAGATGATGGCACGTGAGGAGCGCTTGAGGGCCGAGATGATGGCGATGATCTCTCAGAGTCAGAGCCAGATGCCCTCGCCTCTTGTAGAGAAGCCTGTGCCCCGACCTAGCAGCTGTGGTTCAAAAAATGATCAGACCGATCCCCAGCTGAAGGTAATAATTAATTTTTCCTAACTTAAAGCTACAAGTGTAACTCCCACAATGTTTCTCCTCAAGTTGCGCATATCTTGCAGGCCCCTGCTAAGTGCCAGCTCACCACCCTGACGGAGGACGGATTTCCTGTCGAGGCTGCACGCGGGGTTGCATTTCCATGCAAGGAGACGGACACTGTGCATGGTCAGCCTTTGGGGAAGGGTTACATGAGGGTGCAGGTGGACTACGTCCACGAACACTTCTTATCACATGTGCTCGAGTTCCCCCCAACGAAGATATCAGCACTCTCGGGCAAGCACGTATGTCGTTCATTAAGTGGCCCACGACGGGTGTCGTACTAGTCAAGGTAAAAATCCCCCGCGTCTTCTCTACCAATCCAGTAGTACTGCAATAAGTTAAATATGCGCGTGATTTGTAGGTTCCTACCGTACCTGTGCTTACTCGTGCTCCTGCTTCTGTTCCCACCACCGTGATGAGTCCTACACGGAGTGCAGAGCTCACGTGTAAAAGGACAAGCACGACACCAATAGAACCACAAGAGGCCTCTGAGACTCCTTCCGCCAAGAAGGCAAAGCTGATAAAGGCCACAACACCCCTTGAGGTACCTGAAAAGCCAACTACCTTGACCTCAAAGACTCCTTCGGCCCAGAAAGGAAAGTCAACACATGCCACGACATCCCTTACGACTTTAAGGCATACGTGCATGGAAAGCCCCGATTGCATCCAACGAACTAAATGATCTAGGCGGTGGACTCGCATGCTCCATGGATGGTACATGGATAAGGTGAATGAGGAAGAGCGTCGAGTCGACTTCAATGTGATGTATAAAAGGGTACATTTCCACCGTGACGAGAATGGGATATTCCCCGTCAGTTTTGAGGATCTGTTTCGTGTGTACCAATTAATGGCTATCGATATTTCTACTTTACGATCCTGGACGCTGTGAGTATCGCACCATACATCATGAGCTGATGACTTTTATAGGATTTTGCATTATGTTTTCTAATATCAACACGAGTTGCGAGGGCAATGAGACAATGAGCCGTGACGAATCAAAACCAAGTTGGGTTAAATGCGACCCGAGCTTATGTCTGCGACCACGGCTAGGCTGCATCCGGTGTTTGTTCTTGGCTCGTCAGCGGGTATTGCATCTTGAGTCAACGAAGGACTTCGTTGTAATACCGTACCACGAGGAGTAAGTAGTACAAACCCTTCAATTACTAAATGCGCACTTAAGCCGTATGCGAACTTATTTCCTTGCACTACATTCCATTTAATAAGCAACCATTGGGTTCTACTCGTCCTCGTTAAATGAAAACACATCTACATTTTTAACTCAATCAAGAAGAGACCGATGGCCTCTGCGATCAAGTGTCCTTTGCGAAGTAAGTACATTACCGTAACGTAACACTTTACGAATTTAACTATATTTTTTACTCAATGGCATCTCTCCAATATATGTAGGGGTTTCTCGGACTATGTCGATGAATAAGGGTCACACGATAAGAAAAAGGGCAAGACATTTGGAGTATAAGAAATTCACGGTACAAGTGCCTAGCATATATACGATTAATTTTTCGACATCTAATTTTCGTGTGTTAATTTCTTTTCTCTCTTGATGTCATCAACAGAGCGGCGATGACTGTGCGGCTTCTATGTCATGCAACACATGTTGGTTGTGGTCGTGACTCACACCTTTTTCTAAGGTATATGTACATGCATACTTAGCCTTTCACTTACAAATTTTGAAACTTAAATTCATGCACTCATTTATGTTTTGCGAAGATCAATATCCCCGGAAGAGCTTAGACAACAAAGCACTCAACAATTTACTGAGACCACTTATGCCAATGGTGCTGGTTGGAAGTTATATCCGAGGGCGGTAGGTTTAGAGATCTGAAGCGTCCTACTAGTCCATATGGAAACAATATTAATTGCATATGTCA
This sequence comes from Otatea glauca, assembly GCA_036346275.1. Lineage (NCBI taxonomy): Eukaryota > Viridiplantae > Streptophyta > Magnoliopsida > Poales > Poaceae > Otatea > Otatea glauca. Next base: position 50,332,897 of record CM070723.1, read on the forward strand.
ATGTGATATATATGCACGTGTCTTGATTATTAAGCATGTTTGTGTTTGTATGTTGTGAGCGAATGGGCTATATGTATTGTAATTTAAGTGTTAGTGTTACGTGAATGTGATATGTGCACTTTGTGTTCTCATTGTGAATGTGATATATGCCCATTGTTAATATTTGCCATTTTGGGTAATATGGAAAATTGCAACACCACCATGAGGTCATCGAATCGGTTCTTATGTGGAACCGATTCGATAACTATAATTGGAATCGGTTCTTGTATATATGATTCTGATGACGTCTCATCCGAATCGGTTTTTTGAAAAAAGCGATTGTGATGACACAATCATTAGAATCGGTTCTTAAGATGAACTCATTCTGATGACCTCTTATCAGAATCGGTTCTTTTAAGCAAGCGATTGTGATGACCACATCAGTAGAATCGGTTCTTTGACGGAAGCGATTGTGATAACCATACCATTACAATCGGTTCTTTGAAGAAAGCGATTGTGATGATCCATCATCAGAATCGGTTCTTTCAAAGAAGCGATTGTGATGACCCCTCATTAGAATCGGTTCTTGTGTGGAACCGATTCTGATAACCACGTTATCAGAATCGGTTCCACACAAGAACCGATTCTAATGAGTCATCTGTCGCTTCTTTGAAAGAACCGATTCGATGACATGTTATCGAAATCGGTTCAATAGAAGAACCGATTCTAATGAGGGGTCATCACAATCGCTTCGTTGAAAGAACCGATTCTAATGATGCTTTATCACAATCGGGCCAAAACCGACTATGATAACTCCACCTCATCACTATCTAAAGACTTCGTATCGCCACTTGAAGCGATCAGTAATGGCAAAAAGAACCGATTACGATGGACAATTACGTAGTAGTGTATTACGTACCATCCTCATTCACTATCTCCATACGAAGCGATTAAAGGAGTGCATTGGACTCGGGGTATAATATGGCATTCTTCGGTGCCAACTATGAGTGTGTAAACGGTGATAGTCATAATATTTTCAATTGTGGTACAACTGTCTTCTAGATGATTTTCTCCTCCACCATCGGATTATACTTTATTCTATATTGGAAGAATGATTTAACAATCAAACAATTGTTGCATTAGGAACAAATTGTAGAATATAGAACAAACATAGCACAATTAATCAAATATCTAGGAAATATCAATTTATTCAATTTTTTGAATGATAATCGCTCAACAGGAGCGTATACCAAATGTTCATTCAGGAACTAGGGCTAAACTGATAAGGAGACTTATAAGGAATATATGATATCGACTTAGTAAAGTGAAGGGATATTTAGGAGATCAATTCAGATCTTCATATGAGATGTAGGTGCCCTCTTGGGACTCCTCGAACTCAATAATTTCAAGAATCATATCTTCACACTTTTCAACATCCGTATCAACAACAGGTTGAACGGTGAAGTATGACTTAATATTATTTCTCTGGGTCTTATTTAGTTTTCCAGTGGATGGCATGTAAAGGTCTACCACATGCTTGAGATCACGATAGTCGCATGATCAATGACTAGTGCATCCATACATAAAACAGGGTTATTCAGGGTTTGCAACATTACTTCTGGAAACCCCTGACCCTTTACCTTTACTTTTCCACTATGAATTGCCTCTTCCTCTATTTGATTTGTCATTCTTCTACTTATCCCTTTTATTCCATTTGCCCTTTCTGCGGCCATGGCTATTGCTAGCTTGTTGAGCAATTGTATGCGCTTCGGGCATTGCAAGACTCCCATTAGGAAGTACGTGATGATTCTTCACCAGGAGTTCATCATGCTTTTCTGCTTCTAGCAAAATGCATATAAGCTCGGAGTACTTTCTGGTACTTGGCGACGACACTGTTACGACAATATCCTCATATTGGGGTGGAATGCGCAAAATATCTTATTGATATTTTTAGCATTAGTAACTTTCTGGTTACATAATGTTAGATCAATGACAAGCTTGTGTATGACAAAAATTATATGCTACCACAACCTTTAGAATCCTGAAAGCACAGGAGGATCCATTCGCGCTATGCTTCTGGCAACAGGACGGATCTTTGCTGGTTATATATTTTTCATTCATGGAATTCAAAAATACCAGCTAGTCATCTTCCATCAACTATTCGCCCTTCAGGTCCGTTTGAAGATGGTGCCTCAGGAGGTGTAAAGCCATACATCTGGCAGCTTCGGGAAGAGCAGGTGACGAATACTAATAACGAGGGTACCCAGCGGCCCGGCGGCGAGCCGCCTCAAGCATATCTCCACCAACAGCGCGCCCGCCCGCCACCGACCGAATCGCTGCGAGACCACACAAGACATCCGTTCCCGACGGCCGGAAGCGAATCCGACCGGACGGCGCTCCGACCCCCTTGGCGGCGGGATCTCCCGACTCCGACCGGACGGCGCTCCCGACCCCTTAGCGGGCGGGATCTCCCGACTCGGCCGGACCAAGGTGGCGGACGCCGAGGGCAGCGTGTCGAGCCCTCATCGACCTACCGCCACGCACCCCACGAGCGAGGTCAATCGGAGTGACTATACAAGGGCGGTGGCTCCTTCCCAAGAAGGTCGGTGACTGCGAAGACAAAGCTTCCACCCCATCAACGATCGCGTCTGATCTGACGCACGCTCCCTCCCGGCGGCGCCAACGTCACGCACCGCAGCGTCGGCGTCGTAAGGATCACGGAGGGCAAATCGCTATTTCCGGGAATACCTAACCTCCACGACCACCAAGGCTACCGACCCGGCATGGGCAAGGCGGGTGGCGACCGATCCACGGGACGGGACCGGAGCTCCTAACATAGGTCACCTCGCTCTTCCCCGACTCGATGTAACCTGCCCTTCCTTCGTATAAAAGGAGGCGGGACTAAGCGATTCAAAGAGAGGACGAACACATAAGAACACGAGGAGACTAAGTCATTTAGCGGCCTCGTCTGTAAAACATTGTGCAAAAGCAATACAATACGGCCATCCGAATCGGGTAGGGACTTTCGGCCGAACGGTATACATCTTGGACTCACGAGTCTAACCATTCAGGGAGTGGAACGCGCGACCCCTTAGACTTACAAATTTACTTGCCGGCGCTCGAAAACGCCGACAGCAGGTGTACCAGCTTCAGGCTGAGAAAACAGTAGCTCCAAAAGATCAAGCTATCAGATTAATGTTAGTATTCATTGCCCGGGTAAGGTAGTTGTTGCCATTCAGGGCAAACTTGATAAGTTCCCTCTTTGCGATGTCTAATATATCCTATTTTTTATTTATGCAAAATGACTTTTACTACTGGTAAAATCATTATATTGCATGCTCACTCTTCAATTAGTAAAGCTTGGTCTATATCTATTCAGTAGATAATTATCTAAAATTTCCTAGAATTTTCCTAGCAATTTTCATAGAATGCTGCTAATTATTCAAAGAATTTTAGAATTATCATGTAATGAAAAAATAAATTTCAACATATATGAATATGGAATTATGCTAGGACAATAAATCCAGAGATATGGAGCTTTCAATATGCTATATAAAATTTTCCTAGCATTTTTATGATTTTACATTAAATGCCAAGCAATCTCGAATTACCAATTAACGAAAAAATAAATTCCAACACATATAATCATGGAATAATGCTAGATAGCATTTTTCATCATTTTTTCTTGAATAGTAACTATTCAATCCTAATTTTCAATCAAGTTAACCAAGTAATTTGGGCAATTAGGGAAATTAATCTGCAGGATTAAAAATTGTTCAGATGCAATTAACTTACTTGCCACGAACTTACATAGGCTTGTAGTAGGTTAATCGTTTGATGCCGGTTGAAATTTGATGCCGTGTCAATTGATGCAAGTAGACGATCTGATCAGTCTTAAGGAGCTTTGTGCCCATGTGTCTTAGAGGTGTGTCACTGCAGGCTATTCTTGGTCATCATGAACACCAAGCCGAATGCCGCATGCCGTCAGTACCAACGCACTTATTCATCATGTATATATATGCAACAAATATAGATCAAATCTGCGATTAGTATCAGAAAAAAGAATTGATCTATTGACTAGCATATTGAACGAGATACCCGATTTTTTAGAGACATCGTGATTGAAAGCATCGGTCCTGCCTTGGTGATGCAGATGTTGAGCACGTCCCTGATGTAGATCGGTCCTTCGCTCTCGTACGTGATGCCGCCAGCAGCTTCTCTGCTTCACGAACCTGGCAGCCATCAGCCGGGAGGTCGTGCAGCCCAGAGGGCATGAGACCAAGTCAAACGTCTCATCGCTCAGGCTGAACCGCCGTAGTGTTTTCAGCTGATTAGCATCTTGTGCTTGTGCAAGCATCAACTAGAAGATTGATTAGCATCTTGTGCACAGATTGGTTAGCATCTTGTGCAAGCATTGACTAGAAGCGTGTCCTGCGAGATCGATTAATTGAGATGGCTGCCGGGCCGACCTCTGCTTGCTTCACGCGCTGTGCTACCTGTATCGTCTTGCGTCACAACTAGATAGCTTTGGATTTAATGCATCCAGGCGGCGCTTGCGCCAAGCGGCGACGACGACGAGCGCCAGGAACGAGATGTCGCATAAGAGGAAGGTTGCCGATGTGCCGAGCGCCTTGGTGAGAGATAGGAACGTCTGCGTCACGATGAGGTTGGAGATCCAGTTGGCCACGGCGGTGATGCCGCCATAGATGCCCCCGAACCGTAGCAGGTATATCTCCGAGTTGACGATCCACGGCACGGTGCCCATGCCGGGCGAGTAGGAGACGATGTACGCACCGAGCTAGGCCGATCAGCGCCAGCCACCTGAAGTTGTTCGGGCACCCTTAATTCTGTGTAGAACTCCCGGTGGTCGGCACGGCATGTACCCCGCGACCTTCTGTTCAACCCCTCGTGAGCACAGAATCCGCAAGTGGATGCGGCCATGCACCTTCAGCGCGCGTGCGGGGTGAACTCCGAGCACGTCTGGTTGGCGAACTGCCGCGTCTCCAGCTCACTGACGAGCGGGCGTGGTGAGCTGCGCCGAGGAAGGTGTCACTGAGCACGCCGAGCCAGACGACGTCGCTGCCGATGTCGAGCACCATGAGCGCAGCGGTGGGCGGCGTGCCCATCCCGACTTAGATTGATCCAGGGCTTTGACCTTATAGAGGTTCGTACTGATAACGTGTTGTAAAATGTAGTCGTTCACCCATGATCAATCAATCACACGTCAGTGAAATCGCAAGAATAAGAACATGAAGCACACACAATATAGGGGCATAGCTCTTTAACTTTGTTAGCTTGATCTCTTGTACAAGGGGTGCTCAATATATTGTATAAGGTAGCAAGAGATATCTTGCCAGCTGTCCTTCCTTTCCCTTTGATCATTACCAAGCTATACTATTTAATTCTTTTGAGTTTCATACACCAGTAATCACTAGGTCTATCGAGAAAAGACGTACAATATACTCTCGGCTGCAGCATCGTCCCTCTTACGAGTAAACTCCATCAAGGCTTCGACTGTTGGAGTTAGAATTTAAATCACTCAACTCCTCTCTCTCTCTCATTCAAGATGTATACACGTATTGATAAACACACCTACATTCAAGATGTATACACGTATTGATAAACACACCTACACACTAATGAGAGTAGATGGACTCACTGCAAAATAACTCAACGCATACAACGTGACAAGCACTACTAGAATTCCATAATTTCCCTAGCGTGTAAAATCGTTCCCTCAACCATCATAATTATTTTATTTTTAAATTGGTACTAGACAAGTTTTGAAATTTGTGCTAGCTAGATCTCAAACTCAAGACATGTGGCTATAATACTATCTATATAAGTATTATGAATCAACTAATTTACCTACAAACTTAGTTATCGAGAATAGATAGGTAAGTTATTCGTGCTTCAACAAATTCGACCTAATCTTCTCACGATAGCTTCTTTTTTTTTCTCTCTTTTTCGAAATCTTCTCTGTGTAGCTTCTTGCCTTAAGCATGTCACATCCATGTACACATTATTGCTTTTTGATCACCTAATAAAACATGACACTAAAAGACTATTCCGTAACATTCAGCCCAAATTCCTCTTATTTTTCTTTTTTTTGGAATATTATCTACATAGCTTCTTGACCCTTAAGCATGTCACATCGATGTACACATTATTGCTTATTGATCACCTAATAAAACATAACACCTAAAAGACTATTCGTAACATTCTGGTTCAAATTCCCCTTATTTTTCTCTCTTTTTTTAATATTCTCTACGTAGCTTCTTGACCCTTAAGCATGTCACATCCATGTACACATCATTACCCATTGATCACCATATAACACATGACACGTATTCTTTTTCCTCTCTTTTTAAATCTTCTCTACGTAGCTTCTTGACCCTTAAGCATGTCACATCCATGTCTATATCATTGCCTATTGATCACCTATTAACACATGACGCATAGAAGACTCATATGTAATACTCTGTTGCAAATTCCGCACAAAGTACCGCCACGGACCTTCACATTAATGAGTCAGCGTATTACATGATCACACGATAAAAATCTTCCCGCATCTTAGATTTTTTTAATTAATAAATTCTTTGAATAATTTTAAAAAATATAAACAAATAATTACAAAATACATCTCTATCGTCAAATGAATTGGCGAGATCTTGTGTATTGCTATTTCATTTGACGACGGATGTCTATTTTGTCATTGATTTATTTGGTCGATAGATTGTTTTGTCACTGATTTATTTATTTGGTGATAGATTGTTTTGTCACTAATTTATTTGACGATAGACGTGTATTTTTGTAATTATCTTTTTTATTATTTTTGTAAAAATTATTTCAAAAATCCATATCTTGGTATCTAAGTGCACTATATATATAGGCAACACTTGTACTCCCACAGCTTACACCACATCGCCACAACACAAGCGTGGCACCAGTTGAAACAAGCCATGTCGTCCTCTTCCTCGCCGGCGTCCGCTGTCTCGGGCTCAGCACCGCCGCACGTAGTCGAGGACTGCCTCGGCATCGTGCAGCTCCTTAGCGACGGCACCGTGACGCGCACCTCGGACTACTCCCGCGTTCCTCCCCCGGCGCACGTGCGCGACGACCTCCCTGTCCAGTGGAAGGATGTCGTCTACGACGACGCCCTCGGCCTTCGGCTCCGCATGTACAGGCCCACCGGTCTCGCTGATGGCGGCAAGAAGCTCCCGGTGATCGTGAACTTCCACGGCGGTGGCTTCTGCATCGCCAGTTTTGAGCTGCCCATCTTCCACGCCAGTGGCCTTCGGCTCGCCCACGATCTCCCGGCGATGGTGCTCTCCGCCGACTACCGCCTCGCCCCCGAGCACCGTCTCCCTGCGGCGCATGACGATGCGGAGGCCGTCTTCTCGTGGCTGCACGGGCAGGTTGTATCCGCCGCGGGCGCCGACCCTTGGCTCGCCGAGTCGGCAGATTTCGAACGAGTGTTCGTTTGCGGAGACTCTGCAGGCGGCAACATCTCCCACCACATCGCTGTGCGGTACGGATCGGGTGCACTCGGCCTTGACCCGTTGCGGATCTCAGGGTGCATCCTGCTCTGGCCGTACTTTGGCGGCGAAAAGAGGACGGTGTCCGAGGCGACTTGCCCGGCCGACGTGTTCATGAACCTTGCGATGTCCGAACAGATGTGGCGGTTGGCGCTGCCGGTGGGGGCGACCAGGGACCATCCCGCGGCCAACCCGTTCGGACCGGAGAGCGTCCCGCTCGACATGGTCACCTTCCGCCCATGCTCGTCGTCGACCCCGATCAGGACATGCTACATGATCGGATAGTAGACTACGTCACGAGGCTGACGGCGATGGCGAAGCCAATCGAGCTCGTCGAGTTCAAGGGGCAGGGCCATGCGTTCTTCGCCTTCGAGCCGTGGGGTGAGGCAGCGGACGAGTTGGTCCGAGTCATGAAGCGATTTTTATACGGTGGCGCACCGTCCAACTGAGCGTACAACTCGGCTAGTTTCCCTGGAATCTGGATTAGACCTGCCAACACTTCTGTACGATGTGTAAAAGTACAAACAATTTTCTCCTTGAAATAAATCTGGATTAGACCCCCATGTGGGTCGGACGGAATAAGTGTATCTATCTGTATGCCAAGACCAAGATCGTCAAAGACCAAACTGTCAACTCATATTGATGCATATGTCTGCGGCCTACTAACTCTGAGCCTCGAATGCCTCAGTAGCAAGGTTTCAAATTTCGGTTTCGGAATAAATTTCGCCCCGGGCCGGATAACAAAATTTCGGCGAAATTTCAAAATTTCGGAATTATTTAAGACAAAATTTAAAATTGAAAATTCAAATCCGGTCCAATCCGGGAAAAAAAAACCGAAATTCAGCGAAAAACCCCGAAATTTCGGGCGTAATTTCCAAAATCTCGGTTTTTTTGCACTGGCTGAAAAGTGGTCTAAACTTTATCGAAAAAATTTGAAATTGTTTTTGGAGGTTCCTGACACAATGCTGATGTTCTCACAAAAATTTCAGCTGATTATCACATCTGAGAAATTTTTAAAAATTCGTAGAGTGGTACTGTCCTGATAAAACACTGACCGACAAGTTTGATCGGAATGGAAAATGGTACAAATCAAGTTATAAACTGTTGAAATTTTTTGTACATGGTTATGATCCATAACTAATGTTCTCATAAAAATTTCAGCTGATTATCACATGTGATGAATATTTAAAAATTCGGAGAGTGGCGCTGTCCTGATAGAATACTGACCAACAAGTTTGATCCGAATGGAAAATGATACAAATGAAGTTAGAAACTGTTGAAATTTTTTTTGCATGGTTATGATGTATCTATAATGCTCTCATAAAATTTTCAGATGATGATCAAACTGTATGATTTTTTAAAAATTCGAACAGTACTACTGCAATGTTAAAAGGCTTACTGGCAAACTTGAACAAAATGAAAAATTATGTAAACCATAATTTTTTTTGAAAATTCTAAAGAATGGTGATAAGGAAGTTATTAATATCCCATAAAAATTGTGATTCATGATCACACTCCAGTGAATTTATAAAATTCTTACAAGGCACAGTACCATTTATGTTCTTTTCTTTTTGATTTTTGAAATATAATATAACAAACAAAGTTCGATTCTTACATAGATTTGATTGACCAAACAAAGAAAGTTGAATTTTTTTAAAAATTTATATAATGTTACTGAGTCAATTATTAATCTCTCAAAAAAAATTTAGATCATAATCACACTCAAGAAAATTTATAAAATTCTGACAATATAACTGTCCCATTTATGTTCATTCTGTTTTTGTTTTTTTAAAGATAACAAATGAAGTTAAATTATTTTAAATTTTTTTATGTATTATTCTAATATACTAAGGATAGTGCCATAAAATCTTTAGATTATTATCATGCTTGTACAATTTTATAAAAATCTGATAGTGTTTCTGTCAAAATTTTAAAATGTTTAAAAATTTTCAAAACTTTCAAAACCGGCCAAAAAAACACGAAATTTCGCCTAAAAAACGAAATTTCGGATTTTACTGTAGCAATTTCAATTTTCTTTCCCAACCGGTACTTGAGATTTCGGGGTGGTCCGAAATCCGAAATTTCGCCGAAATTTTGAACCTTGCTCAGTAGTCGTCTAACTGCGTTGCATTAGATGTACATCGTACGTGTAATCGTACATGCACAAACTGTACACATTGGAAGCAGGTTTCTGTCCTTACAGGACGACACTACGATATAATGCCATTCAGATACAGAAAGAGATCCATTCGTTCTTCTCTCGCGCGATAGTTTAACAGTTGGGCTATCATTTTGCTAAGCTTAATTTAAGGGTTGTTGTTTTGGACACAAGTATATGTTGAAGTATAAGTGAATTGTCCATCTTTTCTTATCAGCTTAAGCTTTTGGGTGAACTGATTGGTGTATGCAACTCAATATGGTATTAGAGCCAAGAGGTCTCGAGTTCAAGACCCGGTTGACGTAATTAAAAAAATAATTATAGCCCACTTCTATTCCACATCCTAGACCTGAGGGAGAGTGTTGAAGTATAAGTGAAAACTCAATAGTATAGTTAAAATTTTAAAACTTTGACTATCAATATCTTTTCAAATAATTAAATTAGATACATGAAAATTATATGTAATTTGTCTCAAAAGTACTTTCGTAATATTATAATTTTATTGGGTTTAAAAATATATTATAATAGAAACTGGTGATTAAAGCTGTCTTTTAGAGAGCTTGTCGATATCAAAACCATAATTACTTGTGACTGGGGAGTAATTAAGTCAAGCAAGCAGTAAAACATGTGTATATATATACCCACTCCCATCCCTTTCTAGATCAAATGGTCAGGCAAGTAAGTCAATCGTTATTTCGTTAGGTTAGCTACAACATCAGTATTTCTGTAATGACTACTAATTACAACACTGCACAGTACCCGTATATCTTTTCTTTTAAGGATAAGCATCTACATATCTTGCTGATATGTAATAAGATTGAATTGATGGTTAATAGTAAAACTATTAACTAAAACTTTGCCTTATCTATTGTCTACTTTTTTCTGTCCTCTCTGATATCCGATCGAGACTGTTAACTTCAACAAGAAGAGAACAGTGTCGATGACCAGAAGCTAGCTGGCTGATCCATCTGTCGACCATGCGCGCGTGCGCACACAAGTTCTTCTCTAATATGGCCCAGCCATATATTTGTTTTACAAATCTGATCAAACTAATTTTATCTTTGACTACGGAAGCAATAACAGGTCATACATGTCTCCTGCCACATTCCCATATCAAAGCACCAGTTCCTTGGCAAGCTGGCACAATAAGTAGGTGATTAATTAAGTAAATAATTAATTAGTTGATGGATGTGATCTGCTGAGAGCTCGGCGGGACCAATGAGCCCCATTCTACCAGGTGGAGGCCACTTTCACGTTGCCAACACGTTGACATAGTACGAGAGCACGGTAAATAACTTGTATCGCTTATCGTTGATTTTGCGGTCAAGGCGAAACTAGCTTTACAAATTTGTTATTATGGAAGCCAGATTTGAAGGAAAAAAATGTCGGCCGTGTCAAAAAGTGAAGACTTCCACCCGCACTTACTTTCCTCGTCATCTTACAGGTCACTAGTACCTCTGATGTGTTGTCCTACGTGGCACGGTCCACATCATTAGCCAATCAATGGCGTGGCTAAAAGCAACTTTTTTTCAGAGAGAATAGTTCATTAACACACGCTCCACACGATGCCTATATCGAGCACAGCGAACGTACTGCCTCCGTGTGTAGGAAACTATGAATTACTACACAGTTAAGTTAGATACAAATTAAAGCGGATCAACGTACGGAACCATGGCTTAATTAGAGACTGACCGGCTGAGATAAGGAATCATTAATTATGTGGTAAAACGTAGTCGTTCACCTACGATCAATCAATCACACGCCAGTAAATCATAAGAATAAGAACATAAAGCACACACAATATAGGGGCATAGCTCTCTAGCTTTATTAGCTTGATTTCTTGTACAAAGAGGTGCCCAATATATAGTAGAAGGTAGCAAGAGATAGATTCGGATTCGCCCACATGTAGAGATAGAGTTCAACCGAATACAGTTAAGAATATCTTATCTAATAACACTCCCCCTTGGGCGAATACCGCGTAATGCACATGTCTCGATAAAAGCTCATCGCAAAAACCCAGTGGGAAAAAAGGATGGAGAAAAGAGTTCATTGCACTCGCACTCAGTGTTACACTAGTTGCCTCGTTAAAAACCTTCATGTGAGAAAACTTGAGAAAAACTCACTAAGGAAAAAGAGTACAACTTATAATCTTGAGATTTAAAATCGACCTTGAGGATCATGCAAAGGGTTATGGTTGAGGGATTTACTCCCCTGAACTTTGCATATCTCTAAGTCGTCTCATTCCATTGCCATTGACACATCTTTGAAATATATATTTTGGCAACGACTTAGTGAATAAATCTGCAAGATTTTCACATGACTTAGTTTGCAAAATCTTTACCTCACCGTTCTTCTGGAGTTCGTGAGGATAGAAAAACTTAGGAGTAATATGCTTCGTGATATTGCTTTTCACATAACCCATTTGCATTTGTGCAACACAAGCAGTATTATCTTCATGATAATTGCGGGGGTATCGATGGTGTTAAGACCACATGACTTCTGGATATGGTTAATCATACGTCTCAGCCAAACACATTCACGTGAGACTTCATACAAAGTTATAATCTCTGAGTGGTTGGTAGAAGTAGCTACCAAGGTCTGCTTAAAAAGACAGCTAAGAAACGGTTGTACCACCGCAGAGAAATACAAAACCAGTCTTAGATTTGGCACTGTGGGGATTAGACAGATAGCCAACATCCATATATCCCACCATGGTTAAGTCTTGGTTCTTCTGGAAAACAATCCAAGATCTTGAGTACCTTGGAGGTATCTGAGTAAAGTCTTGATACCAGTCCAATGTCTTCTGGTTGGAGCTGCACTGTGTCTTGCTAGCAAATTTGCTGCGATTGCAATATCAGGCCTTGTGCAATTCGCAAGATACATCAAGTATGGGACTTCAGGTCCTAAGACTTTCTCATTTTGCATCCTTGGTCTGAAAAGAGTCTTTATCCACTTCAAGGGATCTTACGACCATAGGGGTTTCAGTGGATGCGATTTATCCATATTAAATCTTTTCAATACCTTCTTGGTATATAAGATTGGTGTACAAAAATCCTTCTTGGAAAATGCTCTAGCTGCAAGCTTAAGCAATATTTGGTTTTACCCAAGTCTTTCATCTCAAAACTCCGTCGTGAGGTAAGCACTTGCTTCCTCTATCTCCTCTGTGGTTCCGATGATATTCAGATCATCGACATATAAATGAGATGATACATAATCCATTCTGGGATTTCTTTATGAACACACACGGGCAATATTCCTTCTTCAGAAGGAACTCACTAAGTCGGTTATACCACATTCTCTCCGACTGATTTAATCCGTATAGCAATCTCTTTAGTTTGACGCTATACATGTTGCGATTATTAGGATTCGGAATTGTAATCCCTTCAGAGAATCTTATATAAATATCCGTATCCAGTGACTCATATAAATATGCAGTCACTACATCCATCAACTGCATTAATAATTTAAACTTGCTGCCATTAATATTAAATTTCAGAACATTAGTCCTCTCTTTACAGGAGAATATATTTCATCGTAATCGATGTCGGGTTTCTGCGTGAACTCTTATGCTACAAGCCTCGCTTTATATCTCACCACATGGGTATTTCATTTCTCTTACGGATGAAAAACCCATTTGATCCTACAGGGATTACTTTAGGAGATGTTTGATAAACAGGACCAAAGCTTTCCTTTTAATAAGCGAGCGCTGCCTCAATTGCTTCTTTTCATTTGACCCTATCTGAGCGTTTTTGGCACTATACCATGGACTTTGGTTCTGGATCCAGCTTTTAGCAATTTTAGAGGCAAATACATGTCGACAATTGTAGTCTTTCTTTTATTCATTTCTCCTGCATCACTTCAGGGATATCTCTTTATTAATTTCTTCCAGCTCCTCGTGATGTCCCACAACGATAAAGTCTGGGTGTTCCGATTTCAGTCACAGTTATGCGAGCAAATATACGCTGGGTTTATCATCTTCAGGATGGATCACTTCAGGGATGTTACCATCTTCAGGATGGCTCACTTCAGGGATTTTCTCAACATCAGGTTGAGCTTCTTCCACTGTCATGGATAGTGTTCTCATTTGTTCGGTTCTCTAATTCTACGGACGTCTCCACAGAATTGAGTCCCGTGCACCTGGAGGCCTCCCCCTCTTTTTATCATGAGGGTCAAGAGTGGGTTCAATATCCTTCTAGGGTATTTCCACTCTTGCAGGGGCATATACTGCAGGTATATGAGATCTTTTCACTCCCTTATGAACAGTGAAGGCATTTGGCAGATTATAAGCTTATTTATTGCAGATTTATTATCCTCCAAACTTCAAGTTCGATCTCTGTAGTGCGTGGATCTAAGGACTCGGCATTCTCTAATGTGGTACTTATCTCCCCCTAATGCCGAAAAATATCCTTAGTACAATCAGTAATGTGAGCCGTGTCTGAGATCCCTTGTCATATGCTTTAGGTATTTTAATACATGATGGAGATTCATAACCTACATAGATCCTCAACTTCCGGTAAGGTCCCATGGTGGTACGCTGTGGTGGAGAGATTGGCATGTATACAGTACAACCAAATTTTCGTAGATGGGAAATACTTAATTCTTTTCCACACACTATCTGCAATGGGGAAATTTCATGATGGGCAGTTGGTCTGAGTTGAATTAATACCGCATATGTAGCACTCGTGGCCCCAACAAGCGGTGGAAAGCCTACTATTCTGCAAGAGTGGCCAAGCAATAAGTTTTATTCTTTTAAAATAATGACTCTACAAGGCCATTTAAAGTGTGAACTTTAGGTACGAGATGCTCTACATTAACTCCGAGAGCCATACAATAATCATTAAATGCTTTTGAGGTAAACTCGCTAACATTGTCTATTTGAATAGACTTGATCCTTTCTTCTGGAAAGTAGGCTCTTAACTTAATAATTTGGGCAGAAACATGGTTCCTAGTAGATAAGAGATATACATAGGACCATCTAGTAGAAGCATCTATTAGTACTATAGAATTTCTTAAAAGGAGCCCGACGAGGTTGAGCAGTCCATAGATATCATCTTGAATTTTCTCCAGAAATTCAAAGTGATTCTTTCTAACTTTTAGGTAAGAAGATCTAAGAATAAGCTTTCCTTTAGCACAACTAGGGCATAAGAAAAACTTCAGGTCTTGGAAAGACTTTATGCTATGGCCAGTAGAAATATTAATTATTCTTCTTATACTATTCAACTCAGGGTAACCCAGTCGATCTGCCAGATCTTAAATATATCTAGGTTTTTTCATCACAACACAAACTTCAGGTTTTATATGTGTATAGTATAATCTGGAGGAGACTAAATGAAGCTTTTAACCACACGTTTATTACACCCATTAAACTTAGTCATGAGTAGGTATCACTACTACAGAACGGCACATCACTATCGCTTTATCCGTATCGGTTCTTAAGTTTTTACGAAAAAACGATTGTGATAAATAACTTCGGAGAGGTGTTAGTAATAATCACTATCGGTTCTAAGATTATAACTGATTGTGATGTAACATTGGGCATATCACTATCGGTTCTAAACTAAAAAACGATAGAGATGTGAATGGTCATCACTATCGGTTCCAACAAGCGAAGTGATAGTGATGATCACATCCACATCACTATCGGTTCCTTTGATAAAAGCGATAGTGATGTGCATATCATCACTATCGGTTCAAGAAAAGAAGTGATCTTGATGTGCGCGTGATCATCACTATCATCACTATCACTTCATCAAAAGAACCGATAGTGATGACTATGCACATCACTATCGGTTCTAAGAAAAGAAGCGATAGTGATGTGCGTGATCATCACTATCGGTTCTTTTATAGAAGCGATAGTGATGATATCTTGTATCACTATCGCTTCTCTAAAACCGATTACGATGTCACGTGCTCATCACTATCGCTTCTATAAAAAGAACCGATAGTGATGGCGTTCACATCACTATCGCTTTTGAAAAGAATCGATTACGATGTGCCTCGCTAGGTCATATATAGCACTCGAAATGAACTCTTCTCTGTTGTTGCTCGGAGGAGATTTCTTCGTCACCACCCGAGAAAACATCTCATATTGTGTGGTTCAAAGCAATACTTGGGTGAGAAAATTTGAAGTCCTCATGGGTGGGTATTAAGAGGGCAAATTTGAAACCCTATCTTGAGGAGATTCCCTCTTTTGCCCTCATTTGCGGTTTTCTTCAAAATGTGGGCAATTCTTTAAACCCTTGAATTTTGCACTAGGTAATTTCGATATGTCGTGAATAAAGTTTAGGTTGCCTTTGGAATTGTGTACGTGCCTTGATTTCACACTCTTTATTTGATAAGCACACATCTATTTAATTATTATAGTGCTCTCATGTTAATATGGAATTATTGTTGCTATCTTGTGATAAATGTTAGAGTTTAGGTTGCGGAACCTACGTCTCCCGTTCGAGGATGCTTATTTACAAATATGCCGAATGAAATGGCATATTTATAGCGAGCATTCTCGAATTGTCCACGTTTTTGGACAGATTCGAAGATATGTGGTTGGGCAAGTTCACGGTTGTTGTACAAGCTGAGAGTAGATTTGATAGCGTCTCCTGGTGTTCTCCATATGCACACCCTCTTGACTGTTGTCGAGGCGTGTATATGGAGAACAGTGAAGATCTTCAAAATTTTCCTGAGTTGTACAGCGGCTTAGAACTTGCCCAACCACATATCCTCGAATGGGATTAGGACCTAACCTATTTAGAGATTAGGTGTCATCGTTGGTACCCTTGTTTTGTTTCGTTGTAGTAAAAAGATTTGCAAGCTACTGCACTAGCTATATAATTAGATTATTTGATATCATTGTTGATTTTAAAAATTTATGACTCCTATCTTATTGAATTGGATGCTCTAAACCAGGGAAGAAGCTAGGTATCGATCGGGAGTACATTTATATATCTTGGAACCTGTCCTCTATTTTGCAAAGGTAATATTAATTGAAATGATGTCTCAATATTTAAAATAGCTAGCTAGTTGTCGCTCTAGTTTCTCCTTAATTTATTGTGCGAAATTTAATTGCGGATGGACCGTGAGGAATGGATGTATCGAAAAAGCCGTGTGAGTCTTTGAATTTCATAGGGGTGTTAAGGAGTTCAAAAAATTGCGAAAGAGGATATGGTGAGGAGGGTTTAAACTTCATATATTGTCCTTGCATTGATTGCACCAATCGAGGAGATTTAGCAACTCGGCTCAAATTGAGGACCACGATTCGACGTGGCTTCATGAGGAATTACACATGTTGGATCCATCACGGGAGGCGGTAGTACCCTTCCAAAGATGCAACGAAGACACAGTGGAACCGGATGACGAGTTGGAGCTTGATATGTTTGAGGAGGATAATTTGGAGCAAATGTTGCGGGATGTGGAGGGTAATTACGGAAAGAGAGTTTGAAAAGTTTAAAATCTTGATGGAAGGCGATGCCAAACCGCTGTTCACAGGTTGCAAGCGGAATACACCAAGTTGGGTTCGGTCCTTGCATTGTTGAGCGAAGGCAAAACACCGTTGGATGGATACAAGTTTCAATGCACTTCTAGTTCTTCTATCGGATCCGCTTGGGAGAAACCAGATTGCCAACAAGCATTTATGAAGCAAAGAAGCTACTATGTCCCATGGGAATGGAAATAGAAAGGATACATGCATGTCAGAATGATTGCATCTTGTACCGTAACGCACATCGAGAGCTGCACGTATGTCCGGTTTGCGGTGTGCCCGGTACAAACAAAAGGAGAAGCGTAATGACAAGAAGCGTAAGAGTCGGGCAACGACGGTGAAGAGGTCACTAAAGGTGCACGGCCAAGGTTTTGTGGTACTTGCCCATCATTCCCGTCTGGAGCGGTTGTTTGCAAATCGAGAGAGGCAAAATTGTTGCGTTGGCATTATGAAACTCGAAAGGAAGATGGCAATCTGAGACACCTGCCGATTCGGCTCAATGGAGAAACATCGATTGGAAACATGAGGAATTTGGTGCGAAATGAGGAACATAAGATTTGGGTTGAATCTGACGGGAATGAATCCATTTGGTAACATGAGCGATCGTCTGACACGGCGATTCATTGTGTATCTACAACCTCCTCCTTGGTTGTGTATGAAGCGGAAGTATATCATGATGTCATTACTAATCTCGGGACCCAAACAGTGGAAATGATATTGATGTGTATCTTGCACCACCGATCGAGGACTTGGTAAAATTGTGGAATGAGGGTGTCGTGGTGTGGGATGCGTACAAAGAGAGCATTTCACCCTACGGGCTATGGTATTTTGCACCATAAATGATTTCCGGCTCTTGGTAATTTGGCGGGTTCTGATCGAAAGGAGCCAAAGCGTGTCCTATTTGTGAAGAGGAGACTGAGAGTCTATGGCTGCCAAATTCCAAAAAAACGTGTATATGGGTCACCGTAGGTTTCTACCTCGAAGTCATCGATACCGTAAGATGGATGACAAATTTGATGGGAAGAGGAAGTCCGTTCGGCACCGCATGCCCATGAGTGGAAGGCAAGTATATTCACGTGTAGAGGATATCGATGTTCGATATGGAAAGAGTCAAATCTGTTCGTCCAAGGACAATTTGGAAGAAGAGGTCAATATTTTGGGACTTACCGTCTTTGGAAGGAGTTAGATGTCCGACATTGTATTGATGTCATGCATGTTGAAAAGAATGTCTGCGATAATTTGGTTGGTATCTGCTTGAACATACAGGGAAGACCAAGGATGGTGTGAATGCTCGTCGTGACATGGCCTACATGGGAATCGGGCCAAGGCTTGCGGTGATAGAGGAGGATGGAAAAGGTCCGTACATCCCATTGCATGCTACACCTGTCCAAGAAGGAGAAAGAAGATCTCGCAAAAGTCTCCAAGGTATTAAAGTTCCATCGGCTACTCCGCAAACATTAAGAAGCTTGTGTCCATGGATGATTTTAAGTTGTTGGGCATGAAGTCCCACGATCATGTATTGATGACCCAAATGCTCCCGGTTGCAATCCAAATATTACGCGGAGGATGTCGGGTTGGCAATCACAAAGTTGTGTTTTTCTTCAATGCGATCTCTGCAAAGTTATTGACCCGATATGCTAGACAACCTACAGAGTGAGGTGGTGCGGACTACGTGTCGACTTGAGATGCATTTCCCACCGTCGTTCTTGACGTAATGGCCCACCTTGTTGTTCACCTTGTCGAGAGATTAAGATATGTGGGCCCGCTTTCCTCGTTACATGTATCCGTTCGAGAGGTACATGGGTATATTAAAGTCCTACGTGAGGAATCGGTTGAAGCTTGAGGTAGTATTGTTGAAGGTTATGGGATGAAGATGTTATTGAGTTACGTGTGGACTACCTAGGTAAAAGACAAGCAATCGGTGTTCTGTATCTCGTCACGAGGCGGACTTCTTTGGTAAAGGAACCATTGGGTCCAAACTAATGAGTCAGAGGTTTGATATGTATTGCAAAGCGCATTTGTGATCTTGCGAGCAGTAGCGAGGTTCGTCCATACATCGAGCGACATAAGTTGATATTACGGAAGAGAATCCACAAATGGATGACCTCTCCATCGCACAAGAACACAACGATCGATTCCTCACATGGTTCAAAGAAAAAGCGGAGGTCTCCTTTAGTGAGAACGTAAAATGGTTGGTGACGGATCAAGATTTAATGTCTGGACATGGCGGTATCGATATTAATGGTTACACCTTTTACATTTGAGAGTCAAGATTCCAAGAGTACTGTCCAAAACAGTGGTGTGTGCATAAATGCTTTCTCTGATTATCATCACTCGAAAAGAGTCTCTCCAACCACAATGAACTCCTACTATGGGTTGATCGAAGAAATTTGGGAGCTCGATTACGGAATATACCAAGTTCCATTGTTCCGATGTAAGTGGGTAGGACTTCCACATGGAGTGAAGGTCGACAAGAGAGGCTTTACTATTGTGGATCTCAGCAGACTCGCCTACAAAGATGACCCATTCGTCCTTGCGAAGCAAACAACTCAAGTCTTCTACGTGCGTGATCCGGCCAATCCGAGGTTGCACATCGTTCTTCATAGCAAGAGACGGATCGTAGGAGTTGAAGATGTTGTAGACGAAGAAGAGTATAACCAATTCGATGAGATACCTTCATTTGCAGATGGGGCCTGTCTTAGTGGGGATGACGACACACATGGAGCCAATTACATGCGAGTAGATCATCATGAAGGCGATTGTAAATAAATGGACTATTATAATGTTTGTTGTTAATCACATTGTTGTATTATGTATGTGAAATAGTTTACAATGCTCTGAAAGAAAAAATCCATGGTGAATTGCTTGCAAATAGTCGAATCATCATTTATGGAAATTATCGTGCAATTCCGGAGTAATTTGAAAAAGTTTTGACTTTTCTACGCTTTACGCACAAATTTCTGCAAAATTCCTAATAATTTGAACAATGTACGAAAAAGTTATGGCATTTTCTCTCTCTCTCTCTCTGATGAAATGATGAAAATTCAGAACTTGCAGATAGGTGATAAAGTTTATTATTAGTAAGCAATGCCACAATAAGGAAAGTGTACTGGACCATATATGGAGCTATTGTCCAGCAATTACATATAGTGTAGTCTCGATGCGATGTACAATCTATATAATTCTGAGACACAGAAATGAGGCTAAACTATATGAAATCATTTTTGGAAATTTTTAAAAAACTTGGACTTCATCTGAAAAAGTTTTGACTTTTCAACTATTTAAGGAAAATTCATGCCTAGAAAGTGAATTTTGGCATCTTTTTCCAATGCTAACTCTCTTTTGCAAAAATTCTTTTTTGAAAAGATTTGTAGTATCTCAAAGTATATATCTGGAAAATTTTAAATAATTCCAACGATATTTGCAAAAGTTTTCACTCTTTGATCTAATTACAAAATTTAGACTTCATGGTTTGTGCGGAAAGGAAGCGATTACAACGAACTACATCGATGTCGGTTTTATTCAAAAAGCGTCACGGATGACTATACACATCGATGTCGGTTTTCTTTGAAAAAGTGATCTGAGATACATATTGAGGTACATCGATGTCGGTTTTATTCAAAAAGCGTACGGATGAATATGCACATCTGTGTCGGTTTTATTTGAAAAAGCGATACAGTATTGAGCTTATCCGTGTCGGTTCTATTAAAAAACCGTCATCGATGATTATAGACACCGATGTCGGTTTTCTTTAAAAAGTGATACGAGATATATTGAGATACATCGATGTCGGTTTTATGCAGCGATACGGATATATCCATTATCGATGTCGGTTTTGTATTTAAAAGCGATACGGATGACTAATCTTATCCGTGTCGGTTTTATTAAATAAACCGATACGGATGAATATAGACTGTTGTGTCGGTTTTCTTTATAAACCGACATCGATGATCGCATAGCCTATTTGGGCGCTACATACACGTCTTAACCCTAGCGGTAAGCACGACCTTGCGCCCGTCGTCGCCGCCACGCCTTGCCCCACGCCCGACGCAGCCGACCCGCCCGCCCGGCCCGACGCCTCGCCGACCCGCCCGACGCCTGCCTCCCGGTCGTCGCCGCCGCCACGCCGCCTTGCGCCGCCGCAGGCCGACCCACCCGACGCCTCGCCGCCCCCGCGCGACCGATGCCCGCCGCCTCGGCCCAACTCCCGCCGCTTCGCGCCTCGCCGACCCGACGCCCTGCCGGCCCGGCCGTCGCCGCGCCACACGCCCGCCCCACGCCCGACGCAGCATCCACCCCCGACGCGTCTCGTCGCACCGCCCGCCGCCCGGCAACCTCCTCCCTCGGCTGGCCTCCTCACCTTGCTCCCACGGCGGCCTCCTCCCGTGAGCTCATCATCGTGGTGTGCCGTCATCCTCGAGGTAAAAATCTGAACCAAATTAGTGCAATTATCGTGCAATTTACGATTGTGAAGTGAGATGTGAGTAGGATGAACTTTCGTGGTGCCTTGTTGCTTGCAGTATTATCTCTGTATGTTTGGATGCACAAATGCCCAATCACCATTAACAGGGTGAATTATTATCTCTGTATGCTTGCGAAGTATTGGTGAATTGCCTTGCATATGATTCGCTTTTGGTTGATTGTGCCCAAGTAATAGCAACTGCAAATGCAAATGCCTTCCTAGCTTCTTTGGAATATCTGTGAACCTTTTATGGACATTTGTATGGACATCAAATGTGGTCCATGTTGGTGCATTATGAGTGCATTTAAAATCTAGTCATCGATGTCTGTTGAATCAATTTCAGTAAACACTGACCCATGAATGGAAACAATTTATTACATCTAACAGCTCATACATGGTCAACCTCATGCCAATTTGGTTCCTTTTCCTCTTACATTTCTTTCCTGCAATCAGTCATGCCAATGTGTTAGGTATCATCTCAGCCCTACATGCATATATACAATGTTCTTTCTTTCTTCAAATGGTAAATGGTTTTTAGATAAACTGCTAGATTAGTTCTGAATAGGCCTTTTAGTTTGCCATGATTATAGATAGGCTGATCAGCATAGGCTACAAAAAAATAAGGCACCTTCAAATGTTAGAAGGAAGGAGTAACTTTGCGTTGTTCCTTGTATACTTTTTTCACACAACTTTTAATATACTTTCATGTATCACTCCTTTGGCTATTTGTCATCATCCTGAAGTAAAATCCACTTGCTTGTGCTTCTTTTGCAAACATTTCTCATCGTTGCCCTGTGGAGCTCATCGTTGCAAATGCGTTGCCCTCGTGGAGGTGGCCGTCTATTTTCTATTGCTTCAAACATTCAGAATTCCATTCGGTTGCCTGAATTAGCTGCGGATCCAATTAAAAGGTGTCAAGGAGAATACTAGTCGGAAGGTACTTTTTTCTCACCCTTACGTAGCAAAATGCTTAGTTTTGTTCTTACTATTTATAGTAAGTGCGATCCCATGTTTCTTGGATCAATATGAGGATCTGAGATTACACAAAGGTTAGGCCTAAGCGATTGAATTATACTCTTTGTTACAACAGAGCTTATTGTTGGTGCGAATCGCAAGTGTCATACGAATAGTCAATCCATTTAGTACTTGAATTCACTTTGGATGTTGAGCAACATTTGAATTGAACTACTAGCGAGTTGTAGGCACATAAGATTGCAAGAGCCACTTGCTTGCACATATAGTATTTGCCTTACGGATTCTTTCACTCCACGGGTAGTTCATCTGCTTTTGTGTACCGCAGAACAAATCGACAGGTAGTTCAAATTTCATAATGAATGCTTTCGTCATCTCTGCAATTCTGATAATTAATTTTTACCTACATGTTACTATAATATGATCTACGTTAGAGTTAAAAATGCGTAACCTCGTCTCCCATTCGAGAGTGCTTGTTTATGAATATGCCATTTCGTCACATTCATAAGCAAGCGTCTCAATTGTATCGATTTTAGACGATTCGAGGATATGTGGTTCGGGCAAGTTCTGAGTGTTGTACAACTCTGAGTAGATTTGGTAGCATCTCCCTACGGTGTTCTCGGGTATACACCCTCTTGACTGTTGTCGAGGCGTGTACACGAGAACAGCGAGAAGATCTTCAGATTTTCTCTGAGTTGTACAACGCAACAAGAACTTGCTCGAACCACATATCCTCGAATGGGATTAGGAACAAACCTATTTAGAGAGTAGGGGTTATCGTTGAGTACGTATTTAGGTGGTCAGCGGATAAACTTTTTGAAGATCATTCGTTCATTTGTTACTCTACTAAAATATGCTAGAACGATTTACATCTTATTACTTATCTATTCACTATTGCTTTACATGATTTATTGTCAAGTTCACAAAATAGGTGCAATTGCTTTCTCTCATGTCAAATATATGATCTTATCGGATAAGAAAACTCAAAATGTCACAATTAGAGAGCATCGGCTCCTCGCGAGACAGTAGAAGGTGCTCCCGAGGGCCGAGCCAAGTTCCAAATGTTGAGAGGCCGAGTAAGGTGAGGAAGGCCCGAGGACCGAACACGGGGGCCACAGGGAGAACACCGCAGTTCTCCACTTCAATGCCACGAAGTGCATACATGCCCTCCCAAGTACAAGGGCGATACTGTTCATTCCTCGGTCAATTGGTGAGAGAGAGTGCCAATAACGATTAAGGATTGGAGGAAGGAAGTCGGTAGCGAGCGTAAGAATCGGTTGTGGGACGAGGTTAAGGGAAAATGGATTATAGAGGAGGAAGATGAATGCAGCGAGGCGATGCGCCTTGAAGAGGATGGGTGTGGCCTTGAGGCACTTGGGGTCCTCATGCACGGTGAGTACGTACTAAAAGGTCGTACACCATTCGAGAGGTATCCGTTCGTTACTACGGATGTTTGGGAGGAGTTCATGGCGATGAAGGGTACGCCGAGGCGAGCGACTAAGAGAGAGGAATACCGCTATCCGAGGCACAACACGCACCCGCACCACCTCGATGCAGCGGCTATGAGGGAAGAAGGCGAGTGGGCGCGACTAGCCAAGGAGTGCGCGAACTCGGACGACGATGCCTTACTCCCATATATGTGAGAACAGACGCATGGCGGGTATTAGCGAGGACAAAGAAAACCCCGACGGGCAGCTTGTAGTCGTAAACCCGCTCTGCGCGCGTCGTCTCTCGCCATCGTAAGACATCGACTTAGTACATTGCGGTTGGCCTAGCTTGTTGTATTTGGATCTAATTCGTACTCGCTTATTGCAGGAGGAGGTAAGCCGGCGGAAAGAGCGAGGGACCTTCGAGCCAAGGGTCGAAGGATATCATGTCGTCTGCGATCGGGAAGCCCGACCATAAGGGCCGAGTACTTGCCGTAGGGTCGGGGCATCTGAAGAAGTCCTACTTCCAAGATGGCGCTCGAGTGCTAGATCAAGATCATGGGAGGCACGTGCGGGCGCCTCAAGGACACTCTCGAGGAGCAACCGAGGAGGAGATCAAGGAGGAGATGAGGGGAGATGATGGCACGTGAAGATGAGATAAGGGGAGATGATGGCACGTGAGGAGCGCTTGAGGGCGAGATGATGGCGATGATCTCTCGAGTCGAGCGGATGCCCTCGCCTCTTGTAGAAGCTCGTGCCTCGACCTAGCAAAATGTGGTTCAAAAATGATCGACCGATCCCAGTGAAGGTAATAATTAATTTTTCCTAACTTAAAGCTACAAGTGTAACTCCCACAATATTTCTCCTCAAGTTGCGCATATCTTGCAGGCCCCTGCTAAGTGCCAGCTCACCACCCTGACGGAGGACGGATTTCCTGTCGAGGCTGCACGCGGGGTTGTATTTCCATGCAAGGAGACGGACACTGTGCATGGTCAGCCTTTGGGGAAGGGTTACATGAGGGTGCAGGTGGACTACGTCCACGAACACTTCTTATCACATGTGCTCGAGTTCCCCCCAACGAAGATATCAGCACTCTCGGGCAAGCACGTATGTCGTTCATTAAGTGGCCCACGACGGGTGTCGTACTAGTCAAGGTAAAAATCCCCCGCGTCTTCTCTACCAATCCAGTAGTACTGCAATAAGTTAAATATGCGCGTGATTTGTAGGTTCCTACCGTACCTGTGCTTACTCGTGCTCCTGCTACATTCCCACCACCGTGATGAGTCCTACACGAGTGCAGAGCTCACGTGTAAAAGGACAAGCACGACACCAATAGAACCACAAGAGGCCTCGAGACTCCTTCCGCCAAGAAGGCAAAGCTGATAAAGGCCACAACACCCCTTGAGGTACCTGAAAAGCCAACTACCTTGACCTCAAAGACTCCTTCGGCCCAGAAAGGAAAGTCAACACATGCCACAGACATCCCTTACGACTTTAAGGCATACGTACATGGAAAGCCCCTGATTGCATCCAACGAACTAAATGATCTAGGCGGTGGACTCGCATGCTCCATGGATGGTACATGGATAAGGTGAATGAGGAAGAGCGTCGAGTCGACTTCAATGTGATGTATAAAGGGTACATTTCCACCGTGGCGAGAATGGGATATTCCCCGTCAGTTTTGAGGATCTGTTTCGTGTGTACCAATTAATGGCTATCGATATTTCTACTTTACGATCCTGGACGCTGTGAGTATCGCACCATACATCATGGTGATGACTTTTATAGGATTTTGCATTATGTTTTCTAATATCAACACGAGTTGCGGGGCAATGAGGCAATGAGCCGTGACGAATCAAAACCAAGTTGGGTTAAATGCGACCCGAGCTTGTGTCTGCGACCACGGCTAGGCTGCATCCGGTGTTTGTTGCTGGCTACGTCAAGCGGGTATTGCATACTGAGTCAACGAAGGACTTCGTTGTAATACCGTACCACGAGGAGTAAGTAGTACAAACCCTTCAATTACTCGTACGCACTTAAGCCGTATGCGAACTTATTTCCTTGCACTACATTCCATTTAATAAGCAACCATTGGGTTCTACTCGTCCTCGTTCCGAGCGAAAACACAGATCTACATTTTTAACTCAATCAAGAAGAGACCGATGGCCTCTGCGATCAAGTGTCCTTTGCGAAGTAAGTACATTACCGTAACGTAACACTTTACGAATTTAACTATATTTTTTACTCAATGGCATCTCTCCAATATATGTAGGGGTTTCTCGGACTATGTCGATGAATAAGGGTCACACGATAAGAAAAAGGGCAAGACATTGGAGTATAAGAAATTCACGGTACAAGTGCCTAGCATATATCGATTAATTTTTTCGACATCTAATTTTCGTGTGTTAATTTCTTTTTCTCTCTTGATGTCATCAACAGAGCAATGATGACTGTATGCGGCTTCTATGTCATGCAACACATGTTGGTTGTGGTCGTGGCTCACACCTTTTTCTAAGGTATATGTACATGCATACTTAGCCTTTCACTTACAAATTTTGAAACTTAAATTCATGCACTCATTTATGTTTTGCGTAAGATCAATATCCCCGTAAGAGCTTAGGCAACAAAGCACTCAACAATTTACGAGACCACTTATGCCAATGGTGCTGGTTGGAAGTTATATCGAGGACGGTAGGTTTAGAGATCTGAAGCGTCCTACTAGTCCATATGGAAACAATATTAATTGCATATGTCAATGTGATATATATGCACGTGTCTTGATTATTAAGCATGTTTGTGTTTGTATGTTGTGAGCGAATGGGCTATATGTATTGTAATTTAAGTGTTAGTGTTACGTGAATGTGATATGTGCATTTTGTGTTACATATTGTGAATGTGATATATGCCCATTGTTAATATTTGCCATTTTGGGTAATATGGAAAATTGCAACACCACCATGAGGGTCATCGAATCGGTTCTTATGTGGAACCGATTACGATAACTCATAATTGGAATCGGTTCTTGTATATATGATTACGATGGCGTCTCATCCGAATCGGTTTTTGAAAAAGCGATTGTGATGACACAATCATTAGAATCGGTTCTTAAGATGAACTCATTACGATGACCTCTTATCGAAATCGGTTCTTTTAAGCAGCGATTGTGATGACCACATCGATAGAATCGGTTCTTTGTGAGCGATTGTGATAACCATACCATTACAATCGGTTCTTTGAAGAAAGCGATTGTGATGATCCATCATCGAGATCGGTTCTTTCAAAGAAGCGATTGTGATGACCCTCATTAGAATCGGTTCTTGTGTGGAACCGATTACGATAACTGCGTTATCGAAATCGGTTCCACACAAGAACCGATTCTAATGAGGGGTCATCTGTCGCTTCTTTGAAAGAACCGATTCGGATGACATGTTATCAGAATCGGTTCAATAGAAGAACCGATTCTAATGAGGGGTCATCACAATCGCTTCGTTGAAAGAACCGATTCTAATGATGCTTTATCACAATCGGGCCAAAACCGACTATGATAACTCCACCTCATCACTATCTAAAGACTTCGTATCGCCACTTGAACCGACTGTAATGGCAAAAAAGAACATATTCTGATGGACAATTCTGTAGTAGTGTATTCTGTACCATCCTCATTCACTATCTCCATACAGAAACGATTAAAGGAGTACGACTGGACTCAGGGTATAATATGGCATTCTTCCAGTGCCAACTATGAGTGTGTCGCTTCTGGTGATAGTCATAATATTTTCAATTGTGGTACAACTGTCTTCTAGACAGATTTTCTCCTCCACCATCGGATTATACTTTATTCTATATTGGAAGAATGATTTAACAATCAAACAATTGTTGCATTAGGAACAAATTGTAGAATATAGAACAAACATAGCACAATTAATCAAATATCTAGGAAATATCAATTTATTCAATTTTTTGAATGATAATCGCTCAACAGGAGCGTATACCAAATGTTCATTCAGGAACTAGGGCTAAACTGATAAGGAGACTTATAAGGAATATATGATATCGACTTAGTAAAGTGAAGGGATATTTAGGAGATCAATTCAGATCTTCATATGAGATGTAGGTGCCCTCTTGGGACTCCTCGAACTCAATAATTTCAAGAATCATATCTTCACACTTTTCAACATCCGTATCAACAACAGGTTGAACGGTGAAGTATGACTTAATATTATTTCTCTGGGTCTTATTTAGTTTTCCAGTGGATGGCATGTAAAGGTCTACCACATGCTTCGAGATGCGATAGTCGCATGATCAATGACTAGTGCATCCATACATAAAACAGGGTTATTCAGGGTTTGCAACATTACTTCTGGAAACCCCTGACCCTTTACCTTTACTTTTCCACTATGAATTGCCTCTTCCTCTATTTGATTTGTCATTCTTCTACTTATCCCTTTTATTCCATTTGCCCTTTCTGCGGCCATGGCTATTGCTAGCTTGTTGAGCAATTGTATGCGCTTCGGGCATTGCAAGACTCCCATTAGGAAGTACGTGATGATTCTTCACCAGGAGTTCATCATGCTTTTCTGCTTCTAGCAAAATGCATATAAGCTCGGAGTACTTTCTGGTACTTGGCGACGACACTGTTACGACAATATCCTCATATTGGGGTGGAATGCGCAAAATATCTTATTGATATTTTTAGCATTAGTAACTTTCTGGTTACATAATGTTAGATCAATGACAAGATTGTGTATGACAAAAATTATATGCTACCACAACCTTTAGAATCCTGAAAGCACAGGAGGATCCATTCGCGCTATGCTTCTGGCAACAGGACGGATCTTTGCTGGTTATATATTTTTCATTCATGGAATTCAAAAATACCAGCTAGTCATCTTCCATCAACTATTCGCCCTTCAGGTCCGTTTGAAGATGGTGCCTCAGGAGGTGTAAAGCCATACATCTGGCAGCTTCGGGAAGAGCAGGTGACGAATACTAATAACAGGGGTACCCCAACGGCCCGAAGCGACGAGCCAGCGGCCTCAAGCATATCTCCAGCCCAACAGGCCGCGCCCGGCCCGCCACCGACCGAATCGCCTGCGAGACCACACAAGACATCCGTTCCCGACCGGCCAGGGGAAGCGAATCCGACCGGACAGCGCTCCCGACCCCCTTGGCGAGGCGGGATCTCCCGACTCCGACCGGACAGCGCTCCCGACCCCCTTAGCGGGGCGGGATCTCCCGACTCCGACCGGACCAAGGTGACGGACGCCGAGGGCCGCGTGTCAGGCCCTCATCAGCCTACCGCCACGTACCCCACGAACGAGGTCAATCGGAGTGACTATACAAGGGCAGGTGGCTCCTTCCCAAGAAGGTCTGGTGACTGCTGAAGACAAAGCTTCGGCCCCATCAACGATCGCGTCTGATCTGACGCACGCTCCTCCCGGCGGCGCCAACGTCACGCACCGCAACGTCGGCGTTCGTAAGGATCACGAGAGGCAAGTCGCTATTTCGGGAATACCTAACCTCCCTGACCACCAAGGCTACCGACCCAGCATGGGCAAGACGGGTGGCGACCAGTCCACAGGACGAAGGACCGGAGCTCCTAACATAGGTCACCTCGCTCTTCCCCCCGACTCTCGATGTAACCTGCCCCTTCCTTCTGTATAAAAGGAGGCAGGACTAAACGATTCAAAGAGAGGACGAACACATAAGAACACGAGGAGACTAAGTCATTTAGCGGCCTCGTCTGTAAAACATTGTGCAAAAGCAATACAATACGGCCATCTGAACTGGAGTAGGGACTTTCAGCCCGAACCAGTATACATCTTGGACTCACGAGTCTAACCATTCAGGGAGTGGAACGCGCGACCCCTTAGACTTACAAATTTACTTGGCTGCTCGAAAACGCCGGCGGAAAAATTACCGACTTGGTGAGAAAACAGTAGCTCCAAAAGATCAAGCTATCAGATTAATGTTAGTATTCATTGCCCGGGTAAGGTAGTTGTTGCCATTCAGGGCAAACTTGATAAGTTCCCTCTTTGCGATGTCTAATATATCCTATTTTTTATTTATGCAAAATGACTTTTACTACTGGTAAAATCATTATATTGCATGCTCACTCTTCAATTAGTAAAGCTTGGTCTATATCTATTCAGTAGATAATTATCTAAAATTTCCTAGAATTTTCCTAGCAATTTTCATAGAATGCTGCTAATTATTCAGCAATTTTTAGAATTATCATGTAACAGAAAAATAAATTTCAACATATATGAATATGGAATTATGCTAGGACAATAAATCCAGAGATATGGAGCTTTCAATATGCTATATAAAATTTTCCTAGCATTTTTATGATTTTCTGTTAAATGCCAAGCAATCTCCAGAATTACCAATTAACAGAAAAAATAAATTCCAACACATATAATCATGGAATAATGCTAGATAGCATTTTTCATCATTTTTTTCTTGAATAGTAACTATTCAATCCCTAATTTTCCAATCAAGTTAACCAAGTAATTTGGGCAATTAGGGAAATTAATCTGCAGGATTAAAAATTGTTCAGATGCAATTAACTTACTTGCCACGAACTTACATAGGCTTGTAGTAGGTTAATCGTTTGATGCCGGTTGAAATTTGATGCCGTGTCAATTGATGCAAGTAGACGATCTGATCAGTCTTAAGGAGCTTTGTGCCCATGTGTCTTAGAGGTGTGTCACTGCAGGCTATTCTTGGTCAACATGAACACCAAGCCGAATGCCGCATGCCGTCAGTACCAACGCACTTATTCATCATGTATATATATGCAACAAATATAGATCAAATCTGCGATTAGTATCAGAAAAAAGAATTGATCTATTGACTAGCATATTGAACGAGATACCCGATTTTTTAGAGACATCGTGATTGAAAGCATCGGTCCTGCCTTGGTGATGCAGATGTTGAGCACGTCCCTGATGTAGATCGGTCCTTCGCTCTCGTACGTGATGCCGCCAGCAGCTTCTCTGCTTCACGAACCTGGCAGCCATCAGCCGGGAGGTCGTGCAGCCCAGAGGGCATGAGACCAAGTCAAACGTCTCATCGCTCAGGCTGAACCGCCGTAGTGTTTTCAGCTGATTAGCATCTTGTGCTTGTGCAAGCATCAACTAGAAGATTGATTAGCATCTTGTGCACAGATTGGTTAGCATCTTGTGCAAGCATTGACTAGAAGCGTGTCCTGCGAGATCGATTAATTGAGATGGCTGCCGGGCCGACCTCTGCTTGCTTCACGCGCTGTGCTACCTGTATCGTCTTGCGTCACAACTAGATAGCTTTGGATTTAATGCATCCAGGCGGCGCTTGCGCCAAGCGGCGACGACGACGAGCGCCAGGAACGAGATGTCGCATAAGAGGAAGGTTGCCGATGTGCCGAGCGCCTTGGTGAGAGATAGGAACGTCTGCGTCACGATGAGGTTGGAGATCCAGTTGGCCACGGCGGTGATGCCGCCATAGATGCCCCCGAACCGTAGCAGGTATATCTCCGAGTTGACGATCCACGGCACGGTGCCCATGCCGGGCGAGTAGGAGACGATGTACGCACCGAGCTAGGCCGATCAGCGCCAGCCACCTGAAGTTGTTCGGGCACCCTTAATTCTGTGTAGAACTCCCGGTGGTCGGCACGGCATGTACCCCGCGACCTTCTGTTCAACCCCTCGTGAGCACAGAATCCGCAAGTGGATGCGGCCATGCACCTTCAGCGCGCGTGCGGGGTGAACTCCGAGCACGTCTGGTTGGCGAACTGCCGCGTCTCCAGCTCACTGACGAGCGGGGCGTGGTGAGCTGCGCCGAGGAAGGTGTCACTGAGCACGCCGAGCCAGACGACGTCGCTGCCGATGTCGAGCACCATGAGCGCAGCGGTGGGCGGCGTGCCCATCCCGACTTAGATTGATCCAGGGCTTTGACCTTATAGAGGTTCGTACTGATAACGTGTTGTAAAATGTAGTCGTTCACCCATGATCAATCAATCACACGTCAGCGAAATCGCAAGAATAAGAACATGAAGCACACACAATATAGGGGCATAGCTCTTTAACTTTGTTAGCTTGATCTCTTGTACAAGGGGTGCTCAATATATTGTATAAGGTAGCAAGAGATATCTTGCCAGCTGTCCTTCCTTTCCCTTTGATCATTACCAAGCTATACTATTTAATTCTTTTGAGTTTCATACACCAGTAATCACTAGGTCTATCGAGAAAAGACGTACAATATACTCTCGGCTGCAGCATCGTCCCTCTTACGAGTAAACTCCATCAAGGCTTCGACTGTTGGAGTTAGAATTTAAATCACTCAACTCCTCTCTCTCTCTCATTCAAGATGTATACACGTATTGATAAACACACCTACATTCAAGATGTATACACGTATTGATAAACACACCTACACACTAATGAGAGTAGATGGACTCACTGCAAAATAACTCAACGCATACAACGTGACAAGCACTACTAGAATTCCATAATTTCCCTAGCGTGTAAAATCGTTCCCTCAACCATCATAATTATTTTATTTTTAAATTAGTACTAGACAAGTTTGAAATTTGTGCTAGCTAGATCTCAAACTCAAGACATGTGGCTATAATACTATCTATATAAGTATTATGAATCAACTAATTTACCTACAAACTTAGTTATCGAGAATAGATAGGTAAGTTATTCGTGCTTCAACAAATTCGACCTAATCTTCTCACGATAGCTTCTTTTTTTTCTCTCTTTTTCGAAATCTTCTCTGCGTAGCTTCTTGCCTTAAGCATGTCACATCCATGTACACATTATTGCTTTTTGATCACTAACATGACACCTAAAAGACTATTCCGTAACATTCAGTCCAAATTCCTCTTATTTTTCTTTTTTTTGGAATATTATCTACATAGCTTCTTGACCCTTAAGCATGTCACATCGATGTACACATTATTGCTTATTGATCACCTAATAAAACATAACACCTAAAAGACTATTCGTAACATTCTGGTTCAAATTCCCCTTATTTTTCTCTCTTTTTTTAATATTCTCTACGTAGCTTCTTGACCCTTAAGCATGTCACATCCATGTACACATCATTACCCATTGATCACCATATAACACATGACACGTATTCTTTTTCCTCTCTTTTTAAATCTTCTCTACGTAGCTTCTTGACCCTTAAGCATGTCACATCCATGTCTATATCATTGCCTATTGATCACCTATTAACACATGACGCATAGAAGACTCATATGTAATACTCTGTTGCAAATTCCGCACAAAGTACCGCCACGGACCTTCACATTAATGAGTCAGCGTATTACATGATCACACGATAAAAATCTTCCCGCATCTTAGATTTTTTTAATTAATAAATTCTTTGAATAATTTTAAAAAATATAAACAAATAATTACAAAAATACATCTCTATCGTCAAATGAATTGGCGACAGATCTTGTGTATTGCTATTTCATTTGACGACAGATGTCTATTTTGTCATTGATTTATTTGGTCGATAGATTGTTTTGTCACTGATTTATTTATTTGGCTGATAGATTGTTTTGTCACTAATTTATTTGACGATAGACGTGTATTTTTGTAATTGTCTTTTTTATTATTTTTGTAAAAATTATTTCAAAAATCCATATCTTGGTATCTAAGTGCACTATATATATAGGCAACACTTGTACTCCCACAGCTTACACCACATCGCCACAACACAAGCGTGGCACCAGTTGAAACAAGCCATGTCGTCCTCTTCCTCGCCGGCGTCCGCTGTCTCGGGCTCAGCACCGCCGCACGTAGTCGAGGACTGCCTCGGCATCGTGCAGCTCCTTAGCGACGGCACCGTGACGCGCACCTCGGACTACTCCCGCGTTCCTCCCCCGGCGCACGTGCGCGACGACCTCCCTGTCCAGTGGAAGGATGTCGTCTACGACGACGCCCTCGGCCTTCGGCTCCGCATGTACAGGCCCACCGGTCTCGCTGATGGCGGCAAGAAGCTCCCGGTGATCGTGAACTTCCACGGCGGTGGCTTCTGCATCGCCAGTTTTGAGCTGCCCATCTTCCACGCCAGTGGCCTTCAGCTCGCCCACGATCTCCCGGCGATGGTGCTCTCCGCCGACTACCGCCTCGCCCCCGAGCACCGTCTCCCTGCGGCGCATGACGATGCGGAGGCCGTCTTCTCGTGGCTGCACGGGCAGGTTGTATCCGCCGCGGGCGCCGACCCTTGGCTCGCCGAGTCGGCAGATTTCGAACGAGTGTTCGTTTGCGGAGACTCTGCAGGCGGCAACATCTCCCACCACATCGCTGTGCGGTACGGATCGGGTGCACTCGGCCTTGACCCGTTGCGGATCTCAGGGTGCATCCTGCTCTGGCCGTACTTTGGCGGCGAAAAGAGGACGGTGTCCGAGGCGACTTGCCCGGCCGACGTGTTCATGAACCTTGCGATGTCCGAACAGATGTGGCGGTTGGCGCTGCCGGTGGGGGCGACCAGGGACCATCCCGCGGCCAACCCGTTCGGACCGGAGAGCGTCCCGCTCGACATGGTCACCTTCCCGCCCATGCTCGTCGTCGACCCCGATCAGGACATGCTACATGACCGGATAGTAGACTACGTCACGAGGCTGACGGCGATGGCGAAGCCAATCGAGCTCGTCGAGTTCAAGGGGCAGGGCCATGCGTTCTTCGGCTTCGAGCCGTGGGGTGAGGCAGCGGACGAGTTGGTCCGAGTCCTGAAGCGATTTTTATACGGTGGCGCACCGTCCAACTGAGCGTACAACTCGGCTACTTTGTCTGGAATCTAGATTAGACCTGCCAACACTTCTGTACGATGTGTAAAAGTACAAATAATTTTCTCCTTGAAATAAATCGAATAAAGACGTGCCAAGTTGACATCTACCTACGGATTTACAAACCAATGCCCTACGTACATGACTAGAGAGTTACTTTTATCAATCAGATCACACAGATCGATAGTAGGAAGTTATCGAATAAATTCTTACAGGGATGTCTAGGAAGCATATGAGTTTTTTTTTGTTAAATAGCACTTAAATTTTTAACCTTCAAATCTAAATCCAGTTAATAGAATCAATTTGCTTTATCTCATGTTTTAGCACTCTATAGGAAAAAAAATTACGTACTCACAAATAGAAAAAAACACACTTAGCAATGAGACCCTGTCCCCGTCTTATAATCTACTACATCCGACAGGATTTTCTACCGTCCAAAGTGTTTGAGATCCATGCTCGTATTTAGCAATATGAATTAATATCTAACCGTATTTTTTACAACAACCAGTGAGCACACAGTTCCTCCAATCAATAGGCAACGGCCACGGGGACGACGACGATGACCTTGTGGGCTGTCGCGCGCAGACGCCTTCGACTTGCGGCCATCGTCCTCGGCCGGCCGTCATGTGACAGGCTAAGCATCGGTCAGCCGGGCGTGCCATGCATCGCCACCCACCTCGTTCTCGCCTACTACCTATGCATCCATACTACTATCCTTATCAGCATGTTACTGCCAGTTGGGCTACAGTCGGTTCAAAAGTCCGGCCAGGGGAAGAACTTATCACTGCCGATTCGTGAAACTAACCGGTAGTGATAATCAGATATCACTGCCGGTTTATATCCAAAATCGGTAGTGATACATCACTGCCAGTTTGGTTACCACTCGGCAGTGATATCTGAATTTTTATTGCCGGTTTTACACCAGAACCGCTAGTGATAATTATTTTTCCACGCAATTCGACCTTATCACTGCCGGTTCTACACAAAACCGGCAGTGATAAGTATCTTTATATAGGTGGGCGTCCCCTCCCTGACCAAGCATAACAGAGAGGACTCTGTCTTTGCTGGGAATGATTTTGGCGACTTGCTGCTATTGTTCCAAAATTTATCTCGTATTTCTCTCCAATGTTACTAACTTGATCCACATTATATTTGTAGTTAGATTTACTTTATAGATTGCTCTAGATTTTGATAATTTGTGATTGTATGGTGTGAACATTTTAGGTCGATAGAGCTAAAATTAAGATATAGCTAATTTAGTGAATAAATTACAATTCTTATTCATTTTAGTGATTTAGTGGATTTTTAAATAATGAAAATTGCCGGATGGACCATTATATCTAATTATAATTATTTTAAATAATAAAACATTGTTATATGGAATTTTAAAAAGTGAAAATTGTTAGATGAATTTTAAATAGTGAAAATTGCTAGATGAATATTTAAATAATGAAAAATGGTAGATGGATTTTCCAATAATGAAAATTGCAAGATACATTTTTAAATCTAATTATTTACAAATATATCCTTTTTTTTCAATTATATGCTTATTTTCAATTATATGATTATTTGATGTATGTTAATTTAATTTATTAGCACTACATAAAAAATGAAATGAATAAATCATTGAAATAATAAAAAATTGCTAGAGGATATTTAAATAATGAAAAAAGGTTGATGTATTTTAATATAATCAAAATTGGTAGATGGATTTTTAAATCTAATCATTTACAATTATATTGTTGTTTGCAATTATATG
The DNA here is from genome assembly GCA_036346275.1 of Otatea glauca. Taxonomy (NCBI): domain Eukaryota; kingdom Viridiplantae; phylum Streptophyta; class Magnoliopsida; order Poales; family Poaceae; genus Otatea; species Otatea glauca. Next base: position 50,369,449 of record CM070723.1, read on the forward strand.
CTTATGTGATATTTATTGATTTAATTAATTAGCACTGCATGACTAATGTAAAGAATAAATTATTTTGTGATCGTTTTTTGATTTGCTGAAATTTAGTTTGATATAATTAATTGTAGATGGACCGAAGGTGGATATATGACACGGACCGTTGCGGCCCAGAGTTCTTTAATGGTGTAACTTATTTCCTGAACGCGGCTGCGGCGTACAAGTCGAAGAAGCTGGCGGACTATATGTGTTGTCTATTCGTTGATTGCAAAAATAAGAAGTTATTTTCTACCATGGAGTCGATACGTGTACACTTGCTTCGAAGGGGTTTCAAGGCTGGCTATACCTGTTGGACTGAGCACGGTGAAAATGAGAATGTACATGAAGGGTAACACATTGATGAAGATGACGGAGACAATGATATGATTGCGGTCGAAGATACGTTCATTGATAGCCACGAAGAGGATCTAGATCAAATGTTGCGTGATGGGGAGGGCGACTTCACGAGTGAAAGAGAGTTTCAAAAGTTCCAACGTATGGTAGAGGACTCCACAACACTATTGTACCCGGGCTGCAAGAAAGAACACAAAAAACTGCATACCGTGCTTACACAACTGCAGTTGAAGGCAAGCAATGGTTGGTCCGATAAGAGCTTCACCGAGCTGTTATGTCTCTTCGGGGATTTGCTTCCAAGGGATAACGTGTTGCCTGCAACTATGTACTAGGCCAAGTAAGTTGTCTGTCTGTTGGGACTAGAAGTACAAAGAATACACGCATGTCCAAACGATTACATATTGTATCGTAATTGTTTGCAGACTTGGATGCCTATGCTGTTTGGAAAGCAAAGCGGTATAAGGGCAATGATGATGATATCGATAACGATGATGTCGGGGTGAAGCGTAAGAAGAAGAGATCCCCCGTAAGGTGGTGTGGTATTTTTCTATAATCCCCCGTCTGAAGCGATTATTTGCGAACAAAAGGCATGCCCAATTGCTACGATAGCACGCCGAAGAACGTAAGAAGGATGGAATGCTCATACACCCTGCTGATTCTGTGAAATAGAGGAACATCAACAGAAAATATAAGAAGCACTTTGCATATGATGTGAGGAATATAAGGTTCAGGTTGAGTATGGATGGGATGAATCCTTTCGGCAACATGAGTAGTCATCATAACACTTGGCCGGTGACTCTATGTATCTACAACCTTCCTCCTTGGCTTTGTATGAAGCGGAAGTACATTTTGATGCCACTACTGATCCAAGGGCCCACGCAACCTGACAATGATATCGATGTGTACCTCAAACCATTGGTTGAAGATCTTCTAATGTTGTGGAACAATCCATTGGTTGAAGATCTTCTAATATTGTGGAACAATGGAGTACGGGTATGGGATGAGTATAAAAGAGAGAACTTTATCCTACGCTCATTGTTGTTCGTAACCATCAATGATTACCCTGCCCTTGGTAACCTGTCGGGCCAGACGACAAAAGGCTTCAACGGATGCATCCAATGCTTGGATGATACAGCTAGCCGGTGGCTAAAGAACTATCAGAAAATGGCTTAGATGCGGCATCGTAGGTTCCTCCGCAAGGATCACCCATACCGCAATAATAAGAGAGCTTTTGATGGGACAAAGGAGACTGCCTTAACTCCGAAGAACCACACTAGGAAACAGATATTTGTGGCCGTAAAGGATCTTAAAATTATTCACAGGAAGGAAGCCGGTAGTACATCTATCCCGAGTTCCTGTGATAAGGCTCCTTTGTGAAAAAAGAGATCAGTATTTTGGTCCTACATTATTGGTAGCACTTAGAAGTTTGACACACAATCGACGTCATGCACATAGAGAAGAACGTGTGTGACAGCTTGCTTGGTATCTTACTAGATATACCTGGCAAAACAAAAGATACCCTCAAAGCATAGATGGACCTCGAAGATATGAAACTCAGGAAGGAGCTGCATCATGAAGACATGGATACAGGCAAAAAGTACTTTCCCATAGCCTGCTACACTCTGAGTAAGAAAAAAAATAGCATGTGCGAATGCTTACACGGAGTCAAAATTCCGTCTGGTTACTCTGCCAACACAAAGAGACTTGTCTCAATGAAAGACTTAAAATTAATTGGCAAGAAGTCTCACGATTGCCACGTGATGATGACACAAATGCTTCCAATTGCAATTAGAGGTGTTCTGCCAGAGAAAGTTCGAGACCCAATTATAAAGTTATGTTCATTGTTCAACGCGATTTCACAGAAGGCCATCGATCCGTTAAAACTAGATAAGTTATAGGAAGACGTGGTCCACACTCTGTGCAGGTTTGAGATGTGTTTACCTCCATCTTTTTTGATATTATGGTCTATCTCGTTGTTCACATTGTGAAAGAGATACAGATTTTTGGTCTCGTGTTTCTACATCAGATGTACCCTTTCGAGAGGTTCATGGGGGTTATAAAGAAATATATTCGTAACTGACATCGGTCGGAAGGCTGCATTGCCGATGGTTGGGGAACCGAGGAGGTCATTGAGTTTTGCGTCGATTATATGGATCTCAAACCGATTGGTGTGCCTGTATCTCGGCATGAGGGGAGGCTACAGGGGAAAGGGACACTAGACGAGAAATCACTCTGTACTAGCAATCTAGCTTCATTCACACAAGCACATTTCATAGTTTTTGAACAATCAGTTGTGGTGGCCCCGTATATCAACATGCACAAGAGCATGCTATCTAGAACAAACCCAGGGAAGTCAGAGGTTTGGATCGCGAGAGAGCATAGAGATAACTTCGGTGATTGGTTGAGTAGACACATGATGCATACGGAGATAGAGTGTGCTTAGTTGAAAATGTTGGCTCAGGGACCGTCAACTACAATTCGGACATTCCAAGGATATGACATAAATGGTTTTACATTTTATACAAGAACACAAGATAAAAAGGGTACCAACCAAAACAACGGTATCCGTATAGATGCCGATGATAGCAATGGAAATAGACAAAGCTACTACAGATTCATAGAAGAGATTTAGGAGCTTGACTATAGATCTTTGAAGGTCCCTCTCTTTCGGTGCCAATGGGTCAGACTTCTAGGAGGCGTGAACTTCGACAAGTATGATATCACTACCGTCGACCCCAAACTCGTCGGATACAGGAAAGAACCATTCGTACTTATTAATTCTGTTACACAAATCTTCTTTATAACTGACCCGGCTAACAAGGAGCGCCACATGGTTATTTAAGGAAAAAGAAGGATTGTCAGAGTTGAGAATGTTGTCGATGAGGATGAGTACAAGCAATTCGATGAGCTTCCTCTTTTTGGAGAGGACGTTGACCTAAGTCTCATGGAAGAGAGTGAGGAAGCTACGTACATACGCCTCGATCATAACGAAGGTCGAATCGTAGCTTAGTTGTACTAATTAAAAATATGATTTCTTTTGTACGAACGACATGTTTATTTTCTCATGTGTAACAATTAATGTATTATATGAAGTAATGGATTTGACTGCATTTGTGAAACTGTTACATTTGTGTGAATTTTTACATTTGTGTGAACTTATTTATAGCATTTGTGTGAATTTTTGAAGCATTATTTGATTTTCAAGAACTTGGTCAAAATTAGGGGAAAATATTTTTATAAAATAGTAGATGTCCTGCAGTATGCCTCCAAAAATTTTCAGAAAATTTGGATCAAATTTAATAGGATTTCAAAAATCCAAAATCACTCAGCCTTTAAAATGAAATAAATTGAAAGTTTTACTTAATTGACCGGAGACCAGCTTATCATTGCCGGTTGCCTCATAAAACAGGCAGTGATGTAGCTTATTACTGCCGGTTGCTAGTTTCAATCGGCAGTGATAAGTACTATCACTGCCAGGTGTAGCTACACCCGACAGTGATAATCTAGTATTACTGCCAGCTTGCTGAGTGGGCCGGCAGTGATAAGGCCACTATCATGGTCGACACTCTTTCTGGCCCGGCAATGATAGACTATCACTGCCGGTTTTTGTGGTGAGCTGGCAGTGATAGTCCACCCTTATAAATTCAAAGGTCGCGCCCCCTCCTCTTAGTTACAATCTAACCTAGCGCTGTTGCCTCTCTGCCACCACCTCCTTGGACCTCCCCACCGGAACGCCGCCCCGCCATTATAGTTCTTCCCCAAGGCCAGTAAGAGGCGGCCTCCGGTCTCCCTCACGGCTCATTTGGCGCCATTGCAGTTCTTCCCGCCATTGCAATTGTTCCTGCACGCAGCTCATTTGGCCTTCGGTCTCCCTCACGGCTGGGCACCATTGGCGTCGCCGCCCTCTGCAGGTGGTGGCCCGCTGCGGTGAACACCGACCGACGCCAAGATCTGCCCCAGCTGCGCCACACTTCCCTAGAGCTCATCCCACTGACGGCGCACCCTCTCTGGCCACCTCTCGCCGCCGACAGCCATCGCTTTCCTCTCCTCTGCTCGACCTCTCACTAACTGGTGGGTCCCTTCGGTTAGTCTAACATGGCCGGCCCAGTTAAAAACCAATAGACGCTTTCCAAATCAGGAGGCGTATTCTGTACTTCAGCACAATTTTTCAAATCGACTTAAGTTCAAATGTTTGTAACTTTTGCTAGGGATGTCCAAATGAAGCAAAATCAGTTTCTAAATTTGAGTTAGGAAATAAAGATTTTGAATATACCATAAAAATTCATATGTTACTTGCAGTTTAATCATTCAAGTTGAGGTTGAATAAAGGTCCCATTTTAGGTGTTATGAAGTAACTAGGTAATCCAAGGTTCCAAAAATCATGGAATAAATCACACATGTTACTGAGACCCTATATGCTCCATTTTTGTAAAAAAATAGATTTTAATACAATTAGAATCAAAAATTGGTTGTAGAAATCCTCTTTTGCATGCAAGAATCAAGCGGTTCAAACATGAATCAAATGAGCTCAAAATTTGGTGAGACAAGTTTAGTTACACTCCTGAGGTTTCAAATATCATAAATATACAAAAACATTTAGGTTTTACCTTGGTTTGCACTAATTACTTAATAGCCGAACATGCATCGAGAAAAATGTTCAAATAGACATAACTTCCGCAAACGAACATCAAATTCTAGGAAACCAAAACCTATGACATTGAAATTTCATGCCCTTGCTTGATATGCAAAAATAATATCAGTTTGAACAATTTTGAATTAAGTCCATATTATGCCTTAATGATAATCTATATGAAAAAATCTCGAATAAGTGCAAAATATCATGGAAACATCAAAACACTCTTAGGGATATCCCCTACTTATTCCGCAAAAATGGTTAGAATATATTATATGGTGTAGCCGCAATCATAAAAAGAAAACTGGACCGCAAACGTGCAAACATCATGGTCGTTTCAGCCTTTTTGGAAGCACGTAAAACATCGTGTATTAATACCAACTAAGGAGGGAATAGCCCAGAAATATTATTTGATATATATACTACCATAATATGGAAAAATATCCTAATTAGAACTTGCTTTGCATCTGAATCCAATCACAACAAAAACCCTAAATGTTCAGAAACTGCACAGATTTGATATCACTTAAGCCTTTTCGGCGGCTCGTAAAACATTTCTAAACATAAATTTTGTGGAAGTTGGTTCATAAACACACTTTAGTATATGAACAACCAAATTATAGGAAAATATCCAAATTCAAACTTGCTTATCATATAAAATCTGTTGATGCAAACACCCTAAATGATAATGTTTCCGAAGTCGTATTATATGAACAGTTGAGTTAAGAAGTCTTTAACCAAGTAACCGCAGCGCAAGAATCACCATATGATCATACAGTAGCAGTCAATAACTTAAATTTCAGAACTAACTTGTAGAAATTGCTCCCATGCATGAACACTTATGGTCAAGTACTATACATGCAAAAACCTTAGTGAATGTTTTCCTCTTATCAATCCAAACAATTTTAGCATCAAGAATTCAAAAATATAGATAAGAAGAAACATGAAAATAGCCTCTTGAATTCTTGAACCACCTTATATAAATCCATAACTATAGTCTTTGTAATCAACCACTTATGCAAGCAAAGAGCTTCTCATGCATTGAGTGCTAACGAAAATGTTATGCAAGTGATGACTTGAAACTTAAAACCATCATGTTCTTATTGGTAAGTTTTAATTTGGCATTTACATCTGATTTCTTTTTGCCCTATTTGATATGATGTTATTTGCTTTTGTCTCGGTTCTTATTATTTGACGCGTAGACGATAATATTTCAGATTCGATTAATAACGAATTGACTACGATCTCGATTATATTCCAGAAGAAGAGCAACCAGGCAAGCACCCTCCTTTGACCATTTCAATTAATAAGGACATCGACTACGATCCTGATTATATTCCAGAAGAAAGGCCTTAGGTGTTTTGTATTTCCATTAATATGTATAAAGTTCAAAAAAAAGATGTATATGTTCTTGAAAGATGTATACATATCTTTCAAATATTTGTAATATTTGTATGTGTCCTCGAAATATGTATGTGTATAAAGATAAAAAAATACATATGTGTATATGTTCTTTAAAGATGTGTATGTATCTTTCAAATATGTGTATTAATTTTATTTCTTTGAATTAATAAGTTTGGCGTTACAAGCAGAAGAATAGTATAGCAGGCAACGCGGCTATACTTAGACTCATATACTTTAACGTCTATGTTCATTTGTTACGTCTATCTTCGTTTCCTCGTTACGTCTATACTTAGGCTCATATACTTTAACGTCTATGTTTATCCTGCATGCAAAACACATAAGGCTAAGTATTAATCATACATTACACATAACGTCTATGTTTTTATTGACATTTTGGAGACATCCAGGGACTGGAATGCAATTTGTACTATAGTTAAAATGATTGCATGTGTTAATATATTGTATCAACATTCATCTTATGACTTTGTTAATTTGAAATTTCCGATAAACTTGCTAGGAATGGTCTCTGACCAGGGACAAGTACCAGAGGCAGTTGGGCCCTTAAATATGGACGAAGGAGGAACGGGTAGCCCAAACCATAGCCCAACGTACTACCTGAACTTACAGGATCCTGACATGGAGCAACCTAGCGCCACTGCCATTGACCAACCTGACGTCACTAACGTAGGCGAGGTAAAGTATTAGTAGATTGTGGTTCCCAAAACATTGTTGGGTCAGATGACTAATAAGAAGATCAAATTACAGGCTCAAACGTCTGATGAACAGAGGCAGCACGCAGATCATGGTCCGAGCAAGATGCCTAAGGGACTTTATAATACAGTGGAGCTCTCGGCAGTCGGGGAACCTGCTATACCCGAGTCATCGTTGGGGTCATACAGGACAGCATACGAGGTTCTTGCTAGGGATGATGTGCCCATCAGCTACAGATCATGGACTGACCGCCGAGGCGACCAGTGGGTGGTTCCCAATGACATGAAGAGCTCGTTGTAGGACAAGCTAAAACAAGTGTTCCAGTTCCCCCAAGGGACCGAGCTGGTTGCAAAGAAATGTGCACTATGCATCATGTGCACAGCGTGAAAGAATTGGAAGACGACACTGAATAAGAACTATGTGAAGAAGAATGAAACGCCAAATTTGACACGTACCCAAAGTTAAGGAAGTTTTGGGAGGACTTTGTGGCTTAAAAGAGGTCTGAAGAAGCCCAAATAGTAAGTCAAAAGAACAAGGCAAACGCGGATAAGAATATTTACCAACCACACACTAGGCACATGTGGGTACGTGAAGAAAATACCAGCATGGGATAAGCCTGAAGAGGAATTAACCCGCAACGGTGTTATTCCTGCGACGGCCGAGTTGAGAGAACGATCGAAGCACTGGTTGCTTGGGAGAGGTGCTTCTCTCTCGGATGATGGCAGCTTAATATTCAGAAGCAATAGAGACCAGGAAGTGTCGCACAGAATCACAGATGCTCACGTGCAGTCTTCCCAAGGATCTTTCAAGCCACGAAGGGAGAATGATGAGCTAACCGTAGCCCTGGGTAACAAGGAGCACCCTGGTCGCACCCGAGGAGTTGGTTTGGTGCTGTGGAAAGAAGGCTTCCCGTCAGACGCATGGTTGTATAGGCATCCGAAGAGAATAAGAGAAGATCAACTGGGCCGTCAAATAAAAGTTGTTGTGGCGAGAGCGTTAGAGGAACAGAGAGCGGAACTAGATCAGGCTGTGGAGCAAGTAGTAAAGAAAGCTCTCAGCTCACGACCGCCACCCGATGATAGCCCTCACGACCGCCACCTAATGATAGCCCTGGCATCATCAGTCCCATTACTCGTAAGAGCAGCTGCGTGTCCACAGGGATTCCCGAAGAGCATGAACTTCATTTTCCTGTGGATGACATCATAGAACCGACACCATGCAAGATACATGTGTCCGCACTTGGCATTACCATCAAGGTGGTTAAGGGTAGGGCTTGGCCATGCCAGGAGTCGCAGGTTTTGCACTGTCGCTCGATACCGTCGGGATTCGCTAGGGTCGAAGTGGACAATGTAGTCCGCCAATACCGTAAAATGGAGGTAGAGATCTCTGGCGAGGACGGAAACAACAAACTAGGAGAAAACATGCATTGTTTCCTCGCGTGGTGCAAGAGCTTGATTAAGTTTGGCTCTAACGATGTGGACGACGAAGATGATGATCAGCCGCACTCTCCACACAGAGACCTCCCTCCTTTGTCGCCACCATACAAAAAATTTCCAACACCTCCGCCGGCACCACCCAGAAAAAGTCCAACACCTCCGTCGGCACCACCCAGAAAAGTCTGACTCCTTCGTCGGCAACAACTAGAAAAAGTCCAACTCCTCCGGCGACATCTGAAAAGAATCGAACACCAGCACCATCTCGGAAGTTGGCACCATCGTCTAAGAAATCTCAATCATTTGTGAAGCCGGCACAACCTGAAAAGAAATTACCAGTTGAGATGACCGAAGAAGAACGAAAAAAACATGTAAGCGCCAGCGTAACATCTCACTTTAAAATGGTGCCATCACCTGAGAAGACTAAAGTTGATGCTAATACACATAAGTTTTTCTTGAGTATGAGAAAAGTGCAAAAGACGGGGCGGGCTTCTGAACCTTGCGAAATGTCAGACTACGAGCGCATATCCAGAAAGCAATACTTGAAGGCGGCTAGTGCCGACCCATTGAGGTCGGAAGCTCAAGGAGCTGCTCACCGAAATGCTCATGAGTAAGGTCTAAGGTTGAAGTTCTTTATGGGGAAACCGCTGGTTGAACCAGCTCATTTGGACCACCTAACAACACAACTACGGCGCGTCCATTAGTGGTACATGCAGCACTCTAATGATGGTATGGAGGCCTTCGTAATCAGATACACAGAGCAGGATTTTCACAATGGGGATAACATCTTCTGGGTGGGTTTCGAGGAGTTGTATATGTTGTACCAGCAAGATGCCTTAGACGTGAATATACTTAGACTGTAGACTTTGTAAGTCTCTACGTATATTATTGTGCATTCTTGTACTGTTTAATTGCATGTCTAACTTCTTTCTTATATAGAATGGAGATATAGACATGTAGATGAAATGGCAATGACAATTTTGCATTTCTAGATCCGGGGCTTCTCAACGAGAAGCTTGTGAAGGACAATCCACAGTATAATGAAGACTGTTTATTTAATACTTCCTTGAAGCTGCAATACAAAACCTCCATACTTTTACCATATAACATTAAGTACGTATTTCCCTATTTCTAATATCGTTTTACTATTTTTTGCGTAACACGTACGATGTGGGAGTAATTGACTATGTTGACATATATGTGCAGGTTTCACTGGATCCTCCTCATCATCCAGTTAGATGCTAGCAGGATTTTTGTCTTGGACTCAAAGAGGAAACCAACTAATCTATATCAAGACTTTTGGGACATGCTGAACAGGTAAACTCGATCATTGTGTTATTGCTCTAGCAATATTCTATTCTATTCCATCTAAGTTTAATTACTATTCAAAATCATTCACAGGGCATTTGCACGATACTGCAAGAAAAGTGTTCGGTATCGTCCCTACAGGAAATATTTTGAAATAATAACCGACTTTCCATGCATGAGGCAGGACCCGGAAAATAATTTATGTGCATACTATGTATGTACAAATATACATTCAATTGTCATGGAGAGTGTTGGCTATAACAAAGCCATGGTATATAATTACACATTGATATATACTTTTCTTTCATTTAACATATATCGTCATTAATTAACTTTCTCATTTTTTCAATAACAGCGCTCCAAGCTGAGAACCAATAAGTTATTACTGGCAAAAATTATAGCAATTCAAGAACAGATCGCCGGATTCATTCATGATGAGATCATCATTCCAAACAGTGAGTTCCACGAGTAGCCTCACGCCTGATTCCTTCGATCTCCACCCACTCATGACATGCCTACTTCGACACCTTGTACTGGAGTCGGTGCTAAATCAAAGTGAATGAGATGCAGTCAAACTATATTTGTAAACAAACTATTGTAAAAACCAAATATTGTGATGTTTCAATACATTTGAATTATGATTTAACGATGCTTTCTATACAAAATTAATACACGGTAGAAAAATATTGCATAAAAATAAATAATACAGTAAAAATATGCAATAAAAACATTCGGTGCAGGACTTATCACTGCCGGTGCTTGGACAGAACCGACAGTGATATATATATATCACTGCCGGTTGTTAGTTTGAATCGACAGTGACAGTCTAGTATCACTGCCGGATTTTAGTTTGACCTGACAGTGATAATTCAATATCACTGCCGGTTATACGACAAACCGGCGGTGATATCTCTTATCACTGTCGACTCCAACAACCAGCAGTGATGGAGTTTTCGAGCCGATAGTGTTGTACTATTTTGTAGTAGTACCATTTCCAAGGCTGGTGTGCTCGCTACCGATCGAGCTCCCACGCGCGGTGGCCGTGAATTGAAGGCCGCAGCCGTACGTCCAGCCGCCGTTCCCTGCGGCCTCGACGAGTTATGGAAGCACAGGTAGCCGCTGGCAGGTGTATGTGAAGTTGACACATATAATCCATCTCTACAAAAGATCCGGGTTCTAGAGGATTATTCTCCCGGCCTATCCATTCAGAGCAAATGGTCGCCCCAGGCACAGCGACTGCACAGGTCGCCGCCGGCAGAGAGGAACCCTTGGACCAACGTCGATCACTACTCACTAGCTAAATTTTGTCACCCCTTTCCGTCGATTGTTACCGCTAAGCCAACTAGGTCAAACACATTAAATTCGGGCTTATCTTCACTGCAACCCTGGCTTTGTTAGCTTGTCGATCCCTTCGTCCTGTTCACTTCGGCAGCAGGGAGCCAGCGACAAGGTAATAATAATTGGACCTGCAGAAGCTGCCGTACGTGGCACATCCATGTACACATGATCAAACGATTGTCAACCACTAGTAGGCTAATAATGCATGTGACACGTGAGATGAACAGTGATGTGTCATCCTACATGGCACACAGTACTTGTCACGTGACAAGATCCATGGCAGATTATCCAAAGAAATATGTTGCCCGAATTAATTCTGATTTTAATAGTTTGAGATTTGTAAGACCTTTGAATTATTTGTTTTATATTTTTAGTAAATTTCAAATATATGGGTTGGATTTATAATGTTACGGAATTATTGTACAAGTCTATAGATATGTGTATATATAAAGTTTATATATCTATTAAAAGTTATTTAGTTTCACCACTCTAAGAAGAGCACTCAAGCTGGCTTGCTATTTATACGCCACTCTTGTGTACTCTAATGTTTACATCGCTCCCAAGTCTGGAAAGTCACGGGCTACCCGCCTACTATTTAAGCGGTAAGCCGGTAACCATGTCGTCCACCTCGCTGGCTTCCGCCATCTCGGGCTCGGCGCCGCCGCACGTGGTCGACGACTGCCTCGGCATCGTGCAGCTTCTCAGCGACGGCACCGTGACGCGCAGCTGGGACTACTCCGCCCTCCCTCTCGTGAGCGAAATCCCCTCCGATCTGCCCGTCGAGTGGAAGGACGTCGTCTACGACGAGACCCACGACCTCCGCCTCCGCATGTACAGGCCCACCGCTCTCGCCGCCGGAGGAGACAACAAGTTTCCGGTGCTCGTCTACTTCCACGGCGGCGGCTTCTGCATCGCCAGCTTCGAGCTACGCAACTTCCACGCGGGCGCGCTCCGCCTCGCCGGCGAGCTCCCGGCGATCGTTCTCTCCGCCGACTACCGCCTCGCCCCCGAGCACCGCCTCCCCACGGCGCACGAGGACGCGGAGGCCGCCGTCTTGTGGCTCCGCGGCCAGGCTGCGTTGGCTGCGGGCGCCGACCCGTGGCTCGCAGAGTCGGCCGATTTTGACCGAGTGTTCATCACCGGCGACTCGGCCGGCGGCAACATCGTTCACCACTTAGCTGTCCGGCACGGATCGGGTGTATTCGTGCTCGACCCGGCACGCATCGCCGGGTGCGTGATGCTCTGGCCGTACTTCGGCGGGGAAGAGAGGATGGCATCCGAGGCGGCGCCTCTCGCCAACGCGTTGAGCATGGGGATGTCCGAGTTCGACATGATGTGGCGGCTCGCGTTGCCGGTGGGGGCAACCAGGGACCATCCATCAGCGAACCCCTTTGGACCAGAGAGCGCCCCGCTCGACGACGTCCCCTTCCCGCCGTTGCTCATCGTGGACCCTGATCAAGACATTCTGCAAGACCGAGTCGCGGACTACGTCTCGAGGCTCAAGGAGATGGGGAAGCCGGTCGAGCTCGTCAGGTTTGAGGGGCAAGGCCATGGGTTCTTCGTCTTCGACCCGTACGGCAAGGCGTCGGACGAGTTGATCCGAGTTGTGAAGCGCTTTGTGTACGGCGGCTAGCTGTGGAATTGAGTTTGGAACTCGGCTAGTTTGTCCAGTTTAGACTATCTACAGTATGGAGTCAGAAATTAGTTGTTGTATTTCCTCGAAAAAAAAAGGCGTTGTATTGTGTACAATATGAGCTTTCCAGGAGAAATGGATTGTATAATTTTTTTTTTTAGAAAAGGAGTAACTTCAGTCACATGACTAGTTCACTGTTGCATGTGTAATAGAAGCATGCATGGCCCCTGTTTCAACTTTTAAAAAGCCAGTAAGCATCTCAAAACAGCTTAACTTTTAAATAGTTTTTAGCATAAGCTAGAAGTTATATATAACTAGCAAAAGCTAAAAGCTGGGCTAGATCTGATTTTACATCTTATTGCTGAGAGAAATTAGCTATTTGTCAAATATTCTCTTATAAAAAGCTACAACGCTTTTCAGTCCAGAAAACCAAAAAGCAGCTTTTCAAAAAAGCTACATCTCCCTCAAACAGACCCAATATCTATTTAAACATTTCAACTGGGCCAAACGGTCCATGTGGCCTATTTGAAAGACATGGCAAAGATTCAAGGGCAAATGAACATGTCACCAACCAAGTTAACATTTAGGAAGGACACGAATTCGTCAGCGCTACCACCTCTCAGGGGCGAATTTGGGTCTAGGGCAACTGGGGCCATGGCCCGAGGAATACCACTACTAGTAGTGAATAACCTCTATATATATTAATAGAAAATTTCAGCCGCTTAGTTATATATTTGGTATTAGTTATAGCCGCTTAGTTTTTAGCTCGAGGCTTGGCACAATCCTAACTCCGATACTACCACCTCTTTTTTCTTATTTGGTCTAAGATATCCTTTATCCTAGAAAAGTTGAGCACTTGTCACTTTTGTCAGACTTATGGAACTGGGCCCATATGACATGGGGACAGACTGGATGAAAAGTAGTAGGCCCACGAACAACGATAGAAACTAAACTGGTCCTGGGTCCTCCCGCATCTCTTCCTCGATAAGGGGTCCGTGGAAGCTAGGGGTGTGAACAACAAACCATACCGATAGGTTGATAGTTTTCTGTTGGTACGTCGTGTGGTCACAGGAACAATCGACGGCGATTATGAGAATAAGTTCAGTATGAATGGTATTCTTTTTAGTATTAATCCTAATACTTCTATCATGGTATTAAATACTCTAATACTGTTAGGAGAATTCCCAATAGCCCCTAAAAAAGGCGATGGTGAAAAAAAAATGAGAAGTGCAAAATAGTAGTGGGACACTAAGACGTGCTTGATGTGTTGGTTGGTATTTCACTATTTAAGTAGAAGCGATTTCTTCCTCTGGGATCGGAGTCCCTTCCAAGACTTGACCAAAAGATTATTTCTTTCATCTCAATTTAATATTTTTTGAAACATGGCTAGACCGAGGCAGAGCAAGAGTGAAGCTTCAACCGATCCCCGGCAACATCTTTTAGGCTGATATTGGGCGTATCAGTTATCTCACCTGGAGAGTGAGAAAAGAAAACAGTCTTGATAGCGGATAAAGCTCTTCAGGTTTAATAAGTTTCTTTTGGAGCTTGTGTTCCGCCAACAGACGAGACGTGAGGAGAAATGGATACTTCTCCCCATATATGGTCTAATCCATGCATGTAATTTGTCGTTTTGACCAAAAATGAAGTTTGGTTAAGTCCTCCAAATGAGTCCATTCGCCTAGTTCACATAAGTCCTTTCCATGGGGGCCAAAGTGAACCCAATGTCTTGTGTAGGCCTTTTTGTTTATATCTATGTGGCCTAAATAAGATATTTAACAAGGATATAGACGACGTGATTCCTGCTTTCGTAGTTTGATCAGGTAGCTGAAGTCGTGGTGCTAATCGCGTGGTTTGCCTCCTCTCTCGCTACCGTGTGTTGGTCAGTGTGGTATGGAGTAGTGGTTCCTTAATAATATGACTATTTCGATGTAGCATCTCTGTCTTTTAGTACATCCCAGTAGGCCTTTTCTAAAATTTCTTATGCTCAGGTGCCTGTTTTAGATTAGTTTGTGCGTTGGGTAAGGTTTCACACACGATCAAGACCATGAAAATTAGATATTTTATTACCAGCAAGGAATCATTGTCACTACTCCCTCTATCCAAACCATACCTATTGTCAATTGATGTGTATCAAGCTGAGCCGATACCTTATGTGGACGTTACTTTAGAAAAAGCCTCAAGGGGGTCCCGGCCCATACCTACTAAGTTTCACTGATCACCCTAGCGAACTAAGTCCTTCCGTATGAGGCCTAGTTTCACTGGGAAAGGAATTATTCCAACAGAACCATGGAATCCCCGAGCAATTGTTGTTGTACCTGTACTTGCAAGGACAGAAAACTCACTATTCACTCAGTTTCTGGTCAATAATAAGATTATATAAGAGAGATGGCCGGGTGGTTCAAGGCGTAGCATTGGAACTGCTACGTAGGCTTTTGTTTATCGAGGGTTTGAATCCACCACTTATTCAGTCCCACCCACATGGGGGTGCTGCTCAAGCAGCTCAGGAGGCCCTAACCTCACAACCATAGGTAGGAGTTCCAGGTATTGTGTGAAGGAAAGATGCAAAGCTTTTCTCAGCACATTTTTCGTTGAGAATAAGTCCTTCCCTCTTCATTTTCTTGTACCTCGTCAACATCGTCCAAGTCACCTCTTCATTTCTTCTGGAATGAAGTCTTCTAAGGTAGTAGGTATTGGGTTTCTTTTCCTATTCATACTCCGAACATGAGTTAATATACTCTTGTAGAGCGGAGCATAGACTCAGGACAACCTAATGATACATCCAATACCAATGTATATCAACGTACAAATACCCATTGAGCATAGCTAATACGCTGTTGGGCGAGAAGGGAAGACCGGGCTTTGCAGTTCAATTAATTAATAGTGTAAGAATTCCATGACTAGTCATTCAGTAGTAGACCAGCCTTTTAGCGGCACACTAGAAAAGCCGAGTAGTCAACATGTATTGTCTACCCACCTCTTTTGAATGACCCCATCATATCATTTTTCTCCCGGTATAACCAAAGCTCTTCTTTTTTATTCCTATCAGCTAGCATCTCCGGACTACCCGCTCCATCATTAGAACAAGAGGTCGAAGTAAAAGTTTCCCGACCATTGAGATCTTCCTTTTTAGGCTAATATCTAACCATAGAAATAGGACTTGATGCCCGCGCAGGTGTAGAAGGAGTAAAAAATGTCATTTATTTCGTAGTGACTCTGCCAGAACCATTTTTATAGGCTTGCAATGAACATTATGTTTGGCCTTCTTGTTTTCAAATGCTGGAGGCTTCCTATGCATCCTAGGAAAGAAGTTTGCGCTCTGGTTCACTACTAATCCCCTACCCACTCATGTTGTACTTCCTCCTGCCAATATAAACATGATCGAGCCACAAGTTTTAGACCTCCTGCTAGGTGGGAGCTTCCTTCTTCTATCATATGTCTTGCTTGGCTTCATCCTGAACCAAGGAGGCATGATGGCTACTCTAAATAGGCACCTAAGAACAAGACTTTTTAGGAAAGGTCTGGCCGGGATGTATCGAAAGATAGAGATGCTGCATCGAAACAGTCAGATTATTGAGTAACTGCTACTCCATACCACGCTGACTAACACACAGTCGCAAGAGAGGAGGCAAACCACGTGATCAGCACCACAACTTTAGCTACCTGATCAAACTATGAAAGCAGGAATCACGTTGTTTGTATCCTTACTAAATATCTTGTTTTGTCCATATGGATATAAACAAAAAAGCCTACACATGACTTTGGGTTCACTTTGGCCCTCGTGGAAAGGACTTATGTGAATGAGGTGAATGGACTCGTTTGGAGGATTTAACCAAACTTTATCTTTTGGTCAAAATGACATACTACAGACCTGACCTGGTGCAGGAACCACTCGCATCCACTAGAGACTTTAAAGAAAAGTATGGATTAGTCCAGATATGGGGAGAAGTCTCCATTTCTCCTCACGTCTCATCTGTTGGCAAAACGCCCAGTCTAAGAGAAACTTATTAAACCTGAAGAACTTTATTCGCTATTGAGACCATTTTCTTTCTTTAATCTCTAGGTGAGATAGCTGATATGCCTAACATCGGCCTAAAAGATTTCGCTAGGGATTTGTTAAAGGTACACTCTTGCTTTGCCTTGGTCTAGCTGTGTTTCAAAAAATGTTAAATTGAGATGAAAGAGATAAGCTTTTGGTCAAGTCTTGGAAGGGACTCCCATCCCAGAGTGTGAAAGCTCTCGAGTGGAATAGAAAGAACACGAAGCAACAAGGCTTCTCCTCAGGAGGATAGATGGGGCGATTTAGGTAAGATCCCATGTAAATCTAACCTTCTATTCACTCGTGGGATCTGGGCGGTCCAGGAGGGCCACCACGGCTCCTATCTTCTCGAGAATCCATACATCCCTTATCAGTGTATGGAGAGCTATCTCTTGAGCACAGGTTGAGGTTCAGATTTCAAATTGAAAACAAAGAGGTTCTGACTTCTATAAACTTTGTGTGTCACCACCTCCCACCTGTCCTACACATTCGATCAAGGTTGTCACTAACCTTGCTATTATGAAAGTACGCAGTACCGGACTTTCTTCCCCTAGTTACACAGAAGAGCAAGCACTGTAGTGGATGACTGGACCTTACCAACATGCTAAAAAAGGTAGGATTGACAACTGAAAAAGTACCTTATTCTTCTTCTTTACCAAGTGCGTATCTAGAGATAGATAAATTGCTCCTCTGCCCTTTTTTGAACTATTATGCATGTCATGCCCCCTATTCGTATCTTAATAGGGCAACCTTCTCTTGTAAACAATCTCTTCGTCGCTAACATCGGTAAGCAGAGCCTAGGAAAGAGGTCAAATCGTCATAGAGCACTCAACTAGAAGTATAAGACTGCTGGCCTAAGAGAAGGCAGTCTCTCTCGGGAAACAAGACATAAGGAATAAATAATGTAAAAAAGGCATACAAAGGAATGATACTGCATTTAATGTGTCTTTTTTTCTCTTTGTAAGATTCAATTAATCATCTCTCCTTTATAGAGTGTCCGTTTCGCATTCTGTTTGAATTGTTATGTTCCACACGACGAGATTAATAAATCAAGACCGATATTATATATGTTTTGGAGACATAATGATAGTGTTGCTTATCGGCTAGCAACTATTATGTACTTAGTAAGCAATTATACATGTTACTTGCAAGCATCTCTATATATTACTGGCATCTCTCAACAAGTTACTTGCTAGCATTTCTTAATACTTGATGATATTTATGAATTATTTGTGCAATCAACTATTGATGGTGGCCCTATATTAGTTGCTAGCTCTACATGTTATTCATCGTGTTGGTTACTAGCAAATTTACATGTTACTTGCTACATTAGTTGCTAGCTCAACATGTTATTTGCATATTACTTGCTACATTAGTTGCTAGCTCAACATGTTATTTGCTACATTTGTTTGCTAGCATATTTACCTGTTATTTCTACATGTTACTTGATACATTTGTTGTTAGCATTTTTCTATTAATGAATGACAATTATCAACGTTTTATGCAATCAACTGCTATTCATGACTCTACATTAGTTAGTAGCTGAGCATGTTGCTTTATGCGACGTATGTCAGAGAGTAAAAGCCATGCATCAAAGACCCGCTGGTTTATTGCAACCATTGAAAATTCCGGAATGGAAGTGGGAGGAAATCGGAATGGACTTTATCACCGGTTTACCTAAGACTCAGAGAGGTTACGATTCCATTTGGGTTATTGTGGATCGTCTAACCAAGGTCACCCATGTTATTCCAGTGAAGACCACTTACTCCGGAGATCGTTTAGCGGAGTTGTACATGTCAAGGATTGTATGCTTGCATGGAGTGCCCAAGAAGATTGTGTCGGACAGAGGTACCCAATTCACCTCAAGGTTTTGGAACCAGTTGCATGAAGCAATAGGGACTCGTCTGAATTTTAGTACAGCATATCACCCGCAGACAGATGGTCAGACTGAAAGAGTAAATCAGATTTTAGAGGATATGTTGAGAGCTTGCGCTTTAGCTTATGCTACATCTTGGTATAAAAGTTTGCCATATGCAGAATTCAGTTACAATAATAGTTATCAAGCTAGCCTGCAGATGTTACCATTTGAGGCGTTGTATGGGCGTGCTTGTCGTACTCCATTAAATTGGAACGAAACAGGAGAACGTTTGGTTTTGGGCGGATATTCTCGAAGAAGCGAAAAGTCAAGTTGCAATGATCAGAGAGATGTTGAAGATAGCACAGTCAAGACAGAAGAGTTACGCAGATAACCGTCGCGAGATTTGAGTTTTGAACCGAGAGATCATGTGTATCTCGGGGTTACCCTCTTAAGGCGTTAAAGATTTCACGTTAAAGGAAGCTCGCGCCAAGATATGTGGGTCCGTTCAAGATTTTGAGTCGTCGAGGAGAGGTAGCGTATCGATTAGAGTTGCCTCGATCCTTGGCGAGTGCATGATGTATTCCATGTGTCGCAGCTTAAGAAGTGTCTCAGAGTGCTAACAGAACAAACCCCGTTGGATGCAATAGAGTTGCAAGAAGATTTGACTTACAAAGAGCGATCGGTCAGAATTTTGGATGTTATGGAGCGCAAGATCAGAAACAAGTCTATTCGCTTTTGCAGAGTTCAGTGGAGCAATCATTCCAAAGGTGAAGCCACTTGGGAGCGAGAAGAAGATTTGAAGTCAGAATTCCCAAACCTATTCTCTAGTTAGCCCTGAATCTCGGGTCGAGATTCTGTTAAGAGGGGAGGTTTGTAACATCCCAAAATTTGGCTTAATTAAGTTTTTATTGCTTAAAGGTGCATTTGAGATTTTCTGGAATTTATTTGGATTTTTCTGGATTTATTGGAATTAAATTCAAATCAAGTTTATTGCCTTTTATTCGAATCTATTTAAATTTATGCAAAGTTAAAATAAAGTTTTGCCAAAAATATCTTATTTAAGTCCAGAATGTCTCAAAGTATTTTTGAGATTTTTTTGGATTTTTCCTGATTATTTAATTGCCTAAAACCAATTAAATGAGTTTCTAGAATTATCTAAATTATTAAAGTGTTAAAATCTTTTAGAAAGCGATGTCGGGCGAAGCCCAATCTTGTCTTGCCGTCTGCCCGTTCGGGCGGCCCAATTGGCCCGTCTCGGGTAAAACCCTAGAGCGTTGGATCTGAGCCGCTGATTTTGATCGTGCGCTCGAGTTTCGTCCACGTCGTCGGAGATGCTGGGCCGTCGGATGAGTCTGCGTGTCTGCGCTGATCTGCCGCGTCGCTTTTAGAGTTGTCGCCGAGTCCGCCGCGCCACGGAGCCGTCTTGAGTCGGGCGGACACGCCTTCCGTCGACTATTTAAGTCACCGAGGCGGCGTTGATTTCCTCGCCTCGCGCGCGCGCATCTACCGGATTCACGGAGCTTGAGCGCCGCCGTTTTTCGTGTAGAAGCTCGCGGAGTACACCTTCGAGCGCGCGGTTTTGGTGGCGCCACCGATCTGCTGTCTTCGTGGACCCAAGGAACGGATCTGAGACCGCCAAGCTGCGCCGCGTCGAAGTGGTGTGGTTTCGTTGCGTTTTGGTCACCAGAGCGCTGCGCCGCCGCCTTCGTCCTCAACACCGGTGAGAGATCGTCGCCGCAGCACCATCGGAAAGCTTCGACTGCCATCAACCGTTGGATCTTCGTTGGACGTTCCAGATTGTGACGCGTCGGTGAGCCACTCGAGAGGTACAAGCCGTTGGATTTAGATTGGGCGATTGAGGCTTAGCCGCGTGTCCCCTAGATCTTTGCCGTTCGATCGGATCTGGACGCATCAGATTGTGCCATCGCTGCGGCCAATCAAGCATCGCCGCGTGTCGGGCTCAGCAGCCGAGGCGCAGTGGACCGCGTCTGCGGTGGACCAAGGGCAGGCCGTGGACTCAGTCCATAGGCCGGGCCACGTGGCGACATCGTTCGGCTGGATCAAGGGTCGACGCCACGGACGTCATGCTTGCGTCATAATTGCATTTTCAATTGGAAAAATAATTCGATTGAAATTCGTGATGATGACGTCATCATGAGGTCACGCTGATGTCATAAATCGCTTTTCGAATAAAAATAAATCTGTTAATTCCGAATTTCTGATTTTCGTATTTTGAGTATTTATTTCAAACTTCAAAAGGCTATAACTTTTGCATCTTAACTCGGATTTGAGTGATTCAAATTTCTAAAAATTTGTAAAATTGAGATCTATTTAATGGTGAATTTTAATTGATTTTTGGAGTTCTTTTGCTCTCTGTTTTGGTATTTATTTGCTTTTCTCCTTCGGTGCGCGTAGACGTTGAATTGTGCGACGCTTCGGAGGAAGATTCAACAACTCAAGATCAAGCTTCAGATCAAGATCAGGACCTATTCCAAGGCAAGTTGTGCTTTGATCATGTTGAACCCATGTTTATAAAAATTGCTATATTTGTTTTACCCTATTGCATATATTTCAAATATACAATTGTTTTAAATTAGATTGGGTTTAGCTAATATACCAGATTGATCTACACCCTACCTTGTCATTGTATGCCATGATCCATTGTCACCCTAGATTGGTTAAATATAGTTGGTTAATAATTATAATCAACATTGGAGGATTAGTTCGTATTAGTTGCCTAGCCGTGCCACATCATCACATGTGTCAGAATCATTGATAATTAATTTTGATTAATGGAATATGGAACAATGTTATGAACTTGTGTGTCATGTGGGATCACACGATGAGATTGAATTGTTATGGCGAGTCATGTCACGCAACGATGTTGAATTGTTGATGGCACGTGGTGCTTGGTAATCAACTGGGTGATAATAACTTAGATTGGGGCAAGTGACAAGGGGAGTATGCCAAGGTGGGCCCAATGGGCGAGGGTATGTGGATGTCTTGCCTTGATCACACTAAGGACTTAACCTTGCAAGCCTTTGACTGAGCCAATCATGCAACTACATGTTGTAATGGGACAAATTAGTGATTAATTTGTAATGTCTTAACTTGGTACTATCATTGGTGGTGTGAGTTCCCGAGTTATGGTGTAATTCACATGGCGCAAGAGGGGCCCCGGTTGTGGTTTTCGGACCCACGATGTTGAAACCTTAACGGGTAGTACTGGATTAAGCCAGAGCATTGTAAAAGCTTTGTCATGATCTCTCCGTCGACACACCAAAGGAAGTGTGTTAACCCGGAAGGCACCAAGAGACGATCATGTCACGTGGGTAAAGTGCATAACCTCTGCAGAGTGTGAAACTATTCGGATAGCCGTGCTCGCGGTATTGAGCAATGCTCGGGAATTACAGTTAAGGGTTAGCTCAATTAAAATGAACAACTTGGTTGGGATGGCAGAATGCCATATGGAAGATGGAATTTGACTTAAGATTGGAAACTTGGTTTACTTGAGAAAAGTTGAATCTATCATTATTGTTATTTGTTTTACCGTCTTTACAATCTATTTATTGTATTTGTTCGTAAATGTTGCTTTGTTGCAAAATAGCCATGATAGCCTATCCTTTGGAATAAGCCTTGCATATAGTTACATAGAATTGCATTCTGTGCACAACTTGTTGAGTGCTTTAAGTACTCACCCTTGCCACAATAACATCACCGTTGAAGAGTCTACATCAATCTTTGGAGGAAAGATTCGAGAGAGACGAATGTTTAGGCGCAAGCCTTGTCGATTACTGTGGTATCTTGAGGGTTACCTACGTTTTCATTCATTGCAGTTTAATATATTATTGACCTTGCGAGGCATAGTCATGTAAGTGGACCACGAGGTCATTCGACTAGTAGTATGTATCATATGATGTCTTTCATAATATTTTCGCTATGTATGATTGTGATATTTACTTATGTTGAGCCTGTGTGCACTAGCGTGATCCTGGACTAGTGCAGTATACACAGAGGGTTCGGATTTGCATATTCGAATCCCGACACCCGCATCGCCCATCTGCCTGTTTGACGCTCGCATCTCCCCTCTACCTCCCTAGTACCTGCGTCTCCCCTCCACCTCCCTTGTGTTGCCCCTAGCTCTGCCTCCCCTCGTCCCTGGCTCTCATGGCACGCCCTATCCCGACGATAAGGAAGGTGTCGACGCGACAGTGGAGCACCACATCAGGCCATCAACATCTCTGTCGTCACATCCGGCCATCGCACCACACCTACCCACTGGCTGCCCTGTGCCATTGTTGTTGCCGGCAAGAACCACGTATTTCCTAGCAAGAACCCATTTAGAACACGAATGTTTTCCCCTAAATCTACATATTGCTACCAGTTGTATGCTCATTGATGCTATGGGTCTATTGATGAACTAAAACAATTAAAGTAGCGAATGTGGCCTTGAACTATAAAGTTGCTTGCTGTTAATGCTAGAAAGTATTGTTTTTATTTCACTGTCTTTGAGGTTGATTATCATATTCAGTATCTAGTTTGATACTCATTTGATTGTTGCTGAATATACTAATTATGATTGCTTAGCTTGCTCTGTTCATAGCCTCTGTTTAGTAAGTTGTTGATATACCTGCTTGGCCGAACAGCTCATAATTTGATTTTGATCATTTGAATAGTAAAATTGACTTTAAATACTTTATGGTGCATAATTTAGGAAGGTAAGAGTTCAATGCCTTATTTGCTTAGTTAATTGTGTAGTTCAATTTTGATTATATAACCTTGGTGTAGTGGAGGTAAGAGATTAATCTCTAACAGCCCTACACCTTGTAACGACGAGGCTGAAGGTCTAACCTTCAGTAGCCCGACACTTGAGAGCACTCTATCGTACTACTATTCATAAATTTGTTAAGTAGACATGATTAAATGTCAACTCGACATAATAATTATGAATTGCTTTATACTTTCGATTATGTTGTTTTTGCAAGCTTTGAATTGTGTAGATTATATTTTAAAAATATCTAGATATTTAACTTCTGTCGTGATTCATCATATATTTATTTATGTCCCAATGACTGCAAATTGCACACATATAAAATAGAGCCTACAAACAAGATAGACGATATGGAAAAGCTGTTAGATGCTAAACAAATACTTGAGGTGAAGATAGAACAATTGAAGGGAAAATCTGAATTAACAGAAAAGATTTATGAGATGAAACAAAACAGAGAGACATAGATGACAAATCGCACGATATTGAATCTCTTAACAAGGTACTCATCATTAAGGAGTGCATGGAGAATGCAGAGCTGGAAGAAGCCAAAGCCAAGCTTATAGAGGTAATATAAAGATTTTTAGTATTTAATTCAATGGGTTACTGATAATATACTAAGACTGCCTATTTTCACAATAAAATGATTATTTTTGTAGGGATTAAGAGATATGACAGAAAGTCAATTAGTTATTGGTGTCAAACAAATGGGCACTATACCGGAGCTGTGGAACTTCAGGGAGAACCAAAAAGCCTATGTTGCGGAATCTACGGTACATATGATGGTGGACATATAAAAGCCTTGAGGTCTCCTTGTCTTATCTATCAAATAATGTTGTTTCTCTATGTATGCTTGTTGATATTTATGGTATCATATCTTGTAATTGTATTGTTACCTGAAATTATCCTTAATAGTGTCTTGCTTGTTGCAACTAAAATGTTATCGTAGGAATATTTTTCTTCCTCTTTTGGAAGAACCTCTATGATTAGTATTTGTTGTTAGAAATTTTCTTCTCTTTAAATATTTCAGCAACAACATTTACGAGGCACAATCAGTTATAGATTTTGTAATCGAATATCTAAACATACTAGATGCATCGAGACAAAAGTTTGTCTGATCAGGATTGTCTTAAAATATGAACCTTTGTAGCACTTTCATCTCCTTCCTTATTCTAATGTTGATGGATTCCAAGGCAAAATTCAAATCCATCCACCGTTCGTTCTGAATGTTGTCATGGTTTGATTTATTTTTCACTTCATCCTTATCCCTGATTGAGAATACCATAGATAGCCTATTTTCATTCTAACCTTTCATCCTGTTCCTGTACAAGACCAGAGTAAAAATATGTTGCTTATGGTATTCTCATTCAGGAATAAGGATGAAGTGAAAGAAAAATCAGAGCATGCCAACTTCCAGAATGAACAGTGGATGGAATTGGATTTTGCCTTTGAATCCATCAACATTAGAATAAGAAACGATATGAAAGTGTTACAAAGGTTCATATTTTAAGATGATCTTGATCAGATAAATTTTTACCTCAATGCATCTCATATGTTTAGATATTCGATTACAAAATCTATTACTGGTTGTGCCTTGTAAATGTCGTTGCTGAAATATCTAAGGAGAAAAAATCTCCAACGACAAATACTACTAATGAAAGTTCTTCCTAGAGAGGAAGAAAAATATCTAGATCACTTAAGGTTCTTTATACAAATCGTCTATGATAGTCTATTATCACATATGGCTCTTTATACAAACCGTCTGTGATAGATTATTGTCACGGACGGCTCTTGATACAAACCGTTTATGATTGTCTATCATTACAGATGGTTTGTACCAGGATCGTCTGTGATAGGTGCTTCATTGATGGTTCAGAAACCGTCTGTGATGCACCGTATTATCATTGACACATGCTTACAGACGATTCATAAAACCGTCTATGATAACGTTTTTGAATCGTCTGTGATGACCTTTTCTGCAGTAGTGAAAAGATCTCAACCTAGAATTACTAATAGCGGACACCTAAAGTTGCTATATAGATTTCCTAGCAATTAATGTAGAACTGTCAAAAGAGCTATAGCTAGAGTTATTAGTATCGAACACCTAGAGTTGCTAGCTGATAAATAATTTTATCTATATGTTCCCAAAATATATTCAATATGAAACTGGTTTTGCTAAACTCATCGTGTAGATCACGACAGTTCAAACTGAATACAAAATGGATATTCAGTTGAAAAGATATGCCCATTTAAAGAAAAAGCAACAAATAAGTAAAGTGAGAACTCAATGCTAAAGTTAATATCTACGGCTCTTGCTTCTCCAAACAGACGAAAATGATCACGCGGCACGTACCATGTGACCAGTCGCGTCTAAGGATTATCGATTTAGTAATATGTTATAGTCAGGGACTTATCGTTGAAAAACAACAACAATTGCTGTAGATCAATTATAATACATCGATTGAACATTCGTAAATATATGAACTCATGTACCTCATAGAAATCAACTCTTTTCTCTCTTTATTAATTGATATCGGAGAGATTGATTCTCTTTGTACAATGGATTGCTATATTTATACCTAAAACTCCTTAGAGGTAGTTTCGGGATTTGCCCACAAAAATCAAGAATCCGAATATATCTCAATAAATAGGATCAAGAGTGGGGACGGAGCTAGTCCAGGTCCAAACCTCGGGCCGGGCCACACTTTCTTGAACTAATCTATAATTTTACTGATTTTTTAAACATATTTTACATAAATTTTTCATATCATGCCTTGGGCGACAGTCCCAGTGGTCTAAGGCTTGTCTTCGCCCTGATCAAGAGTATAATTATATCTTAACATTTATATTATTATAAACACACGCTTGTCCTACCCATAGCTGACTAGATCAACCTTTATCCATCATCCATCCATGGAAAGTTACCCAATATAATTATGTATGTTCACTTCATGCTTAAACCATCATGAGATCACGGCATCACGCTACCAGCTCATCTATTAACATTTAACCTCACATGCTATCTTCCAAGCATATGCTTATATCATGCCTGATGGGCCACTTACCAGTTACTTTATCACTGAAGAGTTGCAGGTACAATAGAAGCAGCGTATCTGTTTCAGATGTTAATCGGGCCAAATGGCAACGGGCCACATCTCAATTTGAAGTCACGGCAAAAATTTAAAGACAAATGATATTCTAGTTTTATTCTTCTCATGCGAGTTCCTAATTGCCTAAGATGGATTTTATCAAACAGATTCACTTCGATGACGACGCCTATGCCAGAAATCGATACCGGTTAAGACGAATACAAATGAATCATCTCTGATTTTCTTTCTATAAACAACATCATTATCATGGGGTAGGTCCTTCACATCAATAGAGACCATCGATAATCTACTTTTTATATTTGTCAGTAATTAAGGTATCGTTGTAAGATACTGAGTTGACGGTGAAGAAGATAAAGAAATTAGCACATTCATCGATCTAAAGACTTGATGGTAATACGTTATTTGTCTACGATCTTCAACGTAGTAGTACTTATGTACTTACCCGTTGTGTTATTCGTATGAATAAAAGGATTTTTCAAAAAAGAATTGATACATGTCACCCCCTGAGTTGACATTTAGAAATGTATCAGGTACTTTTAAGTATAATGAAACCACGCTTGTCCAACCTGACTAGATCTACTTTAATCCACGGTCCATTTGTAGAAAGTTACCAAAGAATTTTTGTAATTTCTCTCTCTGCTTAAACCATCGTGACTAGTGCTGTCCAAACGGGCGCCCGACGCGCATGCACGCCCGTTAAAAATGGGCACGCCCGTTTAGGCACGGCCCGTTTAGGCCCGGCTCGTAAGCGGGCGTCTTGTCGTCCGACCACGTCTTAGAACCTCCGCCCGAGCACGGCCCGTTTGAGCCTCGGGCGTCTTGCGTGTCGGCCGATCCTTCAGCGGACCAAGCGGGTCGGTCGGCCCAGAGTCTGTTTAGCGTCGAAAATTTAAAAAATTAGAAAAATAGAAAAATAGATAAAATATGGTAAAAAAAATATGAAAAAATTCAGAAAAATGGGAAAATTTAGAATAATTAGAAAAACTCGAATGATGAATAAATTTTTTTAAATATATATATAAATTAAGAAAAAGCTGAAATACAAGATAAATTCTAAAATAAGACAAATAATTTGAGTTAAATAATGAGCTTTATTGATGTTTGGCTGCCTCGTTAAAAACTTTGCCAAGTAAAAACTCAACACGAAAACCTTGGCAAAGAAAAAGAGTCTGACCTATAGCTCGGTGATACAATAAAAAGTGAAGATTACAATTATTCTTCCTCATTATCTAGATAAAGATTTTGAGCGTCTCTGCCCATTTCAAGTATTTTCTGCGGTATGTTGAGCTCGTTGATTAGCTTGTTCCCAATCTTTCACGGTGAGAAGTATTTCCACCATCTCACTAGTCGGACTTGTTCTTCTCTCTTGATTATTCTTAGGATAGTGAAAGCGGACTCAAGAAACCGTGGAGACAGGCTGTTAACACACCCGTGCTAGTATGGAAAGCACCGGATATGTTATCTTGTGCTCGTGCCACCACCGCAAAATGTTGAACTCCTCTTCCTTCTCTTGGTAGTTGATGTTGTCATTGTTGAGATAGGCGACTAGCTCCCACTACTTGATGTGTCCGCACTTGTCGTTGATGTAGTTGAACTCCTTGAGGAAGAGCCACTGTACCCATATCTTTCCCACGCGGTTTCTTCTTACTGTTGTGGGTCTTTGGTGGAAGGTCATTGCATGCGAACTCCGGCAAATTTCCGATCGTACTTATCATAAACTTGATTAAGTTAGCACGACGGTTGAAAAATAACTAGAATAATCAAGACCTACCGCATCACTTAGAAGTGAGAGAACATTACCGAATCCCCGAATTTTAGTTCTAGGATCTAAAATAAATGCAAATGCATATAACATAGGAATTTCTTGCCAATATTTTAAAAATTTAGTTTTCATAGCATAAACAGCTTCCCGCAATATATTATCATTTTCGTAGCTCTTTAAGTGGGTAGCAATTTCTAAAATATGATGCACAATTAAAGGAGAGGTTGAATAATAAACTCGGATAAAACAACGTGGAATAAAAAAGTTCTAAAAATGAAAGCAAGTATTTAGCAACATACCAATGTCGCTCTGTGAGTACCGGGTTGACCATCCTGTATACGACGGTGCGTGTTAATAAAAATGAAAATGTGCTCTCATATGGTATGACATTCTTAAGCATCAAGTAAGTAGAGTTCCATCTAACAGCATATCCAAACCAAACTTACGCGGACGTACATTCATTGCAATACAATAAGTTTTATATCTTGCTACTCGTTGATTAGAATGAATTAAGAAAGATATTGCGATGCGAAAAGGTTCAATATCTTGATTTAACCTCTTTAAACCAGATTTAACTATAAGATTAATAATATGGCAAGCACAACGATGTAATAAGAAAGATTCACATATGAATTGAAAAGCGGAGTAAGTATGTTCATGGCGAAGTATTTGCGGAAGCATTATCTAATGTTATTGCAAAAATCTTATCATTAAGTCCAAAATCTCCCACAACTTTTACAATACAATCGAAATATTTTCACCAAGATGTGCTACATCAATTAATTTGAATCCTATGATTCTCTTTTCTAGTTGCCAATCATCGTTTACATAATGAGCAACTACACTAAGGTAATCCTCTTTAGCTCTACCACTCCATATATCGGATGTCAAAGACACGAGAAAAATCAGTACTAAATTTTTCTTTTAGCTTATTGCGACAATTATTATAATATTTAATCAAATCTCTAGTTGTTGTCTGCATCTAGAAACTGCGAGAAAAACTAGGATTATGGCGGTCCTAATAAAGTTTTCAAGCGCAATGACTCACCAAAGTTTAAAGGAAGATCTTGAGAAGCGATTAAGCGACAAAGAGATTCACGAGCTACTTGAGTTGTAGTCGATTCGTCATCGCACTGCGTCGGGGTTGTCTTTGCGAGATCGTCGCCTCGAAGCCATTCCCGCTTTTTCTCTACAAATGTCGACATGCCTCTTCAAGTGCCTCGTTCCACCAAGATTTCGCGATTAATTTATGCTTGCAATATTTACAAACAAGATACCGATTTGGGCGTCATTTGATATCTCAAAAATCGGTGAAATCTTCCAGGACTCGATGTCTGCGTCTTGCTCTTTTCGCCCGGTGCTTGCCGACGCAGTAGCACTTGTAGAGCCTGAAGATGGCACAACTCCTGCAGCTTCTTCGGCATATGATGCAAGAAGCTCCTCGGGTGAAATCTAGAAATCGAAGTCGGGAATGACGGAAAATCCCTGCTCCATAAAGCAAACTACAAGAAATAATGACGCTATTAATACTAAAATATGATTGAAAATACTAACAAAATGAAATAATAAATCATAATTATCACCTTGATTTCTTGTGAAGCCGAAAGCGAATTTGGATTTTTGACAAAACTATTTTAATTTTGCCAAATTACCACTAAGAGCAAAAGAATTTCCACAAGAGAATGATTAGAAGAGAATGCAAGGTTCTTGGTGTAGAAATGAGGAGGGGCGACCAACTATTTATAGGAAAAAATTCGGGATTTTTAGAATTTTTCGAATTGTTTATGAATTTTTAAATCTGCAACGGCTATAAGCGGCTATTTTTTTAAACAGGCGGACCGTGCCGGGCGGGCGTTGCCATGCCGTCTTCCGCCCGCCAGTAAGCGGGCGTCGCGTCGTGCCGCCCTCCGGCCCAAGCACGGCATGGTGGGTTGGGCCGTGCCGGCACGGCCCGTTTAGTGTTGGGCCGTGCCGTGCCCGGGCCGTGCCCACGGTAACAGGCCCGTGCCGGCCCATTTGGCACAGCCCGTTTGGCCGGGTCTTTCGTGACATCACATCGCCGGCTCATGAATATATGCTATCCTCCAAGCGTATGCTTAGTTCATGGTGCCTACCCCTACAGTTGTGTTTAATTGCCACCCTGCTCTGCAACCGAAGCCGAAGCACACTCCCTCCCACATTGTACTGTATCACCATGTCTTCCACCACCTCGCCGGCGTCCGCTGTCCTTGGTGACGACATGCCACCGCACGTCGTCGAGGACTGCCTCGGCCTCCTCCAGCTGCTCAGCGACGGCACCGTCAAGCGTGCCTCGGCCGCCCTTGTCCTCCCTGGCACTCCATTGCCCACCGCATCGCCGCCCGTCCAGTGGAAGGACGTGGTCTATGACGAGACCCACAATCTCAGCCTCCGCATGTACGTGCCGTCCGACGGCGTCAAGAAGCTGCCGGTGGTCGTCTACTTCCACGGCGGCGGCTTCTGCGTCGGCAGCTTCGCCATGCCCAACGTCCACGACGCCTGCCACCGCCTCGCCGCCGAGCTCCCCGCCGTTGTTCTCTCTGCCGACTACCGCCTCGCCCCCGAGCACCGCCTCCCCGCGGCGCTCGACGACATCGACGCCCTCTTCTCCTGGCTGCGCGTCCAGGCCGCGGCGGCCACGGGCGTCGAACCGTCGCTCGCTGAGTCGGCAGACTTCGGCCGCGTGTTCGTCTCCGGCGACTCGGCCGGCGCGAACATCGCGCACCACGTGGCCGTCTGCGTCGGCTCGGCGAAGCTCGCCGCTGACCCGGTGCGAATCGCCGGGTACGTGCTGCTCTGGCCGTTCTTCGGCGGGGAGCAGAGGACGGCGTCCGAGGCGACGTGCCCGGCCGACGTGTTCCTGACCCTCGCCCTGTACGATCAGATGTGGCGGCTGGCGCTGCCGGTGGGGGCGAGCAGGGACCACCCAGCGGCGAACCCGTTCGGACTGGACAGCCCCGCGCTGGACTCTGTTCATCTCCCGCCGGTGCTCGTCGCGGCGGGCGACCGCGACATGCTGCTCGACCGGATCGCGGACTACGTCGCGCGGCTGAAGGCGATGGAGAAGCACGTGGAGCTCGTGGAGTTCGCGGGGCAGGGCCACGGGTTCTCCGTCTTCGAGCCGCGCAGCGAGGCAGCAGGCGAACTGGTCCGCGCCGTGCGGCGGTTCGTGCACGGCGGCGTGCCCCCCAACTGAACTCACGGTGCGGCCCGTGTCAAATCCTCGTCAGTCTTGTAAAACGCTTTTGTTGTTTCGTGCTTTGCGTATTACGGCAAGGATTAAACCGGTAATAAAGCTGCGGTAATTTGGCGTGTTTATAATCTTCAGTTCTTCACTTGTGAGATATATAAATTCTATTATCGTTAGTGCTACCTTAAAACAAAATACAATATGATTCGCAAAACACAATTTTGCCTATCTAATCATAAATACATATCATTTTAAACATAGTTATAATCCACAAAACACAACTTTGACCGACAACTACTTTTTAAGATAAATTTATACATATGATTTTATTTATCTAATCTAAATATTTAAAAAGATATCGATAATCAAAGTTTTAAACTCCGTGTACCCGAAACAACATGTATACCATATACATGACCGAGGAATTTTTAGAATACAGTACAAAATAAGGTCCGTAATTATAAATCAATACAACATGTTTGCGTATTTACCAAAAACCTAACCATACCTGAAACTTGAAAATCCGTTTAACCTTTCCCGAAACCTCAAAATCCGGCAAACGCATAAACGAAATCTAAAATTTCGGGTATGGGGGCCCCACCCCATACCCGAAATTTCAGATTTCGGGTATGGGGTCGGGCCCCCAACCCGAAATTTTAGATTTCGGCTATATTGGTAATCGCGTTATTAATTGACGATACTACATGATGATACTAATTGATTAACAAAATCGCGTTATTGCATGTGAACAATTTCAATCCAAATTTATAAAGATATTTAAAACACTTCTTTTGGAGGAAGTGGCTGGACAACTATCATTGAACTTAGGTACTGATAAATGTGTCCAATAAAAGTCCGGGCAATCAATAATTTGAAATTATTTAAAGAATTGATTTTTTTTAGAAATTGCAAAACGATGGTGGGAGAGGGAAATCAGAGAGAGTGCGATTCTCAGATCAGGGAGAGTGTGATTTTTTCAGCATTTTCGACAGCCCATAAAATGTCATGTTTAAATGTAATTTTTAGGAAGAATGGACCAGATTTGCTTGCCCTTTGATATATGCACTACCATATTCTGGAAAAATATGTAATTTACACCTTGCTTTGCATCTAATTTCCACTAGTGCAATAACCCTAAGTATTATAGTCGACAACAACTCATGTCATATTTTTTTAGCCTTTTCGGCGGACCGTAAAATATCATGTCTAAATGGAATTTTTATGAACAATGGACCACATTTGATCTTTCATATATGCACTACCAAATTCTAGAAAAATATTTAATTTACACCTTACTTTGCATCTAATTTCCACTAGTGCAATAACCCTAAGTATTATAGTCGACAACAACTCATGTTATGAATAGTTCCCACGAAGCACTTAAATTATTTGTTGAATATATATAAGGGCACATACACCGAAAGTTCAAATAATAAAATAAGCAATAGATTAGATTATATTACAAGGGCATTACAATAGTGACGAAATTGCTTGACGAACTAACTAACAAAAGCACTGTTTTTCATGGTGGGACAAGTGGTCGTTCCACCTATCTGGGTTGAGTGGGAATGATATCCGATATTTTCTGCATATTACATCACCCGTGTAAATTTTGCGATTTGTTCTCGGACACCACTCAATCCCTACTATGAAAGAACTCCATGGGGATCCGCAGTGCTCCCAGCTGTCGCCGATTTGGTGGCCTATGTCGTACGTCTCGAGTGTATAAGACAAAAATTTTTGGTCTTTTTTATGTGGATTTCTGCCCTCCCATATGGGCATGTCATCCCGAATCCCGGTGTCCCCTATGTTAATACCACCCGGGTTCCCGGATGGTCTGCGTAATGCGTCAAGGATTTGTTGCGTGGTGCGAACCTCGACCGGCTTCTTCCCCTTGTCCCTTCCTCTTCGAGAGGAGGTACCCTCTTGCACTTCTAGTGCGTTGGACGTTGGCGGAGACTTGCCGAGCGCTGCTCTGCTTTCGCTCGCACTCCACTATATGGTGCGGGAGGTGTGTGTTGGGCTTATCCTTGTACAATCGGGCGTGCCTCGTAGTCAATGCAGATATGCCGTGTGGTCGTTGAATAATACCGTAGGCGTACTTGTGGTCTGGCTTTTCTGGCCGATAGTAGCACCACGGAGAGGTTGCTCCTCCGGTTATCCCATCTGGGAAGTTTGAGATGTGGGTGATGCGTCTTGGGTTCACCTAGTTGAAG
Source organism: Otatea glauca (assembly GCA_036346275.1). Classification (NCBI taxonomy): domain Eukaryota; kingdom Viridiplantae; phylum Streptophyta; class Magnoliopsida; order Poales; family Poaceae; genus Otatea; species Otatea glauca. Next base: position 50,403,245 of record CM070723.1, read on the forward strand.
TAGCCGCACCATTCATCCTCGGCCAAGGGCACCGGTAGAATCTCGGTCCGCTAGATCATCGTGGCGGTATCAACCACTTTGCTGCAGCCGTGTTCGCAAAAGTCGGGGCTTTCGGGTGGCCCTTGAGGAGGTTTCTCCTTTGACTTGAGCAATTTCGCGATTTTCTTTTTGAACTCCTGTATGCGATGAACTGGTTTAGAATTACTAATTTGTGAGTGAAACATGAGTATGTCACATGAAACTCACCGTTGGTTGGCCCCTTGCCCACCGGCCCTAAACTCTGGTCGATCTAAAACAGGGACATATCCTGACGGCCTCTCCCACCGGGTGAAGTTCTCGGGCGAAGCGGGGTAGGCGTCATGGCAATTGTAGATAAATTCGTAGTCACGTCGTTCCGGCCTGTCGATCCATTGGAAGAAGCAACATCGGTCGTTGTGCAGAAAAAAGAAAGAACAATGCATGAAATGGCATCATACCAGTATTGTATGGACACGATAAGTTTACGGTGAAGCGGACACAACGATGAGTGCATCATCTTCGCCAGAAGGTTGCAGTTGCATTTGGGTCGGGGCAACTCCGGCAGAACTGGGGCGTCAACGCTACTGGCATCCGGGTATTCGGGGCGGAATAAGTTCTGCTTGCTAAAGAGGCGATGGTAGAATGACATCGTGTCCTAATTTGTATAGATTCAGCTGACATTTATTGCTGGTTTGGCAGTGTTGGATGTCTAGCCCTCAGCCGGTTTTATACTGGTGGTGAGGGGTCACTCCACACAGCTATAGCACTTGTCGATTTTGACGGCTTGACATCCTCTATGAAAAGCTACACGACGTGTCACCCATCATCAAAGCTGCACGACCTGTCACTCTCTGAGAAAAGCTGCACGACGTGTCACCCTCTGTCAAAAGCTGCACGACCTATCACCCTCTGTCAAAAGCTGCACGACCTGTTACCCTCTGTCGGCCTAAGATGGGTAGTGCTGTGTCGTTTGGTGGTGTGCAGAGTGTTGTCGAATCAGTTTGAGAAAGCTAATAGAAGCGTGCTATCACATTGCATTGCGAAGGCTATGGTGTGCGTCGTCTAATCGTCCACTCTGAGAAAGCGTGCAGACGGACAACACATGGGTGATTTGACATGACTACGAGCTACAATTAAAATTTTCGACAGTTTAAGAGAAGCTAGCATCACTGTATTACGAAGATGACAACACATGAGTGATTTGACAAGACTAGTAGATACAATAAATTAAGAAAGACAACTTCAGAGAAAGCTGGCATCGATTTATTTCAAATTTGGCAACACAAGAGTGATTTGACATGATACATTGGGGGGCAGAGAACATTTCACACATTATCAAAGCCAAATGACTACATACTGGGTGGATTGGGGCACCTCCTATGTCGTGTCCAGGTTGTTTACATAATTTGCATTTTCGCAAACCGTCCACCGCATCAGCCGCGTCCATGTCACCTTGCAATCTGCTGCCCTTTGGCCTCCCATGTTGTGTGCGTCTAGTCGCGGGATATGGTTTCCGGGTTGGGCCTTCCATAATCTTGTAGTTCGCTCCTATTGTGAATGAACTCATCTTCGGACGCCACGTGTTCTTCAAAGCATGCGCGGTGTAGTAAGGCGAGATGAACTGTGATGCATCGTTCCCACCCATGTCGCGACATGCGGCGAGCACATGGGAGCACAGAATGTGTTGAAGCTTCGGCTTGTTGCACGTGCACGTCACTTGCTCGCCCCCTAGCTAACATTGTTGTACGGTGTCCCCCGCGAGATACCCAGATGCATGTCTGCGCTTGCACATGACCTCAAACTTATTCGTCCCCAGGTCATAAATCCTTGTGCGGTGGAAGTGCGCCTTCTTCCTTCTCTCCGTGAGCATCTTCTCCACTCTGGGTGCGTACGTCGTGACGCACGCCTCGATCGCGTTACCGCGATCTCGAAAGTAATCAGCCGCCTGGTAGAATGTAAGCTCAATGATTGAACACAACGGAAGAGCGCGCACACCCTTCAGTACGTCAGTACGTTGTTGAACGCCTCCGCTATGTTCGTTGTCATCACGTTGTACCTATGATGGTGTATGTTAGCTTGTATGGAAATGAATACAAGGAGGTGAAATGATTTGCGTTAAGTTATGGTTCGTCCATACCTCGCTCCGTTCGTGTCGTGGAGTAGCGCCCACTGCTCCGCTGGCTTCCCCGCGATCCACTGGCTGAAGGTGGGCCGAGTTCAAGAAACCACGGTCTGGCCTCCCACCATTTGCGAACGGAGTTACAGCTCCTGGGATTGGTCGTCCTCCATCGTCTTCCGTGTGGTCTCGTGCAGCTGCGTCCATATCACGTTGAACTTGTGTGCTTGGTTCTGCAAGCACATAGCTTTGAATCTCTTGACCAGGGCCTTGTTCTTGTACCTTGTGTACAGGTTCGCACCAAGGTGGCGCATGCACCATCTTCTCTCGATATCGGGCTAGCTAGTCTCGTAGGACGTGCTGTCGTGCATGACATCCAACGCGTGGAGGAGGCCTTTGTTCCTGTCTGAGACAACGCATACACGCTCCCGGTACCGACGACCTGGCTCTTGAGTAGAGTCAGGAACCACAACCAACTGTCATTGTTCTCGCTCTCGACGAGAGCGAACGTCACCGGGAGGATTTGGTTATTTGCATCAACAGCGAGTGCAGTCAGCAACGTCCTGTGGAACTTCCCACTTAGGAATGTCCCGTCCACGCATATGACTGGTCTACAATACCTAAAAGCTTCGATGCATTGACCGAATGACCAGAATATCCTGATGAGGTACCAGTCCGCCGAGCTGACGGACCCATCTTTTAGTATGACGGGCTCATCGGCCACTGCGAACTGAGTGCCCGGGTTCGTCATGCGATCTTCTGTAGTAACCTAGGGGCATAATTGAAAGACTCCTCGAATCCCCCAAAAAGCATCTTCAATACATTCTGCTTCGCTCTCCAAGCCGTATGGTACGTAATGACCATCCTAGATTTAGTCTGAACCTCCTCCATAAATTTACGGGGAGTTATCCCTATGTCGCTTCCAACGATGGTCACGAGTATCTGGGCTACAAACCTCGCGTCCACAAGTCGGCTCATGTTCCTTACGGACTCCTCCGTGCACATATGAAGCCTATTTCTACTTATGACAAAGTAGTCTTCGTGCTTGGGTCTGTGAACTCGTACAAAGAAGGGACAATTCGAGTACTTCGTGCACCTAACCTCGTACGAGGAGGGCTCCGACCGGAGACGAGTGTGCTCCCGTCTTGTCATGTCGGCATAGTCGCTAAGAAAGTGAATAGCCTCTAGCTTGTTACGGAACCATTGTCCGGTTTGGACATCGTTCTGGGAGTACCCCCACACGGATATGTTACTGTAATCCGTGAGGGTACAATCTAGCTGACCGATGGCCCTGAAGTACTGTATAGCCGGTGTTGGATCATCATTGTCTGCCGCTTCTTCATCCCCGCTTCCGCCGTCTTCATCATCCATGCATTCCCCATCCACCTCCGTCGCCTCAGCTTCTTTGCCTCCCCCCGATGCCCCCTCCTCTACAATTGCTGGTTCGGGTGGTGCATGTGATATGTCATATTCTACTGCTCGGGGGGTAGAGGCCACCTCTCCGAGCTCGTGCCATGGCAATATCTCCACGTATACTCCTACCTCAAAATTCTCTTCACCCGCTTTGCGGACATACAAACCCCACACGCTTTCATTTCGTAACGGGAAGAGCGTGTACACAACCATCGGGTTGTTGGGAACAAACCGTGGATGAACCCCATTGAAATGAACTCTGTGCGTCTCAAGGTTCACACGCAGTAGAGCGATGACATGTGATTTGAGCTGCCAGAGTTCGTTCGGGGTGGCTATTGTGCTATCTACGTGCAGACAGTTATCAATGCTCACGACTCTCCCATGCAAAACTGGGCCGTCCTCCGAAATAAATTTCAACAGGCATGTCCATCTGTAGCAAATATCGCACTATTAATGTACTAAATACCTTAATAACACAAAAATAATATGCACTCATGATGATTTCTAACTAACCTTCTCTAAGCTGTATCGAAGATCAATAAAGCTAGAGCAATGTACCAATAAATCTTCTTGAAGATTACCTGCAATATTAGAATCCCGAATGAAATAAATAAAAAAATTTAAACTTTGTGAAAATTTCAACAAACAATGAACACCAGCAAATTAATATCTCGTCTTCGGGTTCTCTGTTTGCCTTGCCTTGCCTTCACGCTCTCTGCTGTCGTGAACATTACAATGCCATCGCAAAGGATTTATAGCAAGGGAAAGGAAGGACGCAGCTCACAGGAATTCGTTCGGTCAGTGCTTTCGGCGTGCAATGATCGCCCGTGAGATTCACTGTCACCACCATCCAAATTACTTGCATGCAGCCTGTCAACCAGCCTTTGCCGAAACATGAAATTTCGGCAAAGGGGATATAACAGGTCATGCAGCTTTGATGATGCGTAGCGATAGGTCGTGCAGCTTTGATGATGGGTGACAGGTCGTGCAGTTTTGATGATGGGTGACAAGTCATGCAGCTTTGATGATGTGTAGTGACAGATAGTGCAGCTTTGATGATGGGTGACTGGTCGTGCAGCTTTAATGATGTGTAGTGACAGGTCGTGCAGCTTTGATGGTCGTGTAGCTTTTCACAGAGGGTGACAGGTCGTGCAGCTTTCACAGAGGGTGACAGGTTGTGCAGATTTGACGATTGGTGACAGGTCTTGCAGCTTTGATGAATCACTGTAAAAAGCGAGAATACTTTAGGGTTTGGGTTATGTGATTTCATATATCTTACTTTTAAGATATTAACATCTGAATAAATAGAAGCTTTTAGGTCGAGCAAGAATACAGTTTCTTTTAGATTATCTATTCTTAACTTATGAATTCAAGAGGTTATTTCTTTAGAATATGGTAATCTATACTTTGGTTAGCATTTCTAAACTAATTTCATGAATTTTAGTGTTTAGCTGAGGTATTATATTCATTGCTGAAAAGGCTTATATAGCATTAAAGTCTGTTATACAAAATCGGCCAAACGAGTGTATGAATTACCTTATCACTTAAGGGTTTTATACTAATAGGATTTTGATGAACGGCAAGTTGTAAATAAAATATTTTTCTAGAATACAGTAGTACATATCCTAAATATCATTTCTAAGCTATTTTACATAAGATTTGCATTTAGACGAGTTATTATACAGGCTGCCGAAAATGCTTCAATATTTCTAATATTCAGAAAGCTTAACGCTTAGGGTTATTTTGCTAGCGAGTTTTATATGCAAATCATAACATAATGATATTCTATTTTCAGAATATGGTAGTATATACTTTGGGGAGTATTTCTAAACTGGATTTATAACTTTTAGTATTTAGACGAGTTATTTTATCTGTCGTTGAAAAGGATTAAATGATCATACGGGGAACGTTATAATGAGTCAGATTTCAATCTTAAATTGCGACTACACTATACGTGATTATTAACTCATTTTTCTGGCATTAGTAGGGGGTATCCTTAAGAGTGTTTTAAAGTTGTTTTCGCTATATATTACTTTTATCCGATACATTTTCCATATAATCGATCATTAAGGCCCTATATGGTCTTAACACAAATTGACCCAAACATAAGTTATTTTTTACATAAAAGTCCAGGGTATCGCTAGGACTTGTTAAAATTTTATGTATTAGTGATGTACCTTGTTAAGACTTGTTACAATATTCTAATGTCGATGGATGCTGTTTGTTAACTTGAATACACTTAAGAGAAAACTAGCTGGCATCACTGTATTTCAAATTGACCACATAATAGTTATTTGACATGTAAAGTAGGTTAAAGTAATCAATACAGTACACACAGCTGTAAAAAAATGTCAGTGTCTCCCTTGTCACCGTCCACCCTACCTTCTGGTGAAGTCCTCTAGGGTGTACGCGTCTGGGGCATGTCTCTCCCTTTATCCCGCAGCCTGTGATGGCCCATGCGTCCCCGTGCTTGCCGGTACGTCAAAATGCTCGTTTTGGGGAAGGAGGCCTGGTTGGAATGTGTATTGTCCTCCGCTCGCGTGGAACCAGTTGTACCACGCACTTGCATCCTCTGTCCCTAGGGGAGCCATATAGAGTACGTCAGCCGCTGGCTGTGAGGTCCTCACCTCGTGGGGAGGAGGTCCATGTTGCTGCACACCAAGTAGCCCAGTGAAGGTAGGGGCGGACATGCGGTCGAACTCAAAATCTTCGGCCTCGCTCCAGTGTTGTGTGTAACTGACGTCCGTCCCGAAGGAGTGTGATAAATGGGGCACCTCCGGTGGTGCGAAAGGACTGGGTCTTTCGTCATGTTGTGCGAAGGCCTCAGCTGATACTTCAACGGGGGGACAGAATGACATCGTGATGAATGGCTCGATGCATGGGACATGGATGCATGACGTCCGGCGTCGTGCACGTCAGCACTGGAGGGATGGCTGGTGCTGGACCGCCTGACCTGTGAGCTACGAGAAGGGTCCATGCAAGCATCTTCGTAGCTGCGGGCGAGAGGACGTGAAGATCCTCCAAGACGACGGATCGCTGAGAAGAATCGGGACCCCCTAGACGCGAGGTACTGTCTCATCTGATTTGCTGGTGACGAGGAGCTAGAGGTGCCTGCAGTTTGGGCCGCAAGTTGATCCGCTTGGGTATATAGCCGATGCCTCCTGCATCTGCATGGCAGTACAGGGGTATAAGAACTTGGGTAAATAAATTTATGGAAGACATTAGTACGATATTGGGAGTACCAAAATATGGACTTGTCGAGATCGGTTCTCTGGATAGGCCATGGCTCGTTCGTCAACCTCCTCGCTCAGTAAAGTGGGACGCGTGCAGGCACGGTACCATGTAAGGTAGTTGTCATATTCCTCGGGGTCATATGGCCCAGAGGGATGGACAACCTCCTGAAACGCTGTCTCCATCCATCGCGTAACGTGCGGAGCGTGGATGACGGTTCAGTTCAATACGGTCATACTGCCCTTCGCGCTTCTCCTACAATTGTAAGGACGTAAGATTTTGAAATTTGCATATAAGGGGCAAATATTGAAAATAATTAAATGCATACCCATGAGAGCTCTCGGCGTCCTGCGGTGCTAGAATAGGGACTAGCTGCCGCCACCCGAACTGCCTCTAGATCCATTCGGGCGAGTAGACCTCGACCACGATCATGTACAAGAGGAAGCACGTAGTCATTCATAGGCCGTGGTCGACCATGCAACAAGAAGAGATACGGCCGTCAGTCGCAAGCTCTTCGGCTCGTTGCACGGTCCATGGATCCCAGGTGACATGTTCTGCGGTCAGCAAGTCCAAGTCGGCGATAACACGCGTGTAGCTCGCGTGGTCACCCGTCGGCGACCATCGTAGCCGGGTTTGCATCCAACGGTACCCCATTGTAGGGCGAGTGGCATCCGGCATGTCATCGTCTACGACAACAGAGTAGTACCTCATACGTATCTCCGACCGAGAGATCAGAAGGTACTCCCAACTCCACATCTGAATGAGTTGCAGGCATCCAGTAATACTGCCCCTGTAAGTCTGCCGATGGCATGCATCGCACAAACCACGGTAGGTGTCCGTTAGGACCGCAGATCCCCAGCTGTAGGCTGGGATGTCATCAAGGTTGGCGCCCAACTGACGAGCAATCCACACGATGTGCGGGAAGATGAGGTCTCCGGTGGTCATCGTGAACATGACACCACCCAGCAAGTAGTAGAGGTACACTTCGTAGTGGCGCCCCACGGTAGCTTCGTCGACATCAGGTGGGCATAGATTTTATTCCTGCAATCCCTGTAGCCAAGTCATGGAGACACCATTTTCCTTCCGTACGTATGGGACACCGAATCTGCATGAACTCCGGATTAAGAGAGTCGATAATATCGTGCACATTACAAACATGAAATAACGTTATGTCATGTAATACCTCTCCGCGATGTAGTGCTGCCACTACTGTCTGCTGGGGCGAGGAAGAACCAACGGCTGTTCCTTGATAGGCAGGCCGGTTAGCATGGCCACTCCTTCAAAGTGATGGACATCTCATCAAATGGTAGGTGAAAGGTGTGTGTCTTCGGCTGCCATCGGTCGACGAGACCAGTGAGAAGTGCACGATTGATGGCTGGTATGGGTGTGATCAAACCTCCTTCGAGCTGAGCCTCATCCATGAGGAGCGCAAACGGTAGTAGACCTGCACGAGCTAGTGGAATGTGGAATCGATAGTCCAGCTTTTTTATCTTGTTCAACGACCGGCAGAAGAGAGGGGGCAACTGAAACGTTAACGATAAAGTGGTTATGCGTCTTCAAAAAAAGTGATGGCAGGTAATATAGTAATGCGTCGGACTGTAGTTCCTGCAGAAATTGCCCTCGCAAGATACGGGGCATCGACTAACTCATAGAAAAGCTCTGGAATTGCAATGGCCGCCATCACGTGCTACTGAAATGAAACGGTTCAAAACATACAAGTATATTTAGATAAGTATATTTAGACAAACTTGAAAATTTTAACAAACAAAACACCGACGAACTAATCACGCTGTCTTCGCACTCTCCTCACGCTGTCTTCGCGATCTCCTCGTGAACACACTGCATCGCTATCGCTCTCTGTGGAGGATTTATATTGAGAAAAAGAGGGAACAACGACTTGATATGTCGCTGCATGCAACCAAAATCCCTGCATGCAACCAATAATTGCGCAACTGGCCAGCTTAGCCGAAATATGAGATTTCGGGTATGAGGTGGGGCTCCTATACCCGAAATCTGAAATTCCGGTTATGCGTTAGCCAGATTTTGAGGTTTCGGGAAAGGTTAAACGGATTTTCAGGTTTCGAATATAGTTAGACTTTTAATAAATACATAAACATGTTATATCAATTTATAATTACTGCATTCCAAAAATTCCCGTGACCGACAGAATAACTGCCAGTGCTTTTGCACAGTTGCGAGATGTGCAGCAATTTGCGCGCCTTGTATAAACAGTTACCAAGTTGCAGGTCTCCACGAATTATTCGATGCTAGAGTCAACTAAAATTAACAAGAGTGAACGCTTTGGGAACCTAAACTTTATTTCTAGTAGGAAAAAGTTAATATAACATCATAAATTTTGCTTTAAAATCTGTCTGGCATCTTAATTATGAAATCAGGCATTTAACTCTTAAACTTTGTAATCCGGTTCAAACAACACGTTGATCCGATTTTGTACAGTGTATTGACTATTATATCTGATGGGTAGGCGATTTTACCATATAGGATAACATACTGGACAAGTTTAGATGAATAACAAGTAGGACTTATAGGGGTTTCGCTTCCGAATCGAAATAGAGGAGGGAACTACAGAGGGACAACTATGAAAGCGTGATTGAGAGCTCGACGGGGGAGGCCAGCTTGTCATCGTATATAGCAAAAACGTCCGCTTATTACACCACAATGATAATGCCACTATGTGAAATAGGATTAGAATATTATTTGAATTAAACTGTAAAGTTCGAAAGATCAAATAACAAGTTTTGTAATTTGCTAGGCTGGATGAACTTTCGACAAAAACTCTTCCTTTCTAGTACTACTAGATCAAGTCAAAATAATGCCATCATCTGCATTTCTGCGGTGTTGCCTTCAAGCATAGGGGTAAGAGAGGCCCAGGGGCCCCTATGAAATTTGTTGTTTCCTGGCTGTTGCTTGGACACAATAAACGAGGTACTATGTATCTGGACGGCACTTGGGCCGTTTAGACCTTGTCACGTCAGCTTTCTGTCACTTACCTTTCACGTCAGCTTTCTGTAGTGGAACTGTGGAATACGTAGGTTAAATGACACAATTAACCCTACAAGTAAAAGGGGTACTTTAATACTTTTCTTTTTTTTACAGTTGTACAAATATTAAAGCATGAACCCTTCGCTTTTTTTAAGATTTGTATAACTTGTATTAGGAGGGAAAGTATTGAAGCACTCCTCTACAAGTAAATATGCACACGCAGTGCACGTTTATGCAAATATATATTGCTTCTGCGTGTGCACGTTTATGCAAATATATATTGCTTCAAAATAACATTATCGATAATCAATCCAAACTCTTAAAGAACCATAAGGCTAGAGCTACGTTTGTGCTTATCATCTCTCCCGTGCAAAATTGCTATAACTTCTGAGCCCATCATATTACAAAGTTATGTTAAATCCAAAAGATATGTTATTACAATTAACAACTCGCTATTTGGCTATGTCATGCAAGAAATTTACATCATGTCGTTATCGATCGCCCAGTTTGCATGTATCGCTCCAAGAGGTTACATATGCAATGCTTTGATACGGCATCATTACCAGTTACATTTAAGATGTATCAAACAATACAAAGCTTCGAAAATTAAGTGCTGTGAACTAAAAGAAAAATCTCAAGCTGTGACAACACCAAAAAGAAAACAAAATTAATATTGCAAGGCTTTCTGCATGATCCGAAAAGAAAGTTGATTCTAACACCTCATGCCAAAAAAAAAATCTGATATCCGAAAAGAAAGTTGGTGCTAAATCAATTGTGATGTCATAGTTACATATTTTGTAGGCATGAAGTGCAATTAAAAATAAAATTGTGAGGTCCTAAATAGAAGAAATTGCAGGTTCTAGTTACGATCTGACAAAAACAAGAAGTGCAACATCTGCATCTATATCTTGGGAAATGGTCTCAAACATTTCTCCAAATATTGAGAGTGCAACAGAAATACTAACTTAAGTTGTGTTTGGAGTCCATGATTCACAAGAGCTGCAATACAGATTTCATGTTAGGCCTTCTCAAGCAGAAGTAAAAAGAAGTGCGGAATAGAGGAAAAGGAATGGCGGAACAGAGGAACCTACAAATAAAAAGGACCAAAAGTTCCTAAGAAATAGAGGGCAAAGCATAGGATTAAGTAGTTCACTGGTTTGGTGAAATGTAAGAACCCAAATCCTTTGAAATCGTATACAGCTGACCAGCTGCATGACGGAAGTACTTGTTTTCCCAGTACGCAAACTTCCAGTACTCAGTTTCATGGTATTGTACACTGCTCAAACACACGTACACACATTTTAGATTTTAAGAGATTGAATGAGCTCTACGTTTGCAAAGGCAACTTACTTCTAAGCTAGGACAGCACAAGATTTTGTACAACCAATATAAACATGCTGCTTTGAACGGTGCCTGCCCAAAATAATCCCAAGAGTTGATGTGAGGCATGAACATTAAGTCAGAACATTTCTGCGTGTAACAATTAAAATAATTTAAGCAGAACGCAGATGTTTTCCAATTTCTGAACATTTCGAATTATGAACTGTGGGTTGGTTCAATATCTATATTTACTTGTACTTCACCATCCACCTTGACATAGAAGTCAGCATCTCACATTGACACACCTGTCACAAAGTATGATTTGGTGTTTGCAGATAGTTCCAGCCTTCCAGGTACCCCTCAACAGTTCAGCATAGTCCTGATAGACCCTATATGGGTTCTTGGACAGAGATAGATCCATCTCAGTTTTTATCCTAGTGAAGGCTTTGAAAACAATTTTCAAGCTTTGGTTGAAGATCTTTGAGTGCTAGAGGAGTAGATCAGTCTAGTCAGTGCATCACTCCTAGTTGCTTGATCTTTTGAAGGAGATATACTACTAGAGAAGTTTTTAATTTAGAAGAATTGCTATTAAATTTAGTTTTTCTTTCGATGGCATATACTAAACTTAAAAATACACCCTCCGACCACATGTCATCTTCTATATCCAACCTCCCAACTCTCTTCTTCCACCCCTCCCCCTCCCTCCCTCTCTAACATAAAAAAATTTGAATAGAAAATTTCAACTCAAGAATACTTCCTCTCTATCATAAAAAAATTTCAAATAGAAAATTTCAACTCAAAAAGACTTCAAAATATCTTTCTGTTGAGTTTGAAGGGGAAGGGATGAGGGAAGGAAAAAGGGAGCAAGGAATGCCTCCACATGTCACAACGAGGTGGCATTTGAGGGGAAGAAAAGGGAACGAACGAGATGCTACCATATGTTGTGACAAGAGAGCATATGAGGGGAAATGAAAGGGAGAGAAAGAGGATGCCACTATATGTCCTTACAAAAAAATTGATGAGTGTAACATCAAATTAACATTTTCGATTTCATGAGTTAGAAATTCAGAGGAGAGAGAAAGAATAACTAAGGGATATGAGACCCATAAAAGCCTGGCAATACAAAGTGGCACAGTGAGTTATATGACATATCAGATGTCGACAATGGAAAACTGGGATTCTAAATTAGTTGCTCTATTGAATAACTTATCCAACTGGTCACTACTCTTATCAAATATATTTTCGAATTGAGCATTAAGATAAGGAGAAAGTCTACTTACCCCTCTAATAACCCCTAAGTACGGTGGTTCTACTTAACCCCCTAAAGTATAATATCAGGTATTGTGCTCCCAGAACTATGTGAAACGGTGTAAAAAGCCCTTGAGGAGGTTTTGAAAACGGTTTTACCATATGGTGAATGACGTGGATGATGATGTAGCCATGGCTTGAGCTTAAAAATTGTTTCAAGTAGTGGGGTCCACTTGTTATAAGTCAAATGTAGTTTCCCCTTTTAAAAATTTCCTTCATGGGTCCTACTTGTCATAACAAAGAGAGACCTAACGGAGTCATCTTCCTTTTCTAGATCTGTATAGAGAAGGAACACATGGGTCAAGGGCCAAGCATGAGAACAACAAAGTAGGGGTAGGAAGGACATGAGAATGGGAAAAATGAAATCTTTAGGGGTGTTTGAATTAGGAGTATTTTATTAGAATATTTTAAGATCTAATTTAAATTTGAACTAAATCTTAAAATCTCTCCAGAAATTACCACTCATCCAAACAGGATATTAGAATAATGCGGAACCGATGGTGTTGGTGGTTCGGGGGTGTGGACTAGGAAGGAGATGCTCGTGACGGATGGTTGCGGCAGTGCTGGTTTGGACATGGTGGTGGTGGTCATACGGGGGATGAGAGGATTAGATACGTCAGAACGTAGAACACGACGAGGCGAAGCTCTTGAGTAATTTAATTGGATGGAGGCTCCCCGTAGAAGATGAACGGCGACGGCGAAACCCAAATGGAGGCGACGAAACCCGAATGGAGGCGAATAAGAAGAAACTCAATTGCCGGCAACTGTGAGCAATTCTAAATTCTGGTTGGGATGAGAAGGGGTTGGAACACAAAATGAAACGAACGAATGTCTAGCTGGCTCACTAATTTAAGAGATCCATCTTCGTTGGCCAGTGGTAATGCGGCATATTTGAGAGGAGCTCTCCTCGGATGTCTTCTGTGGAAGAGAGGGCGAGCACGTGATAGAGGATAGTGAGGGGCTCGGTTTTGCACTCTCTTTACAGGTGGGGATGGGAGGACGGCGATGATGGTGTTCATGGCTGCGCGAGCAGCAAAGGCAAAGCGGCGTGTAGGGTGGGGCGCTGTGCAAGGCGAGGTGGCTGCGGCGTGTAGGCAATGCAGCTTTTGAGCTTCTTTGAAGGATCAACACTAGCACAACATATATACTCCACATGATAGGATCCAACGCTACCACACACGAATGGTATACTTACATTCATGGCAACATAATCAAACGAATCGGGCTGAACGAGTTCGGCTAATCATTAGTGGAGTACTACCACATTTTATTTTCTTGTAGTTTAGATCAGTTTCATTGTGGCCATTACTATCCCGCCAATCAGCGACAGGGCTTAGGTCGAAATAAGAGGGGCTAATTCTTGATGATGCATGAATTAGTCTAACTAGATGGGTCATTTTGAAGACTAATCAATAAAATATCCTAAATACTACTCTTTGTCAAAAAAAAATATATGATGTATTTTTTTATAGTCTTGTCTACAAATAGAAAACGTATTTCATTTGAATATAAAACTGGTGTGATGTTTTCTCTATACCCCTAATAAATATCTAGATTTACTCTACATGCATGCATTTAATATAGTGCTTAGAGATACTCCTTTCGTCTAAGTTTATAAGGTTTATTTTTTTGAATGATCTTGTTCATAAATAAAAGGAGAATTTTATATTTCAATACAAAATTAGTGTGATTTTTCCTACATACCCCTAATAAATATATATCTTTACTTCATATTCTCTACATACATGTATTGAATATAGTGTTTAATGATAACAATTAGGGGAAATCTAGTCATTTTCAATGCTTTCTTGATCTATGTGCTAAGAAAAAACAAACCTTATAAACTTGATCGGAGGGAGTAATAATTAGGGATAACTTAGACATATTTAATATCTACGTGCTAAGAGAAAATATGTCCTACAAATTTAAACGTATGAAATACTAGTTATTGTGGAATTACGTGACGATCAGGGAGAACAAGACTCACCTTGGCTCAATGAAGCTCCGACGGCGCCGTCGATGTACACTCTCGTTTACCTTACAAACTCCATCTGAAGTTTACCATACTAGTCATCACAGAGGAGTTGCGAAACGAGTTACAGAGCTTCTAGAGTTTAGTAGATTCGGTGCCTTTCGATTGTGGAATACAGTTATTTTTACGATTATATTTAGAAAAGGTCGTATTTGAATAAAAAGTTTGACAAGGATAGAAGGGCGATGATTTCGAGGTTGGTACTGTGCCTGTGGCTATTGTGCGGATCGATCATGTGGAGGACTCTGTCGCTGTAACTCTGCCACCTACCTACAATAATTGAGCATTGTATGGCAATATATTTGGGCTTAAAATAAGCGTTCCATACGTTGCCACGAATGTCCTCTCTTCACAGGTGGGGATGGGAGGAAGACGACGACGACGGTGTTCTTGGCTGCTCGAGCAGCAAAGGCAAAGCGGCTGCGAGTAGGGCGGTGCGTTGTGTAAGGCGAGGTTACTACGGCGTGTAGGCAAATTCAGCTTTTGCTCCGCCCTGTGATGAACGGATTGAGCTTCTTTGAGTGATCAACCGTAGCACAACATGCACGATAGGATCCAGCACTACCACACACGAATGGTATACTTACATTCATGGCAATTTAGGTAAGGATGAGATTTCAAATTTCAGTTTCGGATCGTATCTCGTAGGCGATCGAAATTCAAAATCCCGACGAGATCTCAGAATTTCGGATGAAATTCAAAAGGAAAATTTCAAATCAGGTTTTTTTTTACCGGGATTTTCGAGATCTCGGCAATAATTGCCAAGATCTCGGTGAGAAATACCGAAATCTCTGCCCAAAAAACTTAAAATCAGGTCAAAATACCTCATGTTCACATCACAGACGGTTTTAACCAAAAACCGTCTGTGATGATATGCATTTTTGAAAATTTTCAAAAAAAAATTATTTCGCCGGGATTTGAAATCTCGTCCCTACTGAAATCCAAAATCTCGGTCGACATTTTCGAAATTTCACCAGGATTTTGAATCTTAGCCTAGAGTGTGTTTTGTTTTGGGATGAGCTTGAATGGGATGGGATAGTTCTGTATTATTTGGTTCTATTATTTTTGGTGAATAGAATGATTCAATATCTATAAAAAATATTCCTCAAATTTGTATCTCATTCTCCAGAATGAGATGATTCCATTTAAGTAAAAAATACATAAATAATTTTTTTATTAAACAATCTTATATATGTACCACTTAGTGCAAGTAATTAAACACACCCCAAATGAATCGGGTTGTACTAGTTCGGCTAATCATTAGTGGAGTACTACCACATTTTATTTTCTTGTAGTTTAGATCAGTTTCATTGTGGCCTTTACTATCCCACCCATCAGCGGCGGAGCTTAGCTCGAAATAAGAGGGGCTAATTCTCGATGATGCATAAATTAGTCTAAATAGATAGGCCATTTTGAAGATTAATCAATAAAATGTCCTAAATACTACTCTTTGTCAAAAAAATATAGTACGTTTTTTATAGTCTTGTATACAAATAAAAAACGTATTTCACATTTGAATAAAACTAGTACAATATTCTCTCTATGTCCCTAATAAATATTCAAATTTACTCTACATGCATGCATTGAATGTAGTGCTTAGAGATGCTCCCTCCGTCCAAGTTTATAAAGCTTATTTTTTAAATGATCGTGTTCATAAATAAAAGACGTATTTTATATTACAATGCAAAATTAGTGTGATGTTCCATATATACCCGTAATAAATATACATCTTTGCTTCATATTCTCTATATGCATGCATTGAATATAGTGCTCAGTAATAATAATAGAGGTAATCTAGTCATTTTCAATGTTTTCTTGGTCTATGTGCTAAGAAGAAATAGGCTTTAGAATAAGTACAATAACAAAGCTCACTACTTAATCCGTCTCTTATCTATATCATTTAGAGTAAGCAATAATACTAGCTTATATAATAACTATCTCTAAAGATTCTCTAAGAAAACACTAAAGCATTTAATTTGGTCATTTAACACTAACTTCATCTTCGTGGCTATTAGCAAAACACTAACTTCAACACTAACAATCGCTCGCTTCAGCTTCAACATCCGCTTTTAGCCGACGATAGCACCTATTTTCCTGTGTGATGCTAGCTACTAAATAAGCGCTAGTTCTCTTCTCTCTCCTTTTTTCTCACTTCTGCACATGGGACAAAACTGGTATGTATATACTAATAGTAAGCTAAGATGACCTTATTATATACGGAATTGCTACACCCCGTGCGTCCGATGCAAGGGGCAAGATCAGACACCCACTTCAATGTCTAGCACTTCCTCACTACGCTTATTCTCTGCTAGTCAATTGTTATCCAGTTATCCACTTACGACAGACATTTCTTTTCCCCTTTGACTTTTTTCTTGCCCACACTTTCGATCGCTTCATATTGCCCCATCTCAACCATGTCTCATCTCTCGCTCTGCAGCCGGGCACACAGGGGCAGTCGAGGCACCACCCAGATCTCACACTGCCGTTTCCTCTGCGTGACCTCATATCCTTCGTCATGTCGCTGCCGCTTCGGCTGTCATCCACGTCCTCGTCTAGGTCATCGCTTAGTGCGCCCACCCTGCCTATCTCAGTCGGCATCATGCCGGCTGCCCTGCCACTGCTGTCGAAGCTTGAGCGCGTCCACCTCATTGGGAGCGGTGTGGCCATCGTTGTTGGGGTGTGTCGTGGAGGTGAAGGGGACAGGTGGAGGGGGAAGGTGGGGGTGGAGATGTAGAGTGAGGAGGCCGTGGTCGTCTTCTTCGCCTCGCTTGGTAATTAGCTAGCAATTCTTTGATCCACTGTTGCAGCTCGCTTCCTCCAATGCCGCAAGAAGTGTTTTTGTTTGTTGCAATGTGTATTTATCAGATATAGTAGTAAATGTTTTTTTTTGTGCTGTAGGTGAATGTTTATCTGTTGCAAAAGAGTTATTTCCTGTTACAAAGGTTATTTATTTTGTTGCCTTTTTTGTTGCAATGGATTGCGAAATAGATTATTTTGAGATGTTGCACTAGGTATTTTTGATTGTTGCATGTACATCTCTAAAATATTGTAGGGTTGCAACATCATTTTCCAGATATGTATTTGTTGTTTCTGAATACCTTTACACTATTGTTTGGCAAATAGGTTAGCCAATACTAATTTAGGCATCCAATGCTACTCAAATCTATCTAAGTTATTGAGATAATGATTTTTTTGGAAAAAAATCTTTCCTTAGTGTTGCTTGTGTGTTTTTACGATGTTACATGTACTATCATTAATTTTGCATGTATTGAAGAAGTTTGTTGCATTGCTTTCAGGAGCATACGATGGGAATATTCCCGTAGGACGTCTGGAGCCTAGTCCCCTCCTATTATATATGCGGGTTTTGATAAACATCATCCGGATGTTTTCTTAGCAAAAAAAAAACATCCAAATTTTGAAGCATTGGATCTGCGGTGAGATTCATAAGACGTGAATGGAGGTGGGATTGTGTTTTGATGGATGGTTTGATATTTTGATTTAAAGGTCTAAAATTTGGATGTCTGTAAGAAACAAAACATCCGAACGAAAGCTAGACACTCCCTATATGTGCTCTTTTAAACTTAGACGGAAGGAGTAATAATTAAGGATATTTTAGACATGTTTAATATCTATATGTTAAGAGGAAATATGTCCTATAAATTTAGACGGATAGAGTACTAGTCATATACCGTGGAATTACGTAATAATTAGGGAGAACAAGACTCATCTTGGCTCAATGAAGCTGTGACGGCGCCACCGATGTACATTGTCGTTTGCCTTGCAAACTCCATCTGAAGTTTACCATACTAATACTTGTCATCAGAGAGGAGTTGCCGTTAGAGTCAGCAACTCTCGAAGTTGATGTATATCCACGGAGATATCAATATTATTGTGGCAGATACTGTCCGGACAATGTTGATTATTTTGTAATTAAGTGACAAATTAACCATACTCGATAGGAGTGTTGCTGCTGGAGTCAGCAACTTAAATGTGGTGTGTAACTGTGTAAACGGTCGAGTGGTCGACGCGACTCCACAGCCCGTCCTAATCCACACGCGAGCAGCAATGGCGTCCTCAGCTGATCCGAAGCCGCAGCCGTACGTCGTCGAGGACTGCCGCGGCGCGCTGCAGCTGCTCAGCGACGGCATGATCGTCCGCTCCCAGGCGCCACCGTTCCCGGTCGGCGTTGACCACGACGATGACCGCGTCGAGTGGAAGGACGCCGTGTACGACGCCGACCGCGGCCTCGGCCTCCGCATGTACAGGCCGGCGACAGCTGGAGGGGAGGAAGGCGAGAAGCTCCCCGTGCTCGTCTACTTCCACGGCGGCGGCTTCTGCATCGGCTCCTGCACCTGGCCGAACTTCCACGCCGGCTGCCTCCGCCTCGCCGCCGAGCTCCCCGCCGTTGTGCTCTCCTTTGACTACCGCCTCGCGCCGGAGCACCGCCTCCCGGCCGCCCACGAGGACGCCTCCGCGGCCATGCTCTGGCTCCGCGACCAGCTCCTCTCCAACCCATGGCTCGCCGACGTGGCCGACTCAACCCAAGTGTTCGTCTCCGGCGAGTCTGCTGGCGGCAACCTGTCTCACCACCTAGCTCTGCGGTTCGGCACGGCGGGGCTCGACCCGGTAAAGATCACCGGATACATCCTGCTCATGCCGGGGTTCATATCAGAGCAGCCGACCCAATCCGAGTTGGACACGCCGGAGACCGCGTTCCTTACCCGGGACATGTGTGACCGTTACGGCCGTCTCAGCCTGCCGACCGGAGCGAACAAGGATCACCCGCTGGTCAACCCGTTCGGGCCGGACAGCCCAAGGCTAGACTCGGCGGACGTCGGCCGCATGCTCATCGTGGCCGCGGAGGGCGACCTGCTGAGGGACAAGAACGTGGAGTACGCGGAGAGGCTGAAGGCGTTGGGGAAGGACGTGGAGGTTGTCGTGTTCGCCGGCGAGGAGCACGCCTTCTTCGGGGTGAAGCCGCTGTCCGCGGCCACGGGCGAGCTGGTCCGAGTCATCAAGCGGTTTATCGCCGCCGGAGCAGCCGAGTCGGGCTGAGCTGGTGAAGGTTGGTTGTCAGACTTTTCTACCCATATATCAAAATCCAGTCTCCTTCTAAATATAATTGTAAAAATAATTAACTCGCCCTTAGGTTGGGAAATAGGGTTAATTTTATGATTATATTTGGAAAAAGATTAGATTTAATAAAAAAATTTGACGAGGGTAGAGAGCCATGTTTCGAGGTTGGTACTGTGCCTATCACTGTAACTCTACCACTTACCTACAATAATTGAACATTGTATGGCTATATATGTGGGCTTCAAATAAGGGTTCCATATGATTGTTACTGTTGCTTTTTCTTAAAAAAAATAAAATAGAGATCCACAAGTCTTTGTCACATGCAGGGTCGGTTGTTCCTGTTTCTCTCGGTTAGTAATCGGGTTTACAATCTGTGTGATTTTTTCAACTCTAAGCCATTTTATCCGGCCTTTGTGTAGCTAGCTCGTCCCACCATGTGAGTTGGAGGGGTGAAAATAGATAGATATTTCACATCTGATCTATAGTCGGATTCAGTTGGGATTGGATTTAGAAACACATTTTAGTATTCAGTCAAATCTAAGGCCGAATCCATATAGGTCAATTCGAATTTGGGATCAGATTCAAAGTACGTGATATCTATCGAATTCAGATCGGGACACAGATATCAGGCTAAATTCTATCCTGATATTGGGTTGGGCTGCTATTTAAAGGCAATATGGAATGTATGTGCGCATGTAATTTGTACGAAACTACAAATTTAAGGTAGCATAGAGCATATGCATCGAATTCGAATTAGCCACTTATTTTTTTCCAATATTATAGAAATAATTATTATTCCAGAAATAAATAGGAAAATTGTTGTCATTCCATCGCACTTTAAACTTTCTAGGTTTTATATACATTCTTCTTGTCATACCCCATGAAATTTTAAGGATCGACTTGTTGGGTTAATCTCGGACTGACTAAGGACTGAGTCTGTAACAAACTCACGCAAATCTCGCGCCATGATCGGAGGTGCCCCAACAAACTTTGGGTCGATCCCCCGATCGCACAACGCAAAATAAAAGGGGAAACCAGGACCAAGAAATTCACGA
This sequence comes from Otatea glauca, assembly GCA_036346275.1. Classification (NCBI taxonomy): domain Eukaryota; kingdom Viridiplantae; phylum Streptophyta; class Magnoliopsida; order Poales; family Poaceae; genus Otatea; species Otatea glauca. The sequence continues at coordinate 50,423,817 of CM070723.1, forward strand.
ATATTTCTGGTTTTGCATCTTCCTAAAATCTCTACCGATCCTAACGAACGCGCTGCGAGCGATTGGAAGGACTTCCCGTGACCATTAGCGAAGAAGATCTGGGTGCCTCTTCGCTGCGCAACCCGTCTGCTCTTCTTCCTCTACACCGACGAACTCTAATGGCTATTTCTTCCTCACCGGGTCAGTGAGTTCTTCTAATGTTTATTTCCGCATTAATGTTCTTTTCGTGATCATGCTTCAAGCTAGGATATGTTCATGTTTTAGTTGAACCCTAAAGCTAACAGTTGGTATCAGAGCACCCTAGCCTAATCTTGATCCTTTAAACCCGGTTTTGGTTCTTGTTCTTGTCGGATTTGGCTCGGTTAAGCTTTGAGAAGAAGGGGAAAAGAACAGATCCGAACCCAAAATGCCCAAATCCAGAACCCTAATCCCTTTCTGTCCCCAAATCAAGCAAAATATAAAGACCTAAGAGGGGGTTCGAGGGGCTTACCGTTCGGCTCGTCGTCGTCCCTGGCGCCGGTGCTTTTGTCGCCGTCGGCGACTCATGTATGCCGCGCTCATTCGCCGTCGCGGGCCTTAGCCGCCCCGCGCTGCGTCCGGCTTGTAGATCTTGTCGTCGCCGCCACGCATCGCATCGCCGCCAAGCATGTGCACGTCATCGCTGCTGCGTCGTCGGATCCTCTTGCTTGTCGCCGCCGCCGCCTCTTTCGCTTCGCGCCGCGTCGAGAGTTTTCGGGAGGAAGTTGAATGGGTTAGGGTTAGGATTTTTTCATCGCCCGCATCGCCCTTTTGTTCCGGCTTTCGCGGGATCTCGGTCGTCCATTTCGGATCAACGGCCGACGGCTCGCCTCCGTAGCGTGGTGGCGCCTCGCGTCGCGCGCGATCGGCGCCTCGCTCTCCGCAAAAAGATCGGCGCTTCTTTCTTTGCGCGAACGCGCCTCGTCTCCTCCTTGGGTCGCTTCGCGTCGCGTTGCCGCCGCCGCCAGCTCGAGCCGGGCCGCCGCCTCATGGCTGGCCGCCATTGTGCGTCTTCATGGTGGCGCATGCGCTGCTTTTGGGCCGTCATCGCTTTCTTTGAAATTCAAGCGTCGGTGGTGGGCGAATGCCTTTGGGCTTTTTCTTTTCTGGCATTTAGCTCCTTTTAATTTGTCTTATTTAAATTCAGCAATTAAGTATTGTTTAAATATTCATTTCCTGAGTATTTATGTTATGATTAATTTCATGATTATTTTCTTGGCTAATTATTTAATGTGACAATTAATTCTTACATGCTGATTATTTATCTCTAATCGAAATGGAACCAACAGGAAGTTTTTCTTAGAGATTAATTGTTTAATATTGAAAATGGGATAATGTCATGACCATATTCATCTACTGACCAACGTTGTTTATGAACATGTGTCACCCATAAAATAATTTAGTTCCTTTTCGTTTCTGCCCAACGGTGATACGAATTGGAAGCTTTAATTTTTCTTGCCACTAGCATGTTATTAATCAGACCAACGTAGGGTTAATTTCATGTATAAAATAATATGTTCCCTAACATGAATTATGTTATATTTTCTCAGCGGCCAATGCCTCTAATGTTGCAAATTACATCAGCGGTATTGAGCAATTGATAGGAACTAACTTTTCTACCTGGAAGGAAAAGCTTGAGATCGTCCTTGGCGTTCTCGAGCTTGATTATGCTTTATGTCACCCTGCTCCTATCGCTCCTTCCTCAACTGAGGAAAATTATGCTGAATTAAAGAAAACTTATGATATTAACTGTGAGCGATGGGAGCGATCTAATCGCATGTCACTTATGATTATGAAGAGCACCATCTCAGTGGGGATTAGGGGAGCAATCCCCGAATCTGATAAGGCTAAGAGCTACTTGGCTGCTATTAAGGAGCAATTTATGGGCTCCTCAAAGGCTTATGCAAGTACTCTTATCATGAAGATCCTCACCACTAAATTTGATGGCTCTTGCAGCATAAGGGAGCACGTCATGATAATGAATGACATGGCGGCTAAGCTTAAAGGACTTGACATGGCGATTTCTGATGGTTTTTTGGTTCACTTCATAATGACATCTCTACCTTCTGTGTACACTCCCTTTAAGATTAATTACAATACGCAGAAGGAGAAGTGGTCTATGAGTGAGCTCATTGCTCAACTAGTCCAGGAGGAGGAAAGGATTAAGACTGAAGAAAGGGATCAGACTTTTATGGTCAATAATGGAAATGGCAAAAGAAAACACTCTCATGGGGACCATAAGGTTAAGAAGAAGCTGCATTTCTCCCCCAATCCTAAGGCGGAAATAAGCAAATCCGCGCCTAAAGGGGTGAAATTTCCCACTGCCATCACCTGTCGCTTCTGTAAAAAGGAAGGACATGTGCAGAAGGAGTGCGTCGGCTTCCGTCAGTGACTCGCCAAGAAGGGTAACGATACAATTACTTTTGTCGATGAATCACTTTATGCAGATTTTCCACATTATTCTTGGTGGATTGATTCTGGAGCCACTGTGCATGTTACTAATTCGATGCAGGGGTTCAGTTCGTTAAGGACCATACGAGGGGACCGAAGGCTTAGAGTCGCCAATGGACAGGAAGCTGAAGTTAAAGCTATTGGGACGCTTCCATTAGTTTTGGAGAGCGGCTTCACCCTCCTCCTAAAGGATGTCTTTTATGTTCCCTCCATGAGGAGGAATTTAATTTATGTTTCCCTGTTAGACAATAATGGTTATTATTGTGTTATTGGAGACAATAAATGTGTGATTCAATTTGAATGTAATAATGTTGGTCTTGCTACCAAGCACGACATGCTTTATATGCTGTCTATTCAACAGTCTCCTTTATTGCTAAATGTGTATGATACTCCTATTAAACACAAACGTATTATGGATAATGAGACCTCGTCGAAACTATGGCACTGTCGCTTGGTCCATATTTCGAAGGGGAGAATGGAGCGTCTTATTAAGGAAAAGATACTCCACCCATTGGATTTTTCTGATTCTGACGCTTGTATTGATTGCATTAAAGGAAAATACGTTAAACAAATTAAGAAAGGAGCAACACGCAGCTCATATCCCTTAGAAATAATTCATACTGACATTTGTGGCCCCTTCCCTATTATGTCAGTAGATGGTTATGATTCCTTTATAACCTTTACTGATGATTTTTCACGGTATGGTTATATTTACCCTATTAAGGAACGGTCTGAATCACTAAATAAATTTAAGATATTTAAGGCTGAGGTTGAAAATCAGCATAACTCAAAAATTAAAGTAGTGAGATCAGACAGGGGAGGAGAGTATTTCAATGTCCAAGGAATCAATTAGAATCTGATCAGATGAAGTCGATTCCTTATGCTTCAGCTGTCGGAAGCATTATGTATGCTCAAGTTTGCACTCGCCCTGATTTGGCATTTGTTACCGGGATGCTTGGCAGATATCACCAAATCCAGGATCGGACCATTTGGAAGGTCAGAAGAAAGTCTTACGTTACCTTCAAGGTACTAAAGATTACACGCTCACATATGAGAAGTCTGAAAACCTTAAAGTCATTGGTTATTCAGATGCTGATTTTGCCGGGTGTGTTGATAGTAAAAGGTCGACATCAGGTTATATCTTCACTCTTGCAGGAGGAGCTATTTCATGGAAAAGCTCCAAACAAACACTTACGGCATCTTCAACGATGCAAGCTGAATTTGTGGCATGTTATGAAGCTACAGGACAGGCGATATGGCTAAAGAATTTTACCCCGGACCTAAAGGTGGTTGACAGCAATTCTAGACCACTTAAGTTGTACTGCGATAACAAAGCCGCAATATTCTTTTCTAGTAACAACAAGTCAAGTAGTGTTGCCAAACACATTGACATTAAGTATCATGTTGTGAAAGATAGAATCCAGGATCAGACTATTGATGTCAAGCATATAAGTACTAAGTCTATGCTTGCGGATCCACTAACTAAAGGCTTACCACCCAGTCTCTTTCGAGAGCATATTGCCGGCATGGGTTTGAGGGAAAGCCTCTGATTCTGGAATGAAGGGATCATAAAGAACAATCCAAAACTCCCATTAAAGAAAACTTATGATCCTAACTGAATGGAATGGTGAACTATAGATGATGGGGTTCAGTGGCGATAAATAAGCTGTTGTAACACATTACCTTGGTCACTGTTCTATTAAGTGTGGACTTATGATAATGCTAATGAGTCCTTCGATTAAGTGGGAGAATGTTGGGTTAATCTCGGACTGACTAAGGACTGAGTCTGTAACAAACTCACGCAAATCTCGCGCCATGATCGGAGGCGCCCCAACAAACTTTGGGTCGATCCCCCGATCACACAGCGCAAAATAAAAGGGGAAGCCGGGACCAAGAAATTCACGAATATTTCTGGTTTTGCATCTTCCCAAAATCTCTACCGATCCTAACGAACGCGCTGCGAGCGATTGGAAGGACTTCCCGTGACCATCAGCGAAGAAGATCTGGGTGCCTCTTCGCTGCGCAACCCGTCTGCTCTTCTTCCTCTACACCGACGAACCCTAATGGCTATTTCTTCCTCACCGGGTCAGTGAGTTCTTCTAATGTTTATTTCCGCATTAATGTTCTTTTGGTGATCATGCTTCAGGCTAGGATATGTTCATGTTTTAGTTGAACCCTAAAGCTAACACGACTTATATCATGTATTCGTGTTAATGCAACGATGATACGTGTTTAGCATATATTTTGTTTTCTATATGCGCGCACTATAAGCATATTTTATCCGTTTCCTATCTAAACCGGCCGTGCATTCGTCCCGTATCCGGATCCTAAATACTTCGAATTCATATGATTATTCGGTTTGTCCATATTGACTCTAAATCGGAAGGAAAAAATAGGTTAAGATTTGTGATGAACGAATTGCCTCTCCTTAAGTATTGCGGGTTGCTCTAATTTAAATGGGTTGCTCCCCACTGATAAAAGCAATCGAAAAGATGTCATATATATACAGCTCAGATGATACTAGTTTCTCGTATGATCCTTTGTCCAAATTATCTGAAACAAGTTGCCCAAGTATTAATGTCTCTCTCGGCACGCAAACCATGTGTTCGTTGGCAGTTGGCGCCAAATATCTTGCTTGGTAATTTTATTTTTAAATATGTGTCATTTTATAATATTAAGGTTATCTTTTTGTAAAACGTAGTCGTTCACCCGAAACGGTTACGGATATCTTATCTCATAACAATTTTTTACTATTTTTTTATATACTTTATTATTTTAACTATTTCTAATGTCATTTACTATATGAAGTAGAGTAAACTATGTCATCCAAAAATATAATGATGAGAATGATATAGTTTTCTATAAATATAATTTGATAAAAGTACAGGAACAACAGAGAGAGTAGAACTTAAAGCAGTGGATTTTATTATACATGTGCCCATGCATTAATGCATACACACTGCCGACGAATATTTTCGGCGACCAATCGAGTGGTTAGCACCGAAAGGATCAGACTCAAGACTTTCTCCCTTTTTGAGAGAAAGCAAGTGTTCGTTGAGACTGCGTATATTGTGTAGGGATTAGGGAGTAGTGGCACTCGAGCCACGGTTGTGAAGTGGAAAAATGGCGTCTTGTGACCCGAGGCCGCAGCCGCAGGTCGTCGAGGACTGCCGCGGCGTCCTGCAGGTCCTCAGCGACGGCACGGTCGTCCGGTCGGCCGAGGCGCCCTACCCGGTGGAGGACCGCGACGACGGCCGCGTAGAGTGGAAGGACGCCGTGTACGACGCCGCCCGCAGCCTCGGCGTCCGCATGTACAGGCCGCGGGGCCGTGGCGGCGCTGAGACCGGGAGGCTGCCGGTGCTGTCGTACTTCCACGGCGGCGGCTTCTGTATCGGCAGCTACGCCTGGCCCAGCGTCCACGCCGGCTGCCTCCGCCTCGCCGACGAGCTCCCCGCCGTCGTGCTCTCCTTCGACTACCGCCTCGCGCCGGAGCACCGCCTCCCGGCCGCCCACGAGGACGCGGCCGCCGCTCTCCTCTGGCTCCGGGAGCGGCTCGTCTCCTTGGCAGGAGACGACGACGACCCGTGGCTCGCTGACTCGGGCGCTGATCCAGGAAGGGTCTTCGTGTCCGGCAACTCGGCCGGCGGCAACCTGGCACACCACATGGCCGTCCGGTTTGGCACGGCCGGGCTCGACCCGGTCAAGATCGCCGGGTACGTGCTGATCATGCCGGCGTTCACCTCGGAGGAGCCCACCCAATCGGAGCTGGGCACGGCGGCCACCGCGTTCCTGAACCGGGACGTGGCCGATCGGTACAGCCGGCTCGCGATGCCAGCCGGTGCGAACAAGGACTACCCGCTGATGAACCCGCTAGGGCCGGGCAGCCCGAGCCTAGAAGGCTTGGACGTCGGCCGCATGCTCGTCGTCGTCGGGGACAACGACATGCTGAGGGACAACCAGGTCCGGTACGCGGAGCTGATGAATTCGATGGGGAAGGACGTGGAGCTCATAGTGTTCGCCGGCAAGGAGCACGGCTTCTTCTCGAGGAAGCCGTGGTCGGAGGAGAGCAGCCAGTTGGTCCGAGCCATCAGGCGGTTCGTGCAGAGAAACGGAGCCGAGTCGGCCTGAGTCCGGTTAGGACTCACGACCGGGTCAGGACAGGTTCGCGGATCGCTTCACAAATAATAGTAAGGGCCAAACATTCAAAATGTGCTAAATATGTGTTTTAATATATGTGCAATTCCGTTTCTGAAGAGCAGGCGAGCATTCCTCACTGTGGTATATGAAGTTATTTTTTGGCTGCTAATAGTTACTAGAAAAAAAATCCATATAACAATCTAAATTTTACTCAAAAGTCCGTCCGCACACTAAATTATGAAACTAGATATTTAACTCTACAAACTTTGAAATGTGGTTCAAATAACATTCTACTTGATTTTGTATAGTGGTATTACCCACGTGACATGATGAGTTAACGGTTTTGTCACGGAGAATGACACACTAGACAAGTTTAGGTCAATAACAGATGGGGCTCATAGGAGGTTCTCCTCCAAATCGAAATAGAGAGGAAGAGAACTACAACCTACAGGGGCCGAAAGCCAGGTAAGCATGATTGAGAGTTCAACGAGGGAGAAGCTCATTTGGGCCCACTTGTCGTTGACATAACTTGGTTGGCTTGTCATCCTACATGTCAAAACCGCTCACTCATTACGCCACACGGGCAATACCACTATACGAAATCGGATCAGAGTGTTATTTAAATCAGATTGCAATTGTTTTGGAGGAGGGGGGTCGAATGTTTGATTTTATATTTCAGGGTGCTAGATGGGCTTTCAATAAAGTTCGGGGTGTTATATAAACTTCATCCTAGTTGTTAAGATTGGTATTTCTAGAGAAAAAAATGCTTGTAGAAAATTGCACATATATAAATGAGTTGCGATATATGTATGTAGGAGCATATATATGCTCCCTGAGAAAAAAGAAAGGCACTTATGACAAGCATCGGTTGGTTGGAGAGGATCCGACTAAAGGTTTCTTAAATGACATTGTTCCTTGCACGATAAAGAAGTAGTCGTGAACAGATACGAGACAGTGGCATCTTACCAATTCTCCTGTTGCGATCTAATTCAACCTTTAATTTCAACCAATTAGATATTGGTTTCCAACATTTGCTTGTAATCTTGGCTCAACGTACGCAACCTGCCAACATGCACTTACATTTCCAAGGTTGCATTAGCCCAGCATGCACTTTTGATACTGACAATACACCGCTTGTAATCTTGGATTAACAACGTAACCTGCCAACTGTACTATGAGTTTTAACAATGCTTTCGATGAATATTTTTAATAATTTACCACATATACTTTCCAATCAGTAACAATTCAGCAGTTATTATTTGGTTTGTTCGCTTCCATTAAAAATGTCAGAGATGTAAATTGCACCTCGGGCCATCAAACTTGCCATGGTTTAGAATCTTAGATAGGTCACCGAAATCAGAAACTACGCATTTCGTCGCGAAACCTGTGAAAGTACGCGATGATCTATCTAGGCGACTAAGCAGACATTATGAAACTTTTTTTTTTTGTCACGTTAAACCTAACCAAGATGAATCACACTTTCTCCTCCAATACGTAGACCGACAGAGACACTAGACAACCTTTTGAAGGTAAAAAAAAGGGAAACAGAGTACGGAGAATTGGTTTTCCCACGTATACATCGAGTCATCGACCATCGTATGCGTTGAGATTGATGCAAGTTTTCAAATTTCAAATCTATGAAAATCCAAAATGTAAATTTTCCTCATAAATTCCTTTGAAAGATTAAGATTCCTCTCAAAGTTAGAGTTTTCATTTGGTTAACGCTGAGAAAAAGTATTTTAACTAAAGATATACTCTTACGAAGGAGTTGGAAAGGGGATAAGAAATGTCAGTTTTGTGGTGCTAATAAGACAATTGACCATTTGTTTATCTCATGTCCATCGGCAAGATTCATTTGGAATGTGGTGAGATGTTCTTTTGGCTTGAGATATTCACCTGTCAATGTTGAACACCTATTTAGTAATTGGTTGATTCAATTCAGGCATGAATCCAAGAAGCTATTGTTGGTGAAAATTTCAGTATTGTTGTGGACTATCTAGAAAGCTCGTAATGCAGTGTGCTTCAGAAATGTTAAGCCTGTTGATCCCACGAAACTAATCTTTGACCAACATTTGCTAGAATCGCTATCTAAAATAGAAAAAGATGGCGAGGAAAAGAAAGAGTTTTGTGTTGATCGCAGAAGTACCGGGACAAAGTGATCCCTATTTTGTGTTTATGAATGATAATATAATATGTTTAGTTCATTTACTTTCTGCTTTTAGACCGTGTGTTTGCTATGGGTATGAACCTTGCTTTAGCTGACCGACTTTATAAGTCAGGGTGTAGCAGAGAGCTCTGTTTCTGTTTTGTTTTTCGTTTTTGCTTTCCTGTAGTGGACTTCTGTAATTCCTGATAATAGAAATCGGGAGGATTTGTTACACTTCTATTATTCTAAAAAAAATACAAACCAAAGAAACTACTATTCTTATAGTTCTGTTATCATTGGCATTTTTCACATAATGGGTCTGTCAGCTAAATATGGTGCTAAATTTCAAGAGTAATTAGTTCATATAAGACATAGAGTATGTATTTTGAAATTTTAAATGATAAACTTACATGCAGCTCCGGTTTTTCCATGAAAGGAGCAACCTCCAGGAGACGGGCAAAGTCAAGGACATCTGTCTTCCTCTTTTTATAGCCAAGAATAATTAATTTCAACCTGAAATGCCGAAGATAAGTATATTTGAGAGGTGTTCCAGGGAAAATAGCTCTCTGTTGCGCGCGCATACACACAAAATGGAAATGATCAATTTAACCTTAAGTATCTCAAACAAAATAAGCACAAGAACAGAGGACATATCACATACCTCATGTTCAGCACAAAGTAAGCTCATCGTCTCAAGACTTGGCAAAGTACTGGGGAATCCAGTGGTGATGTAGTCAAGAGCAGTGTGATAATATATTTGTCAACCTGAAAGTCGAAGCACTTACTAAGGGAATCATAGGGCCAGTGTACTCGAGCGTTGTTGGACTGCAATTTTAGCTCTATCTCTTTAAGTAAATGGCAGTTATCCACTTGCAAATGCTTAAGCTGATTCAAAGGATGAGGTGTCCCTATACTAGTGACCATTGTACAGTAGGCAATCTAAAAAAACTCCAGAAGATTGCATTTGCATAACACATTGCAAACATCACTCCCATAGTCCCATCTACTAAATTAAGCCTTTCAAGGTTCTGAAAGCCTTTGAATTCAGCAGGCAGCTTCAGAGACACATACGTAAGTTCTAGGCACCGCAAGTATGAACCATTATATGACAAACCTCTGGACAATGATGAATTAGCCCCACCTGATAATTCAAGAATAAGTTCCTGTCTTTGATGTAATTACAAAGTTCACCCATCTATCAATATGACCTGCATGCTAATTAGGACCTGTTTGGAGGAGTCATGGTGAAATGAAAAGTTGCTTTTTTGGTTTCTTTGGGTCAGTAAAAGCAGTTTGTAGCGTGGTGTGGCTTTTCTTGTTACACTGTTTGGCAAACTAGCTGCTGCAGCTGTGGCTTTTGGGGACGAACCGAGCGGGGAGATAGCAACATAGTGAAGTACAGCGCCGTCCGAGTGATGAGGTGACGTGGAGACAGTGAGATAGGGTGACAAAGGTCGGGAAAGCGGAGCGAGCGAGGTGGGAGGTGGTCAAGCGAAGTCATAGCTGAAAAGCTCCTCCCCAGCAGCTTCAGCTTTTGAGGATGCTTCTGCTGTGGCTTAGCTTCCCAGCTGCTTTGCAGCCATGCTGTTTGGGGGAGCTTTTAGCCCAAAACTGAAGCACAGCCGCCCAAACAACCCCTTATTTAAACCAATCTTAACTTCCATATGCTCCGCCCCTACACCACTATGTTGCTGCAGGACTGCATCAACTCTCGTAATAAATTCCTGATCACTGGGTATTTGGTAGCCAATATAGTATCTTTTGAAGCAATGCCTCCTCAATGTAAATGAACTGAAAGTTAGGTTGGTGCAGCCACACCAAACATATTTCCACTTTCTTGATAACACACACGTCCTTGTATCATCTTTTATCAGCAACAGTGATAAAATAAGCAACAAAATATCCTGCAGCAGAAAAAGCAACAACACTGTAATCAACATTTTTCAACAGCAACAACTAAACAAGTTCCATCACAGTACATATATAATTCATTCTATGGATCCAGGAAAACACCACCCTATATAGTTAATTTCCATTTGAAGTCACATACCATTAGGAGATTGCAAAGTTGAAGTTTTGGTCCTTTTCTCATTTTGACAATAGCTCCACAAAAGCGTTTTTTTTTTTCGAATTCCTCTTCATGTTTGTGTTCTGACTATACTAACCTCTATCTGTAAGCAATATTTATCTGATTGCAGAAATACGTAAAGGAACATTAGAATGACAAGCACCATAAAATAATTCCAGAAAACTGATAATGTAAGATAACCACTCACATGAGTACTCTAAATCTATTATGTTTGACCACAAAAAAAAACACAACTGATAAGGGCATCCACGATTTTTTGTGAAACCCAACTTGGTAAAGGCAGACAGAAAATATTGTTCCAAATATATTCTCTAAAGAGAATTCCCTTTTACTCTTAATTAAATATAAAAATAACTAATCCATATATATTATTAAAAAATACATAATAGTATCTAGATTTTTTTCAGGCAATTATGCTAAGACCTAGTAGTTTAGTCACTCATCAATGTAGGGCCATGAGCTCATGAACAGCGTAGGTAAGCCACATTGATAGTTGATATACTAACATAACGAAAAAGAGAATGTTGTATCTATAGAAGGGCCAGTGGTGAATAGGCTACTGGATCGGACAGCTTTTCAGCCCCCACATTGGGCCGCGAATTGTTTCAAGGGCATCTCATCCCATAGAGTTCAGCACGCTGCAGTTGCAGCTTACTGCTGTACTTTATAGAGAACAATCCTGTGGAGAGAGAGAGAGAGAGAGAGAGAATGCAGTGTATATAACAAGCTTGCTTGGTTTAGCTTCCAATTCTAAGCAAGGAATCATCACAACTAGAGTAAAGAGGAAGGTTGGCTGTGTCGCACCTGATCTGGAAGAGAGGTGTACAGAAGGGGCAAGGGACGATGATACGCAATGCAAGTTGAATCAAAACTTGGAGTCTTTGACTATGGCGCCGCCATGCATGCAGCAAGGAAGCTCCGAGGAGGCGGGCGGCAAGGACTGTGGGAGGCTGACATGACATGCAGGGTAGAGTGTGTGTGTGTATGACCTTTGAGCCCCAAAATTCTATCTTTATAGGCGTTAAGTTGCCATGATGTTTGAAGAGCAAATGAATTAGCTTCTTCACGAGTTACTTCCATCTGCTCCTCATCCTCATCTCGATTTGTGTCCCTTTCATCTTCCAATCCCCCAGCAGCCAATTAATTATCTTCGCCATCTCAAATTACAACCCGTGATTCTCTATCGCTGATCGATTGCAACTGGGACAGCACAGGATGCTAATCCACAGCACTAACTAGGCAATGAAACTCTTGCTACAAGGATCTACAGGCACAAAAAGATCGGAACTGTTTCTGGAAAGAAAACGCGGCAGATGAGATCTGCTTGGTCGAACTTCGATGTAATCGCGCATGTCGCCAGAGGAAGATAAGGCAAAGATTAAGGAGACAAGGGAGGGAGGACGTAGTACCTAGAGATGGGAAGCGCAGCGCGCGGCGGGGAACGGATGCGCGATTCCGGCGACGCGTCGAGGAAAGACCGAGACGACGAGGAGCCAGGCAGCGTGGGCGTGGCTGGGGAGCTGGGTAATTTTCGCTCGGTTAATTTTCGTGGGCAATACCGGCTTTCGTTATCGTTTAATTTTGGTTGCTCGGACGAGTAAACCGCAGTTTTGACCGGTATCGACACACGTGGCACGTTACTTAGGATTCGACCGGTGTGGTAAATAGATTAATTTATTCTATGTGATGGGTTAGGGTAGTATACTAATTAAGAAAAACTTGTCTAAAATAGTTTAAGATGGTTTGGACATCTTCAATGAAGACTTCCTGAGATATCGGTGTGTAATGAAATTTTAAGTTATCGCAAAAACATAAGAAGAGGCCGATGTCGATTGAGACTGATATAGAAAGAAGCATTTAAAAGAAACTTGTAAGATTGAAACGTTCCTAAAGATTTAGTGTTGAATATAAGTACATGAAAGTTAACGATCTACATACCGAAACTATGATCTAAGATCGAAGGTTTAAGGGTTTTATTGATTTTAATAAGGTTTCTTTCTTAACATACTCTAACATGTTTAGAACAAAAAAGGCTTAATTGTTATTGTTGTATAACAAACCAGTCAACAAAATAATAAAATCCACGAGCTATTAAGATGTCACCTAGGACAAATTTGTCTATTTACAACATGGGTTATCCCACCTGGCGTCACTCCATACGGGTCAACGCCGGTCAAAGCTAAATTTTTCTAAAAGACTAAAATTAAACAGTAATAAGAGATGAGTAGCATATTTTATCCGGTATTACATTTTAGAGACGAAAATTAAATTGCAATAGGAATTGAGGAAACCAATATGGGCTTTTTTTATTTTAAAGTAGCCTAGCAGTCGTGGAGGCCCAGAAACTGCCCGTGGCTCAGTTATGTGGTCACATCTCGAATGTAAAATAGGCTGTGTTTAGGCTGTCGCCTTAGCCCACCGGGCCGGCATGGCACGACATGCATAGTGCCGGGCCAGGTCGACACGACCAGTTTAGATTTTCCTAATTTACATAGATTTTTTTAAAAAAATTTACCTTCCTTTGAGTTTTTCTAATTATTCTAGATTTTTTTTTCAAAAAATTTCTACATTTTGTTTCAAACTTTTACGATTTTCAAATTTTTTTTAACTTTTCACGCTAAACGGATCGGCTCAGTCCGTCACGATGTATCGGCCCGTTCGGACAGGACCCGAGAGCCACGTGAACCGCACTTAGACGGTGGTCTCGGCACATGGGCCAGCATGGCACGCCCACTTGCTAGCCGGGCCGTGCAGTGCTGGGCGGGAGCCCAACACAGTGGTTTCTTCAAGGCGACCTAACCCTAGCTGCACCTGCCAGGCCGCCACTGTCTCACCGAGGGCGGCGAGGGGTAGAGGCGGAGCCAGCGAGAGGTGGCGAGCGCGCAGGTGGCCAAGCTCGCCCACGGGACTCCTGCTCCTCCATCTCACCGCGTGGTCCTGCGCCTCTCGCAAAACCTCGATCGCCGGCGGCGATGAGCGCAGTCGAGCACTCATCCCCGACGCGGAAGCGCGACCGCGAGGAGGAGCTCGCCGACGGGGAGAAGCGCCCGCGCGCTGATGATCCGGAGGGTGCGTCGCTGCTGGGGCTTGCCAACTACGAGGACGAGGAGGAGGAGGCGTCCAGGGGCCACGCGAATGGCCGCCGCGAGGAAGAGGAAGAGGACGATGAAGAGGAGGAGGACGACGGCGTGGGGAGGGCTCCGGAGAGGAGGCCGAGGCAGGTGGAGCTGCGCCGAGACTGCCCTTACCTCGACACCGTGAATCGACAGGTATAACATTCGCTACTAGCATTTCAGATGCGAATTTCGTGTGGTTTGATGCGAATAGGATTGATCTAAACATGTTAATTTTGTTCACTGCTCGAGAGTTACCTGAGATATACTAATTGTGCTTGTAGTAGTTTAAGTATTAGTTACTGATATTGTGCTAGAACAGCACATATTTTGTGTGATTGATCTAGGCGAAAACCATGTAGAAATGTAAAGGTGAAACTTACCATTTTATATGTTAGTGCCTTCGTAGTGAATTCCAATATATCTGCTGTATGGTATAATTTGTGTAACAGTTGAGCCTGTTCATTCCAAGCATTGCTTTAGCTTGAGGTTTTCTGTCTGTTGTGTTGGTGTACTGGTAGTGCATAGTGATGTGTATGCTGTAAGAACTGAAAGGGATGTATTGCTCAAATAATTCTGTGAATGACAGGATCATTGTATGTTACGGTTTGTACATGTGTTCAAGAAATTATTCTCCCCACTCTGGTCATTGCTTCCTAATCGAGTACAACAAACCTCAGCAAACCTGCGAACCATATAAAAACTATGAATCAAATCGTGTGGGCATAATCTTTTGCTAATAATAACTTTATGATCTACAACCTAATAGCTTTTGACAGATTTTTAACGGTGTCCATAGGCTGTTTATTATTATAGACTGCCTAGCATGATATGATAGCTTCTGCAGATTGACAAAATTGAATTACTTTCATGTTTTAATACTCTTTGGCAAAATTTATGGTTGAACAATTCTGTGTAACTTTGTTTTGATACTTCTCATGGTTATTGGCTGAGTATATTTTATTCTGTTTTGTAGGTACTTGATTTTGATTTTGAGAAGTTCTGCTCAATTTCCTTATCAAATTTGAATGTGTATGCATGCTTGGTTTGTGGAAAGTATTACCAAGGAAGAGGCTTGAAATCGCATGCATATACTCATAGTCTTGAAGCAGGCCACCATGTGTTCATTAACCTTCAAACTGAGAAAGTCTATTGTCTTCCTGATGGATATGAGATAAATGATCCATCATTAGACGATATTCGACATGTTCTCAACCCAAGGTGCTTATCATTGCTTCTGACATTATTATATTCCAAAAGCCACTAGCTCGCTCACGCCCTGGTCAACCTTGGCGATCAGTTTTATGTTTACTGGTTGGTATGCTCTGGCAGGTTCACAAGAGAGCAGGTTCTAAATCTTGACAAGAACAAGCAGTGGTCAAGAGCTCTCGATGGCTCCAATTATCTACCTGGAATGGTATGTGTATGTGAAACTGATAGAAGGGCACTTAAGTGATTTTTTCCCCTAAAGGCTGGTTTGCTGTTGTTGTGCTGTGGAATCCTGTTCTAAGGGAATCTTTACCAATCCTATCAAAACATTTCGATGTTTGCTCTAAAATAGAGGTTCTTAATAGTGTATCTGAAATAACAAAATAAAAGCATTTTTTTTATAAAAAAAACCTTTGTAATGCGAATGGAAGAAGCCCAAAAATGCCGTGACTTGCATACAAATAACGAGCCACTTGTTAATGGGCATTTTTTACTTGGTTTTTCTTATTTACACTACATTATTGTAGAGTCATGTTATATGGAGTCACCATGTCACTACTTAAGAGCATGCTTATATTGCCTTTTTCGCTTGAATGTAGATGGAAATTTGTAAGCACTTGGGAGTTGTGATTTGGCTATCAATGCCTTTTATCTTGTGTTAATAATTGCCTTTTTGCTTAAATTTGCAGGTTGGTCTTAACAACATCAAGGAGACTGACTTTGTGAATGTCACAATACAGTCATTAATGAGAGTTACTCCTTTAAGAAATTTCTTTCTCATCCCTGAAAATTACCAGCATAGCAAATCCCCACTGGTTCATCGTTTTGGAGAACTAACTCGCAAGATTTGGCATGCTAGAAACTTCAAGGGCCAGGTTGGCTCAGCTGCATATCTGTGCTATCCCTCTACCTCCACTCATGTCTGCAAATTAACATGTTTCTCTTCAGGTTAGTCCACATGAGTTTCTGCAAGCAGTTATGAAGGCCAGCGAAAAGAGATTCCAGATTGGTGTGCAATCTGATCCGGTGGAATTTATTTCATGGCTCTTGAACACACTGCATGCAAAACTAAAAAGCTCAAAAAAGAAAAATAGAAGTATCATACACGATTGCTTTCAGGTTAGCTTTTCTGGATATCAGCAGTGTGATTAATAAAACTTGCGAGCAAATTGTATGTTCAGTGATCATATTAGAATCTTGTTTTTGGCAGGGAGAACTTGAAGTTGTTAAAGAAATTCACAGGAAGCATATAATGGAAAAGAAAGAGGATGGTGACGAGCAGAATGGTGAGGCAGGTTCAGAAGTTGGAACTTCATACGATGGTGTTGTCACTGAAACGTCTAGGGTCCCATTCTTGATGCTTGGCCTTGACTTGCCACCTCCACCTCTTTTCAAAGACGCCATGGAGAAAAATATCATTCCACAGGTTTGTTTTTCCAATTATCTGTGTTATTTTCTTGTTAGAATTTCACCGCACCAGTTAAGTTTTGGCATGTAAAAAAGTGTAATACACTAGTACGATAACGTGCACTGCTAAGATTTTTGAGGTTGGTAATGTGAGAACCAACTAAATGACTATTGCAGTTAGCTAGACTGTTGATAGTTGATACATAACTAAGTCTTGATTCTCCAGTGTGGATTGCTAGACTTATTCTGGAGAGCCTTTGTTTCGCAAGATTTCTAATACCTCAACTTACATATAAGATAACCTTTTTCTTCTAAAAAAATACAGGACCACTTTCTGTTATGTAATTCTTGCTGCTTAGAGATTCAAACTTTACCTTACTGCAAGCCTATGCTTCTACTTATGTTTTTTTGTTTACAATAAATATGGTTGCACTTAGGGCTAGAGTAATACTTAGTAGTCTTACAAACATCCGCTTCTTTCCATTTTGTGTATATTTGTGTGTAGTATAGTCATGCTTGCAGAATATCTGTGTGTATGTGCATGTGTTAATACACAGCGAGTCAGCGACCATTTGCTTAGTTGGTAAATACAAGAACAACTGAGGTTACATCAAAAGTTTTGATGCCAAACGGCTGATCTCCCATTATGCTTAAACAGTGCCAATCTAGAAACACAATCACTGAAGGAATACACACACACACACACAATTTTAGACACCACATGAAATCTTGGCACCTCTTCAGCCCTTTTCTTTTTTATATTGAACTTTTTCTGTTTTAGTTCTCTGTAATTTGGTATATTGGAATTCAAAAGCTTGCATGATGTTCAGGTGCCACTTTTTAATATACTGAAGAAGTTTGATGGTGAGACAGTTACGGAGGTGGTGCGGCCATCTCTTGCTCGGATGAGGTATCGAGTGATCAGACTGCCAAAGTATCTGATCCTTCACATGCGGCGATTTACCAAAAACAACTTCTTCATAGAGAAAAACCCTACTCTAGGTAACATTCATGCTCTTTTGATTGAATGTGCCCCTGTGCAGTCTTCTGGTAATAACTCACTAATCCTAAGAGGTTTCCGTATTTTATGTAACAGTAAATTTTCCTGTGAAGAACCTGGAATTGAAGGATTACATTCCATTACCTAAGCCAAAAGAGATTGAGAAGCTACGTTCGAAGTATGATCTCATAGCAAACATTGTCCACGATGGCAAACCAGGTGAAGGATGCTACAGAGTTTTTGTGCAGCGGAAATCAGAAGAGGCATGGTATATGATCTTCAGCTCATTCCTAGCATGGGTATTTGTTTATTTGAACCTTGGGTTGGGAACCTAGTAAATCGTTTGACAATTCTTCACCTCAGGTATGAAATGCAAGATCTCCATGTCACCGAGACTCTTCCTCAGATGGTAGCTCTTTCGGAAGCCTACATGCAAATATATGAGCAGCACGAATGAATGGGATGGTGATCATCATGTAGCCTTCCATGCCCAATTCTTTTTTTGGGCTTACCACAGAACCTATAATTGCAAGCTAATCCTTATTTCTGAAGCAATTTTTGGGGCTAAAGCATGGTAGTTCCTTTATCGAAGGTCAGACTTAATTCCTTGAGAAGTAGAGCTCGAGGAACTGTATTGGACTGTTGGGTCGATGCTATGGACTAGGAGCTAGCAATTTGTAAAATGTAAAATTTATGCACACTGTATTTTTTAGAACTGCTTTTGTTGTCCGGCTGTTTAGTGTTTAGAGCTGAATGCATTTGGTTTCCAGGAAAGCTCCTTTCCTCCAGTACATTATAGCATGTACATGCTGTGAATTAATTTCCTACCTACCCTTCGACAAATGCTATTAGGACAGTTACGAAGGGTCTCACAGGGTAAAACATTGTGTATGCTCCTGCTATTTTCTTATTGTTACACAAGCTTTATGATGATTGTCACGTTGCTGACATGCTCTAAAATGTATCGTACTTATTTGGCCTGGATTCGCAACACTAGTTAACCATGCCTCAATCTGGTTCAGTTGTAGGATGTGATGTTTTTCTTCCACGATACTCTCTTCAGTCATAAATAGTTGTTATTTTAGACATAGGTATAATTAAAATTTTAAAACTTTGAATGTCAATATTTTTTTAAATATTTAAATTGGATTCATGAAAATTATGCGTGTAGATTTGTTTCGAAAAGTACTTTTGTAATATTCTCTCCGTCCAAGTTTATAAGGCTTATTTTTTTGAATGATTTCGTCCGTAAATTTATTTTTTGAATGGCCTCATCTATAAATATAAGGCTTCCATCTAGATTTAATGAGGCATTTACTTCTATACTCTTATTTATTCCCTCTCAATTATATGCATTTATTTATTATCATCCGCACAAAGTACTATCTCTCATCTTTCAAGACAATTAAGGGAGCATCTAAGTCAATTTCTCTCATACTTTTCTCAATTTCAACACAACATTAATCTTTGTGCAAAGTCAAAATATATCTTATATTTTTGAACGGAGGAAGTATTATAATTTTATTAGGTTTATAAATATATTATAATAGAAATTAGTAGCTAAATTTATATTTTCAAAACCATATCAAAATCTAAAATAACAACTGTTTGTGACAGAAGCGGAGCAGTTGGTACCAAGTAAATTAGTTAGTAGCAGCAGCCACTAATCACCTGATGTGACACTGTCATTACAGTAGCAACAGTGAAAGAACCACAGGCGGAAATTACTGTACCGATAGTACTGTAGACGTGATTCTAGCGGTAGAACTGAGACATCACATTTTCGATCGGACGGCCGAGAATCATGCAAAGGCAGGTCACTGCGCTCTCTCTGCCCTTAACACTTTACGGCCGCGAATCTGCTTTTCCTTGCAAGCCCATGTAATCTTTTTCGTCGTCTCCTTCCATAGTAGCCATAAAGCGCTCATTTACTTCTGTTTTCGAGACCGGCTCAAGTTAAATCGGTCGGTTTACTGAGTTCAAATTTAAATTTAAATTTTTTATAAAATTTAGAAAAAATTATTCAAATAATTTCTAAAATTAGTATTAATTGCTCTGTGATCTTTGGTGTGATTTTTTTTTTGAAAAAACGAAGTTTAAAAACATTTTTGAGCTATTTGAAATGTTAAAAATAGAAGAAAAAATATATTAAAAAAATGTGGCCTGTGGGCCGGCCAGCCCACCCGGGCCTTGCAAATTGGCTTCACAAGCCAACCAGGACAGCTAGCTCCATCAGAACAATAATTGCAGTGAAGCTTTCCCCATTCCACGCTCCAGCCGATCGCGTCGCTGCCGCCCCAATTTGACTATCGAGCGCCGTCCAACCGCCTGCTGAAGAGTGGTTTTTGCTTGGTTTTGCGCAAAAATCGTTCGGCTTGCGCGGTTTTTCGAGGAGCTAGCGAAAATCGATAAGGACAACGAAAATCGAAGTTTCAGGTAAATTTTCGCTCAGTTTACTTCGATTTTCGTTCGGTTTTTTATGCAAACTGCTCGGTAGTTGTTGTTGTTGATTTATGCATGTATGTTGTTGTTGCATGTGTGTGCAATTTATAGTACCAATTTTTTTGACTTCATGATGAAATGAATACTGTATTGATGATGAAATACTAACTAGATGTTACATCTGTGCTGGACCCTCAAAATCTCAATGGCTCAATGGACAACCAACAAATAGATACTACTCTAAAACCAACAAATAGTGGAGTATTGGCCACAAAATCATATTTCCTGAGCACCATATGTATTGGCCACAAAATCATACCTATACTGATGTTTGATCTGGGAATCTACAATGGTAAACGACAAGTACATGAACGGGGCAAAACTGGCACGATTACAAGACAGAGTTGCTAGCTACACGGAGATTATCCTTGATGTCCACCGAAAAATACAACATGGCCAACCAAGTGTACATGCAACAGTATTACCTGTAGCCTCGAAGGAAATGTTTTATTTTATTGCAACTTAATATTTTACTAACATAGCGTCCATGCAGGTCCAACATAACATTTATTTGGGAAGGACGATGAAAATATGCCTACTTTACAACTTCAAATGAAAGTTATCTAAATGTGAATGGTATTGATATGTGAATGCATTTTTTTTGCACTTATTGGATTGATATGTGAATGGTATTGAAATGAAAAGATATTTGTTCACATATTATGGCTAAATGTCTACTTTACAACTTCACATTGTCTAAAATATAGCAAAGGTCATGCCAAATTTTTGTTTTATTTGTATGTTTCATTTCATTACAACTCAATTTTTTACTAACATTCAACTCATGTAGGTCGAACATAGCATTTGTGTGACAATGGAAGAACGACAAAGCTGTGCCTACTCCACAACTTCAAATAAAAGGTATTAAAATGTAAATGGTGTTGACATGTGAATGGTAGTGAAATTGTGAATGATATTGCTATGTGATTATGTAAATGCCTATTTTTGCACTTGTTTGATTGATATGTGAGTAATATTGAAGTGAAAGATTATTTGTTGACATATTATTGCAAAATACCTAATTTATAACTTGCAATTGTCTAAACTATAGCAAAGGTCGTGTCAAAATTTTTCCATATTTAGGAGAGATCATACCGGAATTTTTTTTCGTGTTTTTACGTACTTTTTAATATATGTTTCTTACATTTTTTTTCTATTTTTTTGGCCTTCACCGGATTTTTAACAATTTTACAAAAAAAATTTTGCAAATTTTTCCAATTATTTTACCTTTGCCCCCATTTTTCCAACTGGCTTTCGTTTTTGGCAGTTTTCACACAAAAATAGCGAAATTTGCTCGTTGGTTTGACTAGATTTGAAAATGGTTTGAATTTTTATACCGTTCGCTTTTTCGCGGTTTTCGAACGATTTTTGTGGTTTTCACTACCACCGGGGGTTCGAAATTCGATCATGAAATGGTTTTGTTAATCCTAATAGTAGCTACCATCCCTCTCCTGTGTAACTTGTAGCGTCAACTTGCAGGGACCATCATCTGATATGAAATAATGCAGGTTGAGAGTTGCATGCTCGTTTCGCTCATTTCTCTCCGTCTTCGGAGGCGGCGACACGCTGCGCAATTGTGCCATGACACAACACCTCGGGGTCCTTTTTGCAAAAGAGGTATGACCATGACCGGACGTAACTTTACGGAACTATGAGGATCTGTTCGTAAAAAGACTCGATCTGGACTCGGTTACGAATTTGCGGAATCAGGAGTTCTTGTTGCCAAAAAAACCGGTGGAAAGACCTTATCATAATTTAGTATTTCTTTAGGGATCTTTTCATGAAGGAGCTATGATTTTACGGAACCAAAAGATTTTTTTTGCAAAAAACCGGTGAAAGGACCTAAACATAGATCCAAAATTATTTGAAGGCCTTTTCACGAAGGGAGACACGTGAGCATGGTGGGGGAGCCGGAACTCCCCTATCTTTTAATATACGGTATATTTTCTAACATGTATAGAAAATATTTATGTGAGTGTGTGTGGTGCCAGTCTAGTGTATATGGATTGTATGTATACATCGTCTCAAACGCGAAAGCGAGGATCGATGAAAGTGAGAATGTTAGCTCAGTGGCGAATCTAGGATTTAAACATAGGGTATGCCGATCAAATAATAATTCGGTAAACGACTAAAAATTTATTGAGCAATTCGGTATACAAGTAAAAAAATAATTAAAAACAAGATGATATATTTAAAAGGAGCTTACATACCTATAATATTACTTCTTCTTGTTCGGTCTACGCCTTCTAATGGCCATAAAACTCTTGATTATATCATCTTCTTCCACTTTGAAGAAAATATCTCGCTCAATGAATGTGACTAGGCAATCATCCAAACGATTATCACCTATTTTATTTCTCAACTTACTTTTGACGAAACACATTGCAGAAAATACCCTTTCAACATTTGCCGTCGCCACGATTAGAAGCAATACTAATTTGAGAAGCGAGTAAACCAAATCATAAACTATATGCCTCTTTGTTTCAACGAGCTTAACTGAGAGGTCAACAAGATTTTGTAGGTATTTAAATGTATCATCCTGTCTAATGTCATCAATATAGTTATCAAGTTGCAATTCAAGCCTTAGCAAATCACGTTCCAAGATGTCATTAGGGTAAAACTCAGCAAGTCTGCGTACCCTCTTTGCATCAAATGAAGCAAATGAGTCGGTAGGATTGAAGGCTGACATACAAGATAGCAACTCCATATTAACCTCAACAAACTGATTATCAAGCCCTTGACTAATTTTATCAATGACTCCAATATACACTTCTCTTCTAAAGTGATCATCATTTGTTTGGTTTCTGGCAAACCGTGTTGATCTTCCATAAGGCACATATTTACCCTCCATTGCAGAAACTTGGACACTATATTTGTTGCAAAACAAAGTGACCCTTTCAAGGAATTCATTCCAACCATCAGTCCTCAATTGTTGCATTCTACTCTTTGCCACTCTAACAAGTGAGATTGCATTAAGAATATCTTGTTCCCTTCTTTGCAAACATTCAGATAATTCATTTGTGTATCCAAGAATAATAAACATTAAGTGTGCACTGAAAACAAAGTTGAATGACTCAAATACTCCAACCATAGCATGTATGTTTGGCCAGTCACCCCTTTGTGAAGTATCATTACCAAGAGTGATGAGTACGTCGCGGATTGTGAGATACATAGCAATAATGTTGGCAACAGTCTTGTAATGAGAACCCCATCGAGTCTCACCGGGCCTAGGCAACCCCATCTCTTGATTTAATCCACTCCCAGTTTCAATTTCACCATAATCAAGTGCTTTCATGATATTCTCAAGTCTAGCATTTCGAAGCATACCATGACGTTTACAAGAACTCTAACAATATTCAGCAAGAGAGAGACTTGATCAAAAAACCACACACAATCATTATTTCCCTTGGCAACAACAACAAGAACTAATTGAAGTTGATGTGCAAAACAATGGATATAATAAGCGGAAGGTGAATCTTGCAAGATCAATGTTTTTAGACCTTTAATCTCTCCTTTCATGTTGCTGGCCCCATCATAACCTTGCCCACAGATTTGAGTTATAGTCAAGCCATGACTAATAAGTAAACCTTCAATTGCTTGCTTAAGTGATAAAGAGGTAGTATCATCTACATGAACAATTCCAAGAAAACGCTCACATGGCCTTCCTAATTTATCAACATAACGCAAGCAAAGAGCAAGTTGTTCTCTATGTGAAATGTCACTAGACTCATCAATTAGAATTGCATAGGGCTCATCACCAAGTTCTTCAATAATTTTCTTTCTAGTTTCTATGGCACAACATTGAATAATTTGTTTTTGTATCTCTGGGCAAATTAAGATGTAATTACCTGAGCATTCTTCAAAACATACTTGTCCACTTCTTCACTATTTGCTGCAGGAAATTTCAAAAGTTCAAGAAAGTTCCCTCTGTTGCTAGACTCTTCTCTTTCATCATGTCCTCGGAATGCCAATCCTTGGTGCAAAAGAAACTTCAAACATCTAAGTGAATAAGTCAACTTAACTTTGTAAAGACGAAGATCTTCATCACTCCACTTATCAATATGATAATCAATTGTTGTTTTGGGATTCACAAAGCCATTATATCTCTCTTGAGCTGCATTGTGTGCCTTAGAACCCACATGTTTGATAAATGCTTTCTCTCCTATATTTCAATTTCTCCAACCACATTTAGTATATGTATCTGCCCCATTACCCTTCTTGAACAAGTAGCATACAAAGCAAAACACGGAATCCTTCTTAATACTATATTCAAACCAATGATATTTAAAAAGCCATAAAGGACTGCAATTACGGTCTCTATCCCCAATTTTTCTTTTTGAGAAATCATGTGCATAAGGTTTGAATGGCCCTTTAAGAATATATGTTCTTCGAATTGTATCATGGTCATTAACAGGGTAACTTTGAATGGGCAACCTTTCACCTGGATCATGTGGAAGACGATTGATATCATAAGTAGATGACGGTGGCAGTGGCGGTGGTGAGACATCTTCAAATTGAACTGATGGCGGAGACGATAGCATAGGATTCACAATTTCTTCAATTACCCTCTCTTGTTCTTGAGGTAACTCATCCGCCATGGTTGCAGTTTGTGACGGGGGAGGAGGTGAAGCAGCAGCAGCCTTCTTTACTACATGTTTCCGAAAAAGAGATGCAATGTCTCCGTTCCTCTTCATAATTTAAAAACCTTGCAAATAAAATACTTCCATTGAGTGATTAAAATACTAACTAAGATAAGCAATAAATAAAGATATAACTACGTCAGCTATAGTAGAAGTCGAATAAAGTATATAAGATTGGAATAAAGTATATGGGATTAGGCTCACTGCTCACCACAACACAGCTCACGAGCACCACAGTCCCAAATAAACAATTAAACTTGTGGCTGTCGCTTGCCCTTTAAGCTTTGGCATGATGATCTCTGCTCTCGGTCCTCTCGTCACAACAATAAAAAAAAATCATCTGCAGCTTGCAGCCGGGCGCTGGCAGAGTCGCGCCGTCACAGAGATGATCCCGGGCTCCTGGCTCACGCGCGAGCAGCAGCCGGTGGCCGGCGCGGATGGCCAAGACGAGAGCGGAGACGATCCTGGCGTCAAGATACTCGGAGTATCGGCCGCACAGCCGTGGGGCTTCAGCAGCAGTAGTCGACGGTGGCCGACGTTGGCAGAGGCGGCGAGGCGCAGAGCCGTAGGCTGCAGTGGCGGCACGATCGTGATTTAGAAGATGAATCGCTCACGGATCGATCTAATCGAGCGGCGCTACGGCTGGAGCGAACAAGGTACGAGCTTTGGGCTGGGTCACATATTTTTTTTTACAGATTTTACATATATCATGTATGGGTTAGACCAAATCTACAGGGTATGCCGCGGCCCACTCGGTATATCATGTAGATCCGCCAGTTAGCTTATAAGTAACCGAAAAAAAAGGAAGATCTGCCGGGGAAAACGGGGTTCGAACCACCGGGCTAAACGACGAGCAAACAATACAACGTGAGAGCCGAGAGAGGGCTGCCTTTAGAAGCAACAGGCCGTCTTGTACCTCTAAAAAGGTCCTTTCCTAAACTAATTAGGCCATGTTTGTAACGTCAGAAATATTCTCAGATTTCTGGGAAACCCGTAAAATCCCGTGAATTGCGTACATTCCAAATACGCCGTGAAAGGTTAGAATTTTTCATCTTAGCAGTGGATTTAGTAGGTAAATGATGGTCAGATTTTTTGTTGAACAAAAAGTATAAGTGTGGGCTTACAATAGAGGAAAAAGAAGATACAGAAACTAGTGCCTGAAAATGTCACTTATGGACTTATAGTAGTAGCCATCTCTCTGCAGAATTAAGTTTTGCTTTTTGTTCATACAATGCTAATCATCTAGTTAGTTACTTTATGAGGCTACATAATACTAGTTCTAGTAGCTAGTTACTGATGAACTGGACAAAGAGGAATGAGTTGAAGAGCAGCAGCAGCGCCTGTGAAGGTGTCACTTTCCTTTGTCGTGAACTCGAAACCGAACGGTCCAGTTGTCGTCTTGCGTGCTCGATATTGAGGGGGATTTGTACGCGAGGGTGGAGGCACTGGAGGTGGACAGGGCGGCGATGCAGAGGGAGGTGGCGGCGCTGCGGGCGGAGCACGCGTAGGTTATATTTAATATATAACCTTGCATAACTTTATTTTAATTCAAACCCTTTGATACACGTGAGAAAAAGTAAGCTGCCAACGTGACAAAAACTTCCACGCAAGCCTTTGTAGCCAGTGTGGCATGTGCATTGGTCGTTGATGTGGAGCCCCCCTCCCTCACCACATCAAAAGTCATGGCGTGGCAAGGGTGGGATAACGAGGTTGTGTGGTCGGCTCACCCTCATTGCTTCCTTTTCTCCTCCAACATAACATGTATGATGGTGCAGCCCACCATGTTAGTGACCCTGTCATTAAACGGTTGATGAGGGTGACCCAGACGACAGCTTGAGCTCTATCGAAGACGAAGCTCTCCCTCTATGGGTGGTGTCGTGGCAAGACTTAGGCAGTTGGGCACCTATGGGGCCCGCTGTTTTGCACCCGTTGTAGACAAACACAAAGGAAGGCGTGATAGCACGCTTCAATCACACAAATAAGGGTGGTGTGGCAAATCTTTCTTGCCATACCACTTCTTTTGGCGTGGTTAGACTAGACCCAACCTCTCTATCCTAGCTTGGCTACAAGGCTTGCGTGGTAGCTTTTGCTATACCAAAGTGTGTGGCGTGGTGGTGTGCTTTCTTCATGTTATGTTTTATGATATGGTCAAAGGGATTATAATTGAAAATAAAGTTATGGAATGTTATGTTTGAAATTTATTAAAACGTAATTAAATAATAAAAAAATCCTCAGCTGTTATTCTTCTTTTCTTGTGTGTAAATGTGTCGATTCTCATGGGCCAGCGTACGTGTGAATCACTGAATTGTTTCTTGTTTATTATACTTTTTTTTGAGGCGGCTATACGTCTGCACGTTGTATATTATCCGTCTGCTGATACGACCATACAAATTCAGAAGACGGAGTTTGATTGGCACATATTCTACAGCTACAACTGATGAAAAATTTGCTGTATTGGCTCTCTCTTTGTCCGTATTTTCAAAAATAGCTGTCGAAGAGAAAAAATTGCAGAAGTAGCCCCCTGGCCCACCCGTGCCGCGACCTGGACGCGCGACATAATTTCTTGCCATTTTTTCCCTCCGCCCGGGCCCACCTTGTCGCTTCTCCGGGGCGCTGCTCGCGCGTGGGCGGTGGGCCCCGCCGTGCCGCTCCCCTGGCGAGCGGCTCCCTCTGGCGCACTTCGCATGCAGACGGCGCGCGTCTCTTTCGCTGCTTTATCGGGCGCGTGCAGGCGGAGGAGAGACAGACGCTCGGCTGCGATGGTGGCCCCCCACGCATGTCGCTTCTTTGCCACGCCCGCCTCGTAATGCGCTTCGGTCCTCGGTGTTTTTAGCAGGCACGAGTGAGCTCTGATTAGACTTTATATCACGTCCGACTTTTCTTTACGTCACGTCCGACTTTTCTTTACGTCACATCCATCTATTTATGTTTGCGCACCGATAGCATCAACCATTATTCTCTTCTCGTGCATATGGCCTCACTCCCCTGCTATAAATTAGGACCGCTGCGATGGTTAGTATGTGAGAGTAAGAAACAAGTTCGAGAGCGAGAGAGGTCAGGAGTTTTCGAGGTAGCCGAGAAAACTGAGAGCGCAAAGAGGGTGACAGAGAGAAGGGTCAACAAAACAGAAGCGGAAAATAAATTTGTAAATCAGAAATCCAGAGGAATTTAGTCCGTGTTTATATTTTGCTTGCATTTATTTTTGGATTATCTTTGTTTCGTAGTAGTATTTGATTAGGAATTTCTATTTTGCAGGTATTGTCTACGAAGACTATTTTGTACGTTGTTCGGGCTTTAGTGATCTTCAGGATTATTTTGGGCATTATTCGGGCTTTAGTCATCTTCAGCACTGCTTTACAAAGGTTAGTATGAAATCTTCAAGAATGTTAGTATAATAAGTGTAATATTAGCATAATTAGTACATAATTAATGTAGGTAGTAGTACATGTAATATTTGTATTATCAGAACGAGCTAGAATGTAATGACGGTAATTGTATAACTAGTATTATATGATAGGACAGTATTAGTGTAAGGAGTTAGCAGAAGAGATGAAATGAGAATTTTTGTACTGTATTAGGTCCCTGCACATTCCTGTTTTTAGAAAGTTGAAATAGCGTCTATGTTGACAAAAATTGCGTAAATAATATGACATGTTATGACAGTAGTAGATTAATTTGTAGTACGTGAAATGGGACAAGCTGGTGTGATGTTAGTGCAAGTAGCAGTGTGTGAAATGACTATGTTGATGTAATGTAATGAGTAGTTAATGGAGATTAGACGATTTTGTTACTGTTCTAGCCCGGCAGGATAATTATTTTGCGCGGTTAGCCGCAGAACCGACAAACTTTAAAAAACGACCGTTGTACAGTGGAATCCAGGGGACGGGGAGCGCGGGATATTTTTTGATTCAATTTCGAGCGGTCTGGATCCGCTGGACATAATTTTTAATTTTTTTTCTGGAAAAAACAGGGTACCTAGCCCGCTGTTTTTTTCATCTGGGGAAAAACGTGCACACGGATTTCCAGCGGTTCGGAACGGTGGATTCCGAGAGGGATTCCAAATTTTCCACATAAAAATTTCGAATCCCTCACTGAGGTGCCGCCAGCGAGGCGATGGGTCATCTGATGAGGAACCGCCTAATAAGGCGGGTTCGTCGAGTTGTCCGTAGTAACATGTGACAATATATTACGACTTGTGATTGCAGTACTAGCATGTCATTTTATTCTTGGTTCACCAATGTAATACGACGTGCAAGCTAATACCATGTACCTTAAGGTTATGTACTGTGATGATATGTGGTTTGTTGATTTTCATGTTATAACGTTTGCTGTTCTATGTCACTACTCGTACATCTAACTCATGTCATTTATTGTCTCACTGCAGGTTATGGCTCGACACGCACAGACTCTCCTTGACCCATCGTACGATGGGAAACATCGTAGCAGTGTCTGGCTCACGTGGGACGGTCCACCGCCGTTCGTTCTCAGGGGTCCGAGCGTCCACTGGCCCTTGGATCCGCGCTACGTCCCTCTTCTACGGCAGGCGGGTCTATTGTCGTTCGCACGGATGATGGACATTGGTCGCTGCTTCTCTTTGGATGGTGCTCTACTGTCTGCCCTCGTCGATCGTTGGAGGCCGGAGACCCACACGTTCCACTTCCGCTGGGGCGAGATGACGGTGACCCTGCAGGATGTTGCCATTATTACCGATTTGCCTATCAGGGGCAGGCCGATCGTCCCGCCACCGAAGTGGTCTGATTGGAGGGTTAGGTTGCAGCACCGATTCGGTCATGTGGTCCCAGAGAATATTCGGGGGGGTTCCACAGTCCTGGCTTCGGCGGTACATGGAATGTCTTGCTGACGCGCCGGTGTATGTAGTACGGAGTCACCTTGTCGCGTACCTGTTGTTTTTGTTCGGATGGATGTTGTTTCCTTCCATGCAGGGAGACTCCTGTACCCTAGCTTGATCCACATCGCCGAGGCATTGGCTGACGCCGAGCTAGACGACGTGCCACAGTTTAGCTTCGGATCAGCGGTGCTTTGCGCGACATACAGGGGATTGTGCGAAGCATGCCTGAAGACTAGGGAGATGTGCCCGTGCTTGCAGTTTGTTACTATCTGCTTCAGATTTGGTCCTGGGAGCACTTCCCTGTGGGGCGGCCATACTTTAAGCAGCCCGTGCACCCGTATCCATCGGAGGCTCCATTCTACGGTGAGGCTGGGGACCCGGTCGATCGGCCTACCATGGGTACGCGGTGGACGGCCAGTCGTTTGGGATGGGCTAGGGAGAAACCTCGTCGAGCCTATCCTGAGTATCATAATTACTTCGAGACCCTACACGAGGACAACATCATATGGCAACCATGGACTTCGCATTTCTTGTTCACTACGGCGTCGCACGGATTGTCACAGCAGTGTGGCCAGGATATTTACTACTGGTTGACAACATGCCACATGGTGTTTTGTCACATGGTCGAACCGCATTGCCCTGCCCGAGTGATGCGGCAGTTCGGCCTTCATCAGGAAATCCCCCCTCTAGTTGGCCTACCTCTACCACAAAAAGTGCACAGATAAGTGAAATTCGTACTATTCAATTTGTACAATAGTCTACTTGCCTGTCGGATGCAATCCGAGTTCATAACTTACAAATTTTGTTGTTTCCAGGCAATCTCGAAAGGGCCAACAGAGCGATGACTGGCGCCTCACACAGTTATCGTGGACCACTGCGTGGGAGGAGTCCGCCACAGCGCACGTAGTGGCCGAGAAACAACCCTACGACCCTGAGTCGTACGTAGCGTATCTGGAGTGGTACGTGCCACGTACGCGTGGTAGACTTACTGGACCCGCTCCACCGAGGCCCGAGGAGGTCACGCACGAGGACCAGTTGGGCCTCGGCCACCCTCTGCACCGCGCATCACAGCAGGACGACACGGTAAGAGCGGAAGGTACGTGACATCAATATTTGTATTCACGCCTAACCAATATTTTCCTTGCTCGTGTAGTTAGAGCGTGCCAGTCGTATAGTTGACGAGGCTTCTATTGCAATACGAGAAGGGAAACGCAACACAGTTCCCGGCCTGCTAGGGGTACTCCGTTCGGTGTTGGATGATGCGAAGGGCATCGTAAAGACTTTTACATGCGGCCGTCATAGCGTCGTCGCCGTCTGGGGTGCTCGCGCAGGGGCGCAACCTCCTTCTCCTAGATCGTCGCGACCGAGCATTGCCGGAAGACGATCGAGCTTTGCTCGCGCGTCTTCAGATCAGGACACGCAGGTATAACATCTAACTTTCGTTCAAAAACTTCGTAATACTTACGCAATGTAATTTTATTCGCTATGGCATGTATTTTTCGCAGCGCCCAGTGGGGGAACACTCTGTTCTGCCATCGTCATCTCGGCGACAACATGAATTACCTGCTCCACCTGCCGAGGTAAGCACATGCTCGGACCCGGACTCGCTAGATCGGGACTTGCCTCCGGCAAGTTCACGGAGGGGTGTATCCGCGTCGTTCCGTCTACCTCATGATGCTGCATTCGGGCAAACCTACACCCCCCAAGACAGGCACATTTGGTCTATGCAGTCGGCACGTGAGGTACATTATATTTCGTTGAAGTCATCACTTCGTATTGAACCTATATTTTTCTGAGTTACCTAACATTTCCATTCATATCATGCTATTTTGCAGGCCGAGGTGGACACGCCAGCTCAATACCTGCCTCCAGCAAGCTCAGCTTAGGGTGGCTTCGCGCCACCACGCTTACCACAGCACCCTCCTCAACAAACTTGGTTTGGCTATAACTACGCCCCGTACTACACCGACGAATATGATGCAGGTTCATCATCTGTGCGGCCGACATGGGGGGTATGTTTCTCCAGTTGTATAGAACTCCAACGCGGAGCAGTGCTAACAATACATGGGTGCAGGTTTCCAGGGACGAGTTCTCTCAGTGGGCACAACACTCCACGACCGAGCGAACAGCATCGGTAAGTATTACGTGTACTCTGAGGTACCTATCGCACTCATTCACTGTTGAGCACGGCACTAACATAACTTTGCAATACAGCCTCCTGGGTGGGTCGAAGACATGTTGGCCACGCCACACATGCCACCGTCGCAAGAAACACAGTACGACTTACGGAGCATGACACACGCGCCTGATCGGTTCACGTTCCCAGAAGACCAACTCCGTCGTCCGCGAAGGCGGGGAACAGATCCGAGTTGAGCTACGAGTCAGCGACCGGTTCTATTGCTGTACTGAAGTGCGTATATGTAATTGATGTCGGCCAATTCGTACTGCTTTAAGAATGATAATCCTTCTTATTATGTCAATATGGTATGTTGCTTTCATAATATATGTCCACCAAACTTATACAATTCACGATTGCCTGGCCGATTAGACAAGTCATACGTATCAGCTTTGTCAGGCTGAGTAGTCAAATAGGAAAGCATCGGTCACCTTTGGCAGTGACAAGTTGCAACACTCTACCCAATGCTTTTAACTTGTTCGTGACGATTTTTCCCGCATTAATATTCTGAACACTAGCGCCCATAACGACAAAATTGCATAAATAATAAGACATGACACGAGAGAACTAGAGTATTGCGTAGTACGTGGCGGCAAGCGGGAGCTAGGGCGCAGCGGGGGGGCCGGTGGGGGTGGGGGCGCAGGTCCAGACACGTGGCGGCCCTCAGGAGCTTGGGCACGTTGGGCCGGTTTGAAAATTGGTCGATCGCGACGCGCGAGAAAGTAGCTTTAATGATGGGTGACAGGTCATGCAGCTTTGATGATGTGTAGTGACAGGTCGTGCAGCTTTAATGGTGGGTGACAGATCTTGCAGCTGTGATGAATCACTTTAAATAGCTTACTTATCCGGTGCGTCTCCATCAGACTCCCCAAACACCTCCCCATCATTGCATACAAGGATCGTTGCCTCCCGCACCCGCGACGAACCTGCAAGGAGGCAATCGCTCCAGCGCTCCATCGCAAATCCGGCGTGGAGGCTTCGTTGTCGACCAGATTTGCCTCGCCATCGACCTCTTCGACCTCTGGTGCCGCGGGATCGACCGGATCCGCAAGGTATGAGTGCATCGCATCTGACCTAAACTCAGACTTGCAACAGAATGGGGCTTGCACGCTCGAACAAGCCCCCTACGCCAGAGGTGAGCAGCACTTAGGTTTGTTAATTACACACTTGTAATACTTGTAGATGAACAAGGATTCGGAGAAGCTCAGCAAAGGATTGGCATGGACAGTGGAACAAATAGAGTGCATCGCATCTGACCTAAACAAAATTGCCCAAGATAATTTTAGTCCTGACACATGTCCATGTAGCAATGCACACAATGGTTTTGTGATTGATATCGAAGCTATAGCTCGCAGCCTTGAGCAAGTTGCTATACAGTCACGTGAATCGATGCAAAGAGATGAAGTAGAGCCGGAAGAGGATGCGGAGCCTGAAGGGGATGTAGACCCTGATCTGTGTCTTCCTTACGACTACGAAAGCGATGACGAGGGTAAGCGTGATGATTGGCAGTATTGTGAAGATGAGGGTATCGACATTGATAGTGATGGTTCGGGAAAAAACTAGTCATTTTATAATGTTAAGCCTTGTTAAGTTATTGTAATACTTATGCATGTTCCTAAGACTTGCTATGTTATTGTAATGTTGCTAAGACTTGTTAAGTTATTGTAATGCTGATGGATGTTGCTAAGACTTGTTAAGCCTCGTTAAGTTATTGTGATGCTGATGGATGTTGCTAAGACTTGTTAAGATATTGTAATGCTGATGGATTTTAGTGCTTACCTGAGGTATTGTATTCATTGCTAAGAAGGCTTATATAGCATTAAAGTCTGTTATATGAATGTTGCTTTCATCACATATGATTTTTTGTTTACTCATATCAGCCTGATGAAAGCTATGGTCCATCACGATTACATAACTCACGAGGAGAAGCAACCCTTTTGTGCATGAAACCATTGAACATCAAACCATCAAGCACTTCAAAAACATCACCAGTTTGACGATCACTCTGTCATTAATGGATATTATCTTCATCAAATTGTTAACAGTTAACATTTTATCCACAAAAGATACTCCGTAAAATGAAATTTTTAGATGAAAAATTATAGAGTAATAGCCCCGAAACACCCTAAACAATCACTACAAGCGCAGATTCCAAAAAACTAGAACCTTTCATGGAGACGACGATCGTGCAATGTCTTTTTCAGCGCGATTAGCAAACTGACGTGCCCAATGCTTATAACTTTTTTAGGTCGATTACACAACACTCCACCTGTAGCTTCCTCACGTTAATTTGACCACACGCTGGTGGACTTCTAATCTTTTTTCTACTCGTTCTCACAAAGGCTTTGTCATACATGCTAGCACAACTCGAAGTGACCACTCACTGCCTACTTTTGTCAGTGCTGACAATTTGCATGCATGACTGCCTTTTCAACCCGACTAGACTACACACTGCGGCGTTGTTTTACAACCCGTCTGTATGCTTCAATCTTACTTTCCAACACTTAGTCCATACACTTCGAGTCTATAAAGGGCAAAACCGTAGGCACACAACCACAGCTCCCACTCACACTTATTCACCATGGCTGGATCCTCCTCTAGCAGAGCATTTTCGTGGACACCTGATATGAGCAGCGTAGCTCTTCATCACACGTTGAAGGTTACGCGTGGTGGGAAGGATGATCCATTCAAGGAGGAGAACCTAAATAAAGTGGTGTCCAAATTACAAGAGTGGCGCCCGACATTGCGGAGGCAAGCCTTGACAACATCTGGCCTGATCCTTCTGACCGCCGACGACCTGAAGGCGCACTTGCAATGGTGGCGTCAAAGGTATTTCAGGGTGTGCGAACTAGCCGACCACCCTTCTTCTACAGGTTTCTTTACAAGATATTACAAGGTACTGATGTTACCCGATCGGTATACAGAGCATATTAAGGTTAGTTATTTCATATTTTTTCACCTACTAATCTTTTAACTATTACACATAAGTTCACTACTTCGTATGATCGTCTTCTATGTTAGTCATTCCCAGAGGATGAAGAGTTGCTGAACAAAACAATCCCAGAATTCTTAGCGATGTACATGCTCTTCGGCAGGGGTGTGATGCCTGGTTGGCGCAGAAGACGCAAAAGCGGATCTAACGGGAGGGGTATAGATCGACACAGAGTACTGCATCATCAATTTCAAGAGGACATGCAACCACCACCGGAGGGGGGCATGCTAGTAACTATGCAAATGACGACGACGACGATTTCGTTTCACCTCCACCTTGGCGTTCAAGAACTATCGGAAGAGGCTGTTCAAGCACCACCGGAGGGGGGATGCTCCTAACTATGCACCTGATGATGATGATGATGATGATGACGATTTCGTTTCACCTCCGCATTGGCGTTCAAGCACTATCGGAAGAGGCCCTTCAAGCACTACTACAGCAGGCCCTTCAAAAAACAATGTAAGAGGACGTTCAAACAACACCAAAGAGGGGGTAAATGATGATGACGATTTCGTATCACCTCCACCTTGGCGTTCAAACACTATCGGAAGAGGCCATTGAAATATGAATGTATCCTCCCACAAAAATATTGTGCATTAAGTTCGGTTAATTTCCAACATTTCATTGCGACCATATTTTCGATTATGGCTAATACACTAAAAAATTAGAATTTTTTACTGTTCGAGCCCGGCGCGTATAATTTTCCACGCAATTAGCCGTCCATCGGATAAAAAAGCGAAATTGCCTCTAAACAAAGACAATCCAATGGACGCGATCGCTGGATTTTTTTGCAATTTCAATGGTCCGAACCCGGTTTATTTTTTCCGTTAGTTACTGTTATTTTATCCAAGAACGGCTACTCGTGCAAAAATTATAGGTGTCGTCTATAACGATGAACAATTACAAAACTTTATATTCCAACATAATTTTTTTATCATAAATACAGACATATAAAATATTAGCCGCATGCTCTGAAAAAAAAGAAAAATACCGCCGCCGTTTTTCTCCACGCCTCGCCCGCCACCACGCTGTCGCGCTGGAGCGATCGGCGATCATTGGATTCCGCTTTGTCCCCGTAGTGGAAAAATATTATTTTTGCGCCCGTTGCAAAAAAAAAAAAAACCTCCGAGGCCGCACGCTGGAGGTGCGGCAAGGTGGGGCAAGCAGAGGCCGCCGCCTCCGTGTCGCGGCTTGGCGGGCCCCACGGCGCGGCGGGAGCAATTGCTCGAGCGCGGCAGGTGGGCCCGGGCGTAGGGAAAAAATGGCGAAAATTTTGTCGCGCGCCCGGCTCGCGGCACGGGTGGGCCAGGGGGCTATTTCTGTAAATTCTTCGCTTCGGCGGCTATTTTCGAAAATACGGATGTGCAGGGACAACTGATTACTGGATTACATCTGTATGTATTGTGGATTGTAAGCATGAAAGGGCTGAAGACATACATGTATTAAATATAATATTAGAGATAATAATAATAGTAAGGGTTATCTATAATAATAATAAGGGTTATCTCATTAATTAATGTACGTGCCCTGAAGGCCTGAAAAACACGCTAATTCGTAACCGGGCAGCTAACATCATCACTTCTAATCCACGCCAAGTTGTCTAAGGCTCCGTCCTCCATTCCCGCGCCCGCTCTACGCCGCCGGCCGCCGGCTTCACCTACATGTTCCCATGGATCTCATCGCAACCACCTGCTCGACCTCGGCCTCGACGACCACGTGGCGCCGATCGGTGAGGCGCCGGGCGCCGGTGGGTAAGCAGGAGGTGGAGGAGGGGGAGCTGGGGCGGACGGTGGGGGAGCTGGAGGCGGCGGTGGAGCGGATGCGAGGGGAGAAGGAGGCGGCTGAGTCTGAGGAGGTGGCGCTGCGGGCGGAGCTGGATGCGGAGCGCGGCGCGGCGGAGACGGCCGCGAGTGAGGCCATGCTGATGATCGAGCGGCAGCAGCGCGAGAAGGCGGCGGCGCTCATGGAGGCCCGCCAGTTCCGCCGCCTCGCCGAGGGCCGCGCCGACCGCGACAGCGAGCTCCAGGATGAGCTCGCATCCCTCTCTGCCCTCGCCGCCTCCTACCTCTCCCTCCTCCACGCCCACGGCATCGACCCCGACGGCGACGAGGACGAGGAGCATTCCGTCGA
Source organism: Otatea glauca (assembly GCA_036346275.1). NCBI lineage: Eukaryota > Viridiplantae > Streptophyta > Magnoliopsida > Poales > Poaceae > Otatea > Otatea glauca. The sequence continues at coordinate 50,460,676 of CM070723.1, forward strand.
GCACATCGAGGTGGAGCCGGACGTGGAGATCGGCGGGAGCGACATGGACGTTAAGGGTACGGTGGTCGAGGAGTCGGCATCGCCGTCGCCGTCGCCCGCGGAGGAGGAGTTCGAGTACACGATCGACGTGAGGTGCGCTGCCGCGACGAAGGCCGTGGAGGCGGCGGTGGAGGAGCGCGTCCTCGATATTGAGGGGGATTTGTACGCGAGGGTGGAAGCACTGGAGGTGGACAGGGCGGCGATGCAGAGGGAGGTGGCGGCGCTGCGGGCGGAGCACGCGCAGGTGGTGCTTGCGCGGGAGGTCGCTCGGCAGCTGTGCCGGGAGGCAGCGGCAGCCGTGGGGGCCGCCATCGTGACGGCGGAGAAGCCGCGCTTCTCGGTGCTTGCCATTTGCAAGGTACAATTTTTATGCAGCTTTGGTCATTGCTTTTAGCTTGATGCTTGCTTTGTTATTGTTCTGAGATAGTGTTGGTGCTTGTCATGTATGCTTGTATGCTACAATACTGGATCGTCAAATTTAGGAATTCTTGCTGATGTACACCAGTTGCATTGAAGGAGTTAGAAGACTTGCATTTATGGCCTTGATGAAGATAAAATGGCTAGGTAGTGTTATATTGGTAAACAAAGCTAGTAGTACATTTTTTTCGTGCATGAAGATTTTTGAAGAAGATAATGTATATTAGTAACGGTGGAAGAATAGAAGTATAGATGACATTGAGTGATAAAGCCACTTTAACTTGGGCGGATGAGTGGAAGTCTCATGCATTGGAGCCGCAGCTTTATGCCCTACTATTCAAATGTGATGGTTTGTATTCAGTGGAGTTCAAAATTTCAAATCCTTTGCAATAGTTGCAATTTGACATCTGCAGCTAAATTGAGCGGCAAGGTCTGACAGACATTGTTTGCTTTAGTGATTGGTTGGATTTATATTGGTTCCTGGAAATTAAAGTATGACAGTTTAAAATAGCTATTGCACAATTTTTAGGCCGCCTGTACTGAAAACCATAGCAGCTATCAAGTTATTACTCTCTTGCTTATCTGATAGTGATAACTGGTAACCTGCTTGCTGATATGGAGTTCCACATGTCCTGCAAACCTATACAACGGATAAAACTTGGTGAAATTTGGTTTGATTTCATTGAGCTGTAATTCTTCATGATGTCCACTGTCTAAATGCCTTCTTAAATTTTTTTTCTTTTAAGTTTACATCAATATGATGTTCATTACCGGCTTTTGCTTCATTAACCGGTTCTGATTTGTAGGCTGTTAGCCCAACAAAACTAGAGCTATATGCAGTTTCTTCTAACTTTTAATTTACTTGTAAACTTCGAGATTTTGGTTTCAGATAATTGGTTACAATTTTACTCCCAGGATGTTTAATGGAAGGCATTTTTTTGCCTCAGCAATGCTAGAGTTGTGTTGAGCTCATGCCCTCAAACAAATTTTGGTGGTCTTAGCTTCTAAAAAATGTAGGCCCTGACATATTAAAGAGCTTCTCAGGGATTATTCTCTTTGGGAAGTAAACATGTATTGTAATGCTGTGTCATGACTTATGACATAATCTGGATAAGTTCAAGAAACAGAATATTGTGTGCATGTTGGGTTATACTTTGTCAAAGAGTATTTCATATTTGTTCCATACAATCTCTATCTTTTTCTCATATCTTATCTATTTTCGAACAAGTTTGTCATAGCCTCATAGTGTTCATATTACACCGAATATTCCTGGAAATACATTGTTGCTTTGCTAATGGTAAAATGTGCAGTATACTTGGTTGATTGTGATATTGTCTTATGCTGACCATGGCTCCTGAATTCAGTAATCTACTAAGTGATGCTTTCTCTTCTGATTCTATAGTTCTCTTTATTCCATGTTACATTATATGGTTTGGATGTTATACACCCCTTCCACAAGAAACACTGCGTTGTGCTGCATATAGCACCTTGAAGGACATCTCTTTTCCATTGACGTCCACAAGTTAAACTTCTGATTGATCACTATTTTGATAACATAGACATAATGATATAATTCACGGGGAGTTGGAGTAGGGTTAGAAGTTCTGCAATGCTACACACTGGAGATATGTTACTATCTGAAAGGAATAAGTATCGTTGCAAATTCTGAATATGATCCAATGGTGCCCTGATCTGTGGGAAAAAACAGACGCCAATTTTGAGATAAAGTCTTCTGGGTTGTAACATAATTTTTCTTTTCCCCGTGTGGCTACTCTATGTGAATTCAGGAAGCCACTGCATAATCAGCAAAGTGGTCACTTCATCTAGTTTTAGCTTAAGATTGGTAAATCAGCTTTCGGGTCGAACATTCTAATGATTTTTATCAGGCATGTTTTAATAGATCATATCAGGATACTTGAGGCATGTTAAATATGCTTTACTACGGTATTTTACAGCTTTTTGAGTCTGATCTTTGAAGTATTAAAAAAACTATAGAGTGATTGCAGTGAGAGGCCTTATGTGCTGTTCTCAATTTTACTCTGCAAAAAATTAGTGGCACTTCACTTCCCCCCGAAAATTGAAACTACAACGGAAGAAGGAAAATGAAATACCATTAATCTGGCAGCAGCAATTTCGCTCTTTGATTTGCTCTTCTAGTATCGTTCTGAAATCTGCATATCTGAACATTTATCTGTTCCACAAGTCCATGTATCTCCAATGCTATCATCCTTATGTCATTCACCATTTTTGGACTAACGTTAAATTTGTTCCATTTTCTATAGTGGCTGTTGTCCATACTCTTCAGGAGAAAGAAGTGTTCTACAGCCAGGTAGAAGAGGCTTGTTTCTTTGTACGCCCTTTGTCTTTCCAGTCTGAAGAATAAACCGAGCTTATGCACAAGTATGCTTCTCGGATCTCAGGGTTACGTTCGGCTTGTCGACTACAGTCCTCGGCCCGCTTCTGCTCGTTGACAGATCCGCCGCATTGCATCGCCTGCGACATCAGCCCAGACCACAAATGTGATCGTCAGATTCAGAGAAGTTTCCTACTCTCCATCCTGCGACTAAATGCCTGCCAATGCATAGCTTGGAGTGGCACTGTTGTGACTAGTTTTCATCTTTAAAATTTTGGTTCTGAACCTCTGACAGATAAGTTTTGTCCTTGTATATTTAAGCCGTATTAGACTTACATACATAGATAGCTTCTATAATTGGGAGTAACTCAAAAGGCACGCAGACTCTGCACATAATGTAAAGCTGTGACATACACCAGATCGAATCTGCCATGCGTGCATGCATATAGATTTGTGTTCGTGTGCGTGATCTGTATCCAAATTTCATTTCCCGTGGTGTCACGTTTCGTCAATTTGCAGGCAATGCACCAGTTGAGGATGAGGTTCCGGGTCGGCTCCCGTTCCATACGTGTATCAACACGAAGCAGCGGCGGATCGATCATCGCACATGGCGAGCGGCCACGTGAAACTTTCGATCTGGCGCATGCGTTTCGCGCCGTGACACGCGAACAGCACCGTTCGCCGCGCACGCAGGAGAGGGAAGGAGATGTGGCCGTCCTCGTTGCCGTTCCTGTACCCGCCGCTGGCGTCGGCGTTCGTGGCGGTGGTGTCGTTCGCGTCGCTGGCGTCCGCCGGGCTCTCGGAGCTCCGCGGCGAGCACATGGCCTACTCCAAGCTCTGGCACTTCGTGGCCGGCCAGCTGCGGGCAGCAACAGAATAAACGAGCTGGCGGCGGCGTGCTCCTGTCGAGCCGCGACGGGATGCTGGTGGCCTACGCCCCGGCGATAGTCGCCGCGGTGGCGTCCTTCGCCGTGCCGGGCGCCTGCAAGGCCTGCGCGCCCAGGTGGCCAGGTCCTCATCGCCGCGCTCGCGTCCACTTCCTCAAACGGGTTCATCCACCGGTACAAAATATTGTACAACCGAGCCCATTAAATAATGTTGTACACAATTGACAATAGTAAATCTGTAATTATTTTTATCCGGTTTTTAGGTTGTTATACTCTGATACTCCTTCTTATACGCAGCAGCCTCCGGAACGAAATAGAGTTTTGTGAGATAATGTACGAGCATGCACGATCTCAAGAACGAAGCAAATGAATCTGGTAGAGAGAACCAAAATAACAACGTTGAAACAACCACAACGAGAGAGAAATATTTGGCGAAGCGGATCATAAATTCTTTAAGCACAACTTCAAAAGAGTAAAAGAGATTGTTGCTCTCTCACAAACTCTAGATCCTTTTAGTACCAGTACCTTTGAATCCTTCTCTATAAAGACTCCTAGGTTTACATAGGTTTTCTAGTTCTCCTCTAAAGTAAATAGAAATCCCACTTTAAGAATCCATCTTCTGTTAGGATTCATCCGATACATCCATTGAAATCCTAAAAAGCTATATATATATATATATATATATATACTGCTCAGCACCGTCACCATGATGTACGCGCAGCTAGCAGCTCGCCAGGGGCTTCCCGGAGCCCCCAACCGATCTTCTCTACCCCGGCGTGGTCGTCTGCACTGCCGGCGTCGCCGGCAACTTCTACCACCACCGCCTCCTCTCGCGGCTGAGGGAGCGCGGCGTCGACAAGGGGTACAAGATCCCCACCGGCGGCCTCTTCGGGCTCGTCACCTGCCCGCACTACCTCTTCGAGATCGTCGGCTTCTTCGGGTTCGCGATGATCTCGCAGACGGTGTATGCTCTTGCCGTGGCTTCTGGCACAGCGGCGTATCTTGTCGGCCGGAGCTGCGCCACCAGTACGAGTCCCAAGTTCGAGGAGTTCCCGGAAAGAATCAAAGCTTTGGTGCCTTTTGTCTTGTAGACTTGTAATTAATGAGTTCAGATATAGAGTAGATGTACTTCAAGTTCTCCATGTATACATGAGATTGAGATTTGTTGTGGATCGATCCATTGGTTGGTGTGAAGTTTTGCGACAAAAATTTTGCGGTGCGTATCGATAATGTGTCATATCATTCATTAATAATTAACTCTGAAAGGCACAAGAAGAGTAAGAATGGTAAACTTCGTTCTTAAGTCAAGTCTAGGTCTTCCATTTCAGTTCAGCATCTGTGGTTGTGGCTTCCATTTTCTAAAATTTTCAGTTCAGCGGATGATGCAACTTAGGGTTACTAAATAAGCTCCCATTCTGCATATTATAAAACGTTACGTACCTTTCTTCAACCTGAAATGGTAGTGCTTCATTTGTAAGTTGATTGGGACCGACTGAATTAGCTAGGATTCAGAGTACGTCATGATCATACCAACTGACGACTTGGTTGAATGGTCATACTGACTTTTTAGTTTATATGGCACTACTACATATTATACCATCACAAACGATTCGGAACCATAAAATCGTCTGTGATCATGTATCAGTGATATAACAGCATATCATAGACGGGTTTCAAACCGTCCGTGATATCAACATCACAAACGGTTCTAATTAGAAACCGTATGTGATACTGCAATATCACAGACGATTTTATACTAGAACCGTCTGTGATACTTGAACATTACAGACGGTTTTAGTTAGAAACCGTATGTGATACTGCAATATCACAACCGTTTGTGATACTTAAACATCACAGACGGTTTCTAAATAGAACCGTGTGTGATCCTCTTTTTTTCCCCACACCTCAGCAGAACTTTCATCATTAGTATCTGTTATTCGAAATTTTCTTCTGCTTAGGTATTTCTACAACGACATTTATAAGGCACAACCAGTTATAGATTTAGTAATTGAATATCTAAACTTTCTAGATGCATCGAGGCAACAACTTGTCTGATCAAGATTGTCTTAAAATATGAAGTTTTGTAGCACTTGCATCTCTTTCTTGTTATAATATTGATGGATTCTAAGGTAAAATCCATTTTATTCCACGGTTCGTCATAAACGCTGTCATGCTCTGATTTATCGCTTCCACTTCATCCTCATGCCCTAACGAGAATACCATATGGAACCTGCTCCATACGATGACTTAATGAACCCTATAATTCAAAAAGCATGGCTGTCTATAGTATTCTCATTCAGGGATGAGGATAAAGTGATAACGATAAGAGGAGGCATGCGGCTGCAGAAAAGGTTGGACGCGTAAGGCTACAGCATAAGAAAATTTGGGAGAAAGAGAAGAAAATTCAAGAGAAAAAATCGCGAGATTATTTTAGGGCTGTGCTGTCAAGTAAAGGGATTTTTGTGCGTATTCAACATTACTAATTTTGAGGAATAAATCAGTGAGTATAAATTTCGATCTGCATGTTTTTTTTATCATTAACTAAAAAAGATGTTATTGTTTTTTTATGTTTTTTTACAATTACTTTCTAGTTTACTTGTTTAATCTAGCTTTCTTTCATAGACTTAGATTTTTACGTATGTGTGTGGTGTGTGTGTGAGCGTGTGTTGTGTGCGTCCTTGTACCTAACAAAAAATTGATCATTATTTTATTATTTCAGAATTAATAAAAATAGAAAAAATTATGTTAATGTGTTAGTTTGAATTAATTCATGCTCTCTTGGTGCGCCTCAAGTTGCACCGAAATTAATTGACAAGGTCTGGGATTCTGGATCCTATGAGTGGATTGCTTGCAGATTACATGAAATCGATCTATGTCAAGAAGTCAACAAAACTGTATCCATTGTGTCCGTAGAAATAGGGATTCTAAGAGTCTAACTCTGCAAAGAAAAATGCCGATTAGCTAGACTTTTACCTCCACTCAGGAGTGTTAATTGTAAGAGAAAAACTATTCTCTGTGCAGCGAGAGTGACAGGTTTGCTAGTTAGCTAGTCAGTCAAATGTTGTTTACAGGGGTAAGCTGAAATTCCTAACTGAGAGGTGCTTCAATGCTTTTTTTTACAATTGCACAACTTGTATTGGGAGGCTACTCAAAAAAAGTAGACGGTGATTACTTAGCTCTGAATGTTTCTTCAGATAACTTGTTCTTCTGCCTTCCTTGAAAAATGGTAAAAAAGAACCTTCTGGGATTAGTAATATTTTACGTGTTTGTCATTCAAGGATGATAATTTAGTGCTTATTTTTAAATAAAACCATTGAAATTTCTGTCGCGAAGCATGTCTAGAAAGAATTGGAAAGAAAAAATTATACTTCATCACCTATTTCAGAAGAACTTTTCTGAAGAATTTAGTAACAAAAATTTCTGCGGTTAAGTATGTAAGAACTTGTGGCACACAATTAATTATGTCATGAGAATTTTAGTCATTTGAACCTGTCACACATCTTAATTAATTCAGAGTGCTAATTTCCTACGGGATGAGGTTGACAAATAGCTAGTACGATGGATACGAATCATGTCATGTCAAATGTGAATATCTCGGACCGAGTCAAATTAATATTTGTGAAGCATTGAGGTGAAGATCGATCGCTACTGCATTATATATCCCACCGTACGCCTTAATTATGTGATGCAGACAAGTTGACATCCTTTTTGTCTGATCTCATTCTTCCATTTCGAAGCTTTATTGCGATTCTGGGCTACATGAATGACTCTGCAACTGCAATCCTCTCTTGCTTTCAGATAAGAATAGTCCTTTGTAGATCTTACCTTCAATTGATATTAATAGCAGGATTTGAGAACATGACTTCTCAATTTCACACAATGCGAACTGCGAAGGCGAATGGGTTCAGAAAAAGTTGCACATACTAACTGAATACTTGATGTGATAATTTACAGGATGATCAAGAAATGTACATCGGTGAGAAATTAAAACGCATCCAAATTAGTACCAAACTAAAAACAGGTTACATATCTGCTGTGCAAACTAAATTTCTTCCCAAGCGATTTTTTTTTTGCACGAACAGTGTCTCGCAACATGAGCTAGCATATATGAGCCGAGCCCAATATTCATCTCCCAACTCTATGATTTCTTTGCGTGCCTTCCTTGATCACTTGTCCTGATGTGAAAACTCTGCAGCTGATTAGTACAATGACGTGCTCAGCTCCTGTATGGCCTGCATGGTGGCTGGCGAGAAGAGAAAGCTGCTCGGAGACAGAAGCGAACCGGCGGCAGCTGGATGAGGAGAAGGCGCCGACTGACCATCGAACGGCGGCAGCGCAGGCCGACGCTGCTGGCCAAGCGCGAGAACAAGAGGGTCGGCGGCCGCCCTGATCTCATCCGGTAGCGTCGCCTCTGTCGACGACGGCAGCGGTAGCACCGGCGGTGCCATCGCCGTCGTCGACGCTTCCTGCAGCTCAGACGGCTGCCGCTTGCCCGTGAGCCTCTGCACGACGGCCATGAACTCGTGCGGCCGTGCGTGGACGACCCTCGGCGTGTGCTCGTACACGATCACCGGCCCTGACGATCCGCCGCCGTGGTGTCTCTTGGACGGCCGTGTCGACGTCGGCAGGTCCAGAGGCAGCGGCCTCGGACCCTGGAGGCCGCCGCCCGATCTATTTGCCTTAAACGACGGCGAGGACATGGTGTATGCTTATCTGGGAGGCTAGCTAGCTTGCGATCGGGGACAACTGACATGCTGGATGTATATATATATATATACAGGCGTCGTGTCAAAATGTCCATAAAAAAATGTGTGTCTACCATCATGCAACTCATTTCGAGATAAAATAATAGTGCGAATTTTTGGACGTTAGATTCCCATCTAAGGATTGAGCAACTTCCCCCAATCCCTGAAGAAGAGATGCAACCCTTGTCACCCGCTCCCACCTTCCTGAGCACGCCACTCCACCTTTATCCGCAGCACCTGATGCGCCGCTGCCTCGCCGGTGTCGCCTCCGACACCAGCAAAGCCCTTCTGGGCTTCCTCCTCCCTTACTGCTGTCATTGCCGCTCACCAGCTCTTATCCTGCTGTCGTCGCCGCTGGCCTCCATCTCCCACGCCCTGTCCTTCTCCCTCGTCTCCGGTGGCTAGCTACTGCCGTCAAATCCATCACCGTTTCCCTTCAACTCCTAATATTCTCTTGATCGGCCAACAGCTCCCCTACCGCCGTCGCCACCCACCGCTAGTTCTCCTGTCACCTTGGTCTACCTCTAAATCTGAACCTCGACGAACCACAAACCCTAAACCTGGTGAACCCCGACCATAAAGATGCTCGCCAGAGCCTCGACAGAGATAGAGGTGGGCAAGGTGCACAAATAGTGATGCAAATAGAAATGTTAGAAATTGGACTAATATCCTAGAGAAAGAGGAAGAAGAAAGCCTCGTTCGTATGTTCGCATTAATTTGCGCGCAAAAAGGTCAGAGGCGGAGGCAAGGGGGGCTTGGTGGGGCTCCAGCCCCCACTGGCCCACCAGTAACACGAGACCCAGGCCCATGCGGCCATGCATGCATGCAAGTTTGAACGAAGAGGCCCATGCGGTCAGCGAGAATAGCAAACGACGTAGAGGCGCAAAGCGCATGCGTGACTGCGTGTGATCTCGCGTGCGTACGTCGTTCCATCTTCCTAGGCTCCCAGCCCCGCGGCGGCAGCAGCAGAGCGGAGCAGCTTGTAGCCAGGAGAGGCGGCGGCTAGCGGCCGGACGGCCGCCTTACTGCTTGCGCGCAAGACGGCCGCACGACACCGGCACTCGGTAGAGGCGGCGCGATCGCTCTCTGGGAGATCGCTTGCCGCTTCCGACACTCCGCACTCAACCGCAAGTCTACAATCGCAACGGCGCCAAAGAAGAGTAAGCAAGCGAGGCGCAACCGCATAAGTAAATTGCTAATTGCCTAATTCCTCTTTTCTTGCTTGCTTGTTTTAATATTTTATTAATACATAATATTGCATCGCTTATATTTATATTTAGAGGAAACAAGTCTAGAAGAATGAAGAGATTCTTTAAACCGTTGTCAACATCAAGACCATTAGAGGAAACTGAGCCACCGTCTGAAAGAAGAGATTTGAATCCTTCTGCCACACAAAAGAAAGTTCGAATTAATGTTGAACTAAACCCAAGTGAGATAGTTGTCGATCCAGGGTTGCGCAAGCCAATTGAACAATATGAGTCCAAAATTAGAGATGACGTGAGAAGGTCATACTTGTTACAGGGTCCATGCCAACCAATTGGTCATAATTTTCCCAGTAAATATCAAGGATATGAGTCAAGAAGTTTCCAAAAGACATGGTTTCATGATTTTGATTGGCTAGAATATAGCATAGAGAAAGATGCAGCATTTTGCTTTTACTGTTACCTTTTCAAACAACCCGTGTCTGAGTTAGAACCTTTTGCAAATGATGTGTTCACAAAGGATGGGTTTATAAATTGGAAGAAGGCAAAAGATTCATTCTGTAAACATATTGGTGGAGTGAACAGTTATCACAACAAGGCAAGGGGCTTATGCGAGGCTTTCAAAAATCAAGAGCAAAGTATTCGACAAGTGATAGAAACTTGCACGGATGATATGCGAATTCAGTATAGAGCTCGTTTAACCGTTGTTACAAAGGTTGTCCGGTTTCTTTTGTCACAAGGTCTTTCTTTTCGTGGACATGATGAATCTTTTAGTTCATCAAATAAAGGAAACTTTAAGGAACTATTAGAATGGTATAAAAAAGAAGTTGAAGAGGTTTTTCATGTACTTGATAATGCTCCAGCAAATAACTTGATGACTTCACCACCAATTCAAAAGGACTTAGTAAAATCATGTGCTGATGAGGTGACAAAGGTCATTATGGACGAAATTGGGGATAGTTGCTTCTCTCTATTGGTTGATGAGTCACGAGATGTATCAATTAAGGAACAGATGGCTGTGATTTTGAGGTTAGTTTATTTTTTTTTGTTACTATTAGTTATTAAGTATTTAAGTATATAAGATTTTCATTCTTATTTTTTTCTACAGGTTTGTTAACAAGCAAGGTCAAGTAATTGAAAGATTTATCGCTATTGAGCATGTTATGGATACACATTCTGCTTCCTTGAAATCATCTTTGGACTTGTTATTTGCTCGTTTTGGTTTGTCTCTATCTAAACTCAGAGGACAAGGCGATGATGGTGCATCCAACATGAGAGGTCAGTTTAATGGTTTAAAGGCACTAATTTTAAATGAGAACCCACATGCTCACTATGTGCATTGCTTTGCACATCAACTACAATTGGTAGTAGTTTCTGTTGCCAAGAGCAGTCGAGTTGTTAGTGATTTTTTTAATTATGTCATTATGATTGTCAACATTGTTGGAGCTTCTTGCAAAAGAAAAGATGCAGCACTCCAAGATCATCATGACCGCATGGTTGAGAAATTGGAGAAAGGTGAAATAGTTACAGGAAAAGGGAAGAATCAGGAGGCTTCTCTAGTAAGGCCAGGTGAAACTAGATGGGGTTCACATCTTACAACTCTAATTCGTTTTAGTACAATGTGGGATTCGGTGTTGACAGTTCTAAAGAATGTTAATGAAGATGGATTTGACACGAGCCAAAAAGGGAGAGCAAATGGATTGATGGAAACAATGGAAACCTTTGACTTTGTGTTTATCTTGCATCTCATGAGAAAAATATTGAGTATGACAAATGATTTATCACGTCTCTTGCAGCAAAAAGATCAAAACATTGTTAATGCCATGGTACTTCTTTCTAGTGTGAAAGCTCGTCTACAACAATTTAGAGAAAAAGGATGGGAAACGCTTATAGAAGAAGTAAAGAAGTTTTGTAATGATTAAGAGATTCCAGTGCCCAATATGGAGGATCAAAAGCATGCTAGAGGTCATATGAGACGTGAAAGGCAATTTGTCACTTATCACCATTATTATTATGTTGATATTTTTCTTGTTGTGATTGATACCCTTGCTACAGAGTTAGAGAGTCGATTCAGTGAAACTTCTACAGAGCTTTTGAGATGCATTGCTTGTCTAGATCCGAGAGACTCATTTGCAAACTTTGATCATGGCAAGCTTATGCGACTTTCAGAAATATATTATGATGATTTTTCGGCATATGACCGTGTTGTTTTGGAAGAACAACTTCACTTATTTGTTGATGACATGAGAAGAGAATCAAGTGATGAATCTCAAAGTAATGACGGTCTTGCTAGCTTCGCTGCAAAGATGGTTCAAGCAAAGAAGCACATGGTTTATCCATTAGTCTATAGATTGATTGAATTGGCACTAATTTTACCTGTGGGGACAGCTACAGTTGAAAGGGCTTTCTCGGCAATGAAGATTATTAAAACAGATTTGCGTAATAAGATAAGTGATGACTGGTTGAATGATCTTATGGTATGCTATATTGAGAGAGAAGTGTTTTTAAAAATAAACATGGAAGATATCTTACAACGTTTTCAGAATATGAAAACTCGTAAATGTCAACTATCATCTCTTTTGAAGCAATGAAAGGTAATTTTTCCCCTTGCATATTTACATACTAATACTATATTACATGCATTTAAATTTCATCTATAATATGTCGGCTTGGTAGTTTTTATATTTAGTACATGTACTTGTGTTCAGCCCCCCTCTTGAATGAATCCTGGCTCCGCCACTGGTCAGAGGAGGAGATGAACATTGTTCGTGTGGAAGGGGTTGTTGGTATCGCATTCGCAGCCTGCATAAGCATATCAAATACTAGGTTAGCAAACCTAACTAGATATGTTTAAAAAAACACACACAAACACACATATATGCATTCTGCATCGCTGTTTCCTTCCCGGCCGCCTGCAGGTATGTTTATATTGAGCTGCGTGCATTTAACATGCGATCGAGCTCAAAGTTAGAGGCTTAATTAACTCGTCAGTGTTATTAAAAAATATTAATACCAGGGTTTGGAACTTTCGATAAGCTAGCTTTACGTATCGGATGAAGCGTGCAAGAAGCAGCAGCTAGCTCAAGGCACCAACCCACCACTTGCTACTCTCCGTCACAAAAATTAATTATCGTTTTAGACATCGACGGTTTCTATTATAATAGATTTATAAAATCTAGTATAATTATACTTTTATGAGAATTCTTGTCGAGACAAATATACACGTACTATTTTCATATGTTAAATTTAAATATTAAAAAAAAAGACGTTCTCGACATTCTTTATAATGGTTGATTAGACGTACTCGACATTCTTTTGTGGTCAGAAGGTAATATTTTACTAAGCTAATACGAGCACTAGCAAATTTGGGATGCAGGTCAAACAACGCATGCACGTACGCTACCTGCACAAGGAGATCAAAGACAATTGGCTAGATATATCCTGATTAATTATAGCTAGAAAAGTGATTCTTAAACTACTGTTTTGTTGGTATTCTTGTACTAGGTGTAGTGCTGCAGTTGATTTAGCAGTTTCTTTCTATAAAAGTCGATTAATTTAGTACTCCACATGCATTTTCTCTCCGGCACAAGAAAAAGAGAAAAAATACACAACATTAGACCGTCCAACGTCCCATCGTTAGATCAAGCCAACGAGACACCTGAGATTCCAACCACCCTTAAACCTGCTTGTTTTAGCTTTTGATTCTGGATTCTGGCCCCAAAAGCAGAATCAGAAACAAACAGCCTGATTCTAGAATCCGATTCTCACAATTCAGCCCATCTATATACACTAGAATTCACAATCCACTTTATATATGCTTTTGGATTTCAGCTTTTAGAAAATCAGTTTCTCTACAACCACAATCCAGAATCAGCTTTTAGAGAATCTAAGGGCCTGTTTGTTTTAGCTTTTGATTCTGGATTCTGGCCTCAAAAGCAGAATCAGAGACAAACAGATTGATTCTAGAATCCGATTCTCACAATCCAGTCCACCCATATACACTAGAATCCACAATCCACTTCATATGTGCTTTTGGATTCTAGCTTTTAGAGAAACAGTTTCTCTAAAACCATAATCCAGAATCAGCTTTTAGAGAATCCAAAGCTGAAACAAACAGGCCCTAAAACTGAAACAAACAGACCCTAAAAAGTTGAGCTCCCATGATAAAGTTGTCCTCTTCGTACATGCCTTATCCATACATCTCTCTCACGGCATCTTTGTCAACGTTAAATCAGCCAAGGTGAGTAGTGGTGGAGCCACCTCCCAACGATCCTGGGCGGCGGTGAGCGTATGGAGATCCCGGTGATGACGGGCACAAGGAGGGCATGGTGGTGGTAGGCCCGAGCGTATCACAACCATGTGTTACTGAGTTTCCACGATCTAAGTATTTGAAACTTGAATCTTACAAAAAAAAATCCAATTTTTACCCATTTTTATTGGTTTTTTTGGTTGAAACTTGTTCAGATTTGTTTTAATTTTGCTGAAACACACACGAAACCCGTCCAGTTCCTTGTGAAATTTTTGTTTAATTTTTTATGATTTTTGTTGGTTGTTTGTCTTTCTTTGTGAGATTTTGTTTAATTTTTTTTCTGATTTTTGTTGGTTGTTTGTCTGATCTCATTCTTCCATTTCGAAGATTTATCGTGATTTATCACAATACTAAATGCAGGAGAAAATATCTCGGATAGATGAATGACTCTGCAACTGTAAGCCTTTGTAAATCTTACCTTCGATTAATATTACTCGCAGGATTTGGGAACATAACTTCTCAGATTCAGATAACGCGAACTGTTTTTTTTTTGGAAGCTAAGAGCTTTCATTCATGATGCGAACTGAGAAGGCGAACGGGATTAGAAAAAAAAAAGTTGCAAAACTAATTGAATACTTGATGTGCTAATTAGCAGGATGATCAAGAAATGTACAGTGGTGAGAAATTAAAACACATCCAAATTAGAACCAAACTACAACAAAGTTACATGTGTCTGCTGTGCGTACTAAATTCTTCGGTTCTCTGCAACTAATCATATATACATATACAGCAATTAATTCTAATTTCCTGCTCTCTGGTGAAGCCACGTCATTTCAATTGTTCTCGTCCTTCAGGTGATCAAGTTTTGAGTGGTAACATCCCAAAAATTTGACTATCTATTTAATTTAATTTATTTAGTTTTTTCTTGGAATTTTCCTATTTTTATGGATTTTATAAAGCCTTTTTGACATTTTCAGTTTTTAAAAAATAATTTATGTGGAAAATTTTTAATACTAAAATTTATTAAAATAATTTTATTTTGTTATAAATATTATAAAGTATTTATGATAATTGTTCCAAAATTTTTAGAACCATTTTTATATTTTTCTCAAACCTATTTAATTTTCAGCATTATATTAATTGTTGTAAGATAAATAACAATATAATATTATTCAAAATTATTTATTAGTGCTTTATTTTCTGAAACGTTTGCCTATAAAAATTTCCAAATTTATTATGATTTAATTGCTATTTTTCCAAATTTAATCCGAATTTTCAGTGGAAAATTAATTGTTTTCTGTATTTATTTATTTGCGGTTACTGTTCATCTGATCCGCTTCTCCTTCCCACCCGCAAGCTATAGTGCACCGTTGCTACAGTACCCAAACCGACCCGATCCGCAATTTAAATCCACTGTTTCCTCATTCATTCCGGCGATCTGTTACTATTCTGGCGAAAACTCCGGCGAGCGTTTCCCGACGATCCACTGGTCCGATTACCCTATAAATTGAAATCCAGACTTCCCCTCTCATCCTTTACATCCTGAGATTTGAGTTGGTCCAATCCATCCACCAAATCTTCCTGCGCAAGCCATTCTTTCTGAACCCCGGCGAACTTTCAGCGAGCTCTCCCCGCCACTCCCGACCTCCATTCGGCCTCATTTTTACTTGAGCTTCCTCTCGGTGTCCTCTATGTCGTGTAAAATTAGATTTTGAAAATTCATACTGGAGCTTTGTCGGAAGCCATTTCTTCTCCAACTCCGGCGAGAGGTCAATTTTTGAATTCAAAAGGTCCGATCTCCTTCATTTTAAGCCCGATTGACATCATTTTTCTTCCTAAATTCACATAAAATTATACTCTATCTATTTGTACTAGTTTTGTATTTTATTTGAATTTATTTGGATTTTATTTGAAATTAGATGTTCTTCGCGTATAGTTTTCGGAGAGTCGGAACGATTTGCTGTCGACGATCTTGATCACCTACCCTTCGATCCAGGCAAGTCACACATTCTTGACCATGTTGATCCCATAATTTTAAATTATATTTTGATTTAAATCACTGCATGCATAATTTTTATCAGTGTAATTTAAATCCCACATTTAAAAATGCTTAGTTACTCCTAGTTGTTATGACCTATTTGACTTTGATAATCCATATACTTTGTCACCTTAAGAAAAATCTCACTAGTTGGTACATTAATATAGTATTGACTAGTGCTATATAACAATTGGCTTAGACAAGCTTAGACCTGAATTAGGATCTTTTTTGGGAATTTGTGCTAATCAAAGATGTTTTTGTGATAAAGGTTATTTCTTGGCAATGGTGTGCCGTGGAGTGATATAAAAATTAATATGGTTTAAAGCAAAATGAAAATGTGGATTTAGACTAGGCGAGAACGGATGATTGGTGGTCTTTGGGTTTGCTGAAAAGCTCGCCTAGTCAGTTAAGGACCGGTCTGTAAGCTACTGAATGTAAAGCGCAACCGTGCTTCCACAAGTCTGGTATGGGACAGACCTGGCTGTCCGTTTAGCGACCTTTCATGTTAGTTGTGCCATTGGAGGAATGTAGAGATGGTTAGTCTGCTACATGGCGCAAGAGAGGGCTTCTGGACTGGGCGGTTTTAACCCTACCAGCGCTGAAACCTTAGCGGATATAACTACATGAGATGAAGCTTGATAGGGGCTTTGTCGTGATTTTTTTCTCTGCCAACGCACCAAAGGTAGTGTGCATTTGGGCAAAAGGAGACAATCATGTCTTGTGGGTAAAGTTGTACAACCTCTGCAGAGTGTAAAACTAATCGATTAGCCGCGCCCGCGGTCATGGGCATGCCGAGCAAGTCTTTCACAGATTAGATTTTGATGTTTAAAAAAAATGGTTTCAGAACAGTGTTTTTTTATATGTGGTGAGAGTCCACATAGGGAAAATTTGGGATGAAACTTCGGGTTGGAACCCGTGCTGAAAATTGGATTATAAATCAGTTTTTATTATATCAATTACGCTTTGAAAATTACTTATTGTATTTGAAAAATTGCTTTATGCTCAAATTAACCATATTATGCCTTCCTTTGTGACCCTTCATTAATACTGCATTTTTCGTGTGACTTGCGGAGTACTTTTGTGCTCACCCTTGCTTCTCTAAATTTTTAGAGGAGTATCTCTACAATGGTGAGGACCAAGATAACTAGGCCGCTGCCCCAGTTGATTGCCTATGGTGAATCTATTGGGTTCTTCTACTGGTTTTATTCTGCTTCCGCTGTAATCTTTTATTTGGCCTGCGTGCCATATTTATTGTAAACTCTGATTATTAATAAAGTGCATTGGATATGTTATGTTATCATCTTTGCTGTGTGTACTAGCTTTTCCTGGACTAGTACAGAATACACAGAGGATTTCAGAAGTGTTTTTCCGGGGTCCGACAATATCGCTATTTGATTATAATGTTTCATTTAGCTAAGCCTAATTAACCTACAAGGGTGCTAAGAGACTCACTTCATCTTGCAGCTATTATATTATCTTTTTCCTTATTACACAATTTCATTTCTACTAGGGAACAACTAGGCTACTCTAGTATAAAATTAAAATTTTCTATTGCGTAACCAATAAAATACTGTAAGTTATAGATCATAGAATTACCACTAGACGCGTAGACTCGTAGCGGAAGTAGAGTCGATGTAGCGCGGTGGTGCAGATGTTGTCGTACTAGCCTCGCGCATCCTCAAACAGCTCCTTGTGACCGTCGCAGGTTGCGAATCATCATAGCGTTGAAGCTTCGTAGCAATGCCTCCAAGGTATCCACACATATGGGGCAGGATCATCACGCGCCAGAGTGCTAACACCGGCTGTGCAGTTCTGGGTGGAGAAAGGGCGGCTAGTATTTCGTGAATTCCGAATTCCTACTGTGTCTCTTAACTCTAAAGCTAGCACCCCTCCCTTTAAATAGATGCCAAATAATGGGCTCTACATTAGAGGCCCGTTAGAAATTTAAAACCATCAGAATTCGGGTTATCATCCGAATTAAGTCCCAACTCTTTAAACGTGTGACGCTATATGTTCATGTATATCTAGACATAACCTGAGTATTCTTACTCGACCATTAATCGATATCAATACCTAGCAGGATGTACCGACTATTGAGTATATGTAAAGATCGCATCGGACAAATCTAAACAATGCTTAGTTATATACATTTCTCTTTGTCTTATGATATCGGTCAAACTCAAAGTGAGTACATGCCATATTTGTTTAGTTAGCTCGATCACTCTTTCTCGATCACGTGACTCAGAATCCCCAACTATGGTTAACTCTTTAACCGCGAATAGCATGGCCATGCATTTCCAGAATCCGATCACTTGAGAGGTCTAGAGATATCTTTCTCATTGAATGGAGGGGCAAATCCCATCTTGATGAACCATGCTTCACAACATGCTTCATAAAAAACCCGAAAACCACATTTATAACTACCCAGTTACAGAGTAGCATTTAGCAACCCTAAGTAAGTCATTACACATCTCGAGTATATACATCAACCTCAAGTTTAAAGATATAGCATACACATTGTACATGAGACCAATTGATGACAAGAATATTACAACGTTCTCGTAGTGTCTCAAGGTGGGTCGATCCAACTCCATATTCTCTAATATGTGTCTATATTATTGGTTTGATATATTTATATCTATGACTCGTGAAACATAGTCATCAACCAATACATATGCTAGCTTATTTATATGTGTTCTTATATGTTTATCAACTAGGAGTCACTTTAGAATAATCATTATAAAATCATACATAGAGTTTCACAAATAAGTCACATACTTACTAATAAATAATAATGATAATATTTAAAAAACAAAATAATTAATCATAAATATAAAAAAATATAATCATCTTTATGATTACAAAGATTGCCTTTAAAGTATATCTGCAACAATTTCCTATGTATCGCTAAGAATACCCGCAGCAAGTCGCGCGGTAATTAATCTTGTGGTTAGAACAATGACGCGCTCAGCTCCTGTATGGCCTGCATGGTGGTGGGGGAGAACAGAAAGCTGGTCAGAGAGAGCTCCTGTACGCCGGCCTGGATGGTGGTGGGGGAGAAGAGGAACGTGCTCGGAGACAGAAGCGAACCGCCGGCAGCTGGAGAAGGAGGAGGCTCCGAACGATCATCGAACGGTGGCGGCACATGCCGACGCTGCTGGCCAAGCGTGAGGTCGACGGCCGCCCTGATCTCCTCCGGTAACGTCGCCGCTGTGGACGACGGCATTGGTAGCACCGTCGCCGTAGCCGTCGTCGACACTGCCAGCTCAGACGGCTGCCGCTTGCCCGTGAGCCTCTGCACGACGGCCATGAACTCGTGCGGCCGTGCGTGGACCACCCTCGGCGTGAGCTCGTACACGATCACCGGTCCCGATGATCCGCCGCCGTCATCGCGGCGGGGTTTCTTGGACGGTCGTGCCAACGACGTGGACAGGCTCAGCGGCTGCGGCCTTGGGCCCTGTAGGCCGCCTGATCTCTTCGCCTTAGACGACGACGACGACATGGTGTAATCCCTTCTCTCTTCGATCGGAAGTGGTTCGCGCGACAGCTCGCCGCTGCAACTCACACGCCGTCGTGATCTATGAACGTGTGGCCGTGTGGGAGGCTTGAGACGAGCTAGGTGACAACTCACAAAGGTGGTATATATATATACGGGCATCCAAAAATGAAAGCCGCGTCCAATTTCGTCTCACGGTTGGATCGATGCGCGCGCAAGCGAAAAGGTCAGAGTTGGAGAAGAATATTGTTCCGTTTGGAACTGGTTGGTGTATATATCGATCGCAGCAGCCTGCCTGCAGCATACGCGTATCAAACGCAAGATTTGATTAATAATTAGGGGTATTTTATTGGAATGTTTTAAGATCTAAAACCTTTTAAAAAATTACTGCTCATCCAAACAGAGCGTTAGGCTTTATTTCGAAGTGAGAATTTTCTTGATTCCAGTGGGAAATGATCTGGTTCTTGTTGAAAATCCTCTAAAATCGAGCTCTCTTATGGTACACTAAATTCAATATAGATTGTTTATTTTTTTCGATCTAATAGATCAGGTTATCCAGTATTTATTTATACTTTATCCAGTAGTAAAGCAGTAGGAATACTCTCAACAAATCAATAACTAGATCTAATTTTTACTACCCACCGTATACTACTAATATAATTCACCGTAAACTCTCTCAAAATTCCTATGTTTCAAAAATAGACAAATTTATATATTTCTACAAAATTTGAATTGTTTCATGCAAAATTTCTTTCATTCCAAACGGGGACATAAAAGGTGTGTGGAAACCTGCAGCTAACTTAAAATTGACCTGTTATGTGATGGTAGTAGTTTAATAAGTTGCTGCTTCTTCCTAAACGTCAGACGAAGATCGAGTTTGCCTACGTGCGTGCGTGCGTTCGTACTTACGTGTGCGGCTGGATTAATCTGTGTCTGTGGTATGTGGCTGCTGCTTCATTCCAATTTCCAAGTAGCAACATGGGTTCAAAGTTAGAGGCTTAATCCGCGATTATTAAAGAAATAATACCTGGGTTAAGCTAGCTTTACGAACCGGATGATGCACGGAAGGTAGGAAGCAGCAGCTAAAGTGAGTAGTAATATTTTACTAAGCAGCAGCTGTGTTTTTTTCCCCAGAGATGGGAGGCAACTGCCTCGCCAGCTTCTATTATAGAAACCTAGACAACTTAGTTTTCATGTCAACCACTCAAAGCATAAAAGAAAACAGCAAAATAATTAGGATAGTCAGCACATCAGGCATGTCTATCACAAACAACCAGATGTAAACCAGAGAACAACCAAATTGAAAGTGCCTAGCAAAAACAATCAAAACAGAGTTCTCTGAACATCTAGCCAGCATTACACTAAAACAGGAACATTCCTCCAAATGTCTTCAATCCAGTTTACCTTCCAACCTCTGCACTCAAGTTCCATCCGCTAGCTCTCTTGAACACTTCCTTCACCACCAGGCACAGGACTTCAGCTCCTCGCCGCAGCATGTCTTGGTCTGCAGTGCAGGTTAGAAGACAAATCGGTCTAAAATCATCAAACATTGCTTTCAGAAGCCTGCAGACCATTGTTACCGAATTTGATGTAAATTTTTGCGAATCACAAACTATATTCATCGAATCTGAATCGGTTGTTTTTGTTTTAGTGGAACGCTGGCTAGATGTTTAGAGAACTCTGTTGTGGTTGTTTTGCTAGGCACTTTTAGTTTGGTAGTTCTCTGATTTTTCAATTATTTTGTTGTTTTCTTTTATGCTTTGAACGTTTGACGTAAAAAGTAAGTTTTCTAGGTTTCTATAATAGAAGCTGGTGAGGCAGTTGCTTCTCATCTCCAAAAATAATAATAAAAAAGAGCATTGGCAGATTTGGGCAGGCTGCAGGTCAAACAATGCATGCACATAATCTAGCTGCACAAGGAGACAAATACTAATTAGCTAGGCATTCATCCTGATTAACTATAGCTAGGGAATTGTCTTAAACTAATGCTTTGTTGGTAGTTAGATATTCCTCCACTCATAAATAATTATGTTGAAAACGATAATTATTTGTGAGCGGATGAATATACATAACCTTCTTAGAGGAAGCTAACTAGGGTGATTAATTCATATGTTGGCGTGATGTTAAATATTTGATTAAAAAACCTGTAAGGAATAGTCCTCTCCGATAGAGCGAAAAATCCAAGCTCCGTCTCTGAACAACTCTGTGTCCGTTCAACATGATATGGCTTGAACAGACGTGGTTTAGCCATCCGAAGCTGGGAAATGCCCAAATTAGATGTCACTCATGATGCGGCCCTTGAAATTGTCCAATTTTGTGGTCCATACACGTTGAGAAATACCTTCTCGATCCCCTTAAAAAAAGAGAGTAAATATTAATTGGACAAATTGCGCCAAACGAGCAAAACGCACAAAGTAAATTGGTGAGGACATGATCTACAGCCTCCTTTGCTTGTTAATTATCGTATTGCTTCATGGTTAACTTGTTGGAAATATAGGCATATTAATGATGAATTTATTCCGAAAATAAGCTACGATGATAATTGAAGATAGAACAGTGAAAACAAATAAACTAGACACAAGCAATATACCAATTGCAATGCCTATCTCATGCATATTAACAGAACATAGTTGCGGTTTGCGTGCGTTACCGAGATGACGCGAAGAGGTGGCCGAACCGGTAGTTGATGTCGATGATGAACAATAGACGATGTAGTCGAAGCCGATCGGCGGTGAACAAAACAGCAAGTAGTCACGTGAAGACGCTTTCCAAAAACGTGATTCCCCCTCGCCTGGTGTAGGATCTCAAGGACGGACGTTTCGGAGACCTGCTCTCCCAACAGTCGGTACACGCCAGCAAAGGGACGGGGAAGACGGAGGCAACACAGTACGAAGCAAGGCAAAAGGTTCGAGAGATATCTGATCTCTGTTCTGCGTATATATAACAGAGAGAGAATCGTAGAGCACGATACGAGTCGGTTACGGATACCGCGTAAAATCCGCTCCACGATTCGAGTTAGTTACGGATTCATTCACGCAGTTGATACCATGTTAACGTAACCGTGTTGACTACTTAGTCCCACGCTGCAAAAACTGTAAAAGAGAATTGCGCATGCGCAAGCCATCAGACTCGATTTCGCTGCACCATTCACACGCATGTCGCGTACGCACGCCGCCTGGACTGGCGAGGCGAGCCAGTGCACGCGTGTGTTCTCTTCTTCTTCTCATGCTCAAGCATGGTGGAGGAACCTACCCTTATAAGGTGGTCTTCATCCACCTCTACTAGCAATGTGGGACTATCTTTGGGAGTTTTCAAGAATTATTTGTGAATTAATGAGCCTAGCACAAATAATTCCAACAATCCCCCACCAGATCCCAGAGGTCCCATAGGTCTTTGCCTGTTCCAAAATATTGTTTTTATACCAACTTTCGGTGACAATGGACTATACCTTGAATTGTACCTAGACTTCAAGCTACATTCATCTGCAACTTGAACAATAGATTATGCCTTGAATTGCAAGTTTTGCGCAGACAAGTTTCACTTAAAACCCTGACTGATACTAGATTGCCGATAGTCTACCTCTCGAGTGAAGCGTATAAGTCATACTCCTTAGCCTCTTCATGAGCTTCTTAAAGAGTACCCACGTCTCATGGACTGTGACCAACAGTCGGACTCATATAGGTGTGTTCTTTCAAGAATGCTCTGTGGGACACCATATTTGTTAGTGTAAAAACCAACAGAACGCATTAAGACCGTAGTCAACCTGCCTCACAGATTTTAAGAGTACGACATCTTTCACAGAAGTGAGATGTAGAATTTACTCTTCTTCAATTAATCCAACATCTTGTTATTACCCAGGTACTAATTCACGGGATCTCCAATCATATATTTGGGTTACCACTGTAGTTAACTATTTGGTAGGTCTAATTCCCATCTCCCTAGATGCACTATCTACCACATTTCGTGATAGACCCTTTGTAAACGGATCTGCCAGATTCTTAGCGGTTTGGATGTAATCCAAAACTATCACTCTGGAGTTTCTCAATTTTCTAACAGATTTCAACCTTCTTTTTACGTGTCTTGAGGACTTCATGTTATCCTTTGCACTGTTCACTTTCACGATATCCGTTTGATTATCATAGTTCATAAGGATAGCCGGTATCAGTTTTTCAACTACCGATAAGTCCATCAAGAGCTCACGAAGCCATTTTGCTTCGACAGTGGCTATATCCAATGCTATGAGTTCTGCTTCCATAGTTGATCTCATCAATATGGTCTGTTTACAAGATATCTATGGGACAGCAGCACCACCAAAAGTAAATACATACCCACTCGTGGTCTTGAGCGCATCAGCATTAGATATCCAGTTAGAATCACTATATCCCTCAAGTACACCATGATACCCAGTATAGTGAATTCCGTAACTCATAGTACCTCTGAGATAACGCATTACTCTCTCAAGAGCACGCCAATGATCATCACCCGAATTAGAGACAAACCGGCTTAATTTACTGACAGCAAACGAGATGTTAGGCCTTGTAGCGCTAGCTAGGTACATAAGTGAACCAATAATCTGAGAGTATCTCAGTTGATCCCTAGTAATTCTTCGATTCTTCCGAAGTATTAAACTAGCATCATAAGGTGTTGGAGAAAGCATACTGTCCATATAACCAAAACGGCTTAAGACCTTCTCCACATAATGGGATTGCACAAGTGTAATTCCATCATCACCTTTCATCAGCTTGATGTTCAGAATTACATCAGCTTCTTCCAGATCCTTCATATCAAATTTTTGGGACAAAAACATCTTGATCTCATTAATCACATCAAGATTTGTTCCAAATATAAGCATGTCATCCACATACAAGCATAGAATAACTTCCTCACCCCCACCATAGTGGTAGTATACACATCTATCAGCTTCGTTTACAGCAAAGCCTTCAGATGTTAAAGTTCTATCGAACTTCTCATGCCATTATTTGGTGCTTGCTTAAGGCCATATAAAGATTTTAGCAACTTAAACACTTTGTTCTCTTGACCATTTTACTACAAATCCATCAGGCTGTTCCATATAGATTTCCTTATCTAACTCTCCATTTAGAAAAGTTGTCTTAACATCCATTTGATGAACAAGAAGACCATTAGAGGCAACCAAAGACAGTAATACACGTATTGTGGTCAACCTAGCAACAGGTGAATAAGTATCAAAGAAATCATCGCCTTCTTTTTAGGTGTAACCCTTGGCCACAAACCTGGCCTTGTACATTTCAATATTACTATCAGGCCTAAGCTTCTTTTTGAACACCCACTTACATCCAACTGGTTTACAACAATAAGGACGATTTGTGATTTCCCAAGTTCCGTTAGCGAGAATGGATTCCATTTCACTACGGACCGCATCTTTCCAGTAGTCTGCATCAGGAGATGCATATGCTTCTGAAATGGCCTTGGGAATATCATCCACAAGGTACACAGTGAAATCATCACCAAAGGATTTTACGGTCATTTATCTCTTGCTCCTTCTAGGAGCATCACTATCATCCTCCTCAAGAGTTTGTTTATGTGTTTGTTCAAAATGCTCAATTGGTATGGCAGGTTCAGGAGTTGAATCACAAGCCTGACTCGAAATGATATGCATATCCTTCATAGGAAATATATTCTCAAAAAACATTGCATCTCGAGACTCTATTATCATACCGATGTGCATGTCGGATACCTCAGATTTAACTACTAAAAACCTATAGGCAATACTACAATGAACATATCTTAGAAAGACACAATTGACAATTTTAGGTTCAAGTTTGTGCTTCTTTATTATCGACATATTGACTTTCGCCAAGCACCCCCAAGTGCGCAAGTAAGATAGTGATAGTTTTCTTCCTTCCCATCCCTCATATGGAGTTACCTCACTATTTTTAGTGAGAACTCTATTTAGAACATAAATCAAGGTCAATAAGGCCTCCCCCCACCATACCTTAGATAATCTCGCAGTGTCCAACATGGCATTAACCAAGTCAGTCAGGGTGCGGTTCTTCCTTTTGGCAACCCCGTTAGATTGGGGCGAGTAGGGAGGCGTCATCTCATGGATGATACCATGCTCTGCATAGTATTGGGAGAATTCATTGGAGAAATACTCTCCACCACGATCCAATCTAACTCTTTTGATTTTTCTTTCCCGTTGGTTCTCAGCTTCTGCCTTATAGATTTTAAAGTAGTTTAAAGCCTCATCTTTTGTTTTTAAGAGATACACATAGCAAAATCTAGTCGCATCATCAATTAAAGTCATGAAGTATCTTTTTTCAACCTTCGTCAACACACCATTCATTTCATAAATATCTGAATGTATGAGTTCTAATAGTGCCAAGTTTCTTTCCTCGGCTGCCTTATGAGGCTTGTGAGGTTGCTTAGACTGCACACAACTTTGGCACTTAGAACTTTTGACAATGGAAGATTTCAGAATTAATTTCACACTGAAAAGTCGAGATATAGGACCAAAATTAAGATGACATAGTCGTGAGTGCCAAACACTTTCCTCACTACCAATAACATTGTCACAAAGATGATTCACAAATTTATTACAGATGTTCTCAAGGGAAAAACGGAACAAGCCTGTGCTTGAAAGTTCAAGCTCCATTAGTTTGGTTTTGGTGTTAATGACAAATCTAATATTGAAACTAACTCTTTTATTGAGCTTAACTCCCTTTAGTCGCTTTTGGATGAAAAAGATGGAAATATCAAAGGTATGCATTCGAGTTCATATTATCATATCTTGTTGCATTCCTTGGATATAATATTCATGATCATATTGATAAATCTAAATATGAGACTAACTCTTTTATTGAGTATATCTTTGATTAGTCTTATCTCATTAAAAAATGGAAATCCTAAAGGTATGCATCCAATACAACTCTATTATTTCTAGATGCATTCCTTGGATTCAAGTTAAAGAATGAACTCTACCATTATTAAACCTCAAGATGTGCATTAATGTTTCAATTCCATATATACATGAATGCATACATTTAGGGGGAGTTCATACTTTACCTTGATGTTTCAATAGTATTGATCTATTTCATCTTTCTATATCAAGGATCATTACTTTGAAACAATCATTTGAGTATATGTAACTTGTGTAGTTATAGTATACTCATGTTAATATAGGATAAACTCAAATATTATCTAAGATTGATTATGTGCATATTGATTATAATTTCAATTATTTATATGCACATATTTAATGGAGTTTATTCTATAGTTGATGGTATTAAGAGTATTGATCCCTTTCCACCACTCCAATATAATTTGGATCATTGCTTAGTAACCATCAAAATGAGTATATGAAACTTGTGTAGTTAATATATACTCATGTCAATTTAAATGAAATTTAAATTGAGTTCGGTTGTCTTTCAATCAATCAAATAACACTTCATCATGTGTTGATGGTGTTTCTTCATTGGTTAAGGACAAGCGGAAAGTTCTTGAGTATAATGAAGCATTGGTTGCATCAAAGTACTCAAGACACCTTTAAATCATTCAAATTGATTAGGGTTGTTCTCAATCGATCATAGTGGCATCCATTATGTGTTAATGGAGTGCAATTGATGATTGAGGCAATCGTGTTTGTTGGACTAACAATCTTCCATGAGTTTTGCAGTAGGTTGAGTCAAAGAAAATAAAGAATCGGGAAGAAGAAGGAATCATCATGTGTTGATGAGCTTCAAGGATGAATCCCGAAGTGAAGTGAAGCTAGAGAAGGTTCATCATGTGTTTATGAACAAGAAGAAAGGTCCCTGCTTGGAGAGAAGATGATGGAAATCATAAAAGCTCTAAGTCGATGTGCTAGAGGCAAAGGTATAACTAGCTAAGGCTAAGGATGTGTTCCTAGTCTTTTACCGGTCTCGGTGCTTGATGGGAGATCGGGTTGCTAGTTAGGTGCCGTACTATTAAGAGGGGTTGAGTCTTATAGCTTGAGCTTCATCATGTGTTGATGAACTCAATCCGGTTCACTCTAGCTCACTCTCTTGGTTGGTTCTTGCATGAGCTAAGTATTTGCATGTGTTGCAAATAAGGGAGCTCATGCTTGCTTCTTATTGAATCTTGATTTGGTTTTTGTATAGAGCTATGGATTTGCATGTGTTGCAAAAAGGGAGATAGCTTATGCAAGTTGGTTTATATGGTTGTATGTGTTGCAAAAAGGGAGATAGCTTATGCAAGTTGGTTTATGTGGTTGTTTGTATGGAGCTAGATATTTGCATGTGTTGCAAATAGAGAGCTCGTGCATCCGAGTCTTAGCTTGTGATATTGTAACATCCCGAAAAATTCAATAATATAAAAATTAATATTTTGAATTTGAATATAATTAGTTCTGATTTTTCCTGGCATATTTGGAACTTATTTGGATTTTCCTTGGATTTGTGCATTGTGAGAAAAATCAAACAAATAGAATTAAAGAATGGATAATGGTAAAAAGATAAAAAGGTAAAAGTAAAATTTTGGAAAAATTTACCATGGGACCCTAACCAAGCTGGTAAGTCAGTAAAGTCAACAAGTAAAAATTTTATGCACACAAAAACAAATAAATAAAATCAATGACACCTCTTTTGACTAAAAACAGTGCAAGTTAGAATTATTGTAAAATATTAGAAACTTATATGGAGTCATAAAAATTACCATATCACCATCAGACTATAATTTATATCTGGTAAACATTTCAGGAATTTATCATGTGATTAAGACCTTATAAAAATTCAAAAACAGAGGCTTCAAAAATCTAAAGATTATGATGTCAAAATTTTTATAAACTAATTACCAAATATTTTGACTTGAAATTTTTATAGAGACATTCCTAACCTAAATGGAACTATTTATAAAAGTTTTAAAAATAAATACTTTCGTTTGTGCTCTTAAATAAATAAAAACCCGAAATGAGAATTTTGGCTGATGCACAGTGTCAGAATTTTAATTAATTTATTATAGGATGTTTTGGTCAGAAAATTTTACTGAAGGAGTAAAACTTCCAGGGGATGTTGGTCAAAAAGTTTCACAATTTTTATTCCAACTTGATCTGATAGCCATTTAATTTCGAGTACTGATCTGTCCCGAGCTACCTTTCTTCCTTATCCCATCCCCTACCCATGACATGTGGGCCAACCATTCTTTGGAAGCAACCAGAGAGGCCCTTCTCTCACTGCCTGGTGGTCCCCGGCCCCACCTGTTAGGCTCTCTTCTCCTCTCTTCTTCCCTCTGCCGATCGAGCCCTCTCACGCTTCTCCCGACCGAATCGGCGCAACTTCTCCACCGCCGTGCAATCAACTGGCGCCACGTTCATCCTTGGAGGCCGTGCGCCATACCCTGACCAGCTCACGACATTTCTTGCCGGCGAGACTTCGCGCCACTTCGCCCGAACAGCTCAGGACCGAGCCGACGAATTCGCTTCCGTTCAAACCCTATTGATCATTGTCCTTGCCGCCTATAAATACCAGTCAAGCATCAATTGGGAACCCTCCTCGCTTAGCCATTCTCTGTGTTGAGTCTTAGGAACCGAAACCGTTCATTCTCCATTGTTGCCACAAAAAGCTCAAAAAGGGGAGAAAGCAATACAAGCCAAACCCGGTGAGAAGATTTCGAATTAGTTGAGTCCAAAGCACTCTAGTGCATCCCAGAGTACTCATTAACCTTCACCTTCAGGTTTTCTTGCCTGAAGCGCCGCCGCATCAACTTCTTCTTCCCCAACTCCGGTCACACGGTGGCGGCCCAACCCGTCCCTTCTCCGAGCAAACCAACCGCCAAAATGGAACCCCGGCGGCACGCTGATGCTCACCCCGTTACCGATTCAGCCGGAGACCCACTGCTTCTTCTTCCCCGACGAGTCTCCACCATTGCCGCCGCCCCCTCACGGTGACAGCCCACTCTGGCCATCCCCGGAGGTGATCGACCCCACCCTTAGAAGCGCGGCGATGCACTGGTGTTCCTCAAGCCCTCGACCGGCCGGATCCTGCCGCCGTTCGCCGAAGCTGCCGCGCCCTAGCTACTCCCCTGTCTCACCCTCACTGACAGTGGGCCCGTTCTGTCAGCCAGACGTACAGAATCCAGTTCAACGGTAAAAGGCGCTTCCGGCTCTGTGAAAGCGTATTTTCGTTTTTCTAGTATTTTCAATACCCGAGATAATTCAACTAGCTATATCTTCTGCATTATAACTCCAAAATTAGTGAGACAAATTTCTATATTCATGTAACATCAAGTGCTTCCACAATATGCAATAATATTTTGAAAATGATCTCTGGGTAAATTCAAAATTCAAATTTTAAAGAAAGGGCTAAAGATATGCTTTATATAAAATTTCTGCAAACAAACTTGGAATTGAATGGAACCAATTTTAGTGAAATCCTTGTGTTTCCAGAAGTTCAAATATATAAAAATATTTAAATTTCATTTATGTTTAAACTACCTTCTATTAAAGATTGTATTCAATGCATTGGAAATTCAAATAAGCATTATTTGAATAAAAGAAGTATGGAATAAGTAAAATTGATTTCTAAATATTAGTGTGACAGTGGAATACCTGAATTTTCCAAAACAATTAAGAAGTGAACCTGATTTGAACTATTTTGAAAAGTATGAAATAACCTAAGTGTAAGATGTATACATATGCATAGAAAATCAGATAGTGAAAATATGGATCAGATGAATTCAAATAATCACCAAACCAGTTTTGTTATACTCCTAGCATCACAAGTATTCTAGATGTATTATAATATTTAAAATTTACAATAGAAAACAGTAAAAGTTTAATAGTCGAAATATTAATGCTTGTATAATCCAAATAGTTATAACTTTCACAAGCTAACTTCAAATTTGACAAAACCAAATTCTATAATGTTGAAAAATAATGCCCTAGCTGTCTATGCAAAAATATCTTAAGTTTGTGTAAATTTGAACTAAGTCCTTAATAGACCCTAATGATCGCATATATGGAAACCAGCTCGAATAGAAGCCAAATATCGTGGAAATTAGCTTTAAAACACTCTTAGTGCCATACCCTGTTAATGCCAGAAAAATGAATAAATAATCATGTATAGTGTAGTCGCAAACTTAAATCGGGAACTAAACTTTTGTTGTGTCAATTTTGTGATCACTAAAGCATTTTCAACAGCTTATAGAGTAGCTCGTCTAAATGAAAATTTTATGACTGAAAGTGTAGAAAAGATATTTAGGATATGTACTATCATATTCTAGAAAAATATTTTATTTACATCTTGCTTTTCAACTAAATCCTGTTAGCTCAATACCCTTAAAAATTATGGTTGTCGTAACCTTTAATATCATATAAGGTTTTTCAGCAGTGAATTTAATGTCTCGTCTAAACACTAAAATGTATGAAATCAGCTTAGATATGTTCTTCAAAGTATATGCTGTCCGATTTTGAAGAAATAATCTTATTTCATCATGCTTTGCATATAAATTCTATTAGCCAAATAACCCTAAGTGTTATGTTTAATGAGCTTCATAATATGAATAAGTGATCTTTGTAATAATAATGAAGTTTGCAGCTAATATATTTGTATCACCAGAACCTTCTTAAAAACCATGATTAAATCTAATAACCTAGCTTAATAGATCTAAGATATTCAGAATCACTTCTTATGCAAAATCGCTTAAGGTTAAGTGCTATTTGCATAACCCTAACCCTAACTAGTGTTTTAATTCTTTTAATCCAAATAATTTTAGCATCTATAATTCGGAGTTATAAATACAAGAATTCATAATTTTAGCCTCTCGAATTCGCAAATCAAGAATAGATAATTTATAAAAGAAACCCTGTTTTGTTCGTTATTAAGTCATTAACTATATGAATGTGTAATTACCTAAATCCGAGATCTTGAAATCATAATTCAACCCTAAAGCATTCCTATTTTATTCAATGAATCTTTATTTAATTTCCTGTCTGTTTTCTTTTTGCCCTTATTGAAGTTTATTATTTGCTATATTTTTCGATTGGTCGACGTGTAGAATCTGACGTCGCTACCTCCGTCATCTGCAATCGCGTCTTCGTCGTAAGCAATAAATAAGCAAGGCAAGCACCCTCCTTTGACCATCTTGATCCCATAATTTAATTTGCATTGTGTTTATTAAAAAGTTTCATGCATGCGTTTACTTTCTGTAAATTCGCTATTTTATGGTGTTGGTAGTTATACCTGTTGTCTCACGAAACTTCCTTGATAAGTATGGACATGTGTACCTTGATAACCATAGATTGAGCTTAGACAATTACTTAATGTCATTATGGGTATATGCGATTACATTTTATCCATGCTTAGCCATGCTTTTAGAACTAAAGAGGTTGATGATCAGATCAAAATTTGTTTCTTGAGAAATGGAAAATGTTGGAATTGAAGCTGTTGGTTATGGGTATTTTCATTAAAAACCCAAAAATAAAACTATGGTTTTGATGCGGACGATTATTGGCAATAGCCGGAGGTGCAGAGGGATTTGCACGTAGTATAGGGTGGAGTATCGCCCGTATCGGATTAAGGACCGAACATAGTGTTGTATGATCCAAGATAATCCGTACAACCACAAGTGTTGGAATGGGGCAACCTTAAACTAATTAAGTTATCTAGTTTAACTTTGCACATTGGTAGGCTGAAGTAGTACGGGCTCTCCTTTCGAGGTTTGCTCTACGGGGTGCCCACACCGAGGTGTTGGGAACAACACTTACCAATATAACCATGTCTATGGGAAGTTCCAACATTTCTATGCTCTGAGTTCTTCCGGCATAGCATGGGTTTTATCGTCCCGGTGCTGGTGCAAAGTTAACTTAGATAATGTAAAGGTTTTCGTCATGAACATTCTGGCCACACGCCAATGGTGCGTGAAACATGTGGCAAAAAGAAAAGGTCATGACTTGTGGGTAAAGTTGTACACCTCTGCAGAGTGTAAATCTAATCGATTAGCCGTCCCCTCGGTCATGGGAAACTTGGTGAACTTGCACTAGTTAAATATTTTATATTTTCTAAAATGGGTTTTGGTTTGAGCTTGTTTTAGCAGTTGTTGCTTTATGTCAAATGATCGATATTATTGGATTCCATTTCTGGATTATTTGATATTCATGAAGGGTTGTGAGTATTACTTATATTTTACTTATTTCATATCAGTCAACTTGCTCTTATAAATTCCGTTTGCAAATAACTTGATTTTACAATATCAATTTTGCTTTATGCAAATTAACTGTAGTAGCCTCCTTTGAAATCGCCTTCATATATTATAGGTTTTGCCAAAGTCTTGCGGAGTACGAAAGTACTCACCCTTGCTTATATGTTGTTTTTAGGTGGATAAGTTAGCGAAGCTTCGAGGATTTCTTTCATCGCAGGTTGTGGGATTTTCTTCATCGAATCTTTCTAGGGATTATGCCTTGTCAGTTGCCTGCGGGTTTTGGATGGGCACACTACAAGACTTTGTTTCTTTTGCTGCTATATCTCTGAGTTGTAAAGTTTTCTTTGTATAAGAGCTTCCGCTTAATAATATTTGTTGTATGGTTGTGGTTCCAATTGGTGTGTATGTGCGTACTAGCTACTGATCATGGGACTAGTATGGGATGCACATTAGATTTCTATTTTTGTATTTATGAAAAAATGGGGGTCGTCACAGATATTGATCATGTGTTGATCATCACAAAGGCTAAGATAGGTTTATGTTTTGTGCTTGCAAAATGAGTTTTTGCAAAATATGGTTTAATTGGATCTTATCTTGGAGCATGTGAATAGGGTTTGTAAATGTGTTTGCAAATTGGTTTGATCATGTGTTGATCATCACGTGGCTCAAAGATATGATCTTGATTACTCTTGTTTGCAAGATTTATATTTGCAAATGTGGTTTGCAAAATATTGGTGTTCATGCATTTGATATTGGAGCATGTGATTAGAATTTGCAAATGTGTTTTGCAAAATTGTTTTGATCATGAGCTGATCATCACATGGCTCAATATTTGATCTTATTGACTCTTACTAGCTTGTATTCATACCCTTGATCAAGTCTATGTGAGGGATTTCGAAAAATCAGATTTTAGACTTGAATGACTACATTAGAGTCTTTATTTTTGTGATATTTAAAAATATCTATGGTTGCTTAAATCTCGAAAATGGGTGGAGATTGTAGCCCTCATGATAAGATTCGTATAGAATAAAAAATCACCTAAATCGGAGTTCGGAGTAAAAAGTTATGACTTTTTTACTTCCTAAAACAGTGGTTCTACCGCGATTTACACAGTGGTACTACCGAATTTTACATGGAAAGCGGTAGTTATTTTCCAGAACCGTGTTTTTGAGTTTTGGGGGCGAAAAATATCGGTACTACCGGGATTTACACGTCGGTAGTACCGGGGGTACTGTAGCAATGGCTATTTTCAGTGCTTTTAATGCCCAGAACTATCCGTTACCGCTGAGGCCGGTACTACCGGGTTTTACATGGGGGTAGTACCGGAAATTGCGTGTTTTTCCCGATTTTGCCCCCAAATGGCTAGTTTCTTTGAGGGGCTTTATAAGAGGCCGAATGGGGAGGTTTTTGCAGGTGTTCCAACACCCATTTGAGGTATTCTTGTGAGAGCAAAACCCCAAGAGCTCATAGAGCTATATTTGAGTGATTTGAGATGAATTTGATTTAGAGTTTCTTGTGTAGAATCTTTTTGGTGTTGATTTGCTTTCTCTTGAGCTAGTGTGAGCCTCTCCTCTACATTGTGCATGTGTTGCACTTTGTGAGCAAGGAGAGAAGCCTCTAGTTGCATGTGTTGCATCTAGAGAAGGATTGAGCATCCTTGTGCATGTGTTGCACTTTGTGAGGTTCAAGCTAGAGGGCTTGACTTGTTACTCTTGGTGTTTGCCGACACCTAGACGGCGTGTGGAGGCGCCGTGCACAGTGACCTTCTCAAGAGAAGGCCCGGCAAAGTTGTGAAGGTCGGAGCTCGCCTACCCGGAGGGGGAAAGAGCTATCACTAGTGGAATCGAGGCGGGTGCTCAATTCGTGGAGTCAGTCCAAAGTGGTTTGGGCTTGCCTCAATGTGGATTAGGGGAGACCGGCAAGTCTCCGAACACCACGGTAAAACATCGGTGTGTCTCTTTATATTTGCTTGCAATTCTGTATTTACATTGTTGCAATTTATATTCCTATAATTAAATTGCTTGATTGTCTTTAGGATTGTATATTCTTGAGTAGAGAAATAATTAGCTAGTGCACTTAGTAAGCCTAGTTGATTTAGGCTCTTATTTGTCAAAACCTTAGTTTATCGCTTCCGCATTGATTATTGTTTAGGTTTTGACATAGAGATCAATAGAGCGTATATTTAGTGGGAAGAATTTTTAAAACCGCCTATTCACCTCCCTCTAGTCGGCATTCTCGATCTTACAATGCTATCATAGCCTTTACCAATAAATAGTCTGTCCTGTGATATGACTACTTTATTCGACTCAAACACCAACTTATACCCTTCTCTGCAAAGAAGGGAACCACTGACAAGATTCTTGTTGATTGAAGGGACATGCTGCATGTTCTTTAGCCGCACGATCTTTTCCGAAGTAAGCTTCAGATCTACCGTGCCAACACCAAGAACAGAAGTATGTGACCTATTCCCCATCAACGCGGAGGAATCCCGAGCAACCTGGTAAGAAGAAAACAATGATATATCAGCACAAACATTAATATTAGCCCCAGTATCAATCCACCAATTGGTAGATTGACTAGCCGAAAGAATAGTGAGTAAATTACCATACCCAGGTGTCTTCGTCTCGGCATTGCCAATAGTCACATTGACAGATTTGGAGTTCTGTCCTTACTGATCCTTTCCTCGTTTGCGGTTTGGACATTTATTTGCCCAATATCCAATCTCACCACACACGAAGCAAGACCTGTCATTCTGTTGTTTCTTCTTCTTAAAGTTGCAATCAGATTCTCAACAGAGATTTCTTGCCGCTTGTGTTTTAGAGATCTAACATGTGCATATATACGTCTCAAAGGCGGTCTGAAAGAACGCTAAGAACACATCTTACAAATATTGTGGTGGCATCCTTGAACTCCTTTTCCTGCTCAACAGTAAGAGTTTCTTCAGGTTTGCCAGCCGCAACCCAGTAGACGTTTATAGCTGCGAGTGAGCGAGCGTATGCGTGTGTTCTCTTCTTCTTCTCATGCTCAAGCATGGTGGAGGAACCTCCTCTTATAAGGTGATCTTCATCCACCTCCACTAGCAATATGGGACTATTGTATTTTCACCTCTCTTACACCTAATGGGCCTTTGGAATTTTTCAAGAATTATTTGTGAATTAATGGGTCTAACCCAAATAATTCCAACATAACTCACATAGTGTAGATCCGTTTGCTGCAGAAGCATTTGATAGAATTCCTGAGAAACTATGTTGTTTCTTACAAAAATACCGTAAAATTAATCCCATAGTTTCAAACATGCCTTCGTTGCTTGCTCTTTGAAGAACGGAAGCACTATTCACTATGCCATTAATCCACGGACATTAGATGAGTGCTTGCAGTTAGGTCGTCTACAATGACGAATAACCGGTGCTAGAAACAAAAAGTGCCTCCAAGCACCTGTGGTAGCCATTGGGCTACGACGATGCCGAAAACTGGTGCAAGTGCGTGCTCCGATACCAGCGCAATAAAAGGTTATTTTTTCAGCAACTGAGAACATGACCATAACACACGTACAACAATACATACATCTGTTATAAAACGATGTCGTCCGCCCTTGATCAATCACGATGTATCATAGAACAAGAAACACAAATAGAGAGCACACACAATGTAGGGAGAAATTATGTTCTCTTTATTAGATGTATCTCTTATACAAAGAGGTTTCCAATATATAGTAGAAGATAGTAAGAAATATATTCGGATTCGCCCATATAGAGATAGAGTCTAACTGAATATGGACTCAAATCAATCTATATCTTAACACCCCCTTGGGCAAATATCGCATAATGCACATGTCTCATCAAAAACTCACCCAAAAACCCAATGGAAAAAGGAGATTGAGAAAAGAGTATATTGCACTCGCATATTATGTTACACTAGTTGCCTCATTAAAAACCTTTATGTGAGAAAACTTCAAAAAAACTCACTAAGAAAAAGTTCTCAAATATATATTTCAAATACTTTATAATGCTTTTGGAGTAAAAATCCCTATTTTAGAAACAAAATATAAAATTTGGCCTCAAATAGATCTTATATGATCTTGTTTTTGAATTAAATGATATATTTTTATAAATCAAAATCTATTGAGTTTTTGAAAAGTGGTCAATACAAAACTCATAGTTTTGGTCATTTCAAGCATTTCTTTCGTTCAAAGTTTTTTTCAAAATAACCAACCGTTCAAAAGGTATAGACATTTGAATTTGGCCACAATCATTCATTTAAGCCAAAATGACCTATTCTTGCATTTTGAGGGTTTCGCTATTTGAGTTAGATTTCTTTATGATCCTTGGATTGAAATAGTATTTCTAAATCATACAAAGCCATGAAAGTTCAAATCTCCATGAAATCCAAGTTGAATTGAGGCTTTGTTGGAAATTCAATATCTTTTATGTCTACAAAGCGCATTTTAACATATCTTTTGAAAGAAAATTGCTTTTGAGGAAATTATTTTTGAGAAACCTTCTAACTAGTCCAAAGTTCATTTATGGAAATTTTCAAACCATTTGTAATTTATTTGAACAAATTTTGACTTGTCTTTTCTTTGAGTAAAAATCATGCCCACAATGCAGAATTTGGGATATCTTTTAATTGGAGACTCATTTTTCAAAAAATATTTTTGGAAATATCTTTATGATCCCAAAGTATGTTTTTGCACATTTTAAAATAATTTAAACTTCATTTGAAAAGTTATGGCCTTTTCTCTCTTTAATCAAATGCTGAAAATTCATACTTTTGTATGATTTTTAGCTGATTTGTGATTTTTGTATCTCCAAATCAGATCATAATTTGAGGATATCATTATAATAAAAATTGATCCTCAATAGTTTTTATCTAATTTCAAATTTTATAAGATTTTTAGGACCTCATTTGATCAGTTTTCCAGCTCTCTTTTGAAGCCTAAATGAAATGTCTTTCTAAAATTCTTTGTGGTTTTCATATCTTCAAATTGGCTTCAAGTTGGAAGAACCTCCCAAAACACAACTTGAGAATGATTAAATGTATTAGTTCCATGATTTATCTTAGAATCCTTTTGGAGCTTGCTTATTAAGTTTTGTATATTTGAAAGAGGCTTTTCTTTCGGCTGTGTCATGGTATCAAGTTGATCTTGAATTGATATATAGTATTGATATTTGAGAAAATGAGCTTGTTTCAAAATAAATATCAATGTTTTTCTCAAAGTGGAATCCTCATGCAAAATGATTTTTACAAGTGGTATCTCTTACAAATAGTATCATTTAAAAAACAATCTTTACATGTGGTATCAATTGAAAAATGAGCATTACAAGTGGTATTACTTTAAAATTGATATTTACAATCTTTATATTTTCTTCAAGTGGTATTATAAGTAATGCTTCTTTAAAACTTTCTACAAGTGGTTTCATGAAAATCCGAAACTCATTTGGATGTTTTCCTAGTTTAAGCGCTATCAGGCTCTCAAAGACTCCTTTTATGAGTTCGCTAGCAAATTGAAAAGCCTAATAAAACGAAGAGTTTATTTGAATGTATTTCAAATATCTTTCTTGTGCTTAACACAAACTATGGCCTCTTTTCATGTTGGTTTACTCTTTTGGGCCATATAAAGAAGTTTGCAGAAATCTTAAATCTTATTAGAAATTCTTAATATTTACAAGTTCTTGTGAACTTCAATAGGTCATATATACTTATTTCAATCTTGTTATGACCTCATTTCAGATAATTTCTTGCCAAGCTCTCTCTTCTTCAAAATGGTATTTCCTTGCCACGCTCTTCACTCTAAAAGGTCTCCTTTTTGGATTTATTTTCTATTTTTGGTGTTTAATGCCAAAAGGGGGACAATTTGTGAGAGCTTAATACCTCATTTAGTCAAGGGGTGAATTATTTGGTTGCAAAGAGAAAATTTATTTGGATGTTTATTTATATTTATTTGGAAGTTTTGTGTATGTCTTGAAGAGAAGCATGTTTATTCATTCTAAAAATCTCTTATATGCATTTTTAATTGTTAATGCTTAAATTGCTCAAAGGTATGCTTACATGTTCAAATAGCTTAAATTATGTCAGTATGATGATTTTCATCCAAATGTGGTTATTAAGCTTGGATTTGTCATCAATCACCAAAAAAGGGGAGATTGAAAGTTCAAGCTCTATTAATTTGGTTTTGGTGTTAATGACAAATATAATATTCAGACTAACTATTTTGATAATCATAATATTGATTAGTCTCAATTGTTAATTAATGAAAAATCCTTTTATGAAATTAACTCTTTTGTTGAGCTTAACTCTTATTAGTTTCTTTTGGATGAAAAAGATGGAAATATCAAAGGTATACATTCGAGTTCATATTATCATATCTTGTAGCATTTCTTAGATATAATATTCATGATCATATTGATAAATCTAAATATGAGCCTAACTCTTTTATTAAGTATATCTTTGATTAGTCTCATCTCATTGAAAAATGGAAAACCCAAGGTATGCACTCGTATTCATTTTATGATATCTTAATGCATATTTCAGATTCAAGTTAAAGGATGAACTCTACCATTATTTAGATCTCAAGATATGCATTAATGTTTCAATTCCATATATACATGAATGCACATACTTAGGGGGAGTTTATATTTTACCTTGATGTTTCAATAGTATTGATCTAATTCATCTTTCTATATTAAGGATCATTACTTTGAAACAACCCATTGAGTATATTTAACTTGTGTAGTTGTAGTATACTCATGGCAAGATAGGATAAACTCCAAAGCAATCAAAAATTGAATATGTGCATATTGATTCAAGTTCAATTATTTGTATGCACACATCTAACGGAGTTTATTCTGTAATTAATGGTCTTAAGAGTATTGATCCATTTCCACCTCTCCATATAAATTGTATCATTACTTTTAGATTCCATCGAATTGAGTATATAAAACTTGTGTAGTTAATATATACTCATGATAATTTAAATACAATTTAAATTGTATTTGGTTGCCATTCAATCAACAAAGAACTAGTCATGTGTTGATGGTTCACTTTGTTGATTCTAGGGCAATTGAAAGTTCTTGAGTATATGAAGCATTAGTTGCATTAGTATACTGAAGACACAATTAATCTTCCAATCAATTGTCTTTGGGTTGTGGTCAATCATCAAAAGATAAGATCAAAGGATCTTGGGAGTATCCATTATGTGTTAATGGAGTGCATTAATGATTGAGACAACCATATGTTTTGGACTAACATTTTCAATAAGTTTGAAATAGGTTAAATCCAAGGTTGAGATGGATAAATGGGACAAGTACATCATCATATGTTGATGAGCGTCAAGAGAGGATCCCGAAGCTAACACAAGAGGCGTTCATCATGTGTTGATGAACAAGATGAAGATCCCGACTTAGAGAGAAGATGATCGGTCATCATGAAAGCTCCAAGTGGTTGTGAAAGGCAAAGGTATAACTAGCTAGGGCTAAGGATGTGTTCCTAGTCTTTTACTGGTATCGGTGTTTGGATGGGAGGCTGGGTTGCTAGTATAGGTTGCCGTACTATTAAAACGGGTCGAGTCTTATAGCTTGAGCTTCATCATGTGTTAATGAACTCAATCCGATTCACTCTAGCTCACTCTCTTGGTTGGTTTTTGCATGAGCTAAGTATTTGCATGCGTTGCAAATAAGGGAGCTCATGCTTGCTTCTTATTGAATCTTATTTGATTTGGTTTTTGGATAGAGCAATGTATTTGCATGTGTTGCAAAAGGGAGAGAGCTCATACAAGTTGGTTTAAGTTGTTATTTGCATGGAACTAGATATTTGCATGTGTTGCAAATAGAGAACTCATGCATAAAAGTCTTAGCTTGTGACTTGATTATGTGTTGATCATCACAAGCCTAAGATAAGTTTATGCTTTGTGTTTGCAAAATGAGTTTTTGCAAAATATGGTTTAATTGAATCTTATCTTGGAGGATGTGATTAGAATTTGCAAATATGTTTTGCAAAATTATTTTGATCATGAGTTGATCATCACATAGCTCAAGATTTGATCTTATTACTCTTGCTAGCTTGTAGTCACACTCTTGATCAAGTCTATGTGAGGGATTTCGAGAAAATCAGATTTTAGACTTGAGTGACTACATTGTAGTTTTTATTTTTATGATATTTAAAAATATCTATGGTTGCTTAAATCTTGAAAAAGGGTGGAAATTTTAGCCCTCTTGATAAGCTTCGCATCGAGCCAAAGATCACCTAAATCGGAGTTCGGAGTAAAAAGTTATGAGTATTTTAGTTATTGAAACAGTGGTAACACCGCCTCTAGATGGG
Source organism: Otatea glauca (assembly GCA_036346275.1). Classification (NCBI taxonomy): domain Eukaryota; kingdom Viridiplantae; phylum Streptophyta; class Magnoliopsida; order Poales; family Poaceae; genus Otatea; species Otatea glauca. The sequence continues at coordinate 50,501,570 of CM070723.1, forward strand.
CGGTAGCACCGCCCGGGGTAGTACTACCACCCCAGAGGCGGTGTAAAAATTCCAGAGAGCATGTTTTTAGCCCAAAAAATTGAAAATGACCCGGTGCTACCGCCCTAAGCCCGATAGCACCAGATTTTGTGTAACGGCTAGTTTTTCTAGCCGTTGACCTTGAGGCTGGTGCTACTGGCCCTAGTAGGGTGGTAGCACCGGGTTTTCTGGGTTTTGCCCCATTTTCACTCCAACGGTTAGTTTTCTTGGAAAGGCTATATAAGAAGCCTTGGGGCTGGTATTTGGTTGTTGCTGGCTTTGGGAAAAGTTTGTGGGAGTTGTGTGCATGTGTTGCTCTCGTCTATTTGGTTTTTGAGCTAAGAGTGAGCCCTAATTGCATGTGTTGCAATTAAGAGAGGATTGAGAGCCTCTTATGCATGTGTTGCACTTGAGGAGAGCCTTGTGTATGTGTTGCACTCGGTGATCACCATTGTGCATGTATTGTACTTGGAGGAGCTTAAGCTAGAAGGCTTGACTTGTTACTCTTGGTGTTTGCCGATACCTAGACGGCTTGTAGAGGCGTCGTGCGCGGTGACCTTCTCAAGAAGATTGTGAGAAAACCCAGCAAAATTGTGAAGATCGGAGCTCACCTACTCAAAGGGGGAAAGAGTTACCACTAGTGGAATCGAGGCGGGTGCTCAGTTCATGGAGCCGGTCCAAAGTGATTTGGGCTTGCCTCAACATGGATTAGGGGAGACCGACAAGTCTCCAAACACTACGATGAAAAGTATTGTGTATGCTTGCAATTCCTTATTTACATTGTTGCAACTTACATTCCTAGAATTAAATTGCTTCCTTGTCTTTAGGATTGTAATTTATTGTTAGAGACATAATTAGCTAGTGCACTTAGTGAGCCTAGTTACCTTAGGCTTTAATTGTCAAAACCTTAGTTTATCGCTTTCGCATCTATTATCATCTAGGTTTTGACATAAGGGTACTTAGGCGAGATTTTATAGAAGAAATTTTTAAAGTCGCCTAAAGACCACCAAGAAATGCTGAACCACAACAGAGAAACACAAAACCAGTCTGAGATTTAGCACTGTGGGATCAGACAGATAGCCAACATCCATATATCCCACCATGGTTAAGTATTGGTTCTTTTGGAAAAACAATCCAAGATCTTGAGTACCTTAGAGGTATTTGAGTAAAGTCTTGACAGTATCCCAATGTCTTCTGGTTGGGATTACACTGTGTCTTGCTAGCAAATTTACTGCGAATGCAATATCAGGCTTTGTGCAATTCGCAAGATATATAAGTATGGGACTTCATGTCCTAAGACTTTCTCATTTTCCATCCTTTGTCTGAAAAGGGGTCTTTATCCACTTTAAGGGATATTACAACCATAGGTTTTTTAAAGGATGGGATTTATCCATATTAAATCTTTCCAATACCTTCTTGGTATAGGTAGACTGGTGTATAAAAATTCTTTTTGAGAAATACTCTAGCTGCAGGCCTAAGCAATATTTGGTTTTACCCAAATCTTTCATCTCAAACTCCGTCATAAGGTAAGACATTGCTTCCTTTATCTCCTCTGTGGTTCCGATGATATTCAGATCATCAACATAAAACTGAGATGATGCAGAATACATTCTGGGATTTCTTTATGAACACACAGGGACAATCATCATTATTTGAGTATCCCTTCTTCAGGAGGAACTCACTAAGTCGGTTGTACCACATTCTTTCTGACCTTTTTTAATCCGTGTAGCAATCTTTGCAGTTTAACGCTATACATGTTGCAATTTCATTTATTAGGATCCAGAATTTTGACTCCTTCGGGGATTGTCGTATAAATATCCATGTCCAGTGACCCACATAAGCATCTAGTCACTACATCCATCAACTGCATTGATAAGTTTAAGCTTGCTGCCATCTATATTAAATTTCGGAATGTTATTCCACTCATTATAGGAAAATAGGTGTCATCGTAATCGATGCTGGGTCTCCGCGTGAACCTTTATGCTACAAGCCTTGCTTTATAGCTCACTACCTAGTTATTTTTATTTCTCTTCAGGATGAAAAACCCAATTTGATCCTATAGGGAACACTTTAGGAGGTGTTCGATCAACGGGACCAAAAACTTTCCTCTTATTAAGCGAGTGCTGCCTCAATTGCTTCTTTTCATTTGACCCTATTTGAGCGCTTCTGGCACTCTGCCATAGACTTTGGTTCTGGATCCAGCTTTTAGCAATTTTAGAGGCAAAATATATGTCGACAGTTGTAGTCTTTCTTTTATACAATTCTCTTCCATTACTTCAGGGATATATCTTCATTAATTTCTTCTAGCTCCTCGTGATTTCCCACAACAATGGAGTCTGGGTGTTCCAATTTCCCAGCGTTGGATTGTGCGCGTAAATATATGCTGGGGTTATCATCTTCAGGATATTTCACTTCAGGGATGTTACCATCTCCTGGATGACTCACTTCAGTGATTTTCTCAACGTTAGGTTGCTTCTTCACCTGTCTCAGGTAGTGTTCTCACTTATTCGGTCCTCTTCTTCTGTGGACGTTTCCGCGAAATTGAGTCCCGTGCACCTGGAGGCCTCCTCCTCTTTTTATCATGAGGATCAAGAGTGGGTTCAATATCCTTCTATGGTATTTCCACTCTTTCAGGTGCATTTACTGCATATATATAAGATTTTGTCACTCCCTTATGATCAGTGAAAGTATCTGGCAGCTTATCAGCTATTTGTTGTAGACTTATTATCTTTCGAACTTCAAGTTCGGTTTATTTAGTGCGTGAGTCTAAGGACTCAGCATTCTTTAATGTGGCACTTATCTCCCCATAATGCTAAAAATATCCTTAGTACAATCAGCGTACCGAGCCATGTACAGATCCCTTATCATAGCTCTAGGTGCTTTAATACTTGACGGAGATTCATAACCTACATAGATCCTCAACTTCCAGTAAGGTCCCATGGTGGTACGCTGTAGTGGAGAGATTGGCACATAAACAGTACAGCCAAATTTTCGCAGATGGGAAATACTTGGTTCTTTTTCACGCACTATTTGCAACGGGAAAATTTCATAATGTGCAGTTGGTTTGACTTCAATTAATACCACAGCATGCAGTACTACATGGCCCCAACAGCTGGTGGAAAGCCTTCTATTCTATAAGAGTGACCAAGCAATAATTTTTTATTCCTTTAATTAATGACTCTACAAGGTCATTTTGAGTGTGGACATGAGATACAAAATGCTCTACATTAATTCTCAAAGCCATACAATAATCATTAAATGCTTTGAGGTAAATTCGCTAGCATTGTCCATTTGAATAGACTTGATCCTTTCTTCTGGAAAAGAGGCTCTGAATAATTTGTACAATTAATATTGGCAAAAACATGGTTCCTAGTATATTAGAGACATACATAGGACCATCTAGTAGAAGCATCTATTAGTACCATAAAATATCTGAAGGAGCCCGATAGGGGCTAAATAGGTCCATAGATATCACCTTGAATTTTCTCCAGAAAATTCAGTGATTCTTCCCTAACCTTTAGGTAAGAAGATCTAAGTATGAGCTTTCCTTTAGCACAACCAGGGCATGAGAAATCTTCAGGTCTAGGAAAGTCTTTATGCTATGGCCAGCAGAATTATAATTATTCTACGCATAATATTCAACTCAGGATAACCCAGTCGATCTGCCAGATCTTAAATATTTCTGGATTTTCATCGCAACACAAACTTCAGGTTTTATATGTGCATAGTATAACCCGAAGGAGAAGGAAGTTTTTCAACCACACATTTATTACACCCATTAAACATAGTCATGAGTAGGTATTCTGTACCATCCTTAGTCTCTGTCTCTATATGGAAACGATTCAGACTGATGTCTTTAAAATATAAGAGAGTACGACTAGACTCAGGGTATAAAAGGGCATTCTTCCAGTGCCAAATATAAGAGCATCGCTTCTGGCGATAGTCATAATATTTTCAGTTCACTTAGTGTGGTACAACTAACTTCAAGACATATTTCCTCATCCACTATTGGATTATACTTTTGTTCTATATTAGAGGTAAGATTTAACAATCAAACAATTGTTGCATCAGGAACAAATTGTTGAATATAGAACAAACATAGCTTAACCAAATATCTAGGAAATAACTATTTAAAATGAAGTATCTAGGAACGCCTGCCTGCATGCCCATGCGTAGCTTGATCGTTGGTCGCTTCGCCTCGTTGACCAGGTTGCTAATGCATAGGGAATTCAAAAGTACCAGCTGGTCCTCTTCTATCAAACATTCGGCCTTCAGGTCCATATGAAGATGGTGCCTCAGGAAGTGAAGAGCCGCACACGTGGCGGCTTTGGGAAGAGTAGGGGTACCAACTTCAAGCTGGGAAAATAGTTGCTCTAAAAGATCGAGCTGTCAGATTAATCTTGGTATCCATTGCCCAGGTGAGATATTTGTTGCCATTCAGGGCAAGCAGATTAAATTCCCTCTTTGCAATATCCGACATATCCTATTTCTATTTATGCAAAATGACTTTTACTACTGGTAAACTCAATATATTGCATGCTCACTCTTTAATTAGTAAAGCTTGGTCTATATCTATTCAGTAGATAATTATATAAAATTTCCCAGAATTTTCCTAACAATTTCCATAATTTTCTGCTAATTTTTCAAGCAATTTTCAGAATTACTAAATAACAGAAAATGAATTTTAACATATATAAACATGGAACTATTCTAGGACAGTAAATCTAGATATATAGAGCTTTCAAATATGCTATATAAAATTTTCCTAGCATTTTACATAATTTTCTGTTAATTACCGAGCAATTTTCAAAATTACCAAATAACAGGAAAAAATAATTACAACATATAGTAATCATGGAATAATGCTAAGAAAATAAATACAGAGACATAAAGCTCCCAATATGCTATCTAGAATTTTACTACCTCCGTGCGTTTATTCATCACATGACTGTTGCTTCAATGACCATACAATAAGTCCATACATGAATTCATTCGTATAGTCCCTTGTAAATTTGTAAGGATGTCTACAATATAGGAGCAAGGGTGGAATATAGGAGCAAGGGTGGGGTGCTAAGGACGAGGTGGTATCTTAGGGTCGTCTACATACATTGCATGGCTCGATAGCAAGCGAAAAAGACAAGGGCCAGCTCCCAGGCTTGAGGCCCAGTCCAAAGCAATAAAAAAGACGGTAGACCCACATGTCGAATCGCGCGAAGGGAAGCCGTGGTGGTTTTGATCGTTGTCAGCCGTGTTGTAAAGGGAACCCATCACAGTTAGATCTGGTAAGAAGCTCGCACCGCTAGAAGGCTTGGGGTGAGTGTCACCTTCAGATCTTGCCACTGGGAGGCCGAGTCGCGGCTGCACCGAGCAAGAAGAGATCGGGGGACGAGCGTCGTCTCTAGATCTAATCACCAGGAGCTCGAGTTGTTGCCACACCGAGAAAGAAGCTTGTGTCGCCTCTGGATGTGGCTAATGGAGGCCGAGTTGTCGCCTTGTCAAGCATACCAACACACCATTGGAGAGGGCCTCCTCCACCTCCTTCCCACTGTTGAGAGAGAGTGAGGAGGAAGGAGCGGCACAATTACAGGCTTCGAGGTCCATCTTAGGACACATTTAAGTTCTATATATTATAGAAGATTGTCATAAGCTACATCACTTCGCTTTAGTACCCATGCAGATTCTATATATTGGGATGTCCTAGTCATCGGTTTTGTGCATCCTACGTGGTAAACAAGAAAATCGAATTATCCAATCGTCCCGCCACGTGTCCCACCATCCCAGCCGTCCGATCTGGCGCGAATCGCTCGATCCTGCAGCATTCACTTCCTGCATACACATCTGCCCCCACTGACAACTGGTCCCACATGCTCACACGGCCCGCATGTCAGCCGCACGATCTCATCCCCACCACTCCCCCTTCCGGCCATCTCTCCTCTACCAATCCTCCTCCGATCCAATCCCCGTCCCATGCCGCCGCCGCCCCTTCGCCGGCCCTATGGGGAACACCTGCGTTGGCCCCAGCGCCGCCGGGGACCGCCACGGCTTCTTCAACTCCGTCTCCCTCGCCGTGCTCTGGCGACCCGCCGCCCGCGCCGAGCCCTCCCCGCCGTCGCTCCCGCAACCCGATGCGAACCCCTCCACCACATCCTCCACCTCGTCCACGGCACCCGAGCCCGTCACCATCGCCGACTCCGACCACTCCTCCCCCTTCTCCTCCCGCTCCGCCGCGTCCAACCCTAACAAGCCCAAGCCCAAGGTGAAGCGCGTCAAGAGCGCCGGCCTCCTCGCCGACTCCGTCCTCAAGCGCGACTCCGACCGCCTCAAGGACCTGTACACTCTCGGCAAGCAGCTGGGGCAAGGCCAGTTCGGCACCACCTACCAGTGCATCGAGAAGGCCAGCGGGAAGGAGTTCGCCTGCAAGTCCATCGCCAAGCGGAAGCTCCTCACTGAGGAGGACGTCGAGGACGTGCGCCGCGAGATTCAGATCATGCATCACCTCGCCGGCCACCCCAACGTGATCTCCATCGTTGGGGCGTACGAGGACGCCGTCGCCGTGCACCTCGTCATGGAGCTGTGCGCCGGAGGGGAGCTGTTTGATAGGATCATACAGCGGGGACACTACTCCGAGAAGGCGGCTGCGCAGCTTGCGCGGGTAATCATTGGGGTCGTCGAGGCGTGCCATTCGCTCGGGGTGATGCACAGAGACCTCAAGCCAGAGAATTTCTTGTTTGTGAACCATAAGGAGGACTCGCCGCTTAAGACCATCGATTTCGGGCTCTCCAGCTTCTTCAAGCCAGGTCTGACCTCGATCCTCAATGTTGTATTGCATTTTAGGAGGTGCAGGATTGTTGGCAACTGCAGATTTTCTTTTTCTTTTTCCCTTTTATCATGGACGATGCTAGTTAAGATGTTATTTTGCTGACTGAGCCAGGTAGAGGTTCTGCTCTGGTTCACTCACAGCTTTGAGCTGGCAGTCTTTATTTAATATGGATTGTTGAATATTGTACTTGGAAGGTTTAAAGTGTGCTTTGGAGGTTTTTCATGCCTGGTAGTAGAGTAATTCTAGTATCAGGGATATAAACATTGAGCGACAGTAGTATAGAGTAAACCAGGGATACATATCAAGTAGAAAAATAATTTTGGAGGGAGGATTGTGAGTTGTGAGGACTGAGGACTTCGTTCGTGCTCTTATACTTGAGATAAGAGCAGAATTAGGCCCTTCTTTGTCCCTGTACCAATGTGAAATTGCTGATCAAGGTCATGTACTTACAAAGAAAGAAGGACACTGACTTGTGTATGAAGTTAAGAGCATTGAGTTACTACACAAGCACAAAACCTGCGATCAAGCTGCTGTGCAGAAAATTGTTCGTATTTGGTCCCTGTGCTATAAACTGATGAACTGAACATAAGCTCCCTGCTCCTGGGTTATAGCAACATCGACATTCAACTTCTGCACGGTAGTGGTTTGATTGCATATATTTCAGAATGTTACAGTGACTTAGAATATTATCTGTTAATGTACATGAAGGTCATGTGTTTTGATTTCTCAAAGGGCCATAAGTGCATAGCATCACCAGTTAGATATGTCGACTTTTGTAGTCGGCAATGAAATTATGGGGCAGGCGCTAGATCTCAAACTCGATGGTCACACAAGGCAAGGAATTATACAGGTTCAGGCTCTCGCGGAGGAGATAATACCCTAGTCCTGTGCGCTGTGATTATATTGCTGTGTATATGGATCTAAGATTGCTCAAAGCGTGATGTGCTCTGGGCGATATAAGGAGTTCTATGCTCTATGGCTTGATGCCTTGTTGTTGCCCGCCCTTACCCTTATATACCGGGGGTGGTGCGGCTTACAGAGTCCTGATCGGTTAGGAGATTCCGATTGGTTACTAGATTCTAGTCGGTTACAGGATAGGGTTTACATCTTTATCTATCCTAATAACGACTCGGATTACAACTGTATCTTTTATATCTAAATATATGCTCAACTATCTATAGGATGTACCCCTTGGCGCACGGCAATAGGGTCTGGTGCGGGGGATATCATCCTGGGCCTTCCTCTTGGGCTTATCCCCCGGACGTCTCCGGGCCGATCGTGAGGGTATCCGGATCCTTATATTCCACAAGAGCCCTAGTGATTCATGATCCGCTTGCTATGCTTACGCTAAGCCCCAACTTACATTATTGTTTTGAGCTTGCTATATAATCCGCCGACTGGTTTCTTAATGGACTTGAAGGCTTCTTCTTGCGGCGAGTGGATTATGAAGGACTCGAATATAACCCTTGATCTTTGCTTCAACTAAGTATATCCTTCTGTCGAGCGAATTTTATCGTGAAGGCCTCATGAGACGCGACCGTATTCGGATGCGAATTGAATTCTTCTTCCCGCCCAAAGCGAAATTCTTAATATCTTTTTTCTTCGTGATTAACCACCGGACGGTCTTCATGGTCGTCTTGATTTTCCGTGTCAACTCGTTTACTGAAAAACTCTTTGGCTTCTGAAATTACATTAACGTTGAATCCCTTCGGCTCCTGGTGCATTTAATCCGTCCTCACCACATCGACTATAAAAGGCAAACCAGCGTTGCAGAATTCATCTTTTCCCGCTTAGCTCTCTATCTTTCTGTTTCACATTTCCATTTTCTTCATGCCGCGGAGAAGGATAAGGAATATCAGGCGCGTCGAAGATCCCTGGCTCGCCGAAGAATGGGCGCATTTTGCGGCCGCCGTGGCTGAAATGATGGAGGATGCCGCCGTCGTTGCTGACCGCGTCACCGTCGACACTTTCCTCGAGATTTTTCCTGTCCTTTACAGGGCCAGGGAAGCCCTCGTGGAAGTGTTGGGCCGCGTGCGTCGGGGTGAAGTGTAGGCCCCCCCTCCTGTAAAAAATATCTCCCAGGCGTAATGCCTGAGCGATTTATATAAATAAAGAAATACCTTTTCAAAGCATTCTCGATGAATGATGTTTATCGTAACTTAGATCTTGCTTGGGATGTTGCGAAGCTTTCATGGTCCTACGATCGAATGATATCCGCTTCCATTTGTCGCAAAGCGTATCTTAGGCTCGTCGCGTAGCGCATTGTTCGAAGACCGGCGCAACCCTCGGCCAAGCGATACTCAGATCCAACTGGCGCAACATACATCTTAGGTCCAACTTAGGACATATTAGGTCTTGCATGACTCGCGAACGGGTGATACTAGTACCCGACTGACATCGGATACAACTTAGGCTCTCTTGGAGCGTATCGGAATTTATATGGCTCTTGGCCGAGTGATTCCCATATCCGACTGATGGCGGATACAGCTTAGGCTCTCTTGGAACGTATCAGGGTTTACGTGGCTTTTGGCCGAGTGGTTTACCCATATCCGACTGGCGCAGGATATAGCTTAGGCTCAACTTGGAGCATACCTAATTTTTCTTGGCTCATGGCCGAGTGATACCTATATTCGACTGGTGTAGGATACAGCTCTGATCCAACTTGGGACATATCAAGGTTTTATCCGAATAGTATCCGTACTCATTTATTACGACGCACAGCTTTTCGACCCTCTTGGGGCATGCCATTGGACTTACGCCCATTTGGGCTCAACCCGTGATATATGATTCCGACATGCGGTAACCACCTTGCGACCCATCGTGGGGCATATCACGAGAAGATAAATTTTTAATCCAGGTTGAAGGACACCCACGTCCCGCTTAGCATGGTAAGTGGGGAAAACATCCCATCGTGGGGAGCGACGTGTCCCAAACATGACTTGGTCAAGCCGCTACCGCCGTGAGTCGAGCGTCGAGCTCGCAAATCATTTATGGGGAATTCGAAGGACGAGACGTTTGCAATCTTTTTCCGCGGTTCGCGAAAACCTAATTTTCCCTTCCTTAAAGGTTAAACCAGCGCCGCCCGACTGTTCATCCCTTTAGCGCATTCTGCTCTATTCGCTTCCTGTTTCTTGACTTCTCCGCCGTTAGGGTTCTTCGCATTTTTTTGCGCGTCGTGATCGTTCTTTCAAAGATGTCTTCCTTCTTCTTCGCATGCCTTGCCCTGAGATGGGCGACTTCACCACCACGGAGGAGAAACTACGATCTATGGTGGATGATGGGATCCTCCCGACTTGGCCTTGGTCTCGCCGTGCGCATGCCGGTGAGTCCGTCCCACTCCTCATGCTGAAGAGGTAGTGGTCTTTGAATCTTTCTTCCAGCGTGGCCGGGCCTTCCCTTTGTGCTTTCCTTCATGGTCTCTCTTCTTCTATGAGATTGAATTGGTGAACTTGAATCCCAATTCGATCCTGCAGATTTCCTTTTCGTTCATCTCGAAGCCTTCCTAGGCATTAGCCCCATTTTGATCTCTTTCGCCATTTTACCTCCGAAACCTTACCCGTCCAAGAGTGACCCCAAGGTCGTTGGGAGCCAATTCAGTGCGTGAGGGTGAAGAAAAATTACATCGCAATTCCTTTCAAAACCTCCAACAAGTGTGGCATCATGAGTGGTTCTATTAGCCAACCCCACCCCGCCTTCGTGGAATATATATAACGGCATCTCCATGATTGATCCAGACGTTCGGGATAAGCCCAAGAGAAGGCTCAGATGATATCCCCGCACTGAGCCTTGTTGCCATGCGCTAGGGGGTACATCCCATAGATAGTTGAACATATATTTGGATGTAAAAGATATTGTTGCAATCCGAGTTGTTTATAAGGAAGGTAAAGATGTAAGCTCTATCCTGTAACCGACTAGAATCTAGTAACCGATCGGGATCTCCAACCGATCAGAACTTTGTAAGCCGCACCACCCCCAGTATATAAGGGAGAGGGCGGGCATCAACATAGGATCAAGCCATAGAGCATAGCAACCCTCATATGACCCAGAGCACATTGCGCTTTGAGCAATCTTAGATCCATGAGATCCGTATAATCACAGCACACAGGATAAGGGTATTACCTCCACCGTCGAGGGCCTGAACCTGTCTAAAATCCCTGTCTTGTGTGACCTTCGAGTTTGAGATCTAGCGCCTGCCCCATAAATTTATTGTCGACTACAAAAGTCGACAGTTGGCGCGCCAGGTAGGGGAAGCGCTATAATCTTTTCCTACAGACTCGATGGCAGCAATTGGCGGATTCATCGCCACCTTCATCTCCGGGCAAGCCTTCCACTTTGGAAGTTTGGATTTCGTCGCGGAAACGCGCGGGGAGCTTGTATGCCTGGTCCAAAGCCAGATCCAATCTGGTGAAGATCAGACTAACCCATCTCGGTATGCCGCTCTGACTCACTCAGAAAACCAGTCGGTATTGTGAAGAATTGCAGCGATTTTCGCGGCGTCTTCGCGATCGAGGAGCAGGGGACCGATCTCCATCAAGAAGACCAAGAGGCCGCGGAGGAAGATCGCCTTCGTAAGGAACGTCGTCGCTTCCAAGACGCTTCTCGACACGCTGAACCCGATGATTACATCAGATAGCCCAGCGACCCCGATTGTGGCCCAGATCAAGGCCATGGTGACGGCGACAGCAATCTAGCAGAATCAGGAAAAACCGGTAGGTGAAGCGCACTCGCGCTCCCACGCGGCTACTCGTGTCACCAGCAGTCGGACCGCAACCAGTCGGAATACCGGCAGTCGGTGCCATACGCCACCTCTCGGCGATGCACGCCAAATTATCAACCGCGACCTCCGCCAAGACATCACCGCTAGACGACAGGAACGGGACGAAGAAGAGCGACGCGGGCACCACGACGATTACGAGCGTTTCGGCACCGGCCGTGATCGACGAGGCGATCAAAGGTACGACGACCGTGACGACCATAGGGACTATCATCGCCGGGGTCGGGACAACGACGACCGTCGAGCCATGAGCTTGCCGCGCCGAACTCCGCCCCGGCACATTGATGACCATCGCTGAGCCAGAGGCTCGCCACGCCAGACTCCCCCTCATCATGATGAGAGATCTATTGACGGGATCCGAGCGTTTACTCCTCGGCCGCGCCGAGTGGTATGGTCGATGGATTCAACCCGAGGTTGAGGTACGTTCTTCAGATACTTTTTCCCGCTTCAAATAACCCCGCCGAATACGAGGCACTCATCCATGGGCTCCGTATCGCCATATCGCTCGGTATCCGACGTTTGGCGGTTCGCGGAGACTCAATGCTCGTGATCAACCAAGTGCAAAAAGAATGGTCCCGCATTGAAGACAACATGGCGACCTATTGCGGAGGTACGCAAGCTAGAAGGTAACTTTGACGGCACGAACTTATTCATATGCTCCGTCGTGACAACGAAGCGGCCGACGAGCTAGCAAAAATGGGATCCTGCCGATCTACAGTGCCCATGGGAGTATTCGTCGAGGAAATTCACAAGCCCGCGATTAGCACTCGGACGAAGACAAACGCCTCAGCCGAGAAGAGCGTAGAAGCAGAAGTCCTAGTCATTACCCCCGATTGGACAGCCCTGTATCTGGACTATTTGACGAAGGACGTGTTACCCGAAGATCGCGTGCAAGCCGAACAAATAATGTGCCGAAGCAAGAGCTATGTGGTGATCAGGGCAGAACTCTATCGCAAGAGCTCCTCAGGTGTACTGCGACGGTGCATATCAGAACAAGAAGGAAGAGATCTTCTCAAGGAAATCCACTCGGGAGTTTGTGGGAACCATGCGGCGTCATCAACACTAGTCGGCAAAACCTATCGTCAAGGATTTTTACGCCGATCGCGGTCATCGACGCAGGACATCGTCCGGACATGTAAGGATGTCGATTCTTTGCGCGTCGGATGAACAAATCGCACGAGGCGTAGACCATCCCCATAACCTGGCCGTTTGCGGTCTGGGGGCTCGATATGGTGGGACCTTTAAAAAAAGGCTCAAGGTGGTCACACCCATCTTTTCGTGGCCATTGATAAATTCACCAAATGGGTGGAGGCCAAACCAGTCGCGATAATAATAGCAGCAAAAGCCAAAGAGTTCTTTAACGAAATCGTGGTTAAATTTGGAGTTACAAACCGAATCATCACGGACAATGGCACCCAATTCAGAAGCGGCGTATTTCAAGACTGGTGTGACGAACTCGGAATAAAAATATGCTTTGCTTCAGTAGCGCACCCCCGGAGCAACGGGCAGGTCGAGCGAGCCAACGGCATGGTATTACAAGGCCTAAAAAGCAAGAATTTTCGATCGGCTAAAGCCATACGCCACTCGGTGGGTGAAAGAATTGCCTTCGGTACTCTGGGGGCTGCAAATCACCCCCAGTAGAGCAACCGGGTAGTCACCTTTCTTCCTTGTGTATGGCACGGAGGCAGTCCTCCCCACCGAGCTAGAATTCGGATCCCCATGGGTCTGGAGCTATGAAGAAGTCGTCTCGGAAGAAAGCCGGCTAGAAGACCTCAATCGACTGGAAGAAGCCAGAGATGTCGCAACGATTCAATCAGCAAAATATCTTCAAGGCCTACGTCGCTATCACGGTCGCAATGTGAGGAGCCGCGCATTCTCCAAGGGAGATCTGGTCCTTAGAAAGAATCAGAAATGCGAGCATAAGCTCTCCTCAAGCTGGGAAGGCCCTTACGTCGTCGATGAAGTGGTGCGCCCGGGACTTACAAGCTCAGCGAGAAGACGACGCAATCAAGAACACTTGGAACATAGAACAGCTACGTCGTTTTTTCACTTGAACTTCGTAATTCAAATTGTTCCTTTACGAATGAAAAGATCGATATTAAAGTTATTTTTTACATAATCTTCTCGAGATTTATGCATCCGAGTGCTTCGCTCCTACGATTTTAAGACTCTCACACATGCGTCACGAACCATGCCTCAGAGCACGGGGGCTGGACTAGTCGGACACGATATGTCGAAACCACTCGGAAAAATATGCATATTTAAAGAGAAAAATGCAATAGCAAGGAAACGCCTTTATATACTTTCAATTTACAGATCCAAAGTTTCTACAACAGACAAAGAGGTGTCTTGGACTTCCTCCCAGGGCTCGGTGGCCCGATCCTCATCTACGTTGCAGGCGTAGCCCTCCTTGATAGCTTCAAGATCCACTCGAGGGTAAAGCGATTTTGTAACCGCCAGAGCCTGGCTAGCACTATTGGTCGTCGCTTCCTTCAGAAGTCTCTTGGGCTCCTTGTGGGCCTCCTCCAACTGATTGATAACTTGGGCCCTGCTGAGCGGCCTCTCGCCTTCGGGATGAAGCGAGCTTAGCAAGGGCCCCGAGGCTTCGCAGAGCTTTGAGCAAGACGTCTCAAGGGTGTCAACCTTGTCATTGAAAACAGCGTATTGCGCCCGCGTCTTGATCTTATAATCTGCAAGCAGAGCAGGATTCCAAGGACCTTGAAGAGGACGACGAAGATGAGATGCCTAGACACTCAATGCACCAAGCGGGTGTGAATATCCTCCAATATGGATTAAAAATATCTTCTTGTGATATGCCCCACGCTGGGTCTCTGTTGGTTACCGCATGACGGATCATATATCACAAGTTGAGCCTGACAAGGCACAAATCCAATGGTATGCCCACGAGGGTCGAAAAGTCATGCGTCGTAATAAGCGAATACGGATACCATTCGGATAAACTTTGATATGTCCCAAGTCGGACGGCCGTATCCTACACGATCGGCACGGGTATCACTCGGCCAAGAGTCACGTAAATATGATATGTCCCAAGTCAGACTAGAGCCGTATCCTACACCAGTCGGGTACGGGTATCACTCGACCAAGAGCCACGTAAATATGATATGTCCCAAGTCGGACCAGAGACGTATCCTACACCGATCGGCACGGGTATCACTCGGCCAAGAGCCACATAAATATGATATGTCCCAAGTCTGACGGAGTATCCTACACCGATCGGATACGGGTATCACTCGACCAAGAGCCACGTATGTATGGTACGCTCAAAGTTGAGCCCAAGCCGTATCCTACATCGATCGGATATGGGTATCATTCAAAGATGAGCCAAAGAAATCCGACACGCTCCAAGTCGAGCCTAAGTCGTGTCCCACCGATATAGGTATCATTCGGCCACGAGCCGTGCAAATCTAACGTGTCCCAAGTCGGACCTAAGGAGTATCTTACGACGGTTGGAGTGCGAATACCGCTCGACCAAGGAACCATGCAAGCTTGACGTACCCAGTAGGGTTCAAGCTACGTCAAAATGGTGATCATAGAAAAATCTTTGAAAAGGTACATCTTTATTTATATATAAAGTTCACGGGCATTATGCCCGGAAAGTATTACATTTATAGGAACCTACACCGCCCCGACGCACGCGACCCAATGCCTCCACGAGGGCCTCCCCGGCCCTAAAGAGGTCGTGAAGATCTCGAGGAGGCGTCGGCGACAACATGGCGGTCAAGGCGGCGGTTTCCTCCTCTACCAATTCAGCCACGGCGGCCTCAAAAAGCGCCCATTCTTCGGCGAGCCTGGGGTCCCGGACGTTCCTGACGTTCCTCCTCCTCCCCCTCCTCATGAAGAAGAAAGAAGTGTGGAACAAAGATATGAAGAACTAGGCGCGAAGGAATGCATTCTACGAGCGCTGGTTCGCCTTTTATAGCCAACACGGTAAAAATGAAGTAAATACATTAGGAGTCGAAGAGATTCGGAGTTAATGTAGTTTCAGAAGCCAAGGAGTTTTTCAGCAAGAGATTTGACACAGAAAATTAAGACGACCTCGAAGACCGTCCGGTGGTTATCCATGAAGAGAAAATAGGGGACAGGTCCGGTGGTTAAAGCTTCGACTCGGGCAAGAAGAAGAATTCAATCCACATCCGAAATAGGGGACAGGTCCGCGAGGCCGCTCACAGCAAACTCGTATGACAGAAGATTATATTCAGTTGAAGCAAAAATCGAAGGTTATATTCGAGTCATCCATAATTCGCTCACTGTAAGAAGAAGCCTCCCAACCTAATGAAAGAACCTGTCGGAAGCTCAAAAAAGAAGTCAGGGATAGCAACTCAAGCAGAAATTTAATTGGAAACATAGCGATCGGATCATGAAGCACTCGGGGGCTACTGTGGAATATATATAACCAGGTATCTCCATGATTGACCCAGAGACGTCTGGGGGGATAAGCCCAAGATGATATCCCCTGCACCAGGCCTTGTTGCCATGCGCTAGGGGGTACATCCCATAGATAGTTGAACATATATTTGGATGTAAAAGATATTGTTGCAATCCGAGTCGTTTATAAGGAAGGTAAAGATGTAAGCTCTATCCTGTAACCGACTAGAATCTATTAACCGATCGGGATCTCCTAACCGATCAGAACTCTGTAAGCCGCACCACCCCCAGTATATAAGGGAGAGGGCGGGCATCAACATAGGATCAAGCCATAGAGCATAGCACCCCTCATATGGCCCAGAGCACATTGCGCTTTGAGCAATCTTAGATCCATGAGATCCGTATAATCCCAGCACACAGGATTAGGGTATTATCTCCACCGTTGAGGGCCTGAACCTGTCTAAAATCTCTGTCTTGTGTGACCTTCGAGTTTGAGATCTGGCGCCTGCCCCATAAATTTATTGCCGACTACAAAAGTCGACACCTTCCTTCCTTTGGCGGGCGCCGTCCTAAGGCATATCTTTCTTGGATGTCCACCCCCAACTCTGCCGACATGGATCAGGTGCATGACCTTCTGGCACTGATTGAAAAGCTGAAGGAAGGTGGTCTCACGGGGGTAGGTCTGACTCTGCACTTTGTTGCTCGCCGGATACAACCCCTGAAAGAGCGAGTTCATCTGGGATTCGTGTATGAGGGGAAAGATGACCCGACCCAGGAATGGCCTGATGAGCTGTCTAGGGAACAAATATTTGCTCGGGTCGGAGAATTCTTCATCCCGAGCGTCGACGTATCCTCCGTAAGATGCTCAAAGTCTTTCACCGCTTCACACCCCCCTCCTGAGGTGAGCTAATTTGAGAGATTTTTGTCTGTCTCTGAGCGTCTTTTAACCTTTGGTCTTCCTTCACAGGATCGCGTTGCCTTCTTTAGTGATGCTCCTCTTCCGGAGATGCCCATTCACGTGGGTGGTCTCTGGCGGCGAGCGAGCTCTCTGCGGAGATCCTGCGCCAAAAAGGGAAAAAGGCGAACGAAGACCCCGTGAAGCCTCGCGCACCGGTGGCGGTCCCAAGATCCGGACCCTTGGTGCGAGCCTCAGCTCTTCGGTTCCCCGCAAAGCTCGCGGCCACCGAGTCCATCGCCAAAGGACTCAGCGTTCGAGAGAGCCCCGGTGCCAAGTGATCCTCTGGGAGCGACACTTTGCCGCGAAAGAAGCCTCCATGAAGATGAGAAGTCCGACAAAGTTGGTTACCCCGACAACTTTTATTCGACTCGTTCCGATAGCTCGCTGATAGTTCTTCTCGTAGGGATCCTTCGCTTGATATTCCTGTCGGGTCGCCGTCTGGGGCCCCTGTGGAGGTCGAACCTCCAGGGGTTTGCGCCTCGGGTGTGGAGGCCGCGTCCGGGGACGCCGAAGTGCCGCCCACATCCGGGGACACCGAAGTGCCCTCTGGGCCCCTGGCGCCATCTCCGACTCCTCCGGCCTCGGACCGAGCCTCGCTTGCTCGAGCCGATTTCCGACCGCCCCGAGATCGAGGAGATTCTCAGAGTTCCGCTGACTTCGCTTCGCCTCGGCTCATAACGCAAGCTGCGTGGGTTGATGAGGAGGAAGGCGTGAAGCTCTTGGATGATCCGGAGGAGGAGGAGATGAATAGCTTTTATGATCACGCTGCGGCTTGCGCGAGCGCGGCCCGGGTAAGCACTCCTCTGCATTTGCTGTCTTCCTGCTTCCGCCATTCACCATGTAGTTACTTTTTCCTGTGATGATTACAGAAAATGGGGGAGCGCTTTGAAAAGAAAGCTGAATACTTCCGGAATATGCTCCCTGAAATCCGGACGCGTCAGGAATATCTGGCCGAATTGGAACGTATCAAGGCTGGGCATGCGACCGAGCTGCGATCTCTTCGGTCCGAGGTCCATGCGTCGCGAGAGGAGCAGAAGGCTTTGCGCCAGGAGAAGCTGGACGTCGTTGGCTCCCTTCGAGGTAGCTATTCCCTGGACCACCCTGCGCTTCTATCTAATCATTCGGTTTCTTGATCCTCTTTTATTCATATCAGCTCGGGATTCCGCCGTCGCGAAGCTCCAAGGGCAGCTCAATACCGCGGAGGACTCCAGAATGAGATCGGAGAAGGAGCTTGAAGGTAACTCCAGCGGCTTGGCCTTACCCAGTCTTCATTACCTTTTCTAATGTTTTGGTTCCACAGACTACAAGATCAAGACGCGGGCGCAGTACGCCGTCTTCAATGAGAGGATCGAAGCCCTCGAGGCGTCTTGCGCTGAGCTTCAAGAGTCCTCCGAGTCGCTGCTGAGTTCGCTTCATCCCGGGGGCGAGAGGCCACTAAGCAGGGACCAGGTCATCTCTCGGCTGAAGGAAGCCCCCGAGACGCTCAAGAATCTCTTGAAGGAAACGGCGTCCAATGGTGCTAGCCAGGCTTTGGCGATCACCAAGTCGCTTTATCCCCAAGTGGATCTTGATGCCATTAAGGAAGGCTTCGCCCGCAACGTAGATGAGGACCGGGCCGCCAAGCTCTGGGAGGAGGTCAAGGATACTTCTTTGTCCATTGTCGAAACTTTAGACCTGTGAATTGAATGTATATAAAAGCATTTTCCTGTTCTTGTGCAATTATTTTGGATGTGCATCTTTGTTTGGGTGATTTCGATATATCGCGCCCGAGTAGTCCAGCCCCCAGGCTCTGAGGCATGGTTTGTGACGCATGTCTCAAAGTCTTAAAATCGTAGGAGTGAAGCATTCGGACGCATAGATATCAAACAGATTATGTAAAGAATAACTTTGAATATCGATTCTTTCATTCATAATGGAACAATTTGATTTACAAAGCTTAGGCGAAGAAACGACGTAGCTGTTCTATGTTCCAAGTGTTCTTGATCGCCGTGTGCCTTCTCGCTTGAGCTTGTAAGCCCGAGGCGTCTTGCCTCGTCGACGATATAAGGGACTTCCGACTTGGGAGAGCTTATGCTCGCATTTCGATTCATTCGAGGACCGGATCTCCTTTGAGAATGCGCGGCTCCTCGCATTGCGGCCGTGATAAGCGCGTAGGGCCTGGAGATACTTTTTGCGATTGAATTGTTGCGACGTCCACGGCTTCTTCCGGTCGGTCAAGGTCTTCTAGGCGGTTTTCCTCGGCGACTTCTTCATAGCTCCGGACCGTGGGGATCCGAATTCTAACTTCGGTGAGGAGGGCGCCTCGAGCCATATACGAGAAGAAAGGTGATCGCCGGTTGCTCTGCTGGGTGGTTCGCGGCCCCAGAGTACCAAGGTAGTTCTTTCACCCCACCGGCGTGACGGCTTTAGCCGATCAAAAATCCTAGCCTTCAGCCCTGTAATACCATGTCGTTGGCACGCTCGACTGGCCCATTACTCGAAGTGCGCTTGCGATGCAAAATGATCTTTATTAGAGTTCGCGCACTGGTCTTGAAATACGCCGCCCCTGAATTGGGTGCCGTTGTCCGTGATGATTCAGTTTGGGACACCGAATCTAACCACGATTTCATTGAAGAATTCTTTGGCTTTTGTCGATGTTATTGTTGCGACCGGCTTGGCCCCCACCAATTTGGTGAACTTGTCAACAGCCACGAAGAGATGGGTGTAACCGCCTTGAACCTTCTTTAAAGGTCCTACCATGTCAAGCCCCCAGACCGCAAAAGGCCAGGTGATTGGGATGGTTTGTAGTTCCTGTGCCGGTTTGTTCATCTGCCGCGCAAAGAACTGACATCCTTCACATGTCCGGACGATGTCCTCTGCGTCGGTAACGGCAGTTGGCCAGAAAAATCCTTGGCGATAAGCCTTGCCGACTAGGGTTGATGACGCCGCATGATTCCCACACACTCCCAAGTGGATTTCCTTGAGAAGTTTTTTCCCTTCTTGTTCCGATATGCACCGTCGTAGTACTCCCGAGGAACTCTTGCGATAGAGTTCTTCCTTGATCACCACATAGCTCTTGTTTCGGCGCATTACTCGTTCGGCTTTGTACTCGGTCTTGGGTAACTCATCCTTCACAAATAGTTCGAGATCACGGGGTACATCGATCGGGAGTAATGACTAGGACTTACGCCGCGCTCTTCTCGGTAAGTGTCGCCGATCGAGTGCTAATCGTGGGCTTGCGAATTTCTTGACGAATACTCCCGTGGGCCTTTGTAGACCGGTAGGATCCCATCTTCGCTAGCTCGTCGGCCGCTTCATTATCTAGGCGGAGCACGTGAATAAGTTTCAGGCCGTCGAAGTTACCTTCCAGCTTGCGTACTTCTTGGCAATAGGCTACCGTGTTGTCTTCAATACAGGATCACTCTTTTTGCACTTGATTGACCACAAGCATTGAGTCCCCGTGATCCGCCAGTCGTCGGATTCCAAGTGATATGGTGATACGGAGCCCATGGATGAGTGCCTCGTACTCGGCGGCGTTGTTTGATGCAGGGAAAAGAATTTGGAGAACGTATCTTAACCGTTCTCCGCTCGGTGATATGAGCACTATAACAGCCCCCGCGCCGCTGAGCATGAGGGACCCATCGAAGTACATGGTCCAATATTCGAGTTCCTTGTCGACCGTCGGGCTTTGAAGTTCATCGCTCGGCGGTGAAGTCGTGGCGCTTGAGACTTGATGGTGTGCGAGGCTGAACAAGATATCAAAGGCTCCAAGCTCATTGCCAGCTTTGCAATTCTCCGGTGGCTTCTCGATTATGAAGTATATCTCTATTGGGAAGGAGGTGATCACCAAACGGTATGCTCTTGGAAGTAGTGCTTGAGCTTGCGAGATGTTAGAGTCGGCATATAATAATTTACGTACTTGTGGATACTGCGCCTTAAACTTCGCTCGAACCTCGTTGCCGAAGTAGGCCGGGTGTTGGATCTTACGCGACATGGCTTTGCTCCTTCTTGTTCGACGATGATTGCGGCGGCGACTACATGAGTTGTTGCCGCGATGTAAAGTAACAAAGGTTCTTCTGGCATCGGTGAAACCAAAACCGGGGCGTCGTCAAGAAGGTCTTCAAATCTTCGAATGCCTGTTGTGCCTCTGGAGTCCATTGGAACTTGTCTTGCTTCTTAAGGAGTTTAAAGAATGGCATACCTCGCATACCCAGCCGAGAAATAAACCTGCTGAGTGTAGCCATACATCCTGTGAGCTTCTGAACGTCCTTTTGGCAAGTTGGCGGTTCCATATTCGATATGGCCCTGATCTTCTCTGGGTTGGCCTCAATGCCTCGATGTGATATGATAAACCCGAACAGTTTTCCCGAAGAAACTCCGAAAACACACTTCTCGGGATTAAGCTTCATGCTGAAGGCCCTTAGACTCTCGAATGTCTCGGTTAGGTCGGTGATGAGGTCCTTCCTTTCCCAAGTCTTCACCACGACGTTGTCCACATACGCCTCCACATTTCGTCCGAGTTGGGCGTGAAAGCACCGTTGTATCGCGCGTTGATACGTCGCTCCAGCGTTTTTGAACCCGAACGCCATTGTGGTATAGCAAAAGGCCCCGAATGGCGTGATGAACGAAATCTTGATATGATCTTCCGCCTTTAGGCGAATCTGGTGGTACCCTGAGTAGGCATCGAGGAAACTCAGGATCTCTCACCCGGCGGTTGAATCAACTACTTGATCAATCCGAGGTAACCCGAAAGGATCCTTCGGACAAGCTTTGTTGAGATCAGTGTAGTCAGCGCACACGCGCCAAGTTTTATTCTTTTTGAACTAGTCAAATGCAGGTTTGCCACCAATCTGGATGATACACTTCTTTTATAAAGCTGCGGCTAAAAGCTTGGTGATTTCTGTTTGATGGCGTTAGACGATCTGAGCAAACCGCGAAGCCTTTGCTTGATTGGCTTCGCACTTTGTTGGCGTCACGAGAGAATGCTCGATCACCTCCCAGGGACACCCATGCATGTCGGATGGTTCACGCGAAGATGTCCTTGTTAGCTTGGAGGAAGGTGGCGAGCTCGTTTTCCTATTTGTCCTCGAGCCTGTCCGATCGTCGTCTTAGTTGAATCGGACGGGTCAAGAATGATTCTCTTGGTTCCTTCGCGAGTTTCATCCACAGCGTGGCCCGCTTTTGACGGATATCTCCTCTTCCCGCATCGTGTCAAACACGCTTGGATCTCCTTCTCATCGGCTCCTTCCTCATTTCGGCGAGTTCATGGTTCTCCGTTCGCCTCCAGGGGACCTCTTGGCGTCGCTGCGAACCGTGATGGCGCTTCTTGGTCTGGCATTTTCATCACCAAGTAGGCGTAGTCGGGATAGCCATGAATCGAGCTAGTCCGGTCTTCCCAAGATAGCGTGATCTGGCCGTCTCGAAATCCGCCACCTCAAAATTTATGTACTCGGTCCGATAGTTGTCCTTGGTGCCAAGGTGACGGCAAGGAAATCTGTCAGAGTGAGAGCGAGGATGCTCCAGAATCACACCATGGAGCTAGTGAGTGCTCGGTCTAAGCTCGGAGAGGGGAATGTTCATGTCGTTGAAAGTTTTGGAGAACAAGACATTGGGTCCACTTCCATCGATCGGGACCTTCTTGAGCTTTACGCTTGGGATAACAGGGTCGAGCACTGAGGAACTTACCCTGATGTAGAACCCATTGGGGTGATCCATTCTACGAAGGTGATTGGTACCTCGGACCACTTCGGATATTGGGGTTCTTTGGTTCCACTGCGTTGATCTCCGGCGATAAGCTTTTGCTTCCGCTTGGACTCGTATCCGGTGGAGCCCCCGTATATATAGTTCAACTCGTGCTCGGGCTCTTGAAAATCGTCTTCATCTGGAAGGACTTTCTTCTTTGCCTCCTCGTCCTTCGCTGGAGCCGTCTGCTTGTTGATGTCCCGCGCAAAATACTTCAAGGTGAAGCAGTCCTTGGCGGCGTGCTTTCCTTTAGGATGGAAATGATAGATTGCTTCCATGATTGGCCAGTCAGTCCTTCCTCCGCATGGCTCGGCGCGGGCCGCTCGGCCACCGCGACTAATTCTTCGCCCTTTCGCTTCTTGTCTTTGTGCTTGGAGGACTCGGGCTTGTCACCCTTGTTCTTCTGATGTGGGCGATCTTCCTGGCGCTCGGCCAGGGCGTCCGGCCGTGGCGTGGCGGTCGGCCATCACGAACATCTCGCCGCGAGATCGGGGTTTCTTGGACATTTTCTTAATTAGATCGGGATCACTTACCCCTTCGGAAGGCTGCCACCACCACGGCGGATCGTCCCCGATGGTGTTCTTCTCGCATGAAACGCCGGATGAAATCCTCGGCGTCGTCCTTCTGCGGTGCAAGCGTACGAGTCCGCAGTGCAGGGCTCTCGTGAGGTTCCACGGAAGTTAGCAATGAATTGATCGCAGATCGCTCAGAGTCCACCGAGTTTGCGGGAGGCCCGTGAGCCATGCTTGAGTCGAGGGTAAGGTTGGTGGCGGGTAATTTGCCATCACATTCGTTACCTCGGCCGCTTTGACCGCTAGGGCGTATCTGCGACCAAGCTTCCGGATCTCGCTCGCGTCAAACTTGACAATGCCTTTAGGGTTGAAACCTTCAGCCATACCACTCGCGCGCACCAAGGAGTGAATGCTCGAATCCGTCGATGGATCTTTCTTCATGATGAGGAGGAGAGCGGTAGCGAGACTCGGCGCGGCGATTGTAAATCAACTGCGTCGGGGTGGAGTTCGGCGCGGCGAGTCCATGACTCGGCGCTCGTCGTCGTTCCGGCCCCGGCGATGACGGTCTCTATGGTCGTCCCTGTCGTCGCATCTTCGATCGCTTCGCCAATCATAGCCGGTGCCAAAACGCTCGAAGTCGTCGCAGCGCCCGCGTCATTCTTCCTCGTCCCGCTCTTGTCGCCTGGCGGTGATATCTTGGCGAAGGTCGCGGTTGAGAATGCGACGTGCGTCTCCGACTAGTGGTGTGAGGCGCCTACTGCCGGTACTTCGATTGGTTGCCGTCCGACTGCTAGCGACACGCGTGGCCGCATGGGAGCGGGAACGCGCTTCCCCATCCGGCCCTTCTTGATTCTGTTGAATTGCCGCCGCCGTCACCATGGCCTTGATTTGAGCCACGATCGGGGCTGCCGGGCTGTCAGCCGCAATCATTGGATCCAGCGTATCGAGTAGCGTCTTGGAGGCGACGACGTTCTGCTGAGGCGTATGGAAGACAACTTTGTCTCCCAACCTGGATTGCAGGATGTCCTCTCGGACATGGCGGCCGCGAGACCGAAGCGACTGTGCCTCCTTCCCTCTACGGGGCGGTCGATCTTCCTCCGTAGCTTCCTGATCCTCTTGCTGGCGTTGGAGGTCGGTCTTCTGTTCTTCTATGGCAAAGATGCCACGAAGATCATAGTAACTCCCTGCAAAGCCGATTGGTTTGCCGGCTGAGGCAATGTGACATACCTGAGATAGATCGGCCTGATTTTTACCAGATTGGATCTGGTTCAAGTTTAGGCAGACCAGTTCTCTGTTCTTATCCGCGACGAAGTCCATGCTCCCGAAGCGAAAAGCTTGGCCGGAGACGAAAGTGACGGTGATCCCGCCGATTGTTGCCATCGAGTCTGTTGGAAAAGATGTTAGCGCTTCCCCTACCTGGCGCGCCAATTGTCGACTTTTGTAGTCGGCGATGAAATTATGGGGCAGGCGCTAGATCTCAAACTCGATGGTCACACAAGACAAGGGATTATATGTGTTCGAGCTCTCGAGGAGATAATACCCTAGTCCCGTGCGGCTGGGATTATATTGTTGTATATGGATCTAAGATTGCTCAAAGCGTGATGTGCTCAGGCGATATGAGGAGTGCTATGCTCTATGGCTTGATGCCTTGTTGTTGCCCGCCTCACCCTTATATACCGGGGTGGTGCGGCTTACAGAGTCCCGACCATTAGGAGATTCCGATCGGTTACTAGATTCTAGTCGATTCTGAGATAGGGTTTACATCTTTATCTATCCTAATAATGACTCAGACATTACAACTGTATCTTTTATATCTAAATATATGCTCAACTATCTATGAGATGTACCCCCTGGCGCACGGCAATGTGGTGCAGTGCGGGGATATCATCCCGGCCTTCCTCTTGGCTTATCCTGACGCCTCCGGCCGATCGTGAGGGTATCTGGATCCTTATATTCCACATTGCTCATGTGCTACGGCAGCCATGTCAAGTTGTAAAGAATCTTGTGTTAATTGGGAAGTATGTAAATTCGGAGATACTATATGCGATGTAAGAATGAAGTATATGACTATGATAAGTGATGGAGCAAAGATACAGGGATTTTACCTTCTGAATTACCTACCTTCAGATGAGCACACTCCATGCAAACTTGCAAAGTGTTGAGCATGCTGTTGTATGATTGTGGTGAACCTGTTCTTAAATCTATGGTGTTGAAAATGCATGCGAAAGGGATGGCATTCCAACGCTTGCCTTTTCATTTTGGTTGTTAATGTAACACCAAAGCCCAAAATCCGCTCAAAGCCTAGCTCACTGTCGACTTTTGTAGTCGGCAATAAATTTATGGGGTAGGCGCTAGATCTCAAACTCGAAGGTCACACAAGACAAGGGGTTTAGACAGGTTCAGGCCCTCAGCGATGGAGGTAATACCCTAATCCTGTGTGCTGAGATTATGCAGATCTCTTGGATCTAAGATTGCTCAAAGCGCAATATGCTCTGAGCGATATGAGGTGTGCTATGCTCTATGGCTTGATAGCTCTATGCTTGGATGATTGGATCCCTATGTTGTTGCCCGCCCTCTCCCTTATATAGCGGGGGTGGGGCGGCTTACAGAGTCCTGATCGGTTAAGAGATTCCGATCGGTTACAAGATTCTAGTCGATTCTGAGGATAGAGTTTACATCTTTATCTACCCTATTAACGACTCGGATTACAACCGTATCTATCATATCTAAATATAAGTTCAACTTCCTTAGGATATGTCCTCACATGCGCGCAATGGGCCTGACGCGGGGAGTATCTTACGGCCTCCTCTTGGGCCTATCATGAGGGTACCCGGGTTCTTATATTCCACAAGAGCCCCCGAGTCCTTTGCGATCGAGTTGCCGCTTTCCGGTTGCGGCCAACCGAAGTCATGCTTCACGCCAGTGCTTGCGCTTCTTAATGCGGCTTCGACTAGTTTTCCTTCTGGAAAGTGCCCTATTGTAGGCAAAGAGATCGTGAAGGACTCAATAGACTCCACGCGCTAAACTTTCCGAGTGGTTCCTAGCCCCATTATTGGAATTCCGCAATGGCTCATCTTGGGACATCTTGTATCCCAAACGATATGCGAAGTCAAACGCTTTTCCCGCCAAGGCAAAATTCGCCACTCCTTTAAATTCATTCGTCGCCGGTTGCCGATGTCGTCGTTGAGCGTTGGCTCACACGTCGCATCCAAATTTAGTAGCCCTAAAATCATGTATATGCGTAACTTAGGCAATGTAAAAACAATTCACTCGGATGTGATGTCCGATCGTGTATATATAATTTTAGAGTTTTTACTCTTTTTCCTTATTGATTTTGAATTCATCCGAGTGGTTTGACTCTTTTGTTTAAGCACTCGCCCGACTAGTCTAGCCCCGAGCGTTGGAGTCGGCTCATGACTCTTTCCTGTGCACGTGTCTTGGGTGACTAAAGTTCGCCGTTCATGGGGTCGAGCTTCACAACTCGGAGTTATCGCACTCGATTCACTTGCAATCGTTAAGCAAAAGAAGAAAAATACAACTCAAAAGATGTCGCGTCGCGCACACTATTAGGTAGCCCCGACTTATCGCTTAGTTGTGGGTCAACTAAGTAGCAAGTCGAGAAAATCAACAATTTTATTTATAATGACATAATTGAGTAAAGCGACTTAGCCGCTTTATGCTCCATATGTTGCCGACGATCATGCCATCTTTGCTCGTGGCGCAGCGTAGGCTTGTAGATGGTAGCCATGGCGGCGCTCGGCGCGGCGTGGCTCGTGGCCGTCTGCGCGGGCGGGCGCCGGGCGCAGCGTAGGCTCGTGGCCATGCCGAAAGGTGGCGCCGGGGCGGGTGTGGCTCGTGGTCGTGCCAAAGGTGGCGCTTCGGCGCAGCGTGGCTCGTGGCCGTCTTGCGGTGGCGCCGGCGCGGCGTAGGCTCGTGGCCTTGCCGGCGTGGCGCTTCGGCGTGGCTCGTGGCCGTCCGAGTTGGCGCTCGGGCGCGGGAGTGGCTCGTGGCCGTCGGCGAAGGTGGCGCTCGGCACCTGTGCGTGGCTCGTGGCCGTCGCCGGTGGCGCTCGGCGCGGCGCGGCTCGTGGTCGTCTGCCGAAAGGTGGCGCTGAAGCGCAGGCGTAGGCTCGTGGCCGTCCGAAGCCGCGTGGGGCGCGAGTGTGCTTCACCTACCGGCTTTTCACGATTTTCTTTGAATTGCGGCCGCCGTCACCATGGCCTTGATCCGGCCACGATCGGGCCGCTGCCATCCGATGCAATCATCGGGTCCATTTGTCGAGAAGCGTCTTGGAGGCGACGACGCTCGCGATGGCGCGTGGAAGATCGCTTGATTTCAACCGGATTGCAGGATGTCCTCGCGGACATTGCGACCGCGAGATCGGGCGATCGCGCTGCACTCCTTACCCTTACGAAGACGATCTTCCTCGCAGCTTCTTGTTCTTCTTGTTGGCGTTGGAGATCGGTCTTCGCTCTTCTATCGCGAAGACGCCACGAAGATCGCAGCAATTCCTCGCGACGCCGATCGGTTTGCTTACCAAGTCAAAGTGACATACCCAAATGAGTCGGCTGATCTTTACCGATTGGATCCGGTTCAAGTCTAGGCGACAAGTTCTCCGCGCATCTGCGCGATGAAGTCCGTGCTCCGGCGAAAGCTTTGGCCGAGATGAAGGTGGTGGTGATTCCGCCGATCGCCATCCATCAGTCAGAGGAAAAGATTATAGCGCTTCCCTACTGGCGCGCCAACCGCCGACTTTTGTAGTCGGCAATAAATTTATGGGTAGGCGCTACATCTCAAACTCGAAGGTCACACAAGACAAGGGGTTTAGGCAGTTCAGTCCTCGGCCGATGGAGGTAATACCTAATCCTGTGTTTGAGATTATGCGATCTCTTGGATCTAAGATTGCTCAAAGCGCAATATGCTCAGGCGATATGAGGTGTGCTATGCTCTATGGCTTGATAGCTCTATGCTTGGATGATTGGATCCCTATGTTGTTGCCCGCCCTCTCCCTTATATAGCGGGGGTGGGGCGGCTTACAGAGTCTTGATCGGTTAAGAGATTCCGATCGGTTACAAGATTCTAGTCGATTCTGAGGATAGAGTTTACATCTTTATCTACCCTATTAACGACTTTGGATTACAACCGTATCTATCATATCTAAATATAAGTTCAACTTCCTTTAGGATATGTCCCCTTGCGCACGGCAGCGGGGCCTGACGCGGGAAGTATCTTCTGGGCCTCCCTCTTGGGCCTGTCATGAGGGTACCCGGGTTCTTATATTCCACACCCACCGTGGGATGGGGCGCGTGCATAGCAACCCGCTTACACTTTCGTCCTTGCTTCATGTAAAGGGTTGACCTGTAGGTGTTATGTTTGAACCAAGCAGACATTATGTACTACTATAACTCACTTTAAACAAACAATATGGGACTAATCCCACCGCCGCTCCACATGGGCTACATGGGCCTTCACCATAACTGTTCTGGGGTATTACTTTCACCCCCTTAAGGGTTGATGCCCTCGGTAGCACACCGTAAACATGACAAATGCCTAGAATCACTCCTCAGTACATGTCCATGCGTTCAGTGCTAGTGCATATGTCATGTCGTGTGTTCACTCTGGGCCTACACGTGCCATGCGCCATATACCCGCGTCCCTGTCCCACACACGCCCATGCAATGAAGGTTGATGCTCTAATACCATCTGTAACACCCTGGTTTAAAATTCGCTCAATACTCAATCCATCCATGAGGCAAGACCTACACAAACATAGCATCTCCGAGTTAACTCTTTTACACGAAGCGAGGACGAAAGTGTAAGCGGGGTGCTAAGTGTGAGTGGGTCCGCCCTATGGGTGGACTGGGCATTAAACGAATTTTGGACCAGGGTGTTATAGTTGAGCATTAGTACTTAGGAGCAAAAGGACATGCATGCTGATTTAAGACAGTTACAACCCCATGCATGTTCCGACATTGAAATTCCCAGGGCAGTAGATTCTATCTTTGTTTAGTCCCAGAACAGTGGTCTTCAACTGCATACTACAAACTGTGTGAAATATGACAGTTGATGCACTATTTCTCTTTTCTTTTAGAACACCATCTTATAATCATTTAAATACCACTTTCCAATGCAACATGTGTTAATTTAACTGCTTTTACAGGTGAAACTTACTCAGATGTTGTTGGAAGTCCTTACTATGTTGCACCTGAGGTTCTCATGAAACACTATGGCCGCGAAGCGGATGTTTGGAGTGCCGGTGTGATAATTTATATCCTGTTGAGTGGGGTTCCTCCATTTTGGGATGGTGAGGGTACATCTGTCCTTCTTGCTTCATATTTAAACCTCATCTTTTTGCAAAATGTTGACAGTTACCCATTCCTTTTATTTTCTTTTGGATGCTGGTCTGCTTTCACAGAATCTGAACAAGGGATATTTGAACAAGTTTTGAAAGGTGATCTTGATTTTTCATCCGATCCCTGGCCCAGTATCTCAGAGAGTGCAAAGGGTTTGGTCCGGAAAATGCTAATCTGTGATCCCAGAAAGAGATTGACTGCACATGAAGCTCTATGTGAGTACATAGAAGCTTAAATGCCATTTTATTTTAAAACATTCTATCAGCCATCTAGCTTGATTTTCACACAAGTCTTATCTAGTGACTCATCTTTCTTTTGGCAGGTCATCCTTGGATTTGTGTTGATGGAGTTGCTCCTGACAAGCCTCTTGATTCTGCTGTCTTAACTAGACTAAAACAATTTTCAGCAATGAACAAACTAAAGAAGATGGCTCTGAGGGTGGGTATTGCTGTAAATTTTCTCTTGTTTTACTACCAAGGATATCGAGTAAGTTTCGACATTGATGTTCTCTTTAAACTGGGTGATGTCTATAGGTTATTGCCGACAATTTGTCTGAAGATGAAATTGCAGGATTGAAAGAAATGTTCAAAATGCTGGACACTGACAACAGTGGTCAGATCACATTGGAGGAACTAAAAACTGGCTTGCAGAGAGTTGGTGCTAACTTAAAAGACTCGGAAATTACAACTCTAATGGAAGCGGTGACTATTCTAACTTATGAATGGCCCTTCTATATTCGATTGTTTGTATTCTAAGAAAATATTTGTTTGTTCTTGAGGCCCACAAGCTCAGGAAAAATCTCTGTTAGCTAGGGTTATCGAAATGTCAAACTTGATGAGTATATGTTTGAAGGTGTGTATTTGACACCCTTCTTTAGTCTGACTGCATGATTTCTTGAGATTGGTATTAGTTATTTGTAAAAGCTATTATATTTAATCTGAACTTATGTGGTTTTGAAATTTTAATTGGCATGTCTGCGTGTGAAATTGGCTCATTTGTATTCTGACAAAGGGCTGTGTTGTGAGGAGAATTATCTGCACAACTACATAAGTAATATGAGATATTTTTTGGGTCTTCCTTGAATAAAGATATATGTTGTGCATTGTTCAGGCGGATATTGATAACAGTGGTTCAATTGATTATGGGGAGTTCCTTGCTGCAACTTTGCATCTGAACAAAGTCGAGAGAGAAGATACTCTCTTTGCAGCATTTTCATACTTCGATAAGGACGGCAGCGGTTATATTACTCAAGATGAGCTTCAAAAAGCCTGCGAGGAGTTTGGTATTGGAGATGCGCATCTGGAAGATATCATCCGAGACATTGATCAGGACAATGTAAGTATATTTGCAGCTCATTCTGTGTTTAAAACTGAGAGCAAGGATTCCAAATATATATATATATATTTTTTGTTTCTTCAGGATGGCCGCATCGACTACAACGAATTTGTGACAATGATGCAGAAGGGAAATAATCCACTTGGGAAAAAGAGACAAGGTCAGATGAGCTTTGGTCTTAGGGAAGCGCTGAAGCTTGGCTAATGGTAACTGGTGTCCTTGTCTTTTTATGGTTATGTTAGTGGTCCACTTTAAGTTGACTTACTGCTCATCGGATTGATCTTTTCTTTTCTGTCCTCAATCCATCCTTTTGTTTTCTGTGATGCAGCCATTGGTGGGCTAATGGTAGCGTTCCTAGAGGGTCCCTCCCCCTACGCTCCTGGTTTTCGGCATTCCTAGTTCGAGCGAGCCAAGGCAGATTTGCTACACGATGAACAGAGAGAGATACTTTGATGGTTCGGTTTGAGTTGCTCAGAAGGGACTCGCCCTGCTTGTAAATTTGCCTGTATCTAGTTTTGGCATTTCGAGTGATAAGAGTGAGTAGCCTGAATTTTGGGGAACTGCATGTGAGCATGGATCAGAATGCCGAGATTGTCTTCAGTGACAATGTGACTGAAAAAATGGAGGAACGGTATTTAGTGAAGCACTTTGTATGTTCATCGATCACTAACATAACGGAAGCTAAAGTGTACTAACCGAATGAAATAGAAACTCCTGTGCTTGCTTGTCTCCAGTACCCTGGGGGTCCCTCATCTATTCTGACGACGTCAGCCACTGCGGCGTTTAGTCCTTGGCTGGGCTAGTGGGCTGGGCCGCCTCCCACGCTGGCACGGCAAGCGGTTCTCCTTCCCGTTATCTTTCGGGATTTACTAACCCCGATACATACCACGGGAAGGTAAGATGGCGTAACATCGTTAAATAATACATTTAAAAATTATAATATATATGTGTAACAAAATATGGGGGAAGAAATCAAATATTCTCAAAACAATTGGGAAATTATGAAAATTCTCACTAAAAATGGATAAAAACCACAAGTTCGTAATTGAGGTGCGCTTTAA
Organism: Otatea glauca; assembly: GCA_036346275.1. Taxonomy (NCBI): domain Eukaryota; kingdom Viridiplantae; phylum Streptophyta; class Magnoliopsida; order Poales; family Poaceae; genus Otatea; species Otatea glauca. Next base: position 50,533,508 of record CM070723.1, read on the forward strand.
AACTAGTTCAAGGTATTCGAATCAAATAAATCTGTGGTGTTACAATGTTGCAACATTTGAAAAAAATAGTGACAACATTTAAAAATGATTGTTGCGATATTTTGCAACAATTGGGGGGACAAAAGAATTCAATCCCCACAACAAATTCACAGCACAACATTTCAAAAGGAAAAATCACATCACAACGCAACGCAACAACAAGTTGATACGTGGGCAGCAAAATCTCAGCCTGGCTGCCACAAAACTCAATCGCAACAATTAAGGGTGCAACAAAATTGCAACAAATTGAGCGTACACCTGCAACAAATCCTACCCATAGGAGGCACAATGGACGACGGCGAGTAGCAGAGATCATCATCGGAGGAGGTTTGTCATGGAACTGGTGAGAAGTCTACAACGGTGAGTCGAGGGAGGAGTTCTTCGCACCAAGCTCCAACGACAAGTCCAATGAGCTCCAACCAACCTCGAAAAGGGAGACTTGCATGCAAGCTCCATCAACGACAGATGGCCTCCCTCAAGCACAATTGCATGATATGTGTGTATGGGAGAGAGACACACAGAGAGAAAGAGAGAGTAGGCCTACAGAAGGAGTAGGGAGGCATAGCGAGGTATAGCCAACCACAACCATGTGTACCAAGTGAGAGATGGAGGGAGAGTGAGAGGATGGAGGAGACAAGATAGAAGAGAAAGCTTCAGTTGCTTAGGTGAAGTAGATTACTAGGAGGAGGAGAAGTAAAAAGGCATCACGTGGGTGGGGAGGCCTCTAAAGCTTTTGTCGGTGGAAGGAGTTGTGTGCGTGAAACGTCCGGAGAACGATCTGTGTCGGACATCCGGAAAGAAGCATTACCGTAATCTTTATATCCTCCTCCCAATCATGTCTTGTCCACTCAGGCACCTAGCCATCCCTTACGCTGCCGATGTTAGTGGCAATAGGTGATGCTTGGTCATAGTTGCTTGTTAAGTACGGGGTAAGAATGCTTTGCCAAATACTTTATAAGAATGCTTTACCAAATACTTTTGAAGCAGTGCTTCAATGCTTTTCTTCTCAATGCAAGTTGCATAAATTTTAAAGCAAGCGAAAAGGTAAGTAATCATCATTTACCATTCATTCATGTTTTAATATTTGTGCAACTGTCAAAAAGAAGAGTATGGAAGCACCTCTCGTACTTTTGTCAATGAGGACGAAAGGAAGTGGGTTCATCTAGTAGATTGAGAAGAAGTTCACGTAACACCCTAAACTTTGTTCGAAAATCCATCCAACACCTTGAACTTTGAAACCAAACATTTAACCCCCCTCCCCTGAACTTTGTAATCCATTTCAAATAGTATCCTAACCCAATTTTGCAAGATAATATTGCCCGCATGGTGAGATGAGTGGTCTATTTTGCCACGTAGAATGACAAGTGAGGCCCACAAGGGCTTCTCCCCAACAAGTTCCCCATTGTGCTTCCATGACCACTGCCCCTGTAGCTCCCTTTCTCTCTATTTCGATTTAGAGGAGAAGCTCCCATGGGACCCACCTGTTATTCAGCTAAACTTGGTCTGCCTGTCATCCTACATGGCAAAACTACCCACGTATTGTGTCATGAGAGTAATACCACCATGGAAAACCATGTTATGGTGTTATTTGAACCGGATTGCAGTGTTCGGAGGATCGAATATCTAGTTTCATAGTTCGGAATGCTAGACGGATTTTCAAGCAAAGTAAAGTGTGTTGTAGATTGTAGCTAGATTCTATTTGGCTCATGCAAGACGAACAATCTCTAATGTCAAATCTCAGATCAGATTGTTAGATCCTGGTTAATCTTCTCCTATATCTTCAAGAATTACGGTCGGCGTGCGGTGTTTTTATGTTCAAGATGTCTTGGCTATTTCTTTTTCAAGTATAATATCTTCGTTGTTTTTTCCCAAATCTGAGAGGGAACATTTTAGAACTTTAAATATTGGGGGCCATCTCATGAAAAAATCATGTATGTTGAGCGTTTTTAGTTTCTCTTTTTTTACTTCAATTTTCACGTGGATGAATAACGAGCTACGAACATCCATTAGTATGTCCAAGCAATCTAACCATTGTCCAGAATCGACAAAACTTGGTTCTGTTTCTCTAAGGAAGCCCACAAGCTTCAAGGTTTTTCTAAACCTTAAGAAGCTTGAATTAGTAGACGTGAATATTGCTGATGAATAACTTCAACTTGTGTCGTCCAACTGCAATGTTTTGGAGCTTCTTGGAATTTCTTTGTCAAATGCTTACAAGACTACGGACACTTCATCCTTCAAACCACCTTAAGCGCTTGCAAGTCCGTCGCTGCCCCTTGCTTCAAGAGATAGGGTTAAATTTTGGCCTGAAAACACTTGAATAAGGAGGTCCGTTGATACCGTTAGCACCTCCTGGAACATTGACAAATGTATGCATAATGTCATCAGATATTTGCTCTGCCCTTGTATGTATCTTCACTTAATTGCCCAGTACTCAGCCTCATGTCGAGATGCTGACTGTAAAATGTGAAGAACTTGAGGTTTGGGCTACATATACTTTATTAGATTTCCTATATACATATGTGCATCCCTATTTTAGATTGATTGGAGTCATGTTTTTCACTTTGTTTCTTTGTGTGTATTAGAGAGCTAATTTACCGGACAAGCCTCTCAAATTTATTTATCTAAGGCATCTGAGATTGGAATTAACCTTTTTCTCCCGGACAAAAAGGGAGACCGATATACTTGACTTTGCCCGCCTCTTGGAGGCTGAATCTTTCATGGAAAAGCTTGAATTTCATGTAAGTTTGTCATTTCAAGTCTTAATATTTATCATACATACTAACTGATCTTCAGCAATGCGGGTACGTCTACATCCATAGTTAACTGTATTATGCTGTTGTAACAAATAAGGCCATCGTTATGAACAAATCAGTAGCCTGGAAACCGTAATTCCCTATTTCTCGAGCCATTGAGTCAATGCTTGGAATGTAGTACAATGTTACATACAGTCTGATGACCATATTAATTAGAGAGACTTTTTTCCATCTTGGGAGATACTAAAATTTACATTGAGGTAATACCAAGAGATCCATCCTTTAAATTTTTGGTATCTCTTAGTACTACCCTAATGTAAATTTTATTACCTCCTAAAGATGGTAAAAAATCTCTAAATCAAATTGTCAATGTTTGTACAGTACAAAGAAATTATACCAAACCTCTGTGTGTTTGTGTGTGTGTTTTGTTGAGTGGCGCATGTAGAGTACTCATATTTGCCACTTTTGCAGATGTGGATGGACTGTGATCATATATGGGATCGCAACTCACAAGCGCCATGGTGAGCTAAGGAGCCTTCACACTCTCATTCCCATCTCAAGTTGATCGATATTACGGGGTTTTATGACCAGAAAAGATCAACTGGAGTTGGCACTTCATAATCTGAGGAATTCTACTGTGCTCGAGGGAGTGAAAATAGATCCAAAACCGATGGTAGCTGATGAATATCATCTTCGTCATCAAAAGACGGATTATCTTTTTTAGATGGCTATAGAGTCGCCAAGAAATTAATATATTCTCAAAGAAGACCACCGTGGTGTTGTCGATGCTGTCAAAGTTTGGCGTAGGGATGTCGAAAATGTTGCGGCTTACAAGCTAATCGATCCACTTTGGATTGCGCTCCTGTCCCAACCTAAATAAGCTGCATTTTGATCAGAGCTGATCAGACCTGCACATTGTTCTGATCTCTCTCTTTTTCTTTTTTTTGCCCCGAGAACCTGCAGTGGTCTGCTCGTCTTTGTATTAAGGAGGAGAAATACAAAGGCCAACAACAATACCACAAAACACAAAGCACAGCTGCTGCCCAACAGCCGTACTGGCTTATTGATACATTTAGATGTGCCGATTTGCTGATCTTTCTTTCTTTTTAGAAATTTTTTACCATCTTTAGGAGAGGTACCAACTTTTGGTATAATTTAAAGGGTGAATGTATCAACTTTTGGTATAATTTTTATTATGTCTTAGTACTACACTTTAAACTAAGACATAATAAAAATTTAAAGGGTGAATGTATCAACTTTTGGTATCTCTTGGTACTACCTCAATTAAAATTTTGGTACCTCTTAAGGATGATAAAAAGTCTCTTCTTTTTAGTTTCCCTGGAATAATATTTTTTATTCCCATTATTATTTGAGTTATTTGTTATCTTAGTGTAACTAGGTATGCTCAGCTCAGCTCAGTTGTAGTAACATGTAGTAGGATGATTTACAAATCCCCATCAAAGTAACATTTGATCAACAATTCAACACAGAGGAGCCGATGTGAGTATTGTTTTCTCCATCATGAGATAATCGGCAATGCTCGAATGCTATATGGTTACATTTGGGAACCGGTAGTGCCAGCGTCCACTGAGATTTGAGTGTGTTTGCACCAAGATTTGACAGGCGTGGTCAAAGTCAGCAGGATAAAGTCGACGAACCGTAACTGATGTGTGGTTTGGAAAGACTTGGAAGATATTGGGTTACGGTAAAGATTTTAAGGAAAAACCGTCCGGATTTAGGCCAATACGGATCATGTTTTGTAGCATGTTGTAGTAGGACACGATCGACCGATGGGTATAAAAGATGATCATAGGCAGGCGAAGAAAGCAACAATCAAATCAATCAGCCTACATTATTTTTTGTCGACTAGGAGTAGCTTTTTGTAACTTAGATTCTCCTGTAACCCGATTTGGTCAATAAAGTCACGGATCGCCAATTGTTGATCATGTTTTGTTACGCCAACCAAGTTCGATTTTCTATGATCTTGTTGCGCATCGCCTTTTTCAGAGTCAATACACCTTTATCCTCTTATTAGCCTTAATCAGCTAATTAGACTTACCGTTACCTTTAATCTGATCGGTGATTAGATCTGAGCCGATTGTTCTATTAAATCGACTTTGAACGAATTTTATATTTTTCTTACTAATTGCAGGATCAAATCGGTTGGCACGCCTTGAATCCGGTGTTCGTTTTGTGTGTTGTGGCCATAAACCCTACCTCAAGTTTTTGGCGTCAATACACTCTTGGCACGCCCGGTGGAACCTAAGATGTCTTCCTCTGACAAGTCGATTCCACCATCGGACCTCAACGCTGAAGCTATAATCGTCCCTACATTGGACGATTTAACTCCAGAACAGCGCAAGAAAATCGAAGATCGAAAAGCTGCTCTGGAGGAGATGATGCTGGGTTGCTACCAGAAAACCCGACGCGGTATCACCCAGAAGACTGCATTGCCGACGGTCAACGCCCTCGGCGACGTAGGAATTACAAATAGCCCGGTAAGTCAATACGTGCCCGCACAGGAAGAATTATCGGCTATGATTGAACAGTATGTACATCGTGCTTTCATTAATCAATCATCGGCTTTAGTCACTACTCTCAAGCCGATGATTGCTAACAGTGTTAAGACTATTGCTCAAGAGTTGGCTTCATCTGGGAGTCTGCTCGATCCGCTGCAAGAGCTGCAGCGCTACCCTGTTTATTCAATGGCACAAAGTACCCAAAACACGGTGGTCGGTCCGAGACCATCGACTGCAACTCCATCGTTGATGCTGACTCAACCTATTGTCATACTACCGCGAGATCCTTGACCTAGCGGGGTCACACATTACCAAGCATATACTAATGCCGCCAAGGTAAATGCGTCAGCTAACTTGCCACCATCGGCCCCATTTTACGCCTTTGCACCATCGGTTTCACAGCCGATTGAACCTAGCAGGTGCCCGCAATACTACGAGCCGATCCCACCCAGGAATCCGGCCCCGCATAAAATAGTAACCTATTCAAAACCCTTTGTCCCGTTACCTGAGCCGCCGGTTAGGAGAAACGATGCATACGACCAATTCCCTCAGTATCCATCGGCTCAGTCTAATAGGTAGCCTGAGCTTGCACTCGAGGGGCAAAATGCCAATTATGATCATAATTGGCACAACTCTAATATCCCGTCAACCAATAACATTAATTGGACCGGCCAAATTTCCGTCGTATTGAGGGATCAATTTGGCATACAGCCAAAGGGCAAAGTCATCGGCTATAGAAAACCATATCCCGATTATATAGATCGCATGACATATCCAAACAAATTCAAAGTCCCTAATTTTGCTAAGTTTTCGGGGGATGATTCAGTCACAACGTTAGAACACATCGGACGCTTTATCGCTCAATACGGCGAAGCAGCTCAGTCAGACGGGCTAAAAATTAGATTGTTCCCATTGTCATTATCCGGGGCTACTTTTACATGGTTTACGAGTTTACCCCTAAATTCGGTTCATTTTTGGAACGATTTGAAAAGCCGATTCCAGGAGTACTTTTTCTCTGGCAGTATGTAACTCAGGATTTTCGACCTAAGTTCCGTCCGCCAAGGTTTGGGGAATCGGTAATGGATTACATCAAGAGGTTTAGGGATGTTAGAAATCGGTGCTTTAGCGTCACGTTACCTGACAATCAACTAGCCGATTTAGCTTTCCAGGGGTTAATTCCCCAACTTAGGGAGAAATTTGGCATATAAGAGTTCACATATTTGAGTCACCTGCTTCATTGCGTATCGGCTCAAGAAAGCCGATTTCCTGATAACAGAGTGTTCAGGGACAAATTCAAAATAAATGGTAATAATTAGGAAAAGGATAAGGCCAAAGTTAACATGGTCGAATGCTATTCAAGTGAGTCCTCTGAGGACGATGAAGCATAGGTAAACATAGCCGAATGGGTCAAACGGTCTAAAAAATCTTTGGTCTGTTCCTGGCTTAAGCCGACTAAAAATAAGTCAGAGGTAAAGTATGCGTTCGACGTATCCAAATGTGATCGTATTTTTGATTTACTCTTACAAGAAAAGATAATACGATTGCCTGAAGGACACAATATACCGTCGGCTAAAGAGATAAAAAATGAAGGTATTGCAAGTGGCACCATTCTTTTTCTCATAATACTAATGATTGTAAAAAAATTTGTCAACAGATATAGTCGGCTATTGAAGATGGCCGGCTTAAATTCGTTGTTGAGCCGACCATGCAAGTAGATGTCGACCCTTTTCCCATAAATATGTTGTAATGCTCACGCAAAGGAAAAGAGCCGATGCATGATGAAGAACCAGAACTAGTTCGATGCGTTGACATTCAATCAGCCTCAAGTGGCGGGAAGACCTTAAAAATTACAATCGATTTGGTACAAATAGAAGCAGATCATAAAATTAAAAATTCAAGAACTGCTAAGCCTAAGGGAGATCTGCAAATTGGCAAGTGGTACAAGGCGAAAAAATCGCCACCTCGACGGCCGGTGAGTAGGCCTAAGCCAACTTTTTCTCAGCTGCTGGAGAAGTATGAGAGGACGAACAATCGGCCGCATTATCCTTCATGTTGGCCAGATAATTTGTATTGGCCTGAAAATTTGAAAAGAGCTCATCAAAGGTGCCCTTTCTGGCAGTTTTGTTGGGAGAGGGGAGTAGCTTTACCATCGCCATACACTTGCCCGATGGAACACTATCCTCGGGATAATTGGCCAAGGCAATTGGCAAAAGTGAAAGTGCATCTAGGCACTTATGTTATTTTGGTGATTAATGACAAACACTCATAATGACAATCTATGCAATTAAGTAAATGCTTAACTTAGTGCTTAGCAAATGACAAACCTCTAATATGATTATATTGCTATGAGACTAACATGTTATTGCCTAGTTGAGTATCAGTCTCATCCTTTAGAGGAAAATCAAATAGGAAGGTTAAGCAAAGATAAGGTATGCAATTTTGGTATCTATTCTATATTTGTTATTGCATTCCTTTCGTGCAAATGCATAGTGAACTCCAAGTAGCATGTTGATTTTATATATGCACATTGGTTCATGTCATATTTATTTGTGCATATATATTCATTTGAGTTCATTATGGTATGCATGTATTAACTAGAGTTAAACTTCATATTGCTATAGATTGACTTGGTGCATGCATGTTTTATTTGTATATCTTCTCATGCAATTCTCTTAGTGAAGTTTATCTAGTGTTGGATCACATATTTACTCTTACTCCAAATATTATTTGCACATGTACAATTCGTGTATATTCTATCATGTGCTTCATTTAAGTAAAGTCTGTGATCCTTGCCATGATTTAATTGATTCATCATATTGGCAATTATATATCTCTCTAGTGCATATAGATCAATTACATATTCATCATGATGTACTTAGTAGAGAACATTTCTTATGTCAAGTGTTTCCATTTATATTGTGCTTCTTTATATGAAACACTTGTTGTAATCAACTGCTCACAAATATCAATTTATTTATATCTATTGAGCTTTTGGGACTAATGTCTTTCATGAGTAGTTTGGAAAGAATTAGGTCCCGTCTGTGTATGATGACCAAGGTATCTTGGAGGATGATCATTAAGCTGAGGTCAACAAGACGACGGTGTCACCAAGAGTTGAGGACTAAGTCAAGAGCGACTTGGCGTGGAGATCGTCAGAGAGGATGATCAAGTCAAGGTTGATAGGACGAGAGTCTCATGAGGTGAATCGAGTCGAGTTGGACAAGGCGAAGATGTCATCAATTATATGGTGAAGGTCTTCATGCATCGACATCAAGAAAGAAGACGGCAAGTGACTAGTTCTAGACTTATATTATCTTTGATTTAATTTGAGTCTAAGGATTGCCGTACTATTAAGAGGGATGCGATGTCGAATGACTTTTAGATGTGTCAAGTGCTCAAGTGATCCATCCTTGTGAATCTTAGAAAGAGAGTGGTGTTGGTAGTCTTTGGAAAGTGAGGGTTGTAGGTCTCTCTTGGTTTCTTTGTGAAATCTGTGGTTATCCTTTTAGTTTTGGGTAGTGAGACCTTGTTATTTGTGTAGCCCTCGTTCTTAGCTTTGGAAGAGTCCAAAATCTCTGAAATCGAGTCCGAGTCAAAAGTTATGCTCGTTTTGCCGAGCTGCTCGATCTTGATTCGGACTATCCGGAGTTAGTCCGGACTATCCGGATAATCCGGAGTATCCGGACATTTATCCGGACTCTCCGGGTTGGGTCTCTCTGTTAGCCTTTCTCAGTCAATCCGGAGTATCCGGATTGAAGTCCGGAGTCTCCGGGTTGTGTGCGGCTGTCTCCAACGGCTAGTTTTTTGGGACCTCTATTTAAAGCCCCTCTCTTCCCCACTTCAAAGAGGCTGTGTTCCCACTTTTTAGAGGTGCTATACCATTGTTCTTGAGCCCCCAAAAACACCTCTTTACCCTTAGATCTAAGTGATCCCCTTGGTGAGAAGGGTTGGGAAGAGTTTGAGGAGTGAGGTGCTAGGTTGAGTGAGATTTGAGTTGGTTGAGCACTTGATTTCATCTCAAAGCTTGTTCTTCGTGAGTATTTGTTACTCTTGGAGGTTGAGGACTCCTAGACGGCTAGGAGGTCGCCTACGAGCCACCGGAGCTTTGTGTGGTTGGCCGTGGGAAGTTTGTGAAGGTCGGTTCCGCCTCCGTAAGGGAAGGAATCAAAGGAGTGAAGACCGCGAGTGCATTTGTGCAACACCGGAGGAAGAGGGTTGAAAGAGACCCCGGCTCAAGTGTGACCGAGCCGCCTCAACGGAGACGTAGGATCCCCTCAAGGATCCGAACTTCGGGTGAAAAATCATCGTCTCCAAGTTTGCTTCTTATTCTTGTTTTGGTATTTGATTTTGAATCTTGAAATTGCCCGATCTACTCTTTTGTTGTGTTTGGCTCTAGATCTACAATATCCCCATGTACCTGATGGTATTTAGATCTTTTGTATTCAAGTAGATTGTTGAAAAATTGCAAAGATTTAAAATCTCCATTCGAAGTCTCCAATCCGAGTATCCGGACTCCATAACCCGGACGATCCGGACTATCCGAGTATCCGGATTGAATACCGGACACTCGGATTAGGACCCTCGGGATCGGACTATCCGGAGTATCCGGATTGAATAACCCGGACACTCCGGATTGTTCAGGAAACTCGGGAGATTTTATTTAGCTGCAAATTTTTATTCCGCTGCATTTAGCTATAAAGTTTTTAATTCGCCTATTCACCCCCTCTGGCGACATCCTCGTCCTTTCAATTGGTATCGAGCAAGGTCTCTCCTTTATTAGACTTAACCGTCTAGAGAGTAAAGGATGTCGACTAGAGGATTAGTGCATTCACATGATCCACTTGTGCTAGATGGCACAAATTATGCTTCATGGAAATTAATTATGACTTCTCATTTTAAATCCATGAGCCCCAAATATGGTGGATCGTAGATGTCGGCTTTTCCTCTCCATTGAATGAAGTTGCTCTAATGAAGGAGAGAGAAATGCCTACATCTCGACGCTCAAGCTACTAATGTTTTATTTTGTGTTGTGAGCGATGAAATCTTTGATAGAATATGCAATCTCAAGAGCGCTCATGAAATGTGGATAAAGCTTCAAGAACTATTTGAATCATCCACTTCTATTGAGGATTGCATTAAGGAAGAGATGTCGGGAGATGAAACATCAAGCTCCACCTCAAGCTCAAGTGATGAAGAACCGACATCTCCATCAACCTCAACCTCCGCCTCAAGTGACGATGAAGATGCTCTTCCATCACAAATCCGTTGCTTCATGGCGAAAGGTAAGAATGAGGTAAGTGACGATAATGACGATGATGAGCTCTCTTATAATGAACTTATGAATTTGCTTGAGGAGCTCAATAAATGTCTTGGAAAGGAGAAAAAGAAATATAAAATTTTGAAGCTTGAACATGAATCACTTCAAATGATTATAATATGCTTCAAGAAAATCATGAATCCTCCTTTCCAAAGAAATTCATAAGCCTAAGGTGGATATAGGAATCTCATGTGATTTAATTGATGAAATGTCTTGCTTAAATGTTAATCCTAATATTTCATCAAAATTTGACATATCCACCTCTTGCAATGATTTACCTTGTTGCTCAAATTCAAATGTTTCCACTTCCTCTATGCATATTGAGACTAATCTTGTAAAGGAAAACAATGAGCTCAAGGCCAAAGTCATTAGATTAGAAAATGACTTGAAGAAGTGCATCAAGGAAAAGCCGTTTCTCGGCGAGATCTTGAGCAAGCCAAGGGCGCCTCAAGATAAGCGAGGACTCGGCTACATCTCCAAGAGGGAGACTAGCAAGACAAGGCACAACGAAAGACTTTCGAAGACCATCAAGTGCTTTGCTTGCAATAAGAAGGGACACTTCGCCTCCGTGTGCCCTAATAAAGTGGAGATCAAGCCACAACCATCAACAATGAGGCGAACCGACAAAGAGCAAGTCAATAAGAAGAAGAGACGCTCAAAGCCTACTTGCTACAATTGTCGGAAAAAGGGACACATCGGTAAGGATTGTCCCAAAGGTATTACTCCTAAGCCTATTATTGTCAATGATCATTATTTGCTTAGGAAGGACAAAAATGGCAATGTGTTTGCCAAGTTTGTCGATTCTCCCAAGTATTTGCAAAATTATGATATTCAATTGCTTAGGAGAAATGAATCTAGAAATGTGTTTGCTCAAAATGCTAGACTTCCTAAGACCAAGAAAAATCATGTTGATCATGTGCTTAGGAAAAATAACAATAGCAAACCATTTGCTAGATCTTCTAAGCCCTTGCATTGTAATGATTATTATGTGTTTAGAAAGGATCAAACTAGAAATGGATTTGCTAAAAATGCTAAAACTCCTAAGCCTCCTCAATTCAATTCCAATAATTCGCTTAGGAGTAATAACAATCGCAAATCCATTACTAGTCATGTTAGTTCACCTAAGACTATTAATGTTAGGGCCATTTGGGTTCCTAAATCTATTGTGACTAACATTTTTGGACCCAACAAAAATTGGGTACCAACAAGTGCCTAGAAGTTTATTAGGTGCTTGGAGATGCATTGGAAAGCTTTGGCTCAATTAAGAGGATGATTTCATCATATGAAAAAAGAAGCCAAGCTTGAAGACATTCACTTCAATCATAAACCAATGCCATCTCGGGTAACAAGTATTTAAATTGATTCTTATAGCTTATAGCCTTGTGTAGGTTATATTGCATTATTCATGAAAATCAATTTAGATTGCTTGTTATATGCTTGCTCATGCTTATTAGTTGTTCTGATTGCAATCTTGAGTAAGGTTGGGTAAGTGGCACATTAAGGGGGATTGCTAAATCATAACCATGTATGTTACATCCCTACATGTGCCCATATTTATATAAGTGCAAATATATATATATTTTCAAAATCAAGCCATTTAGCCAAAAGTCAAAATTTTGTATACCATTAGTATTCTTGTGAAAAACTAGTTGCAAAATGTATACAAATATATTTGAAATGTTTTTCAAAGGTTTTGGCTTCACAAAATCTATTTTGAAAAGAAAATGAGTTTCATGATCAAAATCTAGATAGTAGTATCTTGTTTTGGATTTAAACTTATAATTTTCATAGAATTAAATGTAAAATGAATTTGAAAGAATTCCAAAACAAAAATCCTAGAGTTGGTCATTCTTAACAATTCTTGTGTTCAAAAGATCTTCAAAAGACCAACCTAGTGAAAGTTATTTGATTTTGAAACTCGCCGAAAAACTATGTTTGACCCATAATTGTCATATTATTGCACTTAGTGAGTTTCTCCGTTTGGACCGGATCTTGTGTAGTATCTTGGTTCAAAATGGTATCTTAGACTCATACACAAAATTCAAATCTCTACATCTCATCTTATTCTTCATTTGAATCTTGTGTTGAAATATTTGGTTTTGTTTTACAAATAGCTATTTCAAAAGGACCATTTTGGTCAAAAGTCAAATCTTATGTTTAAAAGGCCCAAAATTGTGAAAAGCTTTGTAAAAGTATTCTAATATGTATTTCAAATGTTTTACAAGCTTTCAAAATGAAAATTCTATATTGAAATCAATTTTAGCCCGAAAAGTTTTTGGTTTGAACTAAAATAGTTTATTTAAGCATATTGCTCAAATCTTAGCATTCAAGTTGGATTTCATTATAAATGTTGGCTAGAAACCATATTGATAATCAATTCTAAGCCATGGAAATTGAAATTGCATGAAATCCAAATTGAGTTGTATTTTGAGGCTTTTTATGAAAAACTATTTCTTATTTTAACTTGCTTCAAAAAGGGTTAAAAGCAAAATATTTGTTTGAAATGCAAAATCTTATGAAAATAGTCTTCTAAAATGTTTTCAAATGCATTTCAAATGTTTTCAAGTATCTAACCCTTGGCTAGAAGCTAAAAGTCAAACTTTGGCTTAAAAAGATCTTTGTGATCTTGCTTTTGCATTTAACTTCAAATTTTTCTAAAGCAAAATCTATTTGGAGTTTGAAAAAGTGGTCAATACAAAACTCATAGGGTTGGTCATTTTAAGCATTTCTTTAGTTCAAAGTTTTTCCAAACGACCAACCGTTCAAAAGTTATAGCCATTTGAATTTGGCCAAAATCATCCAATTGACCCAAAATGATCCGTTGTTGCATTTTGTGGATTTCGCTATTTGAATTGGATTTATTTGCATATCTTGGATTGAAACAGTATTTCTTACTCATACAAAGCTATGAAAGTTCAAATCTCCATAAATTTCAATCTGGAATGCATTTTGAACATTTGGCGAAAATTCAATTTCTTTTCAAACCCTCAAAGCAAAATTTGGCATATCTTTTGATTGGAGACTCCTTTTTGGAAAATTCTTTTTGGAAAAGTTTCTTGGGAGTCTAAATAATGTTTATGCCTAATTTCAAATAATTTCAACTTAATTTGAAATAGTTATGCCTTTTCTCTCTTTCGATCTTATTTGGCATACTCTTGCATTAAGTTGGATTTTACGATTTGAATGGATTTGATTATGCAAATAGGCTTATAAACATCTCTCTAAATCATATGAAGCCATATAAGTGCATATTACCATTCAAAACTCATTTGGTTCCATTTTGAGGATTTGGTGAAAATCTTAATGTTTTATGTGTTTCATATGCATATTTCATCATATTTCTCGAAATGAAATTTATTTATTGAAAATCCTTGTTGGAAAACCTTATCTTACATATGGAGTTCATATCTGAAAAATTCTCAAATTTATTTGAACTCATTTGCGAGATTGTTGACTTTATTTGACTTAGTGTCAAAACTAAACCTCCAATGCTTCTAATGACCTATTTTTGATTGGAGAGTGATATTTGAGAAAATCCTTTTGGAAAAAGTCTCTTGGATGTTCATGGATCATTTCGCAAAATCTTATGGCTATTGGACTTCATTTGATCAAGATTTGATCCAAATTCAAAATGTTCATTTTAGGATGAAGTTTAACAACCCGAGTATCCGGGTAATATATCCGAGTATCCGGATTATCCGACACTCGGATCAAAAACACCGAGTATCCGGTTGTACCGCTTCGCCCAAATTCAAATTGCTATCTATACTTTCTTGCAATATCTTGTTCATCCTATTTTTGGGTTTCTCCTTTGCTCAAATTAATATTCATCTTCATAGCCCTCGAAGAGGATTTCTAGTCGGATCTGCTCGCGTTGATGATTTTTGTATTTGAGCAATAGTTTAAAAGCTATAATCGACTTTGTGCTGCTATTTGCGTCTGTTGAGACTTTGAGAGTTTTAAATTGGCATCTTGGCAAGCCTTTCAAGATGAAAACTAAGTGAACTTATTCATTGCTCCAAGCTTCTAAGTGGAGCATATCTATTTAAGTTTTCATTCCAATGAAAGTGCATCTTTTGGCTAAGTTATTCTGAAAATTGGATTTAATTGTAACTTAGCCTCAAAATGTTTTCTCTCTTGCATAACTTCGAGTTTATTATGGAAAAGAGAAAATTTCCCTTGTAAGCTCAAGAGTGAGTTTGAATGTGTTTTACTCATTGTCTCTCTTACAAGTGGATGACAAGATTAAATTTGAATGAGTTTCAAATATTTTCATTATAAAGTGATGTGATAAAATCTTTAATTGATATCTTGAGTTGTTTTTAAAATTGCATGCAAAGAGTATTGTCTTGTATATCATATATATCATGCATGTTGTACTTAGACATTATCAAACTAACTTGGGTCAAATTAAAAGATATTTGTTCCCGGAAATCGTGTGCATGTCTACTGATGTTCAAGGTATTGGAAAAGGGGTCATCTTCGACGGTGGGATGAAGGAAATGGAGAGGAGCTCCATAGTACGAGGGATCTAAGACCGGGCGCGGTGATCATGACCAATTCGAACATGCGGTGGACAAGAATCGACAAAGAGACGTGTTTCTTTTCTAACCATATTCAATAATGTCTGTGCACACCATTATGCTAAATTGTGTTATTCTAAATGGTGTTGTATTTTTCAATTGGTATGATTAATTGGTATCTTTCAAGAGGTATCCTCTAATCCTAAATTGTTTTGAAGTGTCATCTAACTTGCATTCGGCATTATCAAGAACTAAAAGGTACATATGGGTGACATTTTGCAAAGAGGTATACCCTTGATAAGTTTATGAAATTCTTGATCATGAAAGTGCATCTTACTTATACAACCTTGATTCATGATCTTGTATACATCTTGTGATCATATAAGCAATTCCTTCTTGTGTAATCTTCTTTATATGATCTTGATTGTTAGAATTTGATTTGATCATAAGCATGTGCTTAAATTATATAAATTTGCTATATGATCTTGATGTTTAAAGAATATGTGAAATCATATTCGTGTGTCATGTTTAAGCATCACTTATATCCTAAGAATCATGACTTCTTTAATTTGGTATAACTAGAAAAATCTATTACCTAAATCTTGGAAATAATTGGTATCATATCTTGCCTAGATTTAGGAGGAGCTTAATATTATTGTCCTATTACTAGCTCCTTATCTTTATTTTATTTTCTCCCTAATCTTTTTATTGAGTGTGCAATCAAGGGGGAGAACAGATTTTATTGAATAAACAATAAGAATCTTTTAAGCACCTTTTTGGGATTAATGACAAAAGGGGGAGAATTTATGGAATTATCAATTGTCCCCTAATCGATTGACAAAAAGGGATGATTTGTGAGTATGATCTCTTATTGTATCTTTATGCTTGTTTTAATGCTAAAATATCTTAATATTGTCATTTGGTGCAATTGATAATAGGTTTGTCATAAATCACCAAAAAGGGGGAGATTGAAAGTGCATCTAGGCACTTATGTTATTTTGGTGATTAATGACAAACACTCATAATGACAATCTATGCAATTAAGTAAATGCTTAACTTAGTGCTTAGCAAATGACAAACCTCTAATATGATTATATTGCTATGAGACTAACATGTTATTGCCTAGTTGAGTATCAGTCTCATCCTTTAGAGGAAAATCAAATAGGAAGGTTAAGCAAAGATAAGGTATGCAATTTTGGTATCTATTCTTTATTTGTTATTGCATTCCTTTCGTGCAAATGCATAGTGAACTCCAAGTAGCATGTTGATTTTATATATGCACATTGGTTCATGTCATATTTATTTGTGCATATATATTCATTTGAGTTCATTATGGTATGCATGTATTAACTAGAGTTAAACTTCATATTGCTATAGATTGACTTGGTGCATGCATGTTTTATTTGTATATCTTCTCATGCAATTCTCTTAGTGAAGTTTATCTAGTGTTGGATCACATATTTACTCTTACTCCAAATATTATTTGCACATGTACAATTCGTGTATATTCTATCATGTGCTTCATTTAAGTAAAGTCTGTGATCCTTGCCATGATTTAATTGATTCATCATATTGGCAATTATATATCTCTCTAGTGCATATAGATCAATTACATATTCATCATGATGTACTTAGTAGAGAACATTTCTTATGTCAAGTGTTTCCATTTATATTGTGCTTCTTTATATGAAACACTTGTTGTAATCAACGCTCACAAATATCAATTTATTTATATCTATTGAGCTTTTGGGACTAATGTCTTTCATGAGTAGTTTGGAAAGAATTAGGTCCCGTCTGTGTATGATGACCAAGGTATCTTGGAGGATGATCATTAAGCTGAGGTCAACAAGACGACGGTGTCACCAAGAGTTGAGGACTAAGTCAAGAGCGACTTGGCGTGGAGATCGTCGAGAGGATGATCAAGTCAAGGTTGATAGGACGAGAGTCTCATGAGGTGAATCGAGTCGAGTTGGACAAGGCGAAGATGTCATCAATTATATGGTGAAGGTCTTCATGCATCGACATCAAGAAAGAAGACGGCAAGTGACTAGTTCTAGACTTATATTATCTTTGATTTAATTTGAGTCTAAGGATTGCCGTACTATTAAGAGGGATGCGATGTCGAATGACTTTTAGATGTGTCAAGTGCTCAAGTGATCCATCCTTGTGAATCTTAGAAAGAGAGTGGTGTTGGTAGTGCTTGGAAAGTGAGGGTTGTAGGTCTCTCTTGGTTTCTTTGTGAAATCTGTGGTTATCCTTTTAGTTTTGGGTAGTGAGACCTTGTTATTTGTGTAGCCCTCGTTCTTAGCTTTGGAAGAGTCCAAAATCTCTGAAATCGAGTCCGAGTCAAAAGTTATGCTCGTTTTCGCCGAGCTGCTCAAGGTCTTGATTCGGACTATCCGGAGTTAGTCCGACTATCGGATAATCCGGAGTATCCGGACATTTATCCGACTCTCCGGTTGGGTCTCTCTGTTAGCCTTTCTCACTCAATCCGAGTATCCGGATTGAAGTCCGGAGTCTCCGGGTTGTGCGCATCCTGCCTCCAACGGCTAGTTTTTTGGGACCTCTATTTAAAGCCCCCCTCTTCCCCACTTCAAAGAGGCTGTGTTCCCACTTTTTAGAGGTGCTATACCATTGTTCTTGAGCCCCCAAAAACACCTCTTTACCCTTAGATCTAAGTGATCCCCTTGGTGAGAAGGGTTGGGAAGAGTTTGAGGAGTGAGGTGCTAGGTTGAGTGAGATTTGAGTTGGTTGAGCACTTGATTTCATCTCAAAGCTTGTTCTTCGTGAGTATTTGTTACTCTTGGAGGTTGAGGACTCCTAGACGGCTAGGAGGTCGCCTACGAGCCACCGAGCTTTGTGTGGTTGGCCGTGGGAAGTTTGTGAAGGTCGGTTCCGCCTCCGTAAGGGAAGGAATCAAAGGAGTGAAGACCGCGAGTGCATTTGTGCAACACCGGAGGAAGAGGGTTGAAAGAGACCCGGCTCAAGTGTGACCGAGCCGCCTCAACGGAGACGTAGGATCCTCAAGGATCCGAACTTCGGTGAAAAATCATCGTCTCCAAGTTTGCTTCTTATTCTTGTTTTGGTATTTGATTTTGAATCTTGAAATTGCCCGATCTACTCTTTTGTTGTGTTTGGCTCTAGATCTACAAGATCCCCATGTACTGATGGTATTTAGATCTTTTGTATTCAAGTAGATTGTTGAAAATTGCAAAGATTTAAAATCTCCATTCAAGTCTCCAATCCGAGTATCCGGACTCCATAACCCGGACAGTCCGGACTATCCGGAGTATCCGGATTGAATACCCCGGACACTCCGGATTAGGACCCTCGGGATCGGACTATCCGGAGTATCCGGATTGAATAACCCGGACACTCCGGATTGTTCAGGACACTCGGGAGATTTTATTTAGCTGCAATATTTTTATTCCGCTGCATTTAGCTATAAAGTTTTTAATTCGCCTATTCACCCCCCCTCTAGGCGACATCCCCTGTCCTTTCAAAAAGACAGGTTATCTGGGCCAATACGAGATCATCCTCGCCGAAGTTATAAGAAGCCGATTCAAGAAAGAATTTTTCTACCGAATCAGGTCAAGGCACAGGCAGAAGAGTCGATCTCTGCAATGCAGGAAGATCTGGTTGGCAGGATCCGCAAGCCGATTGAGCCAAAGTCTAGATGGTGTCCGCCAGGCCTTAGTCGGTCTCAGCACAGACGGCTTCAAAGGCTTAGGACCCAACAGATCAGAGAGGCCGAACAAGAAAATCAGAGGGACCAAGCATTTAATGAGCTTCGGACGATTAAAACTATTAAGAAAGAATGGAGGAAGAAGGAGAAGGTTGAGGAGGAGCTGGATTCGACCGATGACGATTCACCGATGGTTTGAGACGACACTCCTGTAGGATCAAGGATGACCGACTAGAGGGGGGTGAATCGGAGGTTACTAAATTTTTCGAATCTAATTTGCAATTAAGAAAGACACTAAGATATAGAAGCAATAATTGCAAATTCACAACTATAATCTCTAGCAATCACCTAAAGACTTAATCAATTCAAGTATAGCAAAAACAATTCTAAGCACAAATAGTCTACTCAATTTTGCTAGTAATGAAATTTAGCACAAGAATGAAAAAGACAAATCACAAGAGAGCAAGAGACAAGATTTTTGACCCGTGGTCTCGGAGATTTGCCGGTCTCCCCTACTCCATGTTGAGGTGACTTGAACCACTTCAAGCCGGCTCCACTCGCTTGAGCCTTCCTCGATCACTAAGGTAGTTCTTCCCCGCTTCGGGTAGGCGAACTCCGGCCTTCACAACTTGCCGGGGCTTCTCACAATCTTCGTCGAGAAGCTCACCATGCACGATCGCCTCCAAGCCATCTAGGAGGTGGCAACCTCCAAGAGTAATAAACCTTGATGCTTGCTTGAAGTCGAATTTGAGTGTCTAAAGGCTAAATCACTAAATGCAACACTCAAACTTGCTCCTCACACTCTCAAAAGAGAATTGAATGCACTAAAGAGTGGAGAGCACTTGCTAGAGCTCAAATATCATCAATGAGGACCCAGAGAGACTCTAAAATGCATGTGGGGGTGTATTTATAGCCCCCACCAATTTTTCTAGCTGTTGGGGCTCGAATTGGGTGAATCAGTATTTTTGATTACTACGCCCATGTAGGACCCAGAGCACTGTGTTCCATTCCAACGGTTAGAACAGTGCATTAAATGCACTTGCCATAGGCCGTTACAGAGGGTCCGGTGCTACCGCCCAACTAGGACCGGTAGCAACGTGCCTTTTTTATTTTTGCTTCGTCACATTTGGGCTTCTCTGGAATTAAAGCACAGGGCTAAGGGGCTGGTGCTACCGCACACCCGGTAGCACCGCACTACCATGGGCGGTAGCACCGGGCTTCCAGAGAGTACAAAAGGATGCTCTCTAGAATTATCACACTGGGCTAAGGGGCTGGTGCTACCGCTCGCCCGGTAGCATCGCGCTACCATGGCGGTAGCACCGGGCTTCCAGAGAGCACAAAAGGATGCTCTCTGGAATTATCACACCGACCCACCGCGCTACCATGGGCGGTAGCACCGTCCTGCCTGGTCTCCAAAAATACCCTTCTCGGGTTTTTTTACATCGCTCTGGGGCCGGTGCTATCGCTTTCTGGTAGCACCGGGATGCCATGGGTGGTAGCACCGGATGGCCCAAAATTCCCAAAAACCATCCCTCTGAAATTTTCACACCGGGCATTAAAGCCGGTGCTACCGCTTGCCCGGTAGCACCGGATTTACATATTCTTTTCTTTCAACTGAAATGAATTTTCAATCTTAATTTTTTGTATGACGTGATGCATGATCTTAAGAATAGATTTGAGCCATTAAACCCTAGATGACATTAGGACAATCGTCAAGACCCCTCTTTATAGTATGGCCCTAATTCTAGCAACCCGATCTTTTCTCCAAACTCCAAGATCGGCAAAAAGCTAGAGAAAGGTCCTTATATTTATACCTTTTCACTTTCTTGATGTATTGATCTTCTTTTTGCACCATTCTTTATGCTTCCATGATCACCAAACCTGGGACTAACTAATTTTCAATATTCTCAAGGAAAATATTAGTCCTTTAACCAAAGTTATCATTAATTATCAAAACCAAACCAACTTGGGGGCCTAGAT
Source organism: Otatea glauca (assembly GCA_036346275.1). Taxonomy (NCBI): domain Eukaryota; kingdom Viridiplantae; phylum Streptophyta; class Magnoliopsida; order Poales; family Poaceae; genus Otatea; species Otatea glauca. Next base: position 50,554,324 of record CM070723.1, read on the forward strand.
GCTTTTAACTCCTCCAATTGACATCAATATGGTGTTCACGCTGCCTGTCGAATTCGAAATAAAAACTGAGTTAGCCAAGGAGATCTTCGCTCAATTGTGTTTAGGTGCTCAAGACGCAGTCTTGGAAAAACCCTGTGACGCTCATCGGCATCTAAAGCCGTTATACCTGGAAGGGCACATTAACGGCAAGCCGATCTCGAGGATGCTTGTGGATGGTGGAGCCACAGTTAACTTAATGTCGTACACCACCTGCAAAAAGTTGGGTAAGTCCGACGAAGACTTAATAAAAAATAACATAGTTCTCAATGACTTCACAGGTGATCCCACTGAAGCTAAGGGCGTCATGGTGACAGAATTGACTGTCAGCAGCAAAACATTGCCGACTGCTTTCTTTGTAATCGATGCCAAAGGCAACTACAGTGTACTGCTCGGACGGGACTGGATACATGCAAATTGTTGTATCCCGTCGACTATGCACCAGCTGCTTGTTCAGTGGAACGGAGGTGAAGTCGAGGTTGTTCCAGCCGATACGTCGGCCCATATTGCTATAGCCAGTTCGGATGCAAATTGGCAACATGAGGAAGTCGAGTGCATATCGAGCAAAGTGTTGGATGATTGTGATTTCATCTGCATTAGTAAAATGGGGCTTATACTGATCAATGTCAGACCCAACACATTTGATCGGACAAAAGAAGTTTTACGCTGATGGGGTCCAAACAAACAATGAAGCCCTTGCAAGACAAAATGCAAAGCTATCGGCAGACGACAGATAGCTATGAGGTCATCGAAGATTTACAAGAAATCAAAAGGTTAGGCCAATGATTCACATCAACTGATTTACTTGAAGAAGTCGATAGGGGATAGTGATAGGAAAAGACCTACTTTTATTAGTGCAAAATTAGATGTAGAGTACAAGAGAAAGTTGGTCAAAATTCTTAGGGATTACAAAGATTGTTTTGCTTGGAAATACCATAAGATGCCTAGCTTAAGCTAACAACTTATTGAACATCGCCTACCTATAAAGCCAGGTTATCGGACATTTAAACAATATCCTCGTAGGTTTAATTCGATCTTGAACAATATTATAAAAGAAGAGATAGAACGATTGTTAGAAGCCAAGTTTATCAGGCCTTGCCGATATGCTGAGTGGGTCTCGAATATCGTTCCTGTTATGAAGAAAAATGGTAAACTCAGGGTATATGTCGACTTTAGAGATTTGAATAAAGCTACACCAAAAGATGAATATCCGATGTCAATAGTTGTTATGCTTATTGATGCTGCATCAGGGAATAATCATATATTCATGGCAGAAGCTGATATACCAAAAATCACCTTCAGGTGTCCTGGTGCTCTAGGGTTATTTGAGTGGACGGTAATGACATTCAGCTTGAAGAACGCTGGCACAACATATCAGCGGGCTACGAATTTAATCTCCATGATTTAATCGGCCAGATTGTTGAGATCTACATTGATGATGTTGTTGTAAAATCTAAAGATGATTTGCGGCATTTGACCTATTTGGAAACAGTCTTCAAGAATACAAGAGTGCATGGTCTAAAGATGAATCCTTTCAAGTATGTGTTTGGCATGTCGGCTGGACAATTTCTAGGCTTCATGGTTCACGAAAGAGGAATTGAAGTCAATCAAGAGAGAGTAAAAGCCATAGCCAAAACGAAGATGCCGACATGCAAAAATGAGTTGCAGAAATTGATTGGCAAAATTAATTATCTATGGCGGTTCATCTCAAATCTTTCTAGACATATCCACGTGTTTACCTCATTGTTAAAGTTGAAGAACAATCAAGAATTCATTTGGGGAGCCGATCAACAAAAGCCTTTTGATGATATCGAAGAATACTTTATTAATCCTCCAATTTTAGCTGCACCACGGAAGGGTATACCATTCAAGTTATACGTATCGACTGAAGAGGAAACTATCGAAGCTATTTTGGCACAAGAAGTTGATGGCAAAGAAAGGGTGATCTATTTATGCCGACGATTGCTAGACGTCGAAATCAGATACCCCTTTGTAGACAAATTATGTTTATCTTTGTATTTTGCCTGTACAAAATTAAGGCACTATATTTTAGCATCAGCTTGTAAGGTGGTAAGTATATGCTATCAGCTCCAATTCTACGAGGTTAACTTGGTAAATGGGCTTATGCATTGATCGAGTTCGACCTATCATATGATTCGGCTAAGGCGGTTAAAGGACAGGTTATAGCCGATTTCATAATAGGACGTGAGACTACTGCCGATCTGGTGGTTATTGCCCCTTGGCAGCTGTATTTTGACGGGTCGGTGTGTTGAGAAGGTGAGAGAATTGGGATAGTACTCATCTCGCTCAAGGGACATAACTTTGTGTTTGCATTTCGACTAAATAGCCGATGCTTTAATAATCAGGCAGAATATGAAGCATTGCTCAAAGGCCTACAATTTCTGGAAAATATCGGGGTAGATACTGTTGAGGCCTATGGCGATTCTTTATTGATCGTGAAGAAAGTTAAGGGAGAATATCAGTATCATGATGAAACGCTGCTCAAATACTTAGAACAATGCATTGATGCAATTAACTCGTTCACTTCATTTTCCATCAGCCATATTCCTCGAGAAATGAATGATGGAGCTAACTTGCTAGCTCACAAGGCATCAGGCTATAAGGATTTTGGCCGATCTCAAATACTTGAGCCGATTGGGAAAATAGTAATGTGCGTTGACGCTGTCGACTGGAGGACGAGAATAAAGGATTACCTAATTGATCCTTCTAAGCCGACTGAGCGCAAGGTTAAGCAGCAGGATTTTAAATATATTGTCCTGGATTGTGTGTTGTACTATCGGACATTAGAAGGTTTGTTGCTAAGGTGCCTTGGAGCTGATGAAGCCAAAGTGACGATGGGAGAAGTACATGAAGGTATGCAGGTTTCATCAATCGGCTTACAAGATGAAATGGATGCTTAGACGCACAGGATATTTCTGGTTGACAATGTTGGAGGATTGCTTCCAATATTATAAAGGGTGCCAGACTTGTTAGAAATTCGGCAACGTACAGTTGGCCCCAGCATCGGCTTTGCATCCTATTATTAAGCCATGGTCGTTCAGAGGATGGGGGATAGATGTAATCGGTCAAATATTTCCTGCCTCAAGCAAAGACCATAAATTCATTTTGGTCGTGACCGATTATTTCTCTAAGTGGGTTGAAGCCATACCCCTCAAAAAAGTTACAAGTGTCGAGGCTATCGGATTTGTTAATGGACATATCATTCATCGGTTTGGAATCCCGCAAACCATTACAACCGATCAAGGCACCGTGTTCATGTTCGATGAATTTTAAAATTTTACTAAATTTTGGGTATCAAGCTGTTGAATTCATCGCCATATTATGCTCAAGCTAATGGACAAGCCGAGTCATCCAACAAAACGTTGATCAAATTGATTAAAAGGAAAATCGATGAAAAACTAAGGAATTGGCACTCAACGCTGTCGGAGTCATTATGGGCTTATCGGCTAGCGTACCATGGGGCAATAAAACTTTCACCTTATCAGCTAGTTTACGGCCAAGAAGCCATTTCGCCAGTAGAGATAAACATCGATTCTATACGAGTAGCCAGACAAAACGATTTGTCGACTCAGGATTACCAAGAGTTAAAGATTGACAACTTAGATGATTTGGCAGAGTGCGTTTGTGTACATTGGATCGGCTCAGAAGGAACAAGGAAAGGGTTGCTAGGGCTTACAACAAAAAGGTCATGCCTAAGTCTTTTTATGAAGTCGATTTAGTTTGGAAAACTATACTTCCTATCGGCTCTAGGAATAACCGATTTGGAAAATAGTCTCCTACATGGGAAGGGACATATAAGATAAATCGGCTTGTCGATGGGAATTCTTACATGCTTCAAACGTTGGAAGGATTTGTGATCCCTAAGGCAATCAACAAGAAATATTTGAAGAAGCACTACCCTAACGTTTGGATTGGTTCTTAATCGGCTACAGATGATCGTCGCTTGAGAAGCCAAATTAACACGATGCAGTTAATTTTGGCTAACGATCAGAATAATGCGATTACAAGCAAATTGTGCTCAAGAATAAAACTTAAATAAGCAATCGGTTAAACAGTCAATTGGAAGTTACAGAATGTTTACAGCCATAGTTTCAATCAAAAGCTGACCACGATGTTTCTTGATTAATTCTATTTAGAGTTGCAAGCCAGAGCTGTGAAGTCTTGCGCCTAAAGCCGATAGAGCTCCTGCTTTCTTTGCTATTGTCTCTTGCACCCGATCCAGGATCATCTCGTCTTCTTTCGCATTTCCGGGCACAGGGGCAACCTTAGCTGTTTGTTTCTTAACGCTAGCTACGGCCAAGGCGATTTCAAGTTTCTGTTCCTTGATAGCCGATGTGGACTTCTCGAGGAGCTGTTGGCCATCAGAGATTTGCTTTCTTAACTTGGCCAACTCCTCCTCAAGGAGTTTCTTCGTCGACTCAAATTTTTCGACTGCTTCTCTGTTAACCTTGAGCGACTGGGCTTCAGCGTCAAACTTGTGCTTCTTCGCCTTAGCATCGACCACCAGTTTGTCCAGCAATTTTTGGTCAGCTTCTTGCGCCTCCTTCTGAGCAATTCTGGCCTTGGCGGTGTTGACTTCTGCCTTTTTACCATCTAGGTGGCAGACATCCAAGAGAGCAATCATTTCCTCTGGGGGCAAATCGGCTTCGACGACAGCCATTACATCACGGATCGGCTGGTTGTTGCTCATGATTTCTGCCTGCGGCCTCATTACTAAGTCAAAGAGCTTGTCAAGCTTTTCTTGCGTCCCAAGAGCCGATGTCACTGCAGCCAATGCTTCTTTCGATACTTCAAGAATTTTTTCTTATTTCCGCATCATAGTCATCTGTAGCTATTATCTTAGGATCTTCCAGGTCGGCCAGGCAAAACCCCAACAAGTTGGTTGGGTCAGAAGACTCTAGGATTGCAGCAGATGCCAGAGTTGGTGGCGTTGGCTGGGATGATGGTGGAGGAGGCTCAAGAGAGGCGGTGGGCAAATCCGCCAAGACGTTAGCAATCTGCATCAATGCAGTCGGCTGAAAAGGGATAAAATAATGTAAGCCGACATACTATTACACTTGAGTGCAGTTAATGAAAGGAAACCTACCCCTCTCGTGCCCGACGCGTGTGGTGAGCTTTCACCACTCTGTTTTCGAGGCTTTGAGCCTCTTTTGGCAGCAGCCTTGGTATACTTGGCGCATTTTTTTTCTCTGAAATTGATCGGTTATCAGCATTAGTCAATAAGAATTTATCGTTTTGAGATAATAAAAGAGTAGCCGACCAAAGGACTTACTGGGCTGCTATTGTTTCTCTAACTCTGACAGCGAGGGGCTTTGAATGCCCAATGAGCCAGAAGTATAGCCCGTTAGACCAGTCGATTGATGCTGCCTCTTGGTCTGATAGCTGCTACTCGTCGGGCCCGAAGTTGGCTTCTTCCCGACCGCCTTAGTCTAAAAGGGAAAATTTAACCAATTAGTGAAAAGATACTTGAAAGAATTACAAGTATAAATAATGGAGAACTTATTCAAGCCGATACCTCGCCGATAATGTTTACTAAACTTGTGTTAGTATACCCGGAGGAGCAGACTTGTCGCTCGAATCGCTGTCAGATGCTACCGTCGGCTCAGGTAGATTTGGGAGAAATGCATTAATAACAGCCGGCTGTGTTCTCTCCAAGAATAGTGCTTCTGCGATTGATAGCCACCAAGAAGAAAAGTGGCTTGCCCGACGGGTGTTCAGGAAGAAATGTGGCAAGTCATTAATTTGAAGCTCGTCGGCTATCTCCAGTACTATGTTAGCCACGGCTGTGTTGCGAACGCGAGCTCTTGGCTGAAGTTGATCAAGCAGAGGGAGACTTGGGATCACTTGCCCGAAGCCTAGCTGCCTAGCATAGATGGAGGGGTGATAAAATTCGTAGGACGGCTGAAACGTCCGATTTCACGTATTAAGGCCGACATGAAGAATACTCAGAGAGATGAAAATCTTGTAAGAATTCAAGGTCTCCTGAGGCATCAAAGAACTATCAGCTTCTAGATGCAAGAATGATGGCCATGGAAAATCGACCACTCCACTATAATTGAAGAAGTCATGTTGCTTGAAGTCTTCATTGTCAAGTTGAAGGAAGAATGCTAGGTACTTTCTTGAGCCGATGGGCGTAATCCTTGTCTCATTCCCAGAGCACATCATGAATCTTTCGCCATATGATCGGCTAGCTCTGAATTGAGGAATCTCGCCCTCTGGAAGCCCGAGGGAAGCACCACAGAACAGATACCGATCTAGCCAGAGGTTGAGAAAAGCTACATGTTCTTCGTCCGATATTGGCCCATGCATTTTGTTGTTATTACTGATATACCTGGCCCACCCTTTACCTTTGGATCCGATAAGCTTGTACTTGGGCTTGGCATTATAAACCGATACCTGCTCTCATCCGGCCTTAGGCAACATAATTGAACCATGTCCAGGAGAGTTGGGCCGACGAGACCGGTGCGGAACATAAAAGCGTTAAATGTATCCGACCAGAAATAGCAAGCCGTAGCCACTAAGGGCTCATTGGCCTCTGGATCGGCTAACCAAAGAGGGAGGCACTCGGCTATCCCCATTCTCTCCCATATCTCTCTCTTCTGTGCCGCTACCCGATTGTACCAGCTCTTCCAACCTTTGAGTGCTGTCGGCCAAGCTCTAAAACTCTTTACTCCTTTTTCTGATTCCATCTCGGAATGTGAAATCGACTCTTTCCTGCAAGACTACTTTCCCTACGGTCTTCTGAGAATGTGTTTATGCCGTGAGAATTCTGCTGGAATTTTACACGAAATTGATAAAAGGACAAGTTTTCGTAGCCACAGATTTAGTCAGGCCAGGATCCGACGGCCCAAGGGAAAGAAAAAAACATTGTAAGCCGACAGACACGTAGAGCAACCAGCAAACTCCCAAGAAATAAATTCCCAAATCGCTCGCAGCTCGCTCGCGGCAGCTTCGATCCGATCCGATCGGCACCGTCTCGCCATGATGGATCCGGAGATGCTGCGGCTGGCGCAGGAGCAGATGCGCCGCATGTCCCCCGACGACCTCGCCAGGATGCAGCAGCAGGTCCGATCCGTCCCATCGATTCCGCCGTCTACGCTTGTCCCGCGTTGATCTGATTCGATTCACCGAGGCAGCCGATCTGCCCAATTCCGGTGTAGCCAGCCGTAGATCGAGAGGAAGTCCCGCTCAATTCGGTTGTTTTTTTTTGGATGTGTCGGGAACTCGCGTGGATGGTCGTTGCTCTGATCTAGATTTCATGTGAGTTGGATTGGTATTAGTATTACTCCTTGAATCAATTGGAGAGTGTGGCAGTTGATTCCAGGTTTCCTGGATTGATTGGTGACGCCAATCGGCCAATGGAATGTTTGTTGTTTGTTCCTGTTGTTATAAACAACTGCATGCTTGTGTGTAAAATATGCGTGTGCAATAGGAGCGCAGTTGCTACTTGGTCTTTTGCTCACTAGTTTATGCCCTTAAACTATGTTCAATAGGACCCATGTTGTTGGATAAATACGTTACGCTGATTCTGTTGGTGGATTATCTGCATTCCCTTTCATGCGTTTAGGCCAAGTCACCATTGTTCGATACGGATGTCGAGAGCTTAGAATGGTGTCGGAATGGTGCTTGCGACGTACTTCATACGGCGCCTGCTTTTGTTTCTTTTTTGTGGTTTGTGGCATTTGCTTTTCGTTGCTTAATGTTGTTGGTTATCCTCTGAGGAAGCATGTGTGACATGATTGACAATGCCCTTGTTGCAATTTGGATGATTGCAGCTGATGTCCAACCCTGACCTGGTAAGGTTAGCGTCCGAGGGTATGAAGAATATGAGAACCGAGGACTTCAAAAGAGCTGCTCAGCAGCTGAATCAAACAAGACCAGATGAAATGCTTGAGATGACCGAGAAAATTGCCAATGCTAAGCCTGAAGAATTTGCTGCTATGAAGGCCCAAGCAGATGCTCAAATCTCGTATGCGATCTCTGGTGCCAAGATGTTAAAGCAGCAGGTTTGTACAGAAGCCCAGCATTGTTGGAATTTGTATAGATTATAGAATATGCTAATAGTTCTGTCTGCACATTGGAACAATTGCATAAGACTGCAGAAAATGTTGAATAAACTGAAAAGAAGACAAGCATTGCATCTATGCTGTAAGGGTCACACTAGCACAATTTTGGATCACTCTTAATGAATTAATGAAAACTGGAAAGTGCATTATGCCGCCACCCTAATGTGGCTATTATTTAAACTTCTGTTTTTCATTTTACTAAGAACTTCATGGAAAGAGTGCTCAGATGGTCTACTAGTGCTTTGTTTTGTTGATTTGGATACATGTTTGTACATGTTACCAGTTTGCATTGTAGCATCCTTTGTTCTTATTTTGTGTCATTTCAGGGTAATGATCTTCATAGCTGTGGACAGTATACTGATGCTGCTGCCAAGTACAAGCTTGTGCGTTTTGAACTGCACACCTTCTTTAAAAAAATTTGTTAACATGCTTTTTGAAGACTTGCCAGTTAAATCAATATGTTTTTTTTTTGTGACCAGGCCAAGGATAATTTAAAGAACGTACCATCGGCAGCTGGGCAAACTCTGCAGTTGCAGTGCACACTTAATTTAATGTCTTGTTACCTGAAAACAGGGAAGTTTGAGGAATGCATACATGAAGGTTCAGAGGTATGTTTGAGGTTTTGTGGTATTTTGACTAATTTTCCATCTGAACTCATCCTATGAAGTGAGATCATTTTATTTTTGAACAAAAGATGCAGTTTGTTATTCTTTTGTTAACTTTTTATTTCTGTCATGAGCCTACTGTTTTAGTGCTACAATGCAGTACATTTTTCTTTTATGTTGGTTTGTCTATCATTTGACGTTCTACAGAAATGATATGAGTATACTGCCTTAGCAAGCTTGTGAGATAAAGAGCATCTTAGGTCAAGAGGATTCCAAAATCTCTAGAAAGGATTTTTTGCCGACTTGCTAACTATAGGCACATTAGCAGTTTTTATACCCTTTTTGAACCAGCAACATGTGTGGTTACACATCATAGTGGTATCATCATCTTAAATGCAATCTATTTCCCTTGTTTCTGTCTGCCACCTTCGGCTATTTTTGAGCTGTTGAAATGGAAGTCAGTAACTCTCTTTGAGTTCAGTTTTACTGAAGCTATGTTATTTGCTGATCTACCCAAAGAATTGCAGCTCTTCCTTTACCTGCCATGCTGATCCAGCTATTAAATGTACTTCAGGTTATAACGTACGATTCGAGCAATGTCAAAGCATACTACCGAAGGGGTCAAGCATACAAAGAACTAGGAAACCTGGAGGTAAGCTTTGCTTGACCTCTTTTTGGGCATATATCTCTTGGCTTACTGCAATTGTCTTTTCTGCTTTCCCCCAACTATACTTGACTGGAATCATGCTGAAAATGCATTTAGGCTGCTGTTGCTGACTTGAGTAATGCCCATGAAATTTCTCCAGAGGATGAAACTATTGCTGAGGTTCTAAGGTATGGTTTTCCTTTTTCCAGCACAAATATATACATCTTGCTGATCTTATTCCAAATGTAAATAGTTGCCACTGCTGTCCGACTGATCGATTACATTCATGGTACAGAGAGACGGAAGAAAAACTGGCAATGGAAGGGGGAGGAGCGAACCTGCCAAAAGGTAGCTTTATTGATATTTCTTTTTCCAAGAAGCGATCCATACTTATCTTTTTCATTGATCCTGCAATTTTTGTACACCAAATCCATGTCTTACTATTCCAACACTTCAACTTATTAGTGCCTTTGGATGGAATCTTGTGGTTAAAGGACTCTTTTTTAAGAGTGGTTTTTTTTGTTTGCATATATTTGTCTTTCTGATGGATCTTGGGCAAAACGCCAAAACCAGCTTTATGGGAAAAAAGATAAGAGGAAAATAAATAAGGGTAGGATACTATAATAGGAGTATAGGACTTAGGTTGTATCGTGAAACATGTATTTCTGCATTAGTTGAATGCTACTTGGATAGTGTTTGATATTACTTCAGTTTGGCTCATGGAACTCTTGGTGGTGTTGCTTTGTTTGGAAGGTGTTGTTATCGAAGAAGTTGTAGAAGACGATACTTCAGAGCCATCAAGCAGTCAAAGACGTTCGTCTCCTGGGTATACTGTTTCACAACCACCTGAAGGAGCAGCAAACTCTGGACAATCGGAGTCTTCAAAAAGCTTAAGAGATGATCCTTCTACCATCAGGTAACATACCCCTTCGTTTCTAGTCTGTATCTTTCATCTTTTTTGACTGCATGTCTCCATATTCAGAGTTACAGCACTTCAACAGATTCACGTGACTACGTGAGTAAGTTGTTGCTACTTCAAATACCCTAACCTTTGTTTGCAAAAAAAAAAAAAATCCTCAGCTTTTGTTGTTTCACTGACCAATCATTATTCTGGATGTATCAACATACTCTGTTTTAACATAATGTATCAAATCAGAGAGCTTTGTATGCAAATCAAGAATTCTCTGTTCTTGGATTGTGCCGATTGCCGAGTGTTCATTATTGCAATTCGATCAAATCAGATTGGTTTGCGAGTTTTTTGTGTGTGGTATCGTGAAAGATTGGGCTGTTCACGCATCAGCTAGCGTTCCTACTAGTTGATCCGTATCATCTATCTTGTATTGTTGCTGTGTAAGTTTGTTTATGGGCCCATAACAATAGATGCTTGTTCTTTGCTGCAAAATGGCTATTCATTCCCATCTCATTCTCATGTTATGTTATGTTTTCTGCTTTCTTTTGGTGTTTCTCTCCATGCAATCTCTCCCACATTCTTATGCATGATACAAATATTAACAGTTGACTGGCCATAGAAAAATCATTATATCTGGTTCTGCATGTATGCTATCTGGACCTATCATGTTGTATGCACCTTTCACAATAATTTTATATCTGATTGTAAAAGCTTGTAAAATGTCTTAAGAATAATTGCTTTGATCTTGTGTTTGTTCTATTTGTTTACACTGGTAAATTTCCTTTTAAGATATTTATAGTGAACTCTTTTCATTATGCTTTTATAAAATGATGCATAAGGAGGTTCTTATTGCCCTTTTCAATAATATATATCAGGTCATTCCAAAATTATGTCTCAAACAGTGATCCTGATGGTTTATCAAAGCTGGGAATGCAAGGAATGTCACCTGAACTAGTCAAAACTGCCACCGATATGATTGGCACAATGAAACCAGAAGAACTTCAGAAAATGTTCCAAGTCGCTTCTTCATTGAATGGAACTAGCTCAGTTGCTCCAAATTTTGGACCTAATATGCCAGAAATGTCTCCTGATATGGTTAATATGGCCTCTGATATGATTGGTAAGATGTCTCCTGATGAACTACAAAATATGCTGAATTTTGCTTCAAAAATGGGTGGACCTAGTAGTGCCCCCCTGAGATCAGAGAATAAGTTCGAGCCGTCATCAAGAGCCACAAGCAGTAGACCCATGAGATCAGAAAACAACTTTCAACCTTCATCGTCTCAAAATATTGTGGAGAACCCTGACAAAATATTAAGCAACCAAAGGATGGACCAGTCATCATCCAGTGCTCCGCCTTCTACAGCTGATATGCATGAAACCATGAGAAATTCTATGCAAGACCCTGCAATGCGGCAGGTAAATCTTTATCCAAAGGAAGTTCGTTAAGTTATTGCCTATCATTATGCCAGGAAAAATGATAACTTTGGTTTTTTAATATCTCTTCTACTTTTCTTAATTAACAGATGTTTGCATCAATGATGAAGAACATGAGTCCTGAGATGATGGCAAACATGAGTGAGCAGTTTGGAATGAAGCTATCGAAGGAGGATGCTGCAAAGGCTCAACAAGCCATGTCTTCATTATCTCCAGAGGACTTGGATAGAATGGTGAGAAAAAACTAATTTAACAACCTCCTGCGTCCTTGATTTCCCCATCCCTCTTCTGAGCCACACATTCATCCCTCCCTCCCAGTGCACCATGTGCGACCCATACAGTTGTATGCATATGTTGTGATGCATGCATTTGAAACTCACATTGACGAGCCGTAGCCTACTCTGTCTTTAATGGGTTGATTACAAGGATAATTTTATGGCTATGCTTTCTGATTAGCTGTTGGAATTCTCTTAATAATGATACCTCTTTCTTTAGCTTCAACCCAAGCCAGGTCATAATATACATTACTTGACTCAATGCCAAGCTAGAATTTTACTAATACGGGTTCAATCATTAATTTATGTATGCCTGTTTTGCTTTCAGATGAGATGGATGGACCGAGCACAGCAAGGGGTAGAAGCTGCGAGGAAGACGAAGAACTGGCTCTTAGGCAGGAAAGGCCTGATCCTTGCTATTGTCATGCTGATCCTGGCCTTTATCCTTCACCAGCTCGGGTTTATCGGTGGGTGATGGCCTGATTTATCTCTAATTCCTGATTGCACGGCAGAGATCGGGTACAAATATCATGCAAATAATCGTTCGATAACGATACGGAGCTTCCACTTGCCAATGACTATGTGGAAGAACCGTGGGAAGGGGTTCAGAAGTCGCCGAATCTGCACCTTTCTTGTACCATTGTTATTTCGTTTCCCCCCTTTGAGGGGAGTTGTATCTCTGTTTATAACATTCATCGCGGAGTAGAAAGAACTGACTTCAGTTGAGCCAATATTTTATCTGGATAACTGGATACCAATGTGCTCTATTTCGTTAAGATGATTTGCAGTTTTTTTTGCGTTAAGATACCAATTGTGTCGTATATGGTACCGTTGGTGCAACGGTAACGGTTGGCTACTCGAATGAAGGGCAAAACAAAAACAAAAACATCTGCATGAACGTCAGTCAAAAAGGAAAGGGCCCAACCGGGTTCGAACCGGTGACCTATTGATCTGCAGTCAATTGCTCTACCACTGAGCTATGGACCCGTTGTTGCATGAACTGTTCGTTTAGAACTTTTGTTAACATGATACCAAATGTCAAACTCGCTGGTTCTTTCGAAAGCGCACTAAAAGGGAGAGTGCGGGTATGCACCGCCACCTCAAAAAAATTTGAAAAATGCCAGAAGATCATCTTTTCAATTAGCCAAATTTGTTGATTGGTTTTGTTCCGATTTTAGTGGCTTGGAGTTTCATTTTGAATTATATACGTTGAATTTACGATGTTCCGGAACTAGACTGTAGTTGTACGTAAAACATGCATCGCGGTTGAAAATTTTCTAGTCTCCGCTACCGAAGGGCAGGCACGCTGATGGCGATATATATATAGGTCTCGCGCATGGCAACATCGCCGTACGTTAGCCGATCAGTTGTAGTTTTTTTGCCGTACGTTCCGCGTGAGCACGAAGGTGTGGACGGTGTAAAAATAGCTAAAAGCGCTCTCACTACAATGGAGGCCGCTGGTCATCTTTATATACCCGTGGAAAGATTACAATCATAGATGATTACAACACGTAACTAGAGTCCAACTCTATCTATAGCTAATTCTATCTTTGGAACTCATCCGGGCTCCTTGATCGTAACGTACATGGCTCCTGTCCTGCACGTATACAACTCAATCTTTATCTTCTTCTAACATCCCCCCTCAATCATAACTTGACTAAGTTGAGATTGCGTCGAAAATCTTCATGCAGCTGCGTTGACAGGGCCTTCGTGAAACCATCTGCAACTTGATCCTTGGATGAAATCGGTCTGACATCAAGTAATTTGTTCGCAACTCTTTCCCTGACAAAATGATAATCAATCTCCACATGTTTAACTCTTCCATGAAGCACTGGATTCGCAGCCAGATATGTTGCGCCCAAATTGTCGCACCATAAGCATGGTACTCCACTTTCCTGTATACGAAGCTCTCGTAGTAAAGATTGCAACCAGACCACTTCAGCTGTTGCATTGGCTATTGCCTTGTATTCGGCTTCTGTTGAGGACCTAGATACTGTCGGTTGTTTCTTAGCACTCCATGATATCAGATTTGGACCAAGAAATATTGCAAATCCGCTGTGGACTCGCGATCGTCAACATTTCTCGCCTAATCTGCGTCGCAGAACGCTACTGAGTTTAGTTGACACAGATCTTCAAATCGCAGCCCCAACCCAATGGTCTTCGAATATATCGAGAATACGCTTCATCACGACCAATGTTCGCTTGTTCGAGCATGAAGAAACTGACAAACTTTGTTGACTGCATAAGCTAAATCAGGTCGCGTGATAGTCAAATATTGCAATGCTCCAACTACACTTCGGTAGTTTGTGCTATCTTTTGGTACAAGGAATTCACCACTATAAGCTGAGAGTTTCTCGATGCTTGACAACGGAGTGGACATGGGTCGGCAGTTGCTCATGTTGACACGCTTCAAGATATCCCGTGCATACTTTTCTTGAGACATAATTAAACCATCTGCCGTCCTCATCACCTCAATTCCAAGAAAGTAATGAAGATCCCCAAGGTCCTTTAAAGCAAAACTTTTCTTCAAATCCTTGAGTAAGGCGACCACCGCTTCTTCTGACGAGCTGGCTACTATGATGTCATCCACATATATTAGCATATACATAGTTATCCCAGCTCGATGATATATAAACAATGACGTATCTGATTTTGACGCATTGAATCCCAGTTGTTGCAACCTTGTGCTCAATTTTGAGTACCACGCCGAGGAGCTTGTTTTAACTGTAGATTGCCTTGTCCACTTTGCATATATGAGAGGGTAGCGTTTGTCTTCATACCTAGGGGGTTGTCTCATGTATACATCCTCTTCCAGAACGCCGTGAAGAAACGCATTCTGCACGTCTAGCTGTCTCAAGGTCCATCCTTTTGCTACTGCAATTGCTAACACAAGTCGTACCGTAGCAACTTTTACTACAGGACTAAAAGTGTCTTCGTAATCAATTCCATACCTCTGCTTGTAACCTTTGCTACCGTGACGAGCCTTGTGTCGATCTATTGATCCATCCGCTTTCTTTACCTTGTACACCCATCTGCAATCAATTACATTATTGCCTTCATTAGGTGGAACTAGATGCCACGTGTGATTGGCCTCGAGAGCTTGAAACTCGAGGTTCATGGCTCTTCTCCACTTCTCATCTTCAAGAGCTTCCTGTAGATCCTGCGGCTCACCGGTGGACGTGAACAATGTATATCGAATTGTTCCATCCGTATAAACTTTGGGCTTAGAAATCCCTGCCCGACTCCTTGTCTGCACACGCGAAACAATCTGATTTTTAGCTTCGCTGCCTCTCGCGCGCGCTATTGCATCAATCGGCGTGGGCTTCAGGCCCTCGCGCTTGAGACGCGCGTCTACGCGATGTCTCTGCATAATATGGTCCACGGGATCTGCACCTGAGGCTGCTGCGGTCGGACACGGAGCGCCAGTCGATCTCGCGGCGTGCACCCACTTTGGCACACCGAACATCATAGGCTCCAATATTCGCCGCTTTTCTGTTCTTCTTCTCCGTATTTTCCTCAGATCACTCACACTTTCAATAGGGTCAGTAGTATTAGTCAATTGACAAACACTTGATTTATCCCCTAATTGACATGAACTAGGATGAAGGTTTGGTGGTAGAAGAAGAATTTCTTTTCGGAGCCTAGCACCCGCATTTTCATGGAGATGAGCAAAAGGAAAAATTTGTTCGTCGAACACAACATCCCGTGAGATATACACCCTTCCTGTCTTGGGCTCAAGACACTTAAATCCCTTGTGCATGGAGCTATACCCTAGAAACACACATTGTATAGAGCGATAGGCAAGCTTCCGATTGTTGAAGGGTCTCAAATTCGGCCAACAGGCACAGTCGAAAATTCTAAGATGGGAGTAGCTGGGTTTTTGTTTGAGGAGTAATTCGGCAGGGGTCTTCAACTGGATAACTCGAGAGGGAAGAATGTTAATGAGATGAACGGCAGTTATGAACGCCTCATCCCAAAACTTCAGGGGCATGGAAGAATTTGCTAGAAGGGCTAGACCAACCTCAACTATATGATGATGCTTCCTCTCTGTGGCACCGTTTTGTTGATGAGCATGAGGACAAGAGACGTGATGCATGATTCCAATTTTCTTAAAGAAAGAGTTCAACCTCTCATACTCACCACCCCAATCTGTTTGCATCGTGAGGATCTTCTGGCCGAATTGTCTCTCTACCAAATTTTGAAAGTCCTTAAAAACTTCAAAAACTGCAGATTTATTCTTGAGCAAATATATCCAAGTATACTTACTGTAGTCATCAATAAAACTCACATAATACTTATTTTTATTGATAGACTCGGGAGCTGGTCCCCAAACATCAGAGTACACCAACTCAAGAGGTTTAGATGACACACTGTTTGACCTTTGATAAGGCAACTGGTGACTCTTTGCCTTTCGACACGAATCACACACAACTCCACTACTATACTTCTCTAAATAAGGAAGGGCATTAGTTTTAAGAACATGCTCAACAATGGGAAACGATGGATGGCCTAAACGATCGTGCAAGACTCAATGGATGCTTTAATGGAAGCAAAGGCATGCTTGCGGTTGACAAGAGACTTGATGGGATATAGACCTCCTTCACATTTTCCTTCAAGTAGCGTGCTCCTCGTTGCTCGATCCTTAATCAAAAAATACCATGGGTGATATCAAAGAACACGTTATTATCTCTTGTAAACTTGTGAACAAAACAAAGATTCAATTTGGAACTTGGCACATAGAGAACATGATTGAGATGCAAAGGCCTATTAGGGGAATAAATCGAAGTATTGCCAATGTGACTAATAGACATACCTTTCCCGTTTGCAGCATGAACTTGATCTTGACCTTGGTACTTGTCATGAGTCGTGAGTTTCTCTAATTCTCCTGTGATATGGTCGGTTGCACCGGTATCAGTGTACCAATTTGTGTCAATGCCATATGATTGGGCAGCAGCTCCGGCAATTTTTTTTTCAACTTGATACTCTTCGTCAAACCTATGCCAGCACTCCGATGCACTGTGGCTAGGTTTGTTGCAGATTTGACACATGAGCCGTGGCCCTTGACTTGAACTAGGCCTTGTGAAGCTTCCGCGACGTCCACCACGGCCCTGACCACGACTGGGAGCACTGTATTCACGCCCATAGCCTTCTCGACCGTAGCTTCCTCATCCAAAATTGCTTCTGCCACGACCCCGACCACGCATGGCCGAATTGACCGACGATGAATAGCTTTGACCTTCTCCTTGCAGTAGCTCTTGACGATGCTCATATCCTAGGGCTTGAGAGTAAAGATCATCAACTGTTATGGGCTCCACTCGCGACATAACAGATGAGACAAGTGGCGTGTAGTCTGAGTCTAGACCGTTGACGATATACGACACGATTTCCTCGTCATCGAGAACTTTGCCTGCCGACGCAAGTTCATCTGCAAATCTCTTCATCTTTGTGAAGTATTGTGCCATGCTCATAGATCCCTTCTTCGTATTAGTCAGTGCATATCTCAGATTGGCTACTTTGGCCCGAGATTGCGCGAATATGATCCTTGGAGTGCCGCCCATGCTTCGCAGACGCTCCTTCCTTGCAACTTGTGCAAGAACTTCTTTGGTGAGGGAATTCAAAAGATACGCCAGAACTTGCTGGTCTTGAGCGATCCATGTCGCGTATTCTGGATTCAGCACCTTATCCTTCTTCTTCTCTTCGTTCGTGACGACGATCTCTTCGGGAGGTGGCTCGGTGTTGGCGTCAAGGAAGTGCATCAATCGTGCACCACGCAGCACCGGAAGAAACTGGGCTTTCCATAGAAGAAAGTTCTCCCTCGTAAGCTTCTCGGCGACCGGCGGCCCAAGCACCGGTAGAGACGACGATGAGGATGAACTCGCCGCCATGATCTGTCTTGAAGTCGATCTTCTTGATCCTAGACGTGCTCGAAAGAGGTAGCTCTGATACCATGTAAAAATAGCTAGAAGCGCTCTCACTACAATGGAGGCCGCTGGTCATCTTTATATACCCGTGGAAAGATTACAATCATAGATGATTACAACACGTAACTAGAGTCCAACTCTATCTATAGCTAATTCTATCTTTGGAACTCATCCGGACTCCTTGATCGTAACGTACATGGCTCCTGTCCTGCACGTATA
Source organism: Otatea glauca (assembly GCA_036346275.1). NCBI lineage: Eukaryota > Viridiplantae > Streptophyta > Magnoliopsida > Poales > Poaceae > Otatea > Otatea glauca. Next base: position 50,572,460 of record CM070723.1, read on the forward strand.
CAACTCAATCTTTATCTTCTTCTAACAGACGGCGGCGACGTGACGATCGAAGAGGCTAGGGCAAGCGCATGCACGCGGAGGAGTAGGAGGCCCGTACGTACGTGTCGTCGTAACTCTTGGAGCATCGATCTCGACGACGAAGTCGCCCGTCGTCATGGAGTCGGCGATCGATCCCCAGGGACTCGGGCCTCCGCTGGCGTGCAGCGTGTGCTGAGCCTCCGGGTTCACGGTACGCCTTGTCGCTCGACTCCTTCGCGTACGTATGTACGGCATGCATGCTCACGGTGCGCCTACAGCGTCGGTCAGAAATGAAGGATCGAGCTGCTAGCTGCATGTGCGCATGACGCTGCGCGGAGACGTGTGCTCGCTCGCTCATGGCGGTGCGATCGACCTCCCTTACCTACCTACCCTGGGCAGCGGCACGAAGGATAGCTAGCTAGCTTCAGCGGCTCAGCGCACGGCGGAGATGAGCTCGCTGCTCGCCTATCTATGAGGCATGCACGCTGGAGGCCGAGGTGACGGCTCCTTCCAACCAGGGGTGGTCAGTCAATACTCGACTTAGCCTAGGCATATTCCCTCTGATCAGAGGTATTCAAAGGATCGATCCATCCGAATGATTCTCTATCGGACAGCTATTGTAGACATTAAATCTATTTATTAAAGATTATTTAAACCTGATCATATTGCTTTCAAAAATGAAAAGCCTTAACAAGCAAGATTAAAAAAAATGCTCCGAAATAAGTAGAAACATTGCCCTTTAGGTTTCAAAAAGAGACACTGACCTTAAAATAGAATCTGCCGAACAGTAAAAAAATCCTTGCCAGAAAAAGAATGTATAAGCCTCAATATAATTATAGTTTCAACAGGAAATAAAAATAAAATAAGGGCCCAACCGGGTTCGAACCGGTGACCTATTGATCTGCAGTCAATTGCTCTACCACTGAGCTATGGACCCTTAGCTGTCCTATTTGTATCTAAAACGTAATTGTTCTTGTTTGTTCCTGTTTTTACACGTTACTGCATGTCTGCATCAAGGATACACATTTGGACTATTTCTAAGCACCCGATCTTCCTCAAGTGGCCTGAACATATATATATATATATGTATTAAGCTTTTTACATTTGTAGCACAATAGGGATACAGTAAAACTACAGTGTTAAGTACATGCGAATGTGGCATCTGGATTTTAGTCGTGCTATTTCCACAAGACGGTTTCGCCAATGGTAGGTCAGTTCAGGAAAGCTCTTCTAGTTCTTCTCCCTAGCAGTCTGGCTGGCAATCTGCGAGGATAGGTCATCCGATCCTATGGTACGTGCCAAGACGACAAGACCATGTAAAGAGCAGAAAAGAAAAAGGTAAGAGCGACAGAAGAGCACGTAAAGAGCCAGGAGACACCTCAAGCAAAATTGGTTTTTGCGGTAAAAAACTTCGTCACGGAAGATTTATTTTTCATTACAAATGAGTGCTAGTGGCTATTTTCCATTCATCACTAGTTCGATGAGTACGTACCGGTTGCGGTGAAGTTTTTTTGTCGCGGAAGGTTTATTTTTCATTACAAATGAGTGCTAGTTGCTATTTTTCATTTATGGTGCAGGAGGTGTGTGTTGGGCTTATCGTTGTACAACCGGAAGCGTGCCCTGCAGTCAATGCAAGATGCCCGCTGGCGTTGAATAACACCGTAGGCGCACTCGGTCCGCTTTTCGGGCGGTAGTAGCACCACGGGGAGGGTTGCTCCCCCCAGTTATCCCATATGGGAAGTTTGAGATGTGGGTGGTACGTCTCCGGATCCACCCAGTTGAAGTAGTCGCACCATTCATCCTCGGCCAAGGGGCATCGGTAGAATCTCCGATCCGCTAGTTCATCGTGGCAGTATCAACCATCGCTCAAGGCCGTGTTCGCAAAAGTCGTGGCTTTCGGTGGCCCCGGGAGGTTTCTCCTTTGACTCGAGCAATTTCGCAATTTTCTTTTGAACTCCCGTATGGGATGAACTGGTTTAGAATTACTACTTTGTGAGTGAAGCATGGGTTCGCCGCATGAAACTCACCGATTGGTTGGCCTCTTGCCCACCGCCCCAACTCGTTGCTCTAGAACAGGACGATCTGGCGGCCTCCCACCGGTTGAAGTTCTCGCGGCGGGTTCGGCGTCGTGGCGCTTGTAGACAAATTCGTAGTCACGCCATTCCGGCCGCCGATCCATTGGAAGAAGCAACACCGGTCCTTGTGCCGAGAAAGGAAAGAACGATCGTGAAATGGTATCGTTAGCTCGTATTTTATGGATACAAGTAGGTTTACCCGGTAGGACGGCACAACAAGAGTGAGCGGGCGCCGCCTCTCCGTGGGTAGATTGCATCATCTTCGCCGGAAGGTTGCGATCGATTTGGTCCGCAACCCGGCAGAATCGGGCGTACGCCATCGTATCCGGTATTCGGGCGGATGACTTCGCTGTCAAGAGGCGACGGTAGAACGACATCGCGCCCTAATTTGTGTAGATTCGGATGGCGGTATTGCTTGTTTGGTGGTGTTGGATGTGTAACCCTAGGCCGGTTTTATAGTGGTGGTGAGTGGTTACTCCGCACGACTACAAAGACTTGTCCGCTTTGACGCCCCGCATCCTCTCGTGAAAAGTCGCACGACATGTCACCCATCATCAAAGCCGCACCGCCGTCACCTTCGCGAAAGGTCGCACGATTTGTCACCATCCGAGAAAAGCCACACGACTGCTATCACGAACAAAAGTAGGCGGTGAGTGGTCACATTGAACTGCGGCTCGCATGTGTGACAAAGCCTCGTGTGCGAAAAACAAGAGAGTCTGTCATGTGTGTGGTCAAATCGGCTGAAAAGGTTGAAAGCATTGCGCCCGTGAGTTGTCTAATCGCGCGTGGAAAGTCGCTACAAGGTCGTATATATGTCGAATGGTGTTTCGTATTATTACTCCATAATTTTTCATGTAAACTCGTTATTTTACTGGAATCCACGAAAAGCTATAGTGATCATACCGTAATGTGAGGAAATAAAGTGAATTTGACGTAATATGAGGAAATAAAGCATCATTTTGTGTTCAAGATAAAATATATGAAAGGAAACAATTAGTCGATAGTCGCCAAAGAGTCTTTGGTCGTCGATCGCACCGACAAAGTAGCTACGTGTGTGCTGTCCTATCGACGTGACAAAGGTACTCGTAGCATATTTACAAATAGCGCCACTAAGTAAAAGATTATATATAGCACAAAACTTCATAAATAAAACTAACATATGTGATATTACATGAGCTAAGGAAGTAAAAGACGAGATTGTTTACTGTACATCATGTGTAAAAGAAACAAACTAGCTAGGGCCTCATGCGGTGCAACACTTGTGTGGTCCCAGTGCCTCCTCTGCCGCACATGTCCGCACGGATATGTGAGCCGGTCAGGCCCGCCCACGAGTACTCCTAGGAGGTCGGACCGGGCTAGCGAGTAGCGAAGGCGCCCCGTGTCGGTGAGATGGGCCGGGGCCGATCGTCTTGCAACGAACCAAGTACCACACCATGATCGCCGATAAGGATCGACGAAAGTCGAAATCCTCGCCCCGAAAGTACCGTAGTCCCCGAGGTGCTCGTGACTCGTCGTGGCGGGATCGGCGCGCTGACAAACTTTTCAAGTTAGAACGACACGCTATGTGAACAACAAAATATATGAAAAAGAGACCACCGATGTACCGCGGTCATCGGACAGACGCCGGTCCGGTGACACCGGAGCCCCAGTGCAGTCCGACGAGGGCGGTCGGGTCTGCTCGGTCGACCTCGCATGCAGACGAACGAGGGGATCTGCACCACGCCGTCATACTCGGGCCGCCTACACGACGCCGTGTACGCACGGTAAGTCAAGTCTCGAATATGGCGCAGCGCCAAGGCCAGTCCGCCGTGACTTATCGATGGGTGGCACCGACCGCCAGAGTAACGCCGACGCCGCCTCGTGTGCCTCCTCGCAAGGTCGCTCTCGCGAAAACGAAAAGAGGCTAGTTAGTTGGCATAATTTTCAAGACGTTACGCTGAATGACAAATGGAGGAGTACGAACCGCGCGTGGAAAGCGTAGTCCGGTGGGTGGGTACGGTCGGCGTGGTCGGATCGTGCTCGAGGTGACTCACGACACGCACAACTCGAACGCGGTGCGCGCGGCCGTACCACTCGATATATGCGCGACGTGCCGTGGTCGAGGGGCGCCTCGCCGATCACATCCGCAAGAGCCGCGCCCATCGCCGCGCATGAGGTACCATGCGTCTTTCGCCTACCAAGCGTCGACGGAAGCCTTTGCGTGTGTACCGCAAAACGAAAGCGCAACATTAATTCGCAAGCCACCGAGATCGTAAGTACTAGCGTAAGGGAAAATGTAGAAATACGAACGAGTGCACGGCCGCCGGAACGACAATACCGTGGGTACCGGGAACGCTGCCGAGACCAAATCGCCTCAAGACGCGGTGGGCGGCGACGGCTCGACGAACACGCCGAACACCAAGTGACGCGGGTCAACCAAGACGCGTCGCAATGCAGCTAATCGCAATGACAGTTGCGGCGCGACGTGCTCGCACAAGCTCGGGGCGTAGGCGCCATATGACGCGGCCGTCCGTGAGTGGTCCAACATCGCTACGCATCGAGGGTACGGGCGCGCGCCGTGGATCGGGTGAACCGCGGCCGCAAAAAACACCAGCGATGAACGTTAGTACAACACGCGGAGAATTAAAAACAACATACGGCTACGATAAGTAATCTCGACTGCCGGCGACACCACAATGTCCCCATCGTCGGACGATCAACCTCGCCCCGGAACCCCAGAAAGTCTCAGGTAGGTAGCCGACAATCGCTGGTCGTCCGATCCGAACCTCTCGAACGACCACACCGCAGAGCAAAGGGCGCCGCGAGTGGACGAGTTGGACACACGACGACACCCGCCGCACAAAGCACGTGACGTCGCGGCAAGTACCGCAGTCCCAAGCCACCGCGGATCTCCTCCAAGTCGGCGCCGGCGATCGCCCTCGCAAATCGGATCATGTGCTCGTCGACGGTGTCCCGCGCGACGAGCGTAACAAGACCCACCAAGAGCCACGTAAGGTACGCCTCCAAGCGCCGGGCGACGGCCGCTCTCACTCCGTACCATCCTCTCGGCCGCAGAAGTAATGGTTAGGTTGTAAATGCAATGAAAATCACACACGGTGAGTTAAATCGATACGACAAGGAAAAATCGTGCTTACGTAGAATCGCACAAGCCACCACCGCGTCGGACCGCGCGCACCGCGAAAGTCGTGTATCGTGGTCGGGTAGCACCCCGAACCGGTGGAGGATATCCGCCGCCACTGGGTGGACGTCTGCAGAACCACCGCATCTCCCGAAAGGTGGCAGCCTAGGAGGTAATCGACGCCCTCTAGTGTCGGCGCCATCTCACCACATGGCAGTGAAAGGTGTGGGTCTCGTGCCGCCACCGTCCACTAGAGCGCCAAGAAGCTCTGTCGTAAGGGAACCTCCTAGAGGCACTACGCCGGTCCTGCGATCCGCGGCGGTCGCCTCAACCATACGGGCAATGTAGTAGGCCACCGCCCTCAACTCGCAAAAGAATGTGAGAAGTATTATTGTGGTGTCGAAGGGACATGAGTACAACATCGCGATTTAAATTGAACTAACCTCGGGATCCATCGCGATTGAGACGCCACGCCCTCATGGGGTGCGCAAGCGCAGGCCCCAAGCTCCAAGGCCGCCTCCCCATCTCGCGGGGCAACGCCGCTAAACGGCTCGGTGAGTCGCGTCAACCGACGGGTCAAGCAACTCGCATAACCGTCTCGCCGCCATGCCCGCAAATAAAAATGTTTATGTTACATAAGGTGTAAAAAGGTGCAAAATAAATACAACAAATACAAATAGAATATGAATGGAACGAGTATCACATAATTTAGAGCACACGTAATACATGGAAGTAAAATGTTCATCTATGTGCAAAGCGTTAAAAGATACAAAATGAATACAACATACTACACTCTCATTTAATCAAGTACAATAACATTCAGATATATATTTTGACCACACGCACGAAGTTCAATACAAGCAAAATGAAATTCTAGTGCATCAAGTAAACCATAGTTCAAGATTTAAAAGAACATATAACACTTCACGGCTTCAATCTTCGGCAACTCTTGAAAGAGTGCCCTGCCTCCTTGCAAGTAGAACATTTCTTTACGCTGGCGCCACTTTCGACGGCCCATATCATTCCTTATACGCTGGATTGCCTTCTTCCCACTCCCTTTAGCCTCGCTCATGTCCGGGACCCAACGTATCCTCCCACTTTTGTGCTCGTGAATAAACCCACCACTTAAACCGTACATTTCGCTCCCAAAGTTGCAAACCACAGCCTTCCTTACTAAAGAATTGAGACATGAATATACCGATCCATGTGAATCATCGAGCAGCAGCCATAACATGGGAGCATGGCTTGTGTAATAGACGAGGCTTATTGCAAAGCGCATACAAGTTTGCCTGTATGATGCATTCGTGAGCAACTTTTCGCTTGGTTCGTCCCACGACCGCTTTCTCCTTGCACATCACCTCAAACGGAGCTCCTCGCACTCCATCTTCGCTGTTCGCATCTCCCCTTCTTGCCTTTGTCCTCCATGTATGCGTAAATCATCTCGAGTACTTCATAGCAGATCGTTCATGCGCGTGATCGCCCTTGCATGGCGATCAACGGTACTTTGTGATGCCACGAAGAACACCCTCGACAATACCAACCAAGGGAAGGGTCTCAACCTCGTGATCACCCGCTTGTAAACCTCCGCAAGGTTTGTTGTCATGACACCATACCTCGCACCATCGGTGTCGTAAAGCGAGCCCATTTCTCCCTAGGCTCATGCTCTATCCATTCAAGAAGCGCTTGAGCCCTTCCATTCCTTCAACCAGTGGGGAGGGTTAGTGGGTAACTCCTCCAAAGGCGACCGGGCCTCCCCAAGGTCGGGCTGCCTCTTCGTTGCCTCTGCTGTGTGCCTCGATGTCACTCATCCAATTTCTTCCAGAGTACATCAAACTTTCTCTGGTTCTCGTCGCAGAGCCTCTTGAAAAGCTTTGTTAGCTCCTTGTTCTGAATCGCTTGTAGAAATTGGCACCCATATGACGCTTGCACCACCTACTACGCAAATCGTGCCATGGATGAGTCTCATCCACACCTTGTCCGCAATCAATAATTGCCCTCAAAAGCCCGAATGCCGATCGTATGATACACACTCCAGTCACGATGAACGACACCGCTTTGACATTCCGTAGGAACCAATGCCACTATCGTGTTTTCACCTCCACAAATGCGAAGCGCCACGGGAGAACTTGATTATTGCCATCCACTCCTATGGCGGTCAATATCCGCCTTTGTATTTACCACCAAAAATGTCCCATCGACACATAACAAAGGACGACAATGCTCGAACGCATTGATGCATGGACCTAAAGCGAAGAATGCTCGCTTCAAAACCATCTTCCCGCAGAAGCGCCGCGAAGGATGCTCACAAATGTCCACATAAGTTCCGTGGATTTCGTCCTTTATCACCGGCAAACCTCGCAAGTTCGTAGGAGTCTTCGACGTCGCCAACCGTGTTTCCAATGCCTTCGCTTTGCTCTCCATGCCTTCGCGTAGCTTATTGTATACTCGGAACCTCTGTTGTATTGCGAGTACGATGGCCCGTGGCTCTAAATCTAGGTTGCCTACAATCTCTCCGCACATTGCATTGGCAATAAAGCCCGATGATATGTTCCGATGTGATCGCTGCAGACTCGTTAGTACACATGTATGTGGAACGACTATAGAACACTTCCAAATAGTGTCCCATTTAGGTCGGTACGCATGGCGCGCCACGCAACCCTCCGTCGGCATCTTACATCATACACCCGCCGATCGAACTTTACAACCTTGAAGGCTCTGCGCAACGACAATCGACCATGCTATTATCGCTTCTTGAACCTCACTCTTATTCTTGTAAATTGCATCTTTTCTCACCTCATTCGATCATATCGCAAGGGAACTGTTCGTCATCGCTCACCACCACTGTCGAACGGATACTCATCCCACTCTGGGAATAGATCTTCACGGCTTCATCATTACTTAAAGCCTCACAGTCCTCATTCTCTGTGTCCATCGCTCGACCATCGACTCAATGTTTTCGCCCTCGTCCGCCATGCCCATTGCTTCTTGAACCTCTCCGCTGCAACATCGCCTCCCACCTTGCACTTCGATCGACCAACCTACATCCCGCTCTACTAAGCCTACTCTACTTGTACTTGCTTCTCCCAACTTCCTCCGTTCTTCTTCATCAACAACCTCTTCGCGCCGCATGCCCTGTATTGACTTTCTCAAATGCTTGTGCCAATAACACTAATGGCCATCCTTTCTCAATTGCAATTTTACGCATTTAACTCCAAGATTTCGCCCTCTCATTTCCATTAACTCCCAAAGACGTGCAATCTATTCTTCTAAACTACTCCATGTAACTTCAGATCATGCAATTCACGGTCCAAAGAGAACATGTGGTACAACCATCTCATAACCGTAGCCCATGAACGCTCCCTCACAAGGTGACAGCTAGCCTCTACACTTGCGAAATGACTTAGATCTACCCTTCAACACCCATGGGCTAACTCCTTCTCCATAATATATTTTAAATTGCACTCTATCATCCATACATCATGCAAATTCATCAATTCTTAACATTTGCACAATTTAACTCTTCATTGTAAGACTAATAATGATCACAAATTTTTAATCAGTACAGTTGCAATATTTCAATTCTTACAAATTCTTCAGATTCTGTGATCATTTTCAAATTTCTATGAGAACATAACTAAACTAATGTGTCAGGAACCTCTACAGATTGAGTTATATTTCGATCCCGATAATTTTAGCCATCCAACTCTACATGACATCTCCGAATTCTCGACACAAATAACCAATTTGGATTCTACATTTCCAGTTAATTTAAAATTTATCCATGATCTCTAATCAAAAAACTATTATTACAATCAAAATTTTAATCCCTACCTCTAGGTCATCCCTACATCGAAAATTAATTACTAACTAAGTCGCATAACTAAACATCTGTCCATACCGACATAACTATAAATTCTTGACTAATTCATCTAACTAAACATCTATTCTTACCGAAATAAATATAAATTTCTAACTAAGTCAACTAGCTAAACAACTTGCATCAGTTCTCATTCCTAACTAAGTCATCTACCTAAATAACTATTATTACTCTATTTAACTGATTACTATATTACATATTCAACATTTAAATACTTAAAAAAATTAGTACTGATTTAAATGCGATCTTCAAGTCCCTCTCCCTTTCTCCTCCTCCTCCTTCTCCTTCTCCCTCTCCTCCCCTCCCCTCCCCCCCCTCCCCCCCCTCCTTCTCCTTCTCCTTCTCCTTCTCCTTCTCTTTCTCTTTTTTCTGTTTTTTTTCGTTTGCTTTTGGCTGGCACGAGTGGGGCAGGGGCCGCGCGCGGCTTTATATAGGCGTTGTCTGTCGCCATTTCAAATGGCGACAGACTCTCTGTCGCCGCTTGAAATGGCGACAGACAGTCAGCCGCTATTTAAATAGGCGATGAGGTGACGTTAGCTCTGTCGCCATTTCAAATGGCGATGAGAGTCTGCTCTATCCGAACGGCGATAGTCGTCTGTCGCCATTTGAAATGGCGACAGACTCTATGTCGCCATTTGAAATGGCGACAACTGGGTAGTTTTGTAATTTTTTTTTCGGCATATTATTTTTGTAAAATAGAATAAAAATAGTATTATTTAAAAAAAAATTCGTTGGACGAGTACGTGCCGGTAAAATTATAGACCCTATATGAAACACGTGAAGAAATGTAAGCGATAAAGATAGAATTTGCCCCTCCTATACAACGGGAGAGAGGTCTCTGGACCTCTCAATGTGTTTGGATTAAAGAAGTGCGTGGCTATACCGAATGTGATTGAGGAGTCAATTGCAACTGAGTAATTTGCCACAAAACGAGTGAAACATCGAGTTATCATAGGATGACACGTTTCTCGCCTTGAATTCGATCTGGTATCGTGAGGCAAAGGGATCTGTACATAAGTACTATATAGGTTTATCCGATATAATCTTTGTATATATTTGAAAGTTGTTATGCCCTACTAAAGGTCGCTACCGATTTATAGGCCGAAAGGAGTTTATAGGCCATGACCGAATATGTCTGTACCTGTAGGATCATACACTTAACGAGTTAGAATACATTGATTCGGATCGGATCCGTTATTAATGGGCCAAGTGGGCTCTTCACCTTGGTTAAGCCCCTAACGTAGGGTTCCACCGAGAGGCTATATAAAGGAAGGTTAAGGGGATGCAACTGTTGTACCACCTCACCAACCGAAAATCCTAGCCGTCATCACTTAGACCCTGCCGTGTGCTCTGGTGCTAGTGTTAGTGTTATGCCCTTGAGGCAATCATTTAGATGATTGTAACATGACTATGTTTATGAATAATAATATGATTATTGGTCCAATGAATGTATATCATTGTATTGATCAACAAGTATGTGACTTGCTTATGAAGCTCTTTACTTAATGATGTAATTCGATAAATATCTCTGATCGGATATCATCGTATAGGACAACGATGAATAGATCAAGACATGTAGTGATCGATGATCATGCTTCATAGATCATGGATATGGAGATATCATCTATACATTGTGGACGCATGTTGAAGAACATGGGTTAGATAGACCCGCAATGGGACAACGCGAGAATGTTTCATTCTTATGTGTCATCGCGTATCTCATACCTAGTAGATGTATGATCCTTAGACCCGAGATTGTCATATTCCCTACATGTGTAATAGTTTTCCTTGGGGCTATCAAACACTACTTCCTAACCGGATAGTTATAAAGGTAGCTTTCATGTTTACTATGAAACGTGCGAGAGGAAGTAAGCAATCAAGATGGAATTTGCCACTCCAATGAAACGGAGATATATGACAAGGCCACTCGTGTGATATGATTAAGGAAGTGCATGGCCATGCTGTGATTGAGGAGTCAATCACAACTTATTAATATATCACGGATACGAGAGATGGATTGAATCATCAAAGGATGACATGCTTCTCGCCTTGAGATCAATCTTCATATACTTGGCAAAGGGATTATTACATGAGTACTTTTGATAGGTTCTCATCCGATTTGATCATAGTATGTTTGGGAGTTGGCATACTTTGCAAGAAGCCACTACCAACTATTGGATTGAAAAGGAGTTTTCCAATCCATGTCCAAACGTATGTGAACCTCGCAGGTCACACACTTAATGGTGGGACGCATTAATTTGGATTGATCCGTAATTAATGAACCTCGTGGGCTTAGCACGATGGGCCCTAGTTTAGGTTTCATCTCGTGGCTATATAAGGAGGGAGGAGGAGGGTGCAGGGTGCTTTCCCACGGTTTAGGAGTGATTCACTCGAAATCCTAGCCTACTCCTCTCGCCGCCTCGCCGAGCGACTGTGTGCTTGCACACGACGCACGCGCCCATCTCCGGGCGTGTGGACTCATCGCGTGACGCTGCTGTGATCGCGCGTGGGAGGACGATCCACTACATCGACGCAACGATCGCGGCGAGAACGATCCACTACATCGACGCTGAAGGATTCCGCAACTGCGCGTCTAGTGGTAATCTTATCTATGATCCCCTTCTTGCGAGTAGCTTTCTGGTTTCGCGGTAGAATTTTTTTTTGTGCTAGCGTAGCATACCGCATTCCTCTTCAGCTAGCACACCAACGCACGGCGTTCCTTCCCCGAATATGTGGACTTCGATAGAGGCATTGCTTCTACTACGGTGCTGATCGAGACCATTGTTCGGGTATATTAGACCATCGTTCAAGGACGATTGACCACTGCTCCAGGACGCACACTACATTGAATCGGGCTACTTCAACTCTTTTTTCGCTGCACTGCGTGTCTAGTGGTAACGATCCATGATGTCTCACTTGCTTAGTATCCTGATTTACGTGGTAGAATTTTATATTTATACTAGTGTAGTCTACTTGTATTTCTGATAGAGTCGGAGTGCCCGATCTTTCGGTGAGAAGATAACTTTCGATTCTGGTGGAGGTGACTCTCGCGATCCGACTACAAACGAATCAGGTCGTGTGTGCCGTAGCAATCACTGAACCAACTCCGAATGTTATTGACCTTGTTGTGTAGCATGATCAACCTGAACACGAGGTTCAACTCCTACGAGCAATCGAAGAACTAGCAAGAATAAGATGCAGGCAACAATGAATCTGCAAAAGTAATCTGATTCAACTCAAAAGTGGGGTTCTCAAAGGATGTCTCGCAGGTGGTCGTCTGACACAACTGAAGAACAGAGTTTGCACGATGGCTAAACTAATACAAAGAAAAACCCGCCTTACAAGAGGAACTCAAACCCGACTAAATAGATGGAGGGGGAGGCCATTTCGGCCAGCACTATGGAAGGGGCCAAATCTCCTCTCATCCTTTCATAATCTGTCTAAAATTAGATTTTCTTACATGGGTCCAACCCAAATGATGGGTGGCGCAGCACCCCTTTTATTTGTTGCCATCTTCTTGACCTTCATTCCTTAGGAGAATCACACAGTTCAATCCACGTGCACGAGATCGAGTCATCGGTTCTTGTATCATTTCTGGAGGTGTGGTAGCAGCAGGTGATGTGGTTGAAACTGAAGAAGTGATGTCGTCATCAATTCCTTTGCTATTTTACGCTCATATGAGCTAGCTTATGCTCCTACCCCATCCACCGTTGATTTGCTCATTGGGATTTGGTCTCTCACGATCTTGGAAGCTGTTAGGATCGCCCCGGAAGCCGGCCTTCCAAATTAATCAAAAGAACACGGACAAATCAATTAAGCATTCTATAGATGTTAATTAATTAGGAACGTACATCCTATGGAGTTAAATAAGCTAGATAAGTAAGATAAGAATAAGAGCTGTGTTTTTATATATCACCTTTATAATACAGGTTACACAAATTAAACAGTCGTCATCTAAGCTGTATCTATACTTTAATACTTATACAACTTTCAAATTAATTTATGCAAGATGAACCAATGCGACCTTCCCGGCCGTCAGTAACTCCTGCAGCCTTTGGGATTGCATTGTTATTGCTACGCTGCCGTCCACACTGCTACACGTCAATATGAGAAAAATTAAGGAGATGATCTTGACATTATCACAAATTACTCTATCGTGTGATATATAGGGCTGTTTAAGGGAGCTCTAGCTTTTCTGAAAAACTAAATTTTCTTTTTCTAAACTGAAAAGCAGTTGCAGTTTTTATAAGAGATCATTTGACTAATTTCTCAAACAATAAGCTATAAAAAGAAGTCCTATCCAGCTTTTAATTTTTTGCTTTTGCTAGTAATATATGGTTTCTAGTTTATAAAAAAAACCGCTTAAAAACTAAGCTGTTTAAGGGGCTACCAATTTTTCTAAAGCTCAAGCTAGTTTTGAACCCCAAACAGACTCTTAGTAATGCCGATTGCTTAGATGGGAACGTACGGGGAAGAACTTACCTTGGGAAACTGCGGTGTGATAAGTCGAGAGCTGCATACGGTTGCTCAACGGCGGCCGAAGAGCGGCGGCAGCTGCCGGGATCGGCAGGGAGAGGAGGTCAGGAAAGTTATTCCTGTTAGTTAGTTCCTAGCTCCTCTCTGTCATTTGTTTTTGCTTTTAATTTGCTCCAAGCCCAGCTCCGTTTTATAGAGGCCAATTAACCAAAGCAGTCAGTCTCCGTCTCCGTTAATTTGGATGTAATACCGTGAAACAAATTTTTTTTTGACGTGGACAGGAAACAGGACATGATTATATCACGGGAGATGCTTCTATACATCAATATTTAAAAATTGCATAAACATTAAAGTATTAATGAAAGGTGGATGATGATTACTTACTCTTTATTTATTTTAAGATTTCGTAATTAAATGGATTTTCTACACCCATGGAGCAATACCCGATCTGTCGTCCATACCGCTTTAAGATTCGTGTGTTCCCATCCCTCTCTTATATGTATGTATCATGCATGCATGCATGCATGTATGTATGTATGTATGTATGTATGTATATAGTAATATATCCAGTGAAAACTTCATGAAATCCACGTGTACAAGTTTTGAAAAATTCTCAAAAAATTACCATACATAGCAGAGGTGAGCTTCCACAATCTTGCAAAATTTGAAAACCAAACTCAATCGCATTTGAAAGATATGAAAAAGACAAACAGCAAAATAAATAGTGCTAAATAGTAAAAATCACTACTCGAGCTGAATTTACCTGTGGACCATGATTTCAAATATACGAATTCAAGCCATATTCAAGTATTGATTAATTTAAGAGTTTGCAATAAAACAGCCGTGGGGTGGCTGGTTTCCCGGGCTTGAGTTTGCAACGGATTGATTAATTTAAGAGTAGAATAGGTTATGGACACTCATGCTCTCTAATACACGCTTTGGGCTATTATAATACCTTTTCCTAACTGTATGCTAGTCAAAATTATAGCATATTAATTCCTTTTGAAGTTTTGTATAATTTACATTTTGAAAACTTGGGAGCATTATATTGTCAAAGATCCTGCCAATGTGTGCAAGGAGCCAAAGATGTATAGAACTGGTTGCAATAATATACAGAAGGCTACTTCGCAACCATTGGGTTCTACTTATGCTCCTTTCGAGTGACAACATAGTGTACACTTTTAATTCGATTGAGAAGAGACCGATGGCCTACACGATCAAGCCTCCTTTAGAGCAGTAAGTGCACTACTCTTATCTAACACTTTTTGTATTTAACTATGTTCATTATTTTTTTACTCAACGGTATCTCTCCAATGTATATAAGGGTTTCAAGGAATACGTCGAAGCAGGAGGGACACACGACGACAAAAAGGATTCCAAGCTAGAGTATGTCCGCTTCAAGGTACAAGTGGCTACCATATATAAGATTTAGATTTTCTGACATATTTTCTTCGTCTCTTAATTTATTTTTCTTTCTTCACAGTGTTATCAACAGGGCAGCGACGACCTCTATGGTTTGTACGTCATGCATCACATGGTGATCCTGATTGGCTCAGACCGTTTCCCTAAGGTATATGTACATGCATAATAATACAATTAGCTTTTCACATAGAAATTTGAAAACTTAAATTAGAGCACTCATTTCTATTTTGCAGCAAATCAATATCCCCCAGAAGAGTGTAGACAACACTGCACTCAACAAGATACGAGACCACTTATGCTAGTGGTACTGGATAGAATGCATGTCGGAGGACGGACGGTTCAAAGATCCAGGAAGCTCCTACTAGATCATATGTGAACAATATTATATATCTGAATGCGATTGCATGTGTACTGATGGTTAAGCATGTTTGACTTCTATTTTGTGAACGAATGTGATATGTGTTTGCTGTAACAAAGTGTTCGTGTTTTGTGAATGTGATATGTTGTCTACAATTGTTGTGTGAATGTGATATGTACATATTGTGTTAAATATGTGCTGATTGGAGGGTGAATTGGAAAATAGCACACCACACCCCTTCATCTCTATCGGTTCTCACAAGAAAATGATAGAGATGAGGCGGTCATCTCTATCGGTTCTTTTGTCAGAAGCGATAGAGATGATGGACTCATCTCTATCGGTTCTTTTTAAGAAGCGGTAGAGATTAGGCTATCATATCTATCGGTTCTTTTGAAAAAGCGATAGAGATGAGTCTATCATCTGTATCGGTTCTTTTTAAAAAGGGATAAAGATGAGTTCGTCATCTCAATCGGTTATTTTTTGAAACCGATAGAGATGAGGTACTCATCCATCTCTATCGGTGTTTACAAAGAACCGATAGAGATAAGCACCCGATAGAGATGAGGTGCTCATCAGCACCTCATCTCTATCGGTTTCTATAAAGAACCGATTGAGACGACGAACTCATCTCTATCGGGCAAGAACCGATTGTAATAGCAGCGCCTTATCTCTGTCTAATCACTTTGTGTCACCGCCAGAACTGACTGTGATGATAAAAAAGAATTGATTGTGATGTATATTTGTGTAGTAGTGAGGTTTCTAAAAAAAATACACAGAAGGTGGTGCAACACCCATCAAATAACACCTCTTTTTAATTGGTTTCTGTATAAACATGCAAGGCTACAGTAGCAAGCTAGCCCATACCGTTTTTTTTTTGTCTCGTGTCAGACCGTCTTATCAGTGAAAGAAACATCACAGCTTCTTCACAAGTGAGGTTCATAGGGCCTAATTAACTTTGTGAAATTGTAGTAGACTATAGAAGAACAGGAACTGCACAAAAAATGCTATTAATTATTGCTTTGATTTTTCAGCATGCATTTTCGACCAGGGATTATCTGCTTGTCCCATTTAGTCCAAATGTTGCTTTGGTTTTTCAGTGTGTGAACTATAAAGCCACTCTATACAAAGCAACGCCATTCAAATTCACTCAGTTACAAATTTTCTGACCTAACTGATGTATTTTTGTCCAGGATTGCTACCGTCCAGCTCCAACAGTAGAACTCAGTTGTGGACTTATCTGAACTTGTACGTCCTGACCAAGATGACCATTGTGGTCCGGAAATATTAAATGAGTGAAATAATGAAAAAAAAAAGAAGGAAAAATATCTTCTTGAGTTTTGTCCTGCTAACGAGAAGTCTCCTCGTACTCACATTTGTGCATGTTAGATGAAGCATACAAATCTTCTTGATTAGGCCCATTTGAAACTCAGGGAATTGCGTAGGATTTGAAACTCAGGGAATCCCAGCTCGAAGAGGTGAACTCAGTCACGGACATGTCCGAACTTCTAGCTGCTCACATCACTCGCTGATATCATCTTTGCACATCTTTGTTGAGCTTGATAGTTTTTTTTTTCTTTGCTGTGTCAGTAGTTCAGGACAAGTTTTTTTTTTGGCATGCGGTACTAGAATGTTGCAAGTTACTGTAGTAGTCGTGTCCCGGCCAAGATGACCATTGTGGTCCGCTACTATTAAATATTAGAGGTAATCTTGTAATAGGAAAGGTTTAGTTTGGAAAGTTTGTATTAAGAAAGTTTAGGATAAAGAGTCCAATTAGGATAAGGAAGTGGAATCCTATTCCGCTTATGAGGGTTGTAGTTTTGGGTATAAATATAGGGGTATGCCTGAGTTTTGCAATTGAGCAGAGCGTGAAGTAATAAAGAGAAAATTGTCTCAAGAGTTTTTAGCGTTCTGTTCCAACAATTGGTATCAGAGCTTTAGAGATTTGATCTACCGGCGAAGCGGCGTCTTTGTTCGTGAGTTGCGGGGCGTCGAGAAGAAACAAGAAGTATCGTGCGGTGGCAGTGTATAATTAAAAGATTATGGGTGACAAGACGAAGATTCAGAGTGGGTCCATATCCTTCCAATACCCTCTCCTGACGATCGACAATTACCCGGTATGGGCAATAAAGATGAAGGCAAATTTGCGCGCCCAGGGTGTCTGGGGTGCAGTCGATCCAAATGGAAAGGTTGTGGAAGATGACAGGATAGATCAGGCAACCCTTGCTACGATCTATCAGTCGGTACCAGATTCGATGATGCATCAACTTATCGGGAAGGAGACAGCACGTGAAGCATGGCTAACGCTTCAGAAGATGCACGTGGGAGTTGACCGCATGAAGGAGGTGCGATTACAAAATCTACGGAACGAGTTTGAGAATCTTCAGATGGGAGAAACCCAATCGGTGGACGAGTTTGCCGGTAAGCTTACTTCATTGTACAATCAGATTATTTCTCTCGGCGACAGGATGGAGGAATCTGTGGCAGTGAAGAAGTACCTGCGCGTACTACCAGAAAAGTTCGTGCCTGTCGTCACCACGCTCATGTACTCCCCTGATTTGGAGAACATGAAAATCGAGGAAATCACCGGCTCGCTCAAGGCACATGAGGAGTTACTGAAAGGGTATCAATCTCGTAATGAGCAAGGGTATCAGTCCCGTAACGAGGAGGTGTTGCTGTTAAAGGGAGATGAAAGAGGTGATCGCAAGCAGTTTAACCGCGGGCGTGGACGAGGCAGTTTCGGTTACCGCGGAGATAGAGGTGGCCGAGGAGACAAGACTGAACAAGATGGTGATAACAGACCACGAGATAAATCACATATCAAATATTTTGAATGTGAAAAATATGGTCACTATGCGGCGGAGTATCGCAGTCACATAAAGTGCTTCAATTGCAACAAGTATGGACACTTTGCTTCGAATTGCTGGAATAAGAAGAAGAACGAGGAGGTAAATCTCATCCAAGCCATTGCAGACGACGAACCGGCTCTACTACTCTCATTGTGCAAAGAAGAAGAGCCGAACATACTGATGTTAAACGAGGAGAAGATAGTTCCTAAACTATGCATGGAAGGAGATAGCCACGATCACACTGATTTGTGGTACTTGGATAATGGTGCAAGCAATCACATGACTGGAGATCGCTCCGTGTTTCATGAGCTTGATGAGAAAATTTCAGGAAAAGTCAAATTCGGTGATGGTTCCACGGTGCAAATAAAAGGCAAAGGAACAATGTTGGTATAATGCAAGAACGGCGATCAAAAGATATTTTCAGAAATTTACTACATACCGAGTTTGTGTAACAATATACTCAGTCTTGGACAGATGGCAGAAGAAGGGTGCAGGGTAGAGTTGCAGGCGGAGTTCTTACGTGTTTATGACAAGAACAAAGATTTGTTGATGAAGGTCATGAGATCCCCAAATCGATTGTACAAGATTTCCCTGAAAACTTATAAACGGGTTTATCATGAGGTGAGTTTGGAGGAAAAATATTCAGAGGAGGTAGAACCTCATCGACATATGTTCCAGAAGGAGACGGATTCTTGGGCGGCGGAGCCGCAAGAAAAAAGAAACGCCAGAACGAGCGCTCCCGGCTGCAGCCACGAAAAAAGGAAGTCACAGACGCGACGCGATGTGCATGGCCTGAGGGCAGGTCACACGGCGGTTGGAGGCGAGGAACGTCGCGTAGGGCGACGTGGAGGTGAGAGGCTGGTCTCTAGTGGTAGCAACAGAAGGGAATCTCGTATGCAGGTAGCGTGGCAGCCGTGGCATCACCATCAAGGAGCAGAAATAGCAGTTCGGCATGGAGCAAAGCGACGTTTGGCTGTGCATGCAAAGGACAAACAAGCGACCAGTAGAAGCCAAGAGAACAAAGAAGAGAGAAGGAGAAAGAAAAAGAGAGAAAAAATTTGGAAGATTAGGCAAAGTTAAGTTAGAAATTAAATATTACAAGATTAGAGAGGAAAATATTAGAGGTAATCTTGTAATAGGAAAGGTTTAGTTTGAAAAGTTTGTATTAAGAAAGTTTAGGATAAAGAGTCCAATTAGGATAAGGAAGTGGAATCCTATTCCGCTTATGAGGGTTGTAGTTTTGGGTATAAATATAGGGGTATGCCTGAGTTTTGTAATTGAGCAGAGCGTGAAGTAATAAAGAGAAAATTGTCTCAAGAGTTTTTAGCGTTCTGTTCCAACATTAAATGGGTGAAATAAAGCAAAATGGAATTTTTTTTAGCTTTGTTTTTATTCTAACAATCCAACCCTGTAAATGTCATATTTCCTAGGAATATTCGTGTGAAATTCTTGACTTGTTGGCGTGAACTTGCCAGTAATGTAAGCCTGTCCACACATGCGAATGCGATTAACATTCACCACATAGCCGTCTCCGTTCTTCGCTTCTTTTGGAGCTGGAGGTCGTAGTCTTAACTGTCTAAGGCTCTGAGCTTGTAGTTGGCCACATACGTCACTCGCTAACAACTACTCTACGTCATCTCTGCAGATTTTTCTTCTGCTTGGATTAATTGGGAGCTATGTTGCAGCTAATCGGTAGCTAGTTGAGGTCAGATATCTTTCACAATTGCATTGTATGCTTCTGTTTCTTGGTTGATGCACGGCCGTTGTCTGCTCCCCTCCCCTCCTGCTTATATCAGTATGGATGCCACTGTCTGCTCCTCGTACACAATTGTCTCTCCAAGTCACGAGGCGAAGACTTCCAATAATGGAGCTCACACCTACACTGTCCATGGCCATGGTGGCCCTGGTCACCATCTTTGTCGTCCTCGTCCTCAGCTCCGTCGTCTCCCCGCGCGGCCGCCGGAGGGCGCTGAACCTCCCGCCGGGCCCGCGGGGGTGGCCGGTGCTCGGCAGCCTCGGCGTGCTGGCGGGCGCTCTCCCGCCGCACCGCGCGCTGGCCGCGCTCGCGGCGCGCCACGGCCCGCTCATGCACCTCCGGCTCGGATCCTTCCGCGCGGTGGTCGCCTCCTCGGCCGAGACGGCGCGGCTCGTGCTCAAGACCCACGACCTCGCCTTCGCGGACCGCGCACGCACCGCCGCTGGCGAGCACGTCTCGTACGGTTACCGCGGCGTCGTGCACACCCCGTACGGCGCCTACTGGCGCATGGCGCGCAAGCTCTGCGCCACCGAGCTCTTCTCTGCGCGCCGCGTCGACTCGTACGAGCGCATCCGCGCGCAGGAGATGCGCGCGCTCGCGCGCGGCCTCTTCGAGTGCCGCGGCCGTGCCGTCGCGGTCAGGGAGCACCTGGCGAACGCCACGCTGCGGAACATCCTCCGGATGTCGGTCGGGGAGAAGTGGTCGGGCTTCTACGCCAGCGCCGACGGCGAGGAGTTCCGGCGCACGCTGGACGAGGCGTTCGCCGTGACCGGCGCGGTCAGCAATGTCGGTGAGTGGGTCCCGTGGCTGGGGTGGCTCGACCTGCAAGGCTGCGTCCGGAGGATGAAGCGGCTGAGCAAGGTGTACGACCGGTTCCTCGAAGAGATCCTCGTCGAACACGAGAATCGGCGGCGCCGCGAGGGGGCGATCGTCGGGGCAGGCGAGTCCTCGACGAGGGACCTGGTCGACGTGCTGTTACAGCTCGCCGAGGCAGAGGACCGGCCGGAGTCGGAGGCCAGGCTCACCCGCGACGGTGTCAAGGCCTTCGTCCAGGACATCATAGCCGGCGGCACGGAGAGCTCGGCAGTGACCATGGAGTGGGCCATGTCGGAGCTCCTCCGGAGTCCGGACGCCCTCGTCGCCGCCACCGACGAGCTGGACCACGTGGTGGGCCGCGGCCGGTGGGTCACGGAGCGCGACCTACCCCGCCTCCCCTACATCGACTCCGTTGTGAAGGAGACGCTGCGGCTGCACCCGGTGGGCCCGCTTCTCGTCCCGCACCTGGCCCGGGAGGACACCGTGTTGGCCGGCTACGACGTCCCCGCCGGCGCGCGCGTGCTGGTGAACGTGTGGGCCATCGCGCGTGACCCAGCGTCGTGGCCCGACCGGCCCGAGGAGTTCCGGCCGGAGCGCTTTGCCGCGGGAACCGCCGTCGACGTGCGCGGGCAGCACTTCGAGCTGCTGCCGTTCGGGGCCGGGCGGCGGATGTGCCCCGCGTACAACCTGGCGATGAAGGTGGTGGCGGGCAGCTTGGCGAACCTGCTGCACGGGTTCGCGTGGCGGCTGCCGGACGGGGTCTCGCCGGAGGACGTGAGCATGGAGGAGCTGGTCGGGCTGTCCACACGCCGGAAGGTGCCGCTCGTCGCCGTCGCCGAACCCAGGCTGCCGCCCCATCTCTACGCCGCCGTCGACTGACAGTAATTAATCGTCGACGTACACAGAACAGGCAAACGCATGCAACTGAAGTAGACTCACGACGCAAACTATATAAGCTAGATTAAAATCTAAATGACTACGTGTACATCGAACGTACGTAGGATCCAGTACCAGCTGTTAGAACGAGCTACCTAGCTTCTGCTATGCTCACGAACCTTATGCTTTATTACTTACTACAGTGTATATATGATGAATCGTATGTAATGTATGCAGAGACATTTTGCCATCATTTGGTAAGCATCAAAATAGAGCTCATCGAGTTAATATTAATTAAGATGTACTGAAAATTTATAAGGTGAAAGTACCTAGAGGTATAAAAATTTAAAGGTAATTTAGTGATACCTATCAAAATGATAAAAAGTGTAATGTATGCAGGTATGTCACGATTTATTTTGTGATTAGAGAGGATTTGGGGATTTAGAGTTGGGGAGAGAAGACGTACACGACGAGTACTCGGGGAATTTTTGGATCCATCATCCATGCATCTCTCTGGTCCAGTTCTCTGTGTATCTGTCGTTCTTAAATTTTACAGCTAAACCCCTAGGGAATTACCTAATTACAACACCACACACCAAACAGTATGTGAACTGAATATTGAAATATGCATGTGAACCTCTCACTGATCAGTATAATTAAATCTTGTAGCATTTGTAGCAGTAGTTATCAGCATTAATTAATTCACAATTGCTTTTGCTTTGATACGTGGAGATCATTTTTCTCCGGCAAAGCAAGGGTCTTTTGTGATATTTTTTTAGAGATAGGTGTTATGATATTATATTACATGAATTATAATCCTACTATACCTGGAAGAATCCCTGGATGGGGAGAGCATCCACGTGTTGCCGGAGCCGGCTCGGCTCGCGGCTCGGCGAGCCGAAAAATATTTATGGATAGGTCCTTTTTTATTTACGGATAGGTCCTTTTTTTACAAAAAAAAATTACAATCGGATCCTTGTCCGTAAAAAAAATTACAAATAGATCCTTCTTCCCGAAAAAGAATATATATTACGATTTGGCCCTTTATGCGTTTTTAAGGCTTGCGCTCGGGTCCTTTTCTACAGAATCAAAATTACATCTAGGTCCTTTTATGTTACGAATAGGTCCTTTTTTTCCAAAAAAAATATATATCACACTTAAGTCCTTTATGCGTTTTTAATGCTTGCGCTCAGGTCCTTTTCCACAGAATCAAAATTACGTTTAGGTCCTTTTCAGTCAGGAAAAAAACCCGTACGGATCCTTCTTCCCGAAAAAAAACATATATTTCTTCCCGCTTTTTTTTACCATTAAGTTTAAGCCTTTTTCCCGAAAAAAAAAACTCAACTTTCTTTTGTGGAAAGCGGCGCCTGCGGCGTGGCACGCCGCGTCCAAGATGCTAGTACTTACCTAAACAAAGCGTTCTATCCTTTACTTGAGACACAAGAACGACACTCCTCCTACCACTGCATAAAAGGTGTAGGGGCTGCATAGTGTATACGTGCATACATTGTCTACCGGCAAGAGCAATAAAATTAAGAGACTGTCGAAACTACATCTTCCGTCTACTTCTATTTTATGTGCTTGATATTTGGCAACACGACCACTACTCCAACAATAGAAGAGTTTTTTTATATATAAAAAGAGGGGTTTTGATAAGAGAGATAGATAGAGTGGTAGGGAGAGAAGAGAGAGGAAGAAATGGGAGACCATCCGATGGAGAATTGACCAAAAGATGGTGTCGGGGCTCTGCGAGCTGTTAATTCGGGCTTTGGTCCGAATCTTCTTTGTGGGTCAGAATTCTGACGATCATTTTATTTTACCTCTCCGGTCGAGAACAGGGTGCAGTCCAGAAATAATACGACCGTAACAGCAAACATGAATTAGCTGTTGAGCTTAAGCGATCTTAGTTTTTTTTAATACGTGTAACAGGATATGGGCCTGTTTGGGGGTATGTATTTGAAAAAAAATTGCTTTTAGTTTGTTGGTATGTAAGCAATTGTAGTAGCGGTGTGGTTTTTCTTGTTATGTTGTTTAGCAAACTGCCTGCTGCAGCTGTAGCTTTTTGAGGGCTAACCAAAATGGAAGGTAGCAACATAGTGAAGTACATCATCATCCGAGTGGGGAGGTGACGTGGAGACGGTGAGGCGGGGTGGCAAAGGTTGGGAAGGCAGAGCGAGCGAGTTAGAAGGAGTTCAAGCGAAGCCACAACTGAAAAGCTCCTCCTCAGCAGCTGCAGCTTTTGGAGGTGCTTCTGCTGTGGCTTAGCTTTGCAGCTGCTTTGCAACCATGCTGTTTGGGGGAGCTTTTAGCCCAAAGCTGAAGCAAAGCTGAAGCACAGCTCCCCCAAACAGGCCCTATGTATCATTAGAAGAGAAAATGTGTGAAGGAAACCGTTATTATGTGGTAGGGTATAAACCGTTGCTTTAGATTTTACATTATTCTGTGGTATTGTGGCCACGTTATCAAGCCCTGTCTCGAACGCATAAAACAGTTCAATTTCGTAGAAATCAGGAAGAAGTCCCACGTTCCAAACAGGGTCTACGCCATTTATTTGGTGTAGACATATTACGACGATGTAGATTTATCAAGTGCAGATGGAATCTAAATTATTTTAGAGCACATGGAGGGTCCACAACCCACTAACGCTACACACATATGTGCACACCCACTATGTAAGCATGTAAGTCCCTAATTTTAGATGATTAAGTGTTTTGATAGTTAATGACGTATGTTTGTCAAGACTAACTGTGTTTCAACGTTTTAAGATGAGTTAATAGTTAATGCTTGACTTTGGTATATTATGAGTTCTTGATATTTATGGATCCCTAAAAGGTGTAAATGATGCAAAACATGAAGATTAAGTACCTTGTGATTAGAAATGATCCAATGAGTCGAGTTTGGAGCATTTTAGTAATAGATTTTGTTTTTGCTTTGCTGTACCATTAAGAGGTTCATGACTAGTAGCTTGAGTCTGGTAAGGTTGGACAGCTAATTATGATGCTCAGTAGGTCTTTCTGGTTTATATCAAGTTAGAGGAAGTCAAGAATGCAAGTAAGGATGCTAAAATTGGAAAGTTTGTAAAATTTTAGACTATTTGCCAGAAAATTCAGAGTTAACTCGAATAATCTGACTAGGTTAGATCATTAGCCTGACCAATTCAACAAAGAGTGTGTCAAGTGATTTTCAATGGGAGTTGGATGATCCGAGAGATTCAGAGACAACGTCGGATTAATTTTACAGAGGGCATGTCTTTGAGGTACAATGTCGGAACAATTCTACATAGAAGTACTCAAAAGGACCCGGATAATTTGATTGAATCAGACTAAAGGTCAGATCAATTTGACAAAACCTTTGCCTAAGTTGATCTTCATGCAAGTTGAATGATCCGAGTGGGTCAGAGCATGACCCGGATTAATTTCATCAAGAAGGCGTTCTTGAGGTTTTGCACTAGTCTAAATAATTCGAGCCAAATAGATGATCCAATTGGGTCAGAAAATCCAGTTTGGGTTGGAAGATCCAAGTATGTGCAAAGGCTTTTTTTTACCGTTGGAAGCATTTAAGATGGATAATTTGAGTAGGTCTGATGATCTGACTCAAAGAGATATTTTGAAATATCTATATCTACTTGCTAGTTTCCAAGGAAGAACTATAGATAGATTTTATAGGGTTCGAGTCTGAGCTTATGTGACTCCATCTCAGTCACAGTTAGGGGTGCAATTGGATCGGATAATTTCCGACCGACCGGATGTGTTCGGATCGGATTCGGATAATTTTTTCGGATAGTTCTCGGATTCGGTATCGGATTTGGATTCGAGAGATCACTATCCGTCAAATTGGAATATTCCGAACGTTTTCTCAGATATATCCAGTAACTGTTAATCGAATATCTGATCCTTCCTTGACTCCCCAAGAGGCCAAGACCCGAGCGATCCCGCCGTCACCCAGGCCGCCCGCCTCCCAGCGCCCTCTGCTCGCCTCGCCTCCTAGTGGCCTCCACCCGAGTCCCGCCGCCCTTTGCCAGTGCCGGTGCGGTTGCTCACCAGCCGGCACGACCTCGACGGGCTAGGCCTCGACGCTGACACGCTCCGGCTACCTGCACATCTGTTCGGTGTGTTCGACGGCCACGGCGGAGCTGAGGTATGCAGGCTTGGAATGATTAGAGGTGTTTGATTGGTTGCCGAGCACAGCCTAGCTCATGATTTGACGATTTGTTGGCTTCATGTTGTTGTCTAGGTGGCGAACTATTGCCGGGAGAGGCTGCACGTCGTCTTGAGCAACGAGCTAAGGAAGCTCGGCAAGGATTTGGGGGAGATGAGCGTGGTGGATATGAAGGAGCACTGGGACGAGCTGTTCACTAGATGTTTCCAGAGAGTGGATGATGAGGTGTTAGGGCGAGCGAGCGGGAACATCGATGGTGTAGGAGAGTTACAATTAGAACCGGTTGCCACAGAGAACGTGGGCTCGACAGCAGTTGTCGTGGTTGTGTGCTCCTCTCATGTAGTGGTAGCCAAATGTGACGATTCATGCATCGTGCTCTGTCGCATAGCAGGAAGGAGCCCGTGGCTTTGCCAATTGATCATAAGGTAAGTAAAATTCTTTGTGAGGGTCGTGATTCGTCTTTTTGGGTTAATCTGATGGGTGCCTTGCTGTTTCAGCCTGACATGAAGGATGAGCGGGCGAGAATTGAAGCCGCGGGAGGCAAGGTCATCCAATGGAATAGTTACCGGGTGTCTGGTATACTTGCTATGTCGTGATCAATTGGTATGCATATTGATTCATGTACTAGATATAGATTCAAGAGCATGTAGGTTCCTGTTAAATGAATCGTGTGATAAACTCTACCATGCTTAAGGGTATACTTTTGAATTGGAAATGGTAGTCATATCGAGATGAGAGCATGCTGTGAAGCTATGCTGCATGATGTAAAATTACTTGATCTAGTGCAATAGAGCTCCCATAGTAGTTCTACAATCATTTTTGGCCTATTGTTGCCTTGTTTTGAGATCTGGAGAAGTAGCAGGGCTGAAGGAATTATTTTTCGCTCTATGTGACATCTTATGATTTATGCAATCTGAAGTCCCCAAACTCTGGTGTGTTGCCACAGAGTTTGGCATTTGAAATAGTATCTCAAAACCAAATGGCGCATAATTTTGATATTGACCTAGGCCGATTTTCCTCCGGTCATTTCGCCCATAGACCTTGTATTATGCTGGAGTTTTGTTACTTAGGTGTTTTATTTGGGTAGATGCTATACTCCATGTGTTGTCTATCCTATAAGATGAGATATTTTTCATGTGCTGTTGTTTTTTTCTATGTTATATGTTCTTGCATACTAAAAAAGTAATGCCCACTTGAAAATATCAGCAATTTGGGTTCTACATCTTGTTTCCTTCAGAGATATGTTAGGACTCAAAAACTCTTCTGCAATCACGTTCCGATTTGACTACCTTGATATTGCCACTGATCTTGCCGATGAACTTGCAAAAATGAGGTTAAATGTATCTCTATGATAGAATTGAGTATGCAAATGTGATTAAGAAAAGAAGTTACCTGCCAAAGTTGAAAATCCATCTTTTATCGAAGCAACAAAGGTACCTTATGTCATGTTCATGCAAGTGGCACTTGTAGCTTCGACCATGGCTAATGTTGGGTCTTAGTTGGATCTATTCACCTCTTGCGCCATTCAAATCAGTTACACTTGTGTTAAACACTTGGACAACATTGTTCCTCCAATTTCACCTGAAAATTTAGTTGAACCAGCAACAGTTCAGCTGACTTCTCTGTGCATTGGA
Source organism: Otatea glauca (assembly GCA_036346275.1). Lineage (NCBI taxonomy): Eukaryota > Viridiplantae > Streptophyta > Magnoliopsida > Poales > Poaceae > Otatea > Otatea glauca. The sequence goes on from CM070723.1 coordinate 50,599,890, forward strand.
TAGCATTTGTCCAAATCTATTACAACTTGTGCTAACTTGAACTAGGAATTACTGATGTTGCAGGTGACCGATATTTGAAGCCATTTGTCATTTCAAAACCAGAAGTTATAGTTATTCCTCGGGCAAAAGATGATGAATGCCTCATTTTGGCAAGTGATGGGTTGTGGGACATCGTGTCAAATGAAGAGGCGTGCAAAGTTGCACGTCGACAGATTCAGTTGTGGCACAAGAATAACGGTGTTACACCGTCATTGTCTGATGAAGGTGGTGAATCCACCTATCCTGCCACGGAAGCAGCTGCTGATTCTCGCGAGGCTCGCTCAGAAGGAAGGAAGTGAGGACAATATCACTGATATTGTGGTCGACATGAAACCGCGAAAGAAGTATTATATGTTTGCTTTATACGGTATCTGTTTTCGCGCGTTATCCGACAAAAATTATTCGATTCCGTTCCGTATTCGATTTGAATTCGTGACCGATATTATCCGCGCCGTATTCGTATCAGGTACTATCCGAAACCGATTCCGAATCCAACAAGAAAATATGGTTTAGGATATGAAAAGAGCGATATCCGATCGAATATGAGCCGATTGCACCCCTAGTCACAGTATTCATCATATTAAAAAGTTTAAAGATGCTATGATGTTCGGAATGAAGATTCTAAGTATCTCAGAGAGTATATTTGGACTAGGTTGTACATCACTCCTAATTGCTTGACTTTAAGTGAACTATTTAGGCTGATTACTTCTTGAAGATCGGTGTCTCTGAGATGTCTTAGATGCGTTGACTCGGTGACTTTCTTTGGCGGAGCTTGTAAACGACTGACACCGCCCACCTTGTACCCACTAGTGAGATGAGAAGAGGATGCCCCAGGATGAATCAAGAAAGTTATCTCCTGTCACCAACATTAGCATAAAAAAAATTTCTCGATGACGACTTAAGATAGAGGGTGGCATCAACTGGCTTGGGCCGCTTGGCAGGCTCCTATGGCCTTGATGGCCTCTGCAATGAAGGTTGAAGGCATCCAAGGCCAAGATATAACTTCTTGGATGACATCAAGCCGCTGCATGTGCAGCCAACCTCGAAGATGAAACTTTTGGGGAAATTGTGGTAGATGGGAAGGATATCGAGACGCAAGGTGATAAATAGCCCTTCCGCATGGGTAGAGGTGCTAACTGGGGGGGGGGGGAGGAGGGCACCTTGCTTCGCGACGCCGGAGAGGAGACAAGCTAGTAGAGAGGCGAGGCCTCCATGGTGATGGACAGCGGCGAGCAAGACCTCCCACATTGCAAAAGCAAAACAAGAAATTAGCTAGCTAATCTATAGGGTGGGACCTCCCCCCGCTCACAGTGGGTAAGGCGCCGGTGAGAGTTTAGGATCTGAGGAGGGAGAAGAAAACCATAGCTAGGAGGAGAGGATGAACTGGGAGAGGTACACACTTAAGCTGTGCTTTCCAATCAATGTACTCTCTTCAGCCACAAATCATTTCAGACATAGATATAGTCAAAATTTTAAAACTTTGACTATTAATATCTTTTTAAATATTTTAATTAGAAACATGAAAATTATATACGAAGATTTGTCTCGAAAAATATATTTATAATATTATAATTTTATTAGGTTTTATAAACATATTATAATAAAATTTAGTGGTCAAAGCTGTACTTTGAAGACCATACATATCCATGTCAAAAACTTTAACTATTTATAAGGGTTGAGAGTAGTTAATTCGTTTGACAAACTAGCAAAGAAACGTACGTTTTTAGGGCTAGATAGAAGATTTCTAAATATATACTTCTTCTATACGTCCTCTGAGAATTCTTTTACCGCACTAATTCTTTTCTTAAAACATTTGACTTCACTACTAAATCGTTCACGAATTGGTTGCGGCCTTAACAAAGCACGAACCACGTGATCGAGTGCGACCATCCACCGAGCGGACGATCTCCTCGACATTAATAAAATCAACAACGATTAAACCGAGCCGATGGTATTAATTAATTTCTCCCGGGCAGTAATTAATTGCACGTTCTGAGAATACCGTACGTGTATATAGTACACGTCCTTCACATTTGTTAGTTAGTTAACCTTAATACATTATCAGCGTGGTTCCCGCATGCTCAAGTGCATGCCCTGGTCAATTGTATACCCTTCTATGAATAGATGGCGTTTTAATATTTTACGATTGAACCAAGACGAGTGTATAAAGTCCAAATTACTTTTTTATTAGATCACTTATTATTATTGGATAATGTGTATTACTTAGTTCATAGCATTAAATGATCTTAGAAATAGCCAAAAGGGAGGAGTATATAAGAAAAAGAGGGTGAAAAGTCATATCAAAATTATAGAATGACATGTATTTAGAAACAAAATTTAAAAGTTAAAATAGCGTATATTCATAAACGAAAAGAATATATCATTGTCATGATTGGTTCAATGAAGCCGCACAAGTGCATAAAACCAACCATATATTCAGGTATGTATATATATATATGTTTGCTATTATATATGGGTTTATTTATGGCAGGATTCAGGAGCAGTTCGCCTCTTGTTTACAGACGGACGCGAACACTCAACTAAACTGTAGCGAGATCGGTTCATCGATCAACATCTTAGCTGGGCAGTTCGCAAATGCACATCAAAAATAGGCTACATGCATATGATTCCAGTACGAAAATGAGAATCGTACGTTCGGCCTTTCACCTACTGCGTCTACAAAGGGAACGGCTAAAACCTTTCTTAAAAGTTACAAGTTCAGAACCTCTAAATTCCAACACATATTTATGCATGATTCATACGTACGTTGCGTGCTCTCAAAAAAAAAAATACATACTTTGCAAATGGGAGCACTTGAAGAATGATTGTGGAAGGCTGGCTTAACTGAACAGCTGATCAAGAGTCATGTGGGATGGGTTCCTGTAATTTAAGTAGCCTTTCATGGACCGTTGAATAAAAAACGACGATATAGATCTTTTAAAAATATTGTAAAAATAATGTACTGATTTTTTTAGTGTAACGACAAGTTGCAATCCCGGTTTCCAATGTAGAGGAATCCTTTGCCTTCATATGGCATATGCCCTGGTTCCAACTTCTCACCCTCTTTTGCCATCGTGTACGAAAGTTATACGAGTACAAAACGTACAGCCTACATCATGTACCGAATGGTCAAATGCCAATACGACAGAATGCTCTTACGAAAGAACAAAAGCAAGGTCAAAAGGCACAGACACAACTAAAAAAAACACAAGTGGCAAAAAGGACAAAAGCTAAAAAAAGCACCAAGAATTTGACCAAAAGTTTCTTGCGTCACACTTGGGCTCGCACAAGACCGTGCCACGCAAAGGGATACCAGTACACAGTGCGCGTCGTGCCGTATTGAGCCGGTTCGGCACAGATTTATCGTGGTTCGTATCTGAATCGTGCCAGGTCGAAATGGCCCGTTGTGTCTGTCGTGCCAGCCCGGCTCGTCTTTGGTGAGCTCAAGTACGGTTCATTTGCGTTTCGTGTCTGTTTCGTGCCGTGCCGTGCCGGCCCAGACCCGACCCATTTGCACTATAGCAACAAGAGGAAAGGAGCCGGAGACTCATAGAGTTGAGGCAGTAGACGTAAATATTATGAGAAAAAGAACTACCATTTATTTATTTTTGAACAGTTACATAAAGCGAGGGGTGTGCTGAATATAGGTGAGAGAGGAGGCAATATGCGAGAAAGAGAGTGAGCGAGGCAGGCGAGAGAGATTGAAAGGGAGATTAAGAGAGACAGATAAGAGAGAGAGCTGAGAGGGATCGAGAGAGACGAGCGAGAGAGAGCAGTTTTTTACATCATCTCTCAATCTCTCTCAGCTCTCTCTCCCCTCTTGCCCATTTCTCTCAGGTATTGGCGATAGGGGTTGCGTTTACGACGCTCTTGCTCTGTGAGTCGGTGATCTTCATGTTGGGCTTCTTTATCATACTCTGGGTCATCAGGCCAGGTACAACCCATTCTACAGTGTCGTGCCAGATTATACCGCCCATCGTGCCCAGTTCTCGAGCCCGGCATGGCCCGTGCTACAGTGTCGTGCCGGTCCGGCACAGACTACTTCGTGCCGGGTTGGACTTTGGATCGGGCCGTCGTGCCTCGGGCCGGCCCAAAAGAGCCCGGTCCAAGTGCCCACCTCTAGATGCCAGTATGCCACCAACCTGCCCCGCAAAAACGAGAAGTTCTTTACTGGACTATTGGCTGTTTTTTTTTCGGAACATAGCTCTTGTCACGACCAATTTATGAATCTAGTCTTCTGTAGTCAAAATTCTATGGACAACAAGCGCGGAATTTTTTTCTCGCTCTCGAGCTACGCGGGAATATAAAACTAGGGGCCAACGAGCGCTGTTTTTTTTCATTTTTTTCGCAGCCAATGACTGTTGGAATCAGCAACGATGCATTTATTTTCCTTTTATTTCAGCGGCAAGCGACCATTGGATTCTAGCCTGGACGGGACAGTGAGGCCTGGTCCGCTGAGTGTAATCAGTACTCCCTTCGTTCATTTTTATAAGGCATATTTTGACTTGACACAAGGATTAAGATTGCGTTGAAATTGATAAAGGTATGAGAGAAAATGACTTAGATACCCCCAATTAATTGTCTTGGAAGATGAAAGATATATTTTGTGTGAGTGGTAATGAATAAATGCATATGGTTGAGAGAGAATAAATAGGGGTATAGAAGAAAATACCCTATTAAATCTTCATGCAAACCTTATATTTGTGAATAAGATCATTCAAAAAATAAGCCTTATAAAAATGAACGGTGAGAGTATATCACTGCAGGTTTAGCTACGTACTGCTAATTAATCATACTTTTCTTGGGAATAATATATATCTTATGCCAGGAAGATTTGCCGAGCATAGAGGCTACAAGGTACATTTTTTGCGAAAAAGTCCTTCGGAAATTTTGAAATCGCAAACAGTCCTTCCATCGTTATTTTGCAAAAGGACCCGTGAATTCAAATCGCTAACCGGTCCTTCTACCATTTATTTTGTAAAAAGGACCCCGTAGTTTTGCGAAATCCGGTTCTTTCGACCGGGAAGATTCAAAAATCGAGAACAGGTCCTTCCATCGGTTATTTTGCAAAAAAAAACCGTAGTTTCGCAAATTCGACACGGGTGTCGGTTCTTTCGACTCGAAAGATTTGAAATTACGTTTAGATCCGGTTATTTTATTAAAAAAAAGAAAGCTCTTCCACAAATTCAACACGGACACCGATTCGGATTAGATTTTTTCGCGCGGCGCGGCATCGCGCGCAGCTATACCTAGTTAGAATGAATTCACAGCGCATGCAGAGGATCGAGAGATTCGAGAGTAAATTTTTACTCTGGGTCTGGCCGAGGACATCGTACGCGTGCATGTGATAACGGACAGATGAAAATTAAAGTAATACTGGAAGCAATACAAGCATTATCATTTGCAGTGACGCATGGATTAGCTGCATATATGCATTTTCCATCGGATCTCGCTGTATACTTTTCTAGCGGGCACCGCTGTCCCGTCCTGACTAGAATTCATCGGTCGCCTGCCGATAAAATAAAAGGGAAAAAAATGCAGCGCTATCGATTTGAGCGGTCTTTGGCCGCGAAAAAAATGAAAACAAAACTGCGCTCATTGGCCGCTGGTTTTTATATTTACATGGAATCCGAGTGCGAGAAAACATTTTGCGCTTGCTGTCTAAGAAATTTTGACCGGAAGAGACTAGATTCGCAAAATTGTCTCCTGCCATGATAAAAAAAAACGGCCAGGAGGTCAGTATAGTAAAATATTCAAAAACGAAATAAAAACGATTTACTCCTCAGCTCTCGAGAAGGGGACCTGTACAGCTGCGCTAAGCGCCAATTAGCTTTTTTAATAATTTTTTATATTTAAACGAAACTATAAATCTAATGTATACTATATATTATAGTGGAGAGTAATAGAGAAGGTCCTCCAAAAAATTTAAAATTACACTTAGATCCTTCAGTTAGTTTTTATTTTTTATATTTATTGTGTTACTTGACGATCATGATCAGGTATGCAGGTGGAGCCGATCAAATTTGGAAAACAAAATGGCGAAGAGCCGAAAAAACCCAAAGCTTCCACCTGCGCCTGCGCGCAGTGCAGCACACCGACACCCTCACCGCTCGGCCCCACCTGTCAGCCTGTCAACAACCACCCCTGCCACGCGTCCCCTTAACTTATATCAATCTTCCTCACCTCACTCCCCAACCCTATAATTCTCTCTCTCCTAACTGGTAAGGTAAATTACCCCACCTCCATTTTTACTCCACCGCCGCAACAGCAGCAGCAACCGCCACTTAATCCAGGCCGCCGCCGACGCACACATGGGCGTGCCGGCCTATGGCGCCGTCCTCCTCTTCCTTGCCCTCGCCGCGGCGGCGCCGGAGCAACCCACATTGCCCTCCTCCCCAGTCGCGGCAGGAGGCGGCGGCGGGGGGAATAACGGCAGCAGCACGGGGGTGAACTCCAACTCGGTGCTGGTGGCGCTGCTGGACTCGCACTACACGGAGCTGGCGGAGCTGGTGGAGAAGGCGCTGCTCCTGCAGGCGCTCGAGGACGCCGTCGGCCGGGGCAACGTCACCATTTTCGCCCCCCGCAACGAGGCGCTCGAGCGGGACCTCGACCCGGAGTTCCGCCGCTTCCTCCTCGAGCCCCGAAACCTCAAGTCGCTCCAGCAGCTGCTCCTCTTCCACGTCCTCCCCTCCCGCCTCCACGCCGCCGCCTGGCCCTCCTCGGCGCACTCGCACCCCACGCTCTCCGGCGAGGGCCTCGAGCTCGCCGCGGGAGCCGGCAACGGTGCGATGCGGGTGGGCACCGCGGCCGTCACGCGCCCCGACGCTGTGGTGCGCCCCGACGGCGTCATCCACGGCATCGAGCGCCTGCTCGTCCCCCGGTCCGTGCAGGAGGACTTCAACCGCCGCCGCAGCCTCGCCGCCATCTCGGCGGTGCTCCCCACTGGGGCCCCCGAGGTGGACCCGAGGACGCACCGGCTCAAGAAGCCGGCGCCGCCCGTGCCCCCCGGCGCGCCGCCCGTGCTGCCGATATGGGACGCCATGGCGCCCGGGCCGTCCATCGCGCCGGCGCCGGCCCCGGGGCCCGGGTCCGGGAAGCACCACTTCGACGGGCACAGCCAGGTGAAGGACTTCATCCAGACGCTGCTGCTCTACGGCGGGTACAACGAACTGGCCGACATCCTCGTCAACCTGACGTCGCTGGCGACGGAGATGGGGCGGCTGGTGTCGGAGGGCTACGTGCTGACGGTGCTGGCGCCCAACGACGAGGCCATGGCGCGGCTGACGACGGACCAGCTCAGCGAGCCCGGGTCGCCGGAGAACATCCTCTACTATAACATGATCCCCGAGTACCAGACAGAGGAGAGCATGTACAACGCCGTGCGCCGGTTCGGGAAGGTCAGGTACGACACGCTCCGGCTGCCGCACAAGGTGACGGCCAGGGAGGCCGACGGCTCTGTCAAGTTCGGCCACGGTGAGGGCTCCGCCTACCTCTTCGACCCGGACATCTACACCGACGGCAGGATCTCCGTGCAGGGCATCGACGCCGTGCTCTTCCCGCCCGACGACACGGCCAAGGGCGGCGGCGCCTCGTCGGGAGACGCCGCACCCGCCAGGAAGGCCCCCGCCGTCACCGGCACCGCCAAGTCCAAGCTCCGACGAGGTCAGTAAATAAATCAACTCTTACACTCCGTACTTACTAGTACATTAGACTCAGCTGTTACAAATTGACGCCGTAAATTAGGAGATTTAGAAAGAATCGTTGTGATTAGTAGAACAAAGAGAGGGTTACATAAAAGATGCTAAAAAAATGCCGTAAAAATGTCATATACGGCGTGTCGGTGGCAGCCGTTTTAGGCGGTGGGTCACTGTCTCTGTTCGTCGTACCGCCATTCGCCATTGCTGGGAATCCAAGCAATGACCCATGCACACATCTCACCAACAAATTTCGTGGTGTTAATTAAAATAATTACTCCTCCGAGTAGTACTGCGCTCTAACCACTTGAGTGAGCCCAAGCCACCATCTTAATGAACTCTTTAATGGTCATCGTTTGCTTCGAGCTCTGAGCTTAGCGGCTTAGCCTGGCCGTGTCATGTTGAGCCTCTAGGACAGGAGGAGATCTGAGCTCTGGTAGGGCCCACCTGTAAGGGTAAATTAAAGAGCCGCCTGGGAGAACAGAACGGCGTGCTAAATGCTGTGCAGGTGTAAACAATTACTAAATCGGGGCACGTCATCCCGTTGGGTGAAAACGGAGCGTGGCACGGTGTGTAAATAAATGCAAGCGAGGTGCGGTAATTAACTAATTACCGCCACTAGTCACGGCGAGGGGCGGTAAAGGGTAACCGCGTCAGGTTGTACGGGGAAACAGCGAGTGCTTTGCTGTGCTTTGACATTGACGACTCAACTCAACGGGTGGTGATTGACGTGAGCTTGAGCTGGCCCCGAAGTGTTTATAATATTTTAAGGAAGGCAGAATTTTTTAAAGAAAAAGAAGGAACTTTGAGTTCCTCATTGTCTAATTATTTAAGACACAATTTACTTCTTTTTTAAACCTGTTTGTTACAGCTTCGGAGTGTGCCCTTCGGGTTGCCTTGCCTCCACTATCGTTCCGGTTTGCCTCCACTCGTACCTCGTTCCGGGTATCTTACCTTCCTCGAGTCCAATCTCGGAACTTCAATATCCATTCACTACTGACAAGATCAAAAAGAAAATAGTTAGGTTCTTTAAGCATCTTTTGCACGCGCGATCTGACCAGTTCATTCAGGAAACCCTTCCAATGGGTCGAGTAGCCAACACGGCATCAGGGTCATCGCTCGAAGTATCGCCACACGAGCTTTGAATTCTCTAAAAAAAATGATTTTGGATTGTAGCTGTAGAGAAGTTGATTCTTCAAAATCTGAAATCCAAAAGCACATATTAAGTGAATTGTGGATTCTAGTGTATATGGGTGGGCTAGATTGTGAGAATCGAATTCTATAATTAAGCTGTTTGTTTTTTATTCTGCTTTTTAGGGTCAGAATCCAGAATCAAAAGCAAAAACAAACGAACCCTTAATCTTATTTTTGACTGGATTTATGTCGTGCATAAGCCTTTATTTTATTTGCTTTTTATACCTGTGCATAGGTGGGTACCATAATTCACGTACACCACCACTTCACCAAAAGGGGGTTCCCAGCCCTCTCGAGATGTGAGGGGAGCAACAGTGCTTAGTTTTTTAATGACCTTGCAAATCACGATCTTTAGAAAAATCATCCTTTTCTTTTTCCGTTTAATAATTATACTTTGCAAGATTCGAATATTGCAATTGGCAGTGGCTACGTGATTAGTACATTTTGACAATTGTCATCTGGAATATACAAGTCTTTGCTAGAGTTAACAAAGTATACCACTGCTCGAGAAACAGTAGGATATGCATGTTTGGTGCAAAGATCACATGCCTCCATTATGATGTCCTTTGCAAGCAAAGATGACAAGCCTTGCTACATAATGTGCTAGCAATATTTCATGGGCATCAGGTGTGCTGATGCGACAGGGTACCTGTAATGTGACAGAACCGATCTAACAGCAACTCTAAAAATCTAAATTTCCATCTCAATTAGTCTTCTTATTATGATTTTTTTGCTTTTTGGGCCCCCTGTCAACTTTTTTTTATATAAAAAATAGCCACCATGAGAGTGAAATTTCATTTTTGGCTCCATGTCAAAGCGCGGAAGACCCGGCTAGTGCCGAGGTCTGGTTGTTCGGAAGGCAGACGAGGGTGTGGCAGGCCACTCGACCGCGGTAAACTGCAAGGACCACGTCATTCCAAAATTCCCATAGCTCGGAAGGAGGTACCGAGCTCGATGTGCTCGGCATGACGTCGTGGCTGACCAGCAACCTTTTGAGCTGCCATTGCTCAGAAGGAATCCGCCCCCCTACGCACTGCCTTGCCATGGCAGGCTGCCGCCTCCCACGCTCCAGCGATTGCTTCTGCACTCGTTGGATGTACCGCGTTGTAGCCCTCCTTCTGAGCATCCCTAGCGCGGCAGGGGACACATGTTACTTGCCGCACCTTCCGAGCTCACCAAGAGAGCTATTTTCGTAATTTCTACCAAGAGGGGGCCAATTTTGTCAAAAATACAATTTAGGGGGTTAGAAAATCGAACACTTCTCTTATATTATTGGCATCTCCTTGGTGGTCACTGTTCTTATTTTTAATTCATCCAGGTCTCTTACAGTCTTTGTTCACTCCTTGGTTTGGTGTTTGCAGGGAAGCTGTTGGAAGGGGCGTGCCAGATGATGTCCGTCTTCGGTCAGCGATCGCGATTCGCAAACTGCCAATAGATCAAGGATGGATGGATCACCGATAAATATGTATATCTGCTTTGCTTTTGCCTCTGCCTCATGACACTGAAAGATGAACCGAAACGAAGATCACACGGATGATGGATGGATATGGTTGGATGCATGGATGGACAGATTATTTTGGTTTTCAGCTTAATTTAGAGGAAAAATAATAAGTTGTTATGAGGAGGCAAGATATATAGGATGGCAGAGCTGCTGGTTGGTTGTTGGAGCATCAGGAATGGGAAGGGGAGAACGAAATTTGTTCATACTGGAGATGAACTTCGATGTACAGCGATTAAACTTTTTTTTTTAATTTGTTTATGATGTTCATGGTTTTTCATAATGAGGAATTCCCAAACATGAATAGCATCAGATCTGGCTGTACAAACTGCAAACATTTTCATCATGCACAGGCTGTCAGATTGCAGATTGTCCACAATACGATAGTACTCTGCAACTACATTTGTCAAGACAGCTCTTTGTGGTGTAAGAGAATGCCAGACCATAAAACAATCTGATTCAGATTAGTGGACCCACAAATAATATGCGGTCTATGACCTTAATAAAAGCCTTAAGGTTGTCCTAGAGGAATCATCTGTGTTCAGGGATTTAGTAAACAACTACTTCGTAGGTTTGCACCAAATATCTTACAAACTGAAGCACATACTCGTGAGTTAGGTGATTCTGCTCCCATGTGCGTCGAACAAAGGAACTGAACTAAAATCATAAGCCTGGTTCCACGGTTTCGGATCATGTTCTCCTAGAACGTAGTTTGGCTTCATATTGTCGTCGGATGAGTAAAGACTGTCGGTAAAGGTTCAGTTCAAGACCATCGACGTTCCTACCTACGCGAGCTTGTAGAATTGCCTGCAGAGATGAAACAACCAATTTCTGTAGCATCATTCCAATGGTACCAAAAAGGCTGATATACTTGAGAAAGGGAAGGATATACATCATTTTCTGGTTGGATCAGGAGTTCGCCAATAAACTGGTATGCCGAATTGCTACGGAAACTGATGTCTCTCAAATGTTGAGTGTCAACCTTCAAGCTCACGCTACCGTCTTGAATGACAGCAATCGCAGAGCCTACATCATATGACTGAAGACTGAAGAAAAGCAAGAGGCTTAAAACACAGATGAGAACTAGAAAGTGAATGTTCATAAGAAAGTTAAAATGAGGCTCCGCTACACATACTTTCCTGTTACTCGCAGGGACGCGCAATGCTTGAACATCTCTGAGGAGGGGTCTAGCTCTCGCAAAGTAATCGGCACCCCTGGTTTTAAAGCGGAAGATGCCATCTAGCACTGAGAACTGACAAAAGACGAAATGAGAGCGCTATATCAGGAATACGACAAGAATGTTTATTGTTTTTTGAATGTACAAGGGAACAAGGAAAATGTCATACAGAAACTACTAGAATACATGGTAGAGCTTAGTTATTCATACAAGCGCTGTCCAAATCCATTGCAAACGTGGAGTTTTTGATGCTCTGACCTCTGAGCAGCATATGACAGGACTCAATAGAGTTGGTTAAACTAGGGGCTTGATAGAATTAGTTATTCTAAGACAACATTTTATTTTCTCAGATGCATGAAGACTGAAGATAGATGATTTGAGTACTACTGTTTTTCCAATACATGATTTTCGTACCATGATTTCCTTGTATTGTGGACTAATGAAAAAAAAGAGTAAAATTTTGAATTACTGAAGTAAACTGGCATCCTAATAATTTTGAGTTTTTGACCATTAACGTAAAATCCTGTGAACTAAGGTAGTGAGCACATACAATATTTTCAAAGAATATAAATATATCTTAATTTGTTATGACTAGGATTCTTGTAACACTAACACTCTGTTATATTAATCTTGACACCAGCTGTTGATAATGTCAAAAACCCATGGTGCTGTTGCAACCAAATTCTCATCAGACCTATAGAACTTGACAGGGCTACAAAAATGAAATGGAAATTGAAAGCTGACACTAGTCCATAGCGAACCCCAGCACTAGAAAGCAGTGGATTCCACAGCTGAAATTGAAATGTAATAACTGTATATGTTGAACATATGACCAGTCCTATGAATTACTCTAGAAAGCATGTAAACTAGAACAAGGCTGCTGGGATCTCATTATGAAATTTTAATACAAAAAATTAGTTAAAAGTAAAGGATGATACCAAGGGCAAAAAAAAATCCTGATTGACAATAACAGGTAAATGATTTTAAAAAAGATTGCTTGTAATGCCTTGAAGATTATGCTACAGGAACCATGTGAGAAAAAACAAAACGATGACAAAAGGCATCTATTAATACAACAAAAAAAAAGGAACTGCAGACTGATCTAGTCTAGTAGCTTTGCTTATTTTCCTTTCCTTCTTTACGGGGAGTCAAGGATGCAGGAGATTCCATTACACTATAGGCAGAAAAATGTATCTACTATCAAGAAAGGACTTTAAAATTAGTCACACACAGAGGTAGTTCATTTTACAACACCTTTGAGCTACACCCATAAACAGAGGGCAAGAATTGCCCATCCAAGCTGTACAAGAAATGATGAGAGGGACAAATAAAAAACAAAAGCACAAAAACTTTCAATGCTGTACAATACAGCATACCAGCATTTTGTCATGAAATCCTAATCTAAAGCTTAACTTATTCCTCATTTTTCCTTATAATACCAAACAGATGAACTTCATCTTCCCCAAAATGTTTGGTGACAACTAACCTTATGGTCGGCACAAGCAAGAAGAGACCTAATAAAATCCAAAATCCTTACAGCAATTGCCTCTGCATTGACCGTTCGGGTCAGTTGTATCCACGACGATCCTCGGCACATCACCAATGTCATAATCCACGCAGCCTTGGTACCCTTCCACAAGCATTTCCAGCTCGGCCCACATCTTCGGCTTGTGCCACCCATCACCACCACCACCATCGGCCATCGCAGCCCCACGTTCTTCCAGCCTTCGGCACCACTCCTCTTTACCACCCGGCCGGCATTCCACAACGACAACAAGCGCAGCGGGCAGGCAGGTCAGCGCATCAAGATGTGCACGGCGCAACAACGGGGAATCGACAATGACGGACAAGCCGAGCCGGACCTGCCTCTCGGCCACCCGCCAAAGCACAGCGTAGGAGAGCTCGTTGAGCATGCCGGCGGCTGCGGTGCGCTCGAGGGGCAGCGTACAGTCCCTGACGTCATCCTTTTGTACAGGAGAGGGCAGCGGAGCGCAGCGGCGATGGTGCACATCGCCGTGGACTTGCTAGACCCCGGGTGGCCCTTCATCGTCACCACCACCGCCGACGGCCCCGATTGCTCCTCGGCCATGGCCAAGCACGCCCATCCCTACCAGTTTCTTGTCTACGCGCTAGTGATTTCTTGGCTCCTACCTCTACGATATCAATCAAGGCCAAGGCACACTTGCGATCTTATCCCTAATTTAGCAAGATGCCAAGAACCCATGGTCCAAAAGCATCTAGGGTGGGATCCAACAAAAGGAGCAGAAAGGAACAAAGAACCGATGGAAGATTGTGAAAGACAAGTAAACTTGCGAGTGAAGTGGTAGTACCTTACCTGTGATGGCGGCTGGTGAGGCAATGCGACGGTGACCAGCGCCGTGATGATGAAAGGGAGAGAGAGGACTGCAGGAGAGGTGACTACCGGAGGATTGAGCCATTGGGGACTTGGGGAGAGCTAAAATTGTCCGGAGGAACTTAGACAAGTGAGGGCCGGAGTTGGGCTTTAGGCGAGCAGATTGCGTGGGCCGTAGGCCGAGTTCACCTTTAAACTAGCCCTTATGCGTAATAAATTACATAAGAAATAAATACATTTTACACCTCTCAATTATGAAAAAAAGTTCGGATAACCCTCCGACACCCTCAACTTTTAATACTAGACTAAATCACATTCTAAGATGATTTTTCTTAGCTGTTTTGCATCTTCTATATATAATTAAGGATACATAATTTTTAAAACTTTTTTCATATGATCCTAAGGCAATAATTATACTATTATAAAAATTTTAAACCATGATCATACTTGTACAATTTTATAAAGTTCCGACAAGGTCACGGTCTCAAGTAAGGGTTTTCTGATTTTGATTTTTATGATATAATAAATTATGTTCAATTCATTTGAAAATTTTTCTATATGATTGTAACAACCCAAAATTTGGGTTTGCAAAAAATCTTTTGTTTAGTTCATCTTTCCAAAAATCCCCGCGGATTTTCTCTCTTTAATAAAGCTTAATCTAAAATTTTCTAATGCTAAATAAATTAAATTTGACTAATATAAACTTCAATTAAAATAAATTTAGTTTTATTTGAGTTCATTGTGCTTCAAGGAATTTTCTGTAATTTTTTAAAGATTTTTCGGAGTTCGTTTGCTATTTATTTGGAGTTAATTTAAATTAAGCCTTTTGTTAAATTTAATTAAATACTGCAAAATTTTAAATAAAGTTTGGTTAAAAATATTTTATTCGAGCTCCAAATGTCTTAAAATATTTTCTAGATTTTTTTAGAATTTTTCTGGTATTTTTATTGCTCTAAAGGAATTATTTTAATTTCTGAAATTATTTTAATTCGGAAATTGGGCTAAATCGACGTGGCAGCTCCAGAACCGGCCACGTCATCGCCTAACCTCAGCCTTTCGATCTCCATCCGACGCACCAGAATGCGCCACGTCACCCGGTACTGTTCATTGCGCGCCAGGTGTTCGATCCGATCCGTTTTCAATCCAAATCCGATTTTTCTTCGTGTTTCCTTGTATGGCACGACTCCCTAGCCTATATAAGTGTCCTAAGACCCCTCCCACGCACCCCTAATCCCCAGAGCACCTCTCAAACCCTAAAAACCGCAGCCGTCGTCTTCCGGGGCGTCGCCCTCGCCGGCCGATCTTGGCATCGCGTTCCCCGTCATTCTGGTGAGTTTTTATAAAATCCGCTCGCGTCATCTCGTGCCATATGGTCCCATATACCTCTCCACCAAATTTGGTGCTGTTTCATCTAGGAAATCAAAAGTTACGGCCGTTCCAATCTCGAATCTTGTCGTCGCCCGTTCTCCTTCGTTTTTGCGAGTTTGACTGTGAAATTTATTCTGTAGACTCATCTTGATGTCCTCTACCTGGTGCTCACCCTAACTCAAGGTTTTATCCATGGGATTGCTGCAGAAAATTCAATCTTCCCCGATCAGACTGCGTACGTAAAGCTGAAAACTTCGTCGCGCGTTCCCCGTTGATCCAGAAGGTAAAACTCAGATCCGTTCGCGTCATATTGTGCCAAATGATCCCAGATAGCTCTCTGTAAATTTTGGTTAGGTTCCATCCATTATTTTAATAGTTATGACCGTTTGATCTATTAGCTTTAGCAGCCGTTCATCGGTAGTTTGTGATATGTCCATTGGGTTGCCGCCAAATCCGCTTATACCGTTGAGATCTTCTCGCCACGTTCTACGTGATGCTCACTTCCCCTTTGCTGTTCCATCCACCGAAAATTTTAATATTCGTTAGCCGCCGCCTTTCGTCAATGCCGCGCGCCGTCTTTTGCCGCCAACCATCTTAGTTCGCCTTGGTCGTGTCATCATGTCCATTAAGCCATCATTCTCTGGTTTGCTCATCTTTAGAGTTCATTTGATCTTCGGTTGCCATCAATACCATATTCTAGAATCAACCCGTCGTCGTTCGATCCAGTTCTTTTATTATCGGTTCGTGTTTCGGTTAGCCACCCTTGGTAATCTTTTATCGCAGAGCCAACCCTACCTATCCTATCCCTATGCCAAATGGATCTATCCGCGAGTCGTTTCTCTCAAACCCTAATTGAACCTTGTGTCCAATCTGTCGCTGATGATGCATCATGTCATATAAACCTCGCAACTCGCAGATCAATCCTGTGCCATATAATATCCTTGCTACCATATCGGTGTACCGACAATCGACATCTTATCTTTGCATAAGTGTCATGTCGTTGCTTCGCTATCCTCGCATGTGTGCATGCTCGCAAAAGCTCTAGTGCAATATCATCATCCTCTCTATCGCCTTATTGTAATCTAACCCCATCATCTATGAGTTTAGCCTTATCTTCATTTCCTCGTTGCCTTGTGAAAGGACAGGGGATGTCGCCTAGAGGGGGGGTGAATAGGCGAATTAAAAACTTTATAGCTAAATGCAGCGGAATAAAAATTTGCAGCTAAATAAAATCTCCCGAGTTTCCTGAACAATCCGGAGTGTCCGGATATTCAATCCAGATACTCCGGATAGTCCGATCCCAAGGGTCCTAACCCGGAGTGTCCGGGGTATTCAATCCGGATACTCCGGATTATCCGGACTGTCCGGGTTCAGGGATTCGGATACTCCGGATTGAGGACTTTGAATGGAGATTTTAAATCTTTGCAATTTTTCAACAATCTACTTGAACACAAAAGATCTAAATGATGTCAGGTACCTGAGGGCATAGAAGATCTGGAGCCAAACACAACAAAAGAGTAGATCGGGGCTCCCAAAGATTCAAAACCAAATACTAAAGCAAGAGTAAGAAGCAAACTTGGAGACAATGATTTTTCACCCGGTTCGGATCCTTGAGGATCCTACGTCTCCGTTGAGGCGGCTCGGTCACACTTGAGCCGGGTCTCTTTCAACCCTCTTCCTCCGGTGTTGCACAAATGCACTCGCGGTCTTCACTCCTTTGATTCCTTCCCTTACGGAGGCGGAACCGCCTTCACAAACTTCCCACGGCCAACCATACAAAGCTCCGGTGGCTCGTGGCGACCTCCTAGCCGTCTAAGAGTCCTCAACCTCCAAGAGTAACAAATGCTCACGAAGAACAAACTTGGAGATGAAATCAAGTGCTCAACCAACTCAAAACTCACTCTCCAAACTCTTCCCAACCCTTCTCACAAGGGGATCACTTAGATCTAAGGGTAAAGCTCCTCAAAGCTCCCCACACACCCTCAAAATCCACTCCAAAAGCCTCACAAAAAGCTCTCTCAAAAGAGAGAGGAAGGGCTATATAGAACTCCCAAAAACTAGCCGTTGGGGGCAAGTCGCGCACAATCCGGAGACTCGGTTTCAATCCGGATACTCGGATTGACTGAAAAATGCTAACAGAGAGACTCAACCCGAGAGTCCGGATGAATATCCGGATACTCGGATGATCCGGATAGTCCGGACTAACTCCGGATAGTCCGAATCAAGACTGAGCACCTCGGCAAAAACGAGCATAACTTTTGACTCGGACTCGATTTCAGAGATTTTGGACTCTCCCAAAAGCTAAGAACGAGGGCTACACAAATAACAAGGTCTCACTACCCAAAACTAAAAGGATAACCACAGATTTCACAAAGAAATCAAGAGAGACCTACAACCCTCACTTTCCCAAGCACTACCAACACCACTCTCTTTCTAAGATTAACAAGGATGGATCACTTGAGCACTTGACACATCTAAAAGTCATTCGACATCGCATCCCTCTTAATAGTACGGCAATCCTTAGACTCAAATTAAATCAAAGATAATATAAGTCTAGAACTAGTCACTTGCAGTCTTCTTTCTTGATGTCGATGCATGAAGACCTTCACCATATAATTGATGACATCTTCGCCTTGTCCAACTCGACTCGATTCACCTCATGAGACTCTCGTCCTATCAACCTTGACTTGATCATCCTCTCGACGATCTCCACGCCAAGTTGCTCTTGACTTAGTCCTCGACTCTTGGTGACACCGCCGTCTTGTTGACCTCGACAATGATCATCCTCCAAGATACCTTGGTCATCATACACTGACGGGACCTAATTCTTTCTAAACTACTCATGAAAGACATTAGTCCCAAAAGCTCAATAGATATGAATAGAGTTGATATTTGTGAGCAGTTGATTACAACAAGTGTTTCATATAAAGAAGCATAACACAAAATAGAAACACTTGACATAAGAAATGTTCTCTACTAAGTACATCATGATGAATATGTAATTGATCTATATGCACTAGAGAGATAATTGCCAATATGATGAATCAATTAAATCATGGCAAGGATCACAGACTTTACTTAAATGAAGCACATGATAGAATATACACGAATTGTACATGTGCAAATAATATTTGGAGTAAGAGTAAATATGTGATCCAACACTAGATAAACTTCACTAAGAGAATTGCATGAGAAGATATACAAATAAAACATGCATGCACCAAGTCAATCTATAGCAGTATGAAGTTTAACTCTAGTTAATATATGTATACTAAAAACAAAGCACATAATGAACTCAAATGAATATATATGCACAAATAAATATGACATGAACCAATGTGCATATAGAACCAATGTTCATATATATAATCAACATGCTACTTGGAGTTCACTATGCATTTGCACAAAAGGAATGCAATAACAAATATAGAATAGATACCAAAATTGCATACCTTATCTTTGCTTAACCTTCCTATTTGATTTTCCTCTAAATAGATGAGACTGATACTCAACTAGGCAATAACAAGTTAGTCTCATAGCAATATAATCATATTAGAGGTTTGTCATTTGCTAAGCACTAAGTTAAGCATTTACTTAATTTACATAGATTGTCATTATGAGTGTTTGTCATTAATCACCAAAATAACATTCATTAATCACCAAAATAACATAAGTGCCTAGATGCACTTTCAATCTCCCCCTTTTTGGTAATTTATGACAAACCTATTATCAATTGCACCAAATGACAATATTAAGATATTTTAACATTAAAACAAGCATAAAGATACAATAAGAGATCATACTTACAAATCATCCCTTTTTGTCAATCGATTAGGGGACAATTGATAATTCCATAAATTCTCCCCCTTTTGTCATTAATCCCAAAAAGGTGCTTAAAAGATTCTTATTGTTTATTCAATAAAATCTGTTCTCCCCCTTGATTGCACACTCAATAAAAAGATTAGGGAGAAAATAAAATAAAGATAAGGAGCTAGTAATAGGACAATAATATTAAGCTCCCCCTAAATCTAGGCAAGGTATGATACCAATTATTTCCAAGATTTAGGTAATAGATTTTTCTAGTTATACCAAATTAAAGAAGTCATGATTCTTAGGATATAAGTGATGCTTAAACATGACACACGAATATGATTTCACATATTCTTTAAACATCAAGATCATATAGCAAATTTATATAATTTAAGCACATGCTCATGATCAAATTAAATTCTAACAATCAAGATCATATAAAGAAGATTACACAAGAAGAAATTGCTTATATGATCACAAGATGTATACAAGATCATGAATCAAAATTGTATAAGTAAGATGCACTTTCATGATCAAGAATTTCATAAACTTATCAAGGGCATACCTCTTTGCAATGTGTCACCCATATGTACCTTTTAGTTCTTGATAATGCCGAATGCAAGTTAGATGACACTTCAAAACAATTTAGGATTAGAGGATACCTCTTGAAAGATACCAATTAATCATATCAATTGAAAAATACAACACCATTTAGAATAACACAATTTAGCATAATGGTGTGCACAGACATTATTGAATATGGTCAGAAAAGAAACACGTCCCTTTTGTCGATTCTTGTCCACCGCATGTTCGAATTGGTCATGATCACCGCGCCCGGTCTTAGATCCCTCATACTATGGAGCTCCTCTCCATTTCCTTCATCCCACCGTCGAAGATGACCCCTTTTCCAATACCTTGAACATCAATAGACAAGCACACGATTTCTGGGAACAAATATCTTTTAATTTGACCCAAGTTAGTTTGATAATGTCTAAGTACAACATGCATGATATATATGATATACAAGACAATACTCTTTGCATGCAATTTTAAAAACAACTTGAAGATATCAATTGAAGATTTTATTACACCACTTGACAATGAAAATATTTGAAACTCATTCAAATTTAATCTTGACATCCACTTGTAAGAGAGACAATGAGTAAAACACATTCAAACTCACTCTTGAGCTTACAAGGGAAATTTTCTCTTTTCCATAATAAACTCGAAGTTATGCAAGAGTGAAAACATTTTGAGGCTAAGTTACAATTAAATCCAATTTCCAGAATAACTTAGCCAAAAGATGCACTTTCATTGGAATGAAAACTTAAATAGATATGCTCCACTTAGAAGCTTGGAGCAATGAATAAGTTCACTTAGTTTTCATCTTGAAAGGCTTGCCAAGATGCCAATTTAAAACTCTTAAAATCTCAAAAAGGTTCAAATAGTAGCACAAAGTCGATTATAACTTTTTAAACCATTGCTCAAATACAAAAATCATCAACGCGGAACAGATCCGACTCGAAATCCTCTTCGAGGGCTATGAAGACTGAATATTGATTTGAGCAAAGGAGAAACCCCAAAAATAGGATGAACAAGATATTGCAAGAAAGTATAGATAGCAATTTCAGAATTTGGGCGAGCGAGACAACCGGATACTCGGTGTTTTTGATCCGAGTGTCGGATAATCCGGATACTCCGGATATATTACCCAGATACTCCAGGTTGTTCAGCTTCATCCCTAAAACTGAACATTTTGAATTTGGATCAAATCTTGATCAAATGAAGTCCAATAGCCATAAGATTTTGCAGAAATGATCCATGAACATCCAAGAGACTTTTTCCAAAAGGATTTTCTCAAATATCACTCTCCAATCAAAAATAGGTCATTAGAAGCATTGGAGGTTTAGTTTTTACACTAAGTCAAATAAAGTCAACAATCTCGCAAATGAGTTCAAATAAATTTGAGAATTTTTCAGATATGAACTCCATATGTGAGAGAAGGTTTTATAACAAAGATTTTCAATAAATAAATTTCATTTTGAGAAATATGATGAAATATGCATATGAAACACATAAAACATTAAGATTTTCACCAAATCCTCAAAATGGAACCAAATGAGTTTTGAATGGTAATATGCACTTATATGGCTTCATATGATTTAGAGAGATGTTTATAAGCCTATTTGCATAATCAAATCCATTCAAATCGTAAAATCCAACTTAATGCGATAGTATGCCAAATAAGATCAAAAGAGAGAAAAAGGCATAACTATTTCAAATTAAGTTGAAATTATTTTAAATTGTGCATAAATATTCTTTAGACTCCCAAGAAACCTTTTCAAAAAGAATTTTCCAAAAAGGAGTCTCCAAAAAAGATATGCCAAATTTTGATTTGTAGGCATGATTTTTACTCAAAGAGAAGAAAAGTCAAAACTTTTTCAAATTGAGTCCAAATGGTTTGAAACTTTCCAGAAATAAACATTGGACTATTTAGAAGGTTTCCCAATAAGAATTTCATTAAAATAAATTTTCATTCAAAAGATATGACAAAATGCGCTTTGTAGGTTTGAAAAGAAATTGAATTTTCGCCAAATATTCAAAATGCATTCCGGATTGAAATTTATGGAGATTTGAACTTTCATAGCTTTGTATGAGTTAGAAATGCTATTTCAATCCAAGATATGCAAATAAATCCAATTCAAATAGCGAAATCCACAAAATGCAACAACGGGTCATTTTGGGTCAATTGGATGATTTTGGCCAAATTCAAATGGCTATAACTTTTAAACGGTTGGTCGTTTGGAAAAACTTTGAACTAAATAAATGCTTAAAATGACCAACCCTATGAGTTTTGTATTGACCACTTTTTCAAACTCCAAATAGATTTTGCTTTAGAAAAAATTTGAAGTTAAATGCAAAAGCAAGATCACAAAGATCTTTTTAAGCCAAAGTTTGACTTTTAGCTTCTAGCCAAGGGTTAGATACTTGAAAACATTTGAAATGCATTTGAAAACATTTTAGAAGACTATTTTCATAAGATTTTGCATTTCAAACAAATATTTTGCTTTTAACCCTTTTTGAAGCAAGTTAAATAGGAACTAGTTTTTCATAAAAAGCCTTAAAATACAACTCAATTTGGATTTCATGCAATTTCAATTTCCATGGCTTAGAATTGATTATCAAGATGGTTTCTAGCCAACATTTATAATGAAATCCAACTTGAATGCTAAGGTTTGAGCAAAATGCTTGAATAAGCTATTTTAGTTCAAACCAAAAACTTTTCGGGCTAAAATTGATTTCAATATAGAATTTTTATTTTGAAAGCTTGTAAAACATTTGAAATACATATTAGAATACTTTTACAAAGCTTTTCACAATTTTGGGCCTTTTAAACATAAGATTTGACTTTTGACCAAAATGGTCCTTTTGAAATAGCTATTTGTAAAACAAAGTCAAATATTTCAACACAAGATTCAAATGAAGAATAAGATGAGATATTGAGATTTGAATTTTGTGTATGAGTCTAAGATACCATTTTGAACCAAGATACTACACAAGATCCGGTCCAAACGGAGAAACTCACTAAGTGCAATAATATGACAATTATGGGTCAAATATAGTTTTTCATGAGTTTCAAAATCAAATAACTTTCACTAGGTTGGTCTTTTGAAAGTCTTTTGAACACAAGAATTGTTAAGAATGACCAACTCTAGGATTTTCGTTTTGGAATTACTTTCAAATTCATTTTACATTTAATACTATGAAAATTATAAGTTTAAATCCAAAACAAGATACTACTATCTAGATTTTGATCATGAAACTCATTTTCTTTTCAAAATGGATTTTGTGAAGCCAAAACCTTTGAAAAAAATTTCAAATATATTTGTATACATTTTACAACTAGTTTTTCACAAGAATACTAATGGTATACAAAATTTTGACTTTTGGCTAAAAGGCTTGATTTTGAAAATATATATTTGCACTTATATAAATATGGGCACATGTAGGGATGTAATATACATGGTTATGATTTAGCACTCCCCCTTAATGTGCCACTATCCCAAACTTACTCAAGATTGCAATCAAAACAACTAATAAGCATGAGCAAGCATATAATCAAGCAATCTAAATTGATTTTCATGAATAATGCAATATAACCTACACAAGGCTATAAGCTATAAGAATCAATTTAAATACTTGTTACCCGAGATGGCATTGGTTTATGATTGAAGTGAATGTCTTCAAGCTTGGCTTCCTTTTTCATATGATGAAATCATCCTCTTGATTGAGCCAAAGCTTCCAATGCATCTCCAAGCACCTACAATTCTTTTAGGCACTTGTTGGTACCCAATTTTGTTGGGTCCAAAAATGTTAGTCACAATAGATTTAGGAACCCAAATGGCCCTAACATTAATAGTCTTAGGTGAACTATCATGACTAGCAATGGATTTGCGATTGTTATTACTCCTAAGCGAATTATTGGAATTGAATTGAGGAGGCTTAGGAGTTTTAGCATTTTTAGCAAATCCATTTCTAGTTTGATCCTTTCTAAGCACATAATAATCATTACAATGCAAGGGCTTAGAAGATCTAGCAAATCTAGCAAATGGTTTGCTATTGTTATTTTTCCTAAGCACATGATCAACATGATTTTCTTGGTCTTAGGAAGTCTAGCATTTTGAGCAAACACATTTCTAGATTCATTTCTCCTAAGCAATTGAATATCATAATTTTGCAAATACTTGGGAGAATCGACAAACTTGGCAAACACATTGCCATTTTTGTCTTTCCTAAGCAAATAATGATCATTGACAATAATTGGCTTAGGAGTAATACCTTTGGGACAATCCTTACCGATGTGTCCCTTTCTCCGACAATTGTAGCAAGTAGGCTTTGAGCGTCTCTTCTTCTTCTTGACTTGCTCTTTGTCGGTTTGCCTCATTGTTGATGGTTGTGGCTTGATCTCCACTTTATTAGGGCACACGGAGGCGAAGTGTCCTTCTTGTTGCAAGCAAAGCACTTGATGATCTTGAATGTCTTTCGTTGTGCCTTGTCTTGTTAGTCTCCTCTTGGAGATGTAGCCGAGTCCTCGCTTATCTTGAGGTGCCCTTGGCTTGCTCAAGATCTCGTCGAGAACGGCTTTTCCCTTTATGCACTTCTTCAAGTCATTTTCTAATCTAATGACTTGGGCCTTGAGCTCATTGTTTTCCTCTACAAGATTAGTCTCAATATGCATAGAGGAAGTGGAAACATATGAATTTGAGCAACAAGGTAAATCATTGCAAGAGGTGGATATGTCAAATTTTGATGAAATATTAGGATTAACATTTAAGCAAGACATTTCATCAATTAAATCACATGAGATTCCTATATCCACCTTAGGCTTATGAATTTCTTTGGAAAGGAGGGATTCATGATTTTCTTGAAGCATATTATAATCATTTCGAAGTGATTCATGTTCAAGCTTCAAAATTTTATATTTCTTTTCTCCTTTCCAAGACATTTATTGAGCTCCTCTAGCAAATTCATAAGTTCATCATAAGTGAGCTCATCATCATCATCGTCACTTACCTCATTCTTACCTTTCGCCATGAAGCAACGGATTTGTGATGGAAGAGCATCTTCATCGTCACTTGAGGCGGAGGTTGAGGTTGATGGAGATGTCGGTTCTTCATCACTTGAGCTTGAGGTGGAGCTTGATGTTTCATCTCCCGACATCTCTTCCTTAGTGCAATCCTCAATAGAAGTGGATGATTCAAATAGTTCTTGAAGCTTTATCCACATTTCATGAGCGCTCTTGAGATTGCATATTCTATCAAAGATTTCATCGCTCACAACACAAAATAAAACATTAGTAGCTTGAGCGTCGAGATGTAGGCATTTCCTCTCTCCTTCGGTTGGAGCAACTTCATTCAACGGAGAGGAAAAGCCGACATCTACGATCCACCATATTTGGGGCTCATGGATTTAAAATGAGAAGTCATAATTAATTTCCATGAAGCATAATTTGTGCCATCTAGCACAAGTGGATTATGTGAGTGTTCTAATCCTCTAGTCGACATCCTTTACTCTCTAGACGGTTAAGTCTAATAAAAAGAGAGACCTTGCTCTGATACCAATTGAAAGGACAGGGGATGTCGCCTAGAGGGGGGGTGAATAGGCGAATTAAAAACTTTATAGCTAAATGCAGCGGAATAAAAATTTGCAGCTAAATAAAATCTCCCGAGTTTCCTGAACAATCCGGAGTGTCCGGATATTCAATCCAGATACTCCGGATAGTCCGATCCCGAGGGTCCTAACCCGGAGTGTCCGGGGTATTCAATCCGGATACTCCGGATTATCCGGACTGTCCGGGTTCAGGGATTCGGATACTCCGGATTGAGGACTTTGAATGGAGATTTTAAATCTTTGCAATTTTTCAACAATCTACTTGAACACAAAAGATCTAAATGATGTCAGGTACCTGAGGGCATAGAAGATCTGGAGCCAAACACAACAAAAGAGTAGATCGGGGCTCCCAAAGATTCAAAACCAAATACTAAAGCAAGAGTAAGAAGCAAACTTGGAGACAATGATTTTTCACCCGAAGTTCGGATCCTTGAGGGGATCCTACGTCTCCGTTGAGGCGGCTCGGTCACACTTGAGCCGGGGTCTCTTTCAACCCTCTTCCTCCCGGTGTTGCACAAATGCACTCGCCGGTCTTCACTCCTTTGATTCCTTCCCTTACGGAGGCGGAACCGGCCTTCACAAACTTCCCACGGCCAACCACACAAAGCTCCGGTGGCTCGTAGGCGACCTCCTAGCCGTCTAGGAGTCCTCAACCTCCAAGAGTAACAAATGCTCACGAAGAACAAACTTGGAGATGAAATCAAGTGCTCAACCAACTCAAAACTCACTCTCCAAACTCTTCCCAACCCTTCTCACAAGGGGATCACTTAGATCTAAGGGTAAAAGCTCCCTCAAAGCTCCCCACACAGCCCCTCAAAAATCCACTCCAAAAGCCTCACCAAAAAGCTCTCTCAAAAAGAGAGAGGAAGGGCTATATATAGAACTCCCCAAAAACTAGCCGTTGGGGGCAGGCTGCGCACAATCCGGAGACTCCGGATTTCAATCCGGATACTCCGGATTGACTGAGAAAATGCTAACAGAGAGACTCAACCCGGAGAGTCCGGATGAATATCCGGATACTCCGGATGATCCGGATAGTCCGAATCAGCACTGAGCAGCTCGACGAAAACGAGCATAACTTTTGACTCCGGACTCCGATTTCAGAGATTTTGGACTCTCCCGAAAGCTAAGAACGAGGGCTACACAAATAACAAGGTCTCACTACCCAAAACTAAAAGGATAACCACAGATTTCACAAAGAAATCAAGAGAGACCTACAACCCTCACTTTCCGGCACTACCAACACCACTCTCTTTCTAAGATTAACAAGGATGGATCACTTGAGCACTTGACACATCTAAAAGTCATTCGACATCGCATCCCTCTTAATAGTACGGCAATCCTTAGACTCAAATTAAATCAAAGATAATATAAGTCTAGAACTAGTCACTTGCCGTCTTCTTTCTTGATGTCGATGTATGAAGACCTTCACCATATAATTGATGACATCTTCGCCTTGTCCAACTCGACTCGATTCACCTCATGAGACTCTCGTCCTATCAACCTTGACTTGATCATCCTCTCTGACGATCTCCACGCCAAGTTGCTCTTGACTTAGTCCTCAACTCTTGGTGACACCGCCGTCTTGTTGACCTCAGCTTAATGATCATCCTCCAAGATACCTTGGTCATCATACACAGACGGGACCTAATTCTTTCTAAACTACTCATGAAAGACATTAGTCCCAAAAGCTCAATAGATATGAATAGAGTTGATATTTGTGAGCAGTTGATTACAACAAGTGTTTCATATAAAGAAGCATAACACAAAATAGAAACACTTGACATAAGAAATGTTCTCTACTAAGTACATCATGATGAATATGTAATTGATCTATATGCACTAGAGAGATAATTGCCAATATGATGAATCAATTAAATCATGGCAAGGATCACAGACTTTACTTAAATGAAGCACATGATAGAATATACACGAATTGTACATGTGCAAATAATATTTGGAGTAAGAGTAAATATGTGATCCAACACTAGATAAACTTCACTAAGAGAATTGCATGAGAAGATATACAAATAAAACATGCATGCACCAAGTCAATCTATAGCAGTATGAAGTTTAACTCTAGTTAATATATGTATACTAAAAACAAAGCACATAATGAACTCAAATGAATATATATGCACAAACAAATATGACATGAACCAATGTGCATATAGAACCAATGTTCATATATATAATCAACATGCTACTTGGAGTTCACTATGCATTTGCACAAAAGGAATGCAATAACAAATATAGAATAGATACCAAAATTGCATACCTTATCTTTGCTTAACCTTCCTATTTGATTTTCCTCTAAATAGATGAGACTGATACTCAACTAGGCAATAACAAGTTAGTCTCATAGCAATATAATCATATTAGAGGTTTGTCATTTGCTAAGCACTAAGTTAAGCATTTACTTAATTTACATAGATTGTCATTATGAGTGTTTGTCATTAATCACCAAAATAACATTCATTAATCACCAAAATAACATAAGTGCCTAGATGCACTTTCACCTTGTCATCGTCAAGCATCTTGATCGACGTATGACTGATCTCAAATCGAATCGCATGAATGCCAACCCCGTTTGTCCATGTCTTATTCTTGAAAATCTAATCTGCCATTGACCTAGAAGTCATTCGTGGACTTGGTCGATAGACCATTGGCCATATGTGATATCCTTGTGCCATATCTAATCTATTAGTCTATCTTGCTTTTGTTTGACTGTGTATCTGTTTAATCAGCAAAAGTCATCATTAAGCATCAGTTTAGTTCATTGCAAACTAACGTATCTTTATGGACCCGGTTTATAGATCGAGAGCCCATATGTCATTGTCTATCCAATCAAGATAATAACTTCAGAAGAAATATTCTTTGGAATATTATTCTTTCTTTCTCAGTTATCAATCTTTTCCTTTTCGGTATATTCCGAAAGCTCGTTCTATTTTGTCTAATCTCTGATCTAATCCATTCAAGTCCCTAAATTCATCTAAGCCTTTGTGATCCAATACTATCCGTTCTCAGTTTGGATTTTATTTGATTTATCTTTTGAGTTGGTTTGTATTTGCTTCTTCTTTAATCGTTAGACGCGTCGTCCGGAAGTTATTCTAAGGAGCTGAAGATCAAGATGGTAAAGATTGAAGATCAAAGATCAAGAATCAAAGATAAAGAGTAAAGATCAGTAAAAATCGCAAGGGCCAGGCAAGTTGTGCTTTGATCATGTTGAACCCATGTTTATTAAATTGCTATATTTGTTTTACCCTATTGCATATTATTTCAAATATACAATTGTTTCAAATTAAATTGGGACTTAGCTATTATACCAATTTGATCTATACCCTAACTTGCCATTGTATGCCATGATCTAATTGTCACCCTAGGATGGTTAATTAATAGTTGGTTAATATTGATAATCAACATGGGTGGTTAGACCGTCGAGATTGCTTAGCCATGCCATGTCGTCACATGTGTTGAATCATCACCGATTAATCTTGACTAATGGAATATGGAACAATGTTATGAACTTGTGTGTCATATGTGGTCACACGATGAGATTGAGTTGTTGTGGCGAGTCATGTCACGCAACGATGTTGAATTGTTGATGTCACGTGGTGCTTGGTAATCAACTTGGGTGATAATCATTTAGATTGGGGCAAGTGGCAAGGGGCGAGTGTGCCAAGGTGGGCCCGATGGGCAGAGGGTATGTGGATGTCTTGCCCTAGTCACCCTAAGGACTTAACCTTGCAAGCCTTTGACCTGAGTCCTACTTGCAACCACATGTCTGGAATAGGACAGCCTAGCCGACTAATTTGTGATGTCTAGATTTGATCATCTTTGTGGTGTATAGTGAGTTCCGAGTGTACGGGTAGACTCACATGGCGCAAGAGGGGGCCCGGAGTGTGGTAACCAGTCCCTTCCGTGTTGAAACATCAGCAAGCAGTATAGGGTCTAAACAGAGCATTGTAAAGGCTTGGCCATGATTACCCTGCCGGCACACCAAAGGAAGTGTGCTAATAGCTTGGCAACAAGGGACGATCATGTCGTGTGGGTAAAGTGCATAACCTCTGCAGAGTGTAAAATCTATTCGAATAGCCGTGCTTTCATGGTATTGAGCAATGCTCGGGAATTACTGATTAAGGGTTAGACTTTTGTTAAACAAAACTTATTGGGATGGCGAGGATGCCATGGAAAGTGGAAATTGACTTAGGTTTGGAAACTTGGTTTACTTCAGAAATGCTGAACCTATCTATTGCTGTTATTTGTTTTACAGTCTTTACAATCTATTTATTGTATTTGTTCATAAATGCTGCTTATTACAAAATAGCCATAATAGCCTTTTCCTTTGGAATAAGCCTTGCATATAGTTACATAGAATTGCATTCTGTGCACAACTTGTTGAGTGCTTTATGTACTCACCCCTTGCAACACTCAAAATCATCAGTTGAGGAGAATACTACAACTTCGAAGGAGGAGAAGTTCCACGAGGAGGCGAATATCTAGGAGTTGAACCTTGTCAGTTGCCTGTGGCATATTGATGGGATTCGTCGACGTTCTTCATTCCGCTACTGTTTATTTATTTTGAGTTGAAGCCACCAAGGCCTCACCGTTCAATAGTTCTATATTAATAGATGAAGTCTTTATTTATTATTCCGCTGTGTATGATTGTGATATTTCATCCATGTTGAGACTGTGTGCACTAGCGTGATCCTGGACTAGTGCTGAATACACAGAGGGTCCGAATTTGCATATTCGGGTCCCGACAATGATCCTAGGGATTTAAATATAACACCATAAAATTTCTAGATAATGATCAAACCTGTACGTTTTTTATAAAAATCTGACAGTGTTATTGATATTTTTAAATTGCTGCTATTTTTATTTTTTAAATGTATTAAATACTTTCAAATTTCCATGAGACTTTTTGGTAACATTTTAGAGGTGGATTAGGGTTTAATTAAATTTTCTCTAAATTTTATTCTTGTATGATTTTGAACTTCAGATATTACAAATCAAAGCTTTATTGTTGAATCTTTGATTTGTAATCTTCGAAGTTCAAAATCATGTAAGAATAAAATTTGTAAAAAATTTAGTTAAATCCTAATCCACCTCCATACTGTACCCAAAAAATCTTAGGAAAATTTGAAAGCATTTAATATATTAATAAAATAAAAAATAGCATCAATTTAAAAACAGCAATAACATTGTCAGATTTTTATAAAAATGTACAAGTTTGATCATCATCTGGAAATTTTATAATGTCATGTTTAAATTCCTAGAATCATATAGGAAAATTTCCAAATTAACTGAACATAGTTTCATATCTCAGAAAAGTAAAAATCAGAAAACCCTTAATTGAGACAGTGACATTTTTAGAATTTTATAAAATTGTACAAGTATGATCATAGTATGAAATTTTTATGGGAGTATAAGTATTGCCTTAGGATCATATAAAAAAGTTTCAAAAATTCTGAATCATTTTTTTGCCTTAATTATATATAGGAGATGCAAAACAGCCAAGGAAAACTGCCCTAGGGTGTGATTTAGTCTGGTATTAGAAGATGAGGGTGTTCAATAATCGGTTTTATAGTTTGGATGGTTATCTGAAATTTTTTCATAATTTGAGGGTGTAAAATAGACTTATTCCATTACATAAACACAAGCTATTTGTACACGTTCCAAGTCTTTAAAAAAATGAAAAGTGTTTTTTTTGTTCTCATTCACATAAGTCTAAGTATTTGCAAAAGTGGCCACCTTTATGCTCACGTGTGTGCGGGCCACCGATACGAGAATAGGATAACATGTGGGCAGGGTTCACAATTTCGTTTCGTTCGCGAAAATCACTAGCTCCGCGGTAGCGGTTTTCGCAAAAAACTGCTCGAAAACCGCGAAAAACCGAACGGTTAATAAATTTGAAAAATTTGAAATTTGGTCAAACAAGATCGCGAAAACCGTGGTTTTTGACGAAAAACCGCTGGGTTTTCGCGAAAAACCGAGCGGTTTTTGGAGAAAACCGTAAAAATCGCCCGAGGTTAGAAGATTGGGCAAACAATCGAAAAAATTGGGAAAAAATGCAAAAAAAATATTGTAATTTTTTTAGAAATACAGGGAAGGCTAAAATTGAGTAAAAATGTAATAAATATATAAACAAGGTATGTGAAAACGTGAAAAAAATTCTAGAATGATCTCTCCTAAATTTGAAAAAAATTCGACATGACCTTTGCTATATTTTAGAGAATTAGAAGTTATAAGTTATGTATTTAGCAATAATATGTCAATAAATAATCTTTCATTGCAATACTACAATCACACAAGTGCAAAAATCGGCATTTACATAACTACAAAGCAAAAGCATTCGCAATTTCACTACCATTTACTTGTCAACACCATTTACATTATAATGCATTTAAATTGAAGTTGTGGAGTAGGCATAAGCATAGCTTCGTCACTCTTCCATTGTCGCAAAAATGACAGGTTCGACCTACATGAATGGAATGTCGAAAACCGATGACAGAAGGAAAAATGGTGAAAATATAAGAACAAATTGAAAAAATTGCAATTTTTTTTAAAAAATGTAAAAAATCCCAATTAATCTATAAAACACCTAAGAGAAATTTTTACAATTTTTTAAATCATTTATTTCTTCTAAAAAATCTAAAACAGAAATTAATGAAAAGGAACAAATAAACTGTCAGATTTTTATAAATAGTAAAATGATTTAATATATTCTAAAATTTTAATTAAAATATAAATAGTTCAAAAGGATCATTTACTAAAATTTTCAAAAATATTAGACTTCATTTATTACCCATATAAAACCAAAAGCAGAAGAGCATATACAATGATAATAGCAGTTTCAGAAATTTAAAAAAAATACAAATATCTGATCATCATGTCAAAATTTTACATAATCATTTTAATGACGTTATAACATCACAAAAAAAGTTTAAGAAATATTAGACTTCATTTTATGCCCCTAGAAAATAAAAAACTAAAGAGCATATATTGTGAC
Source organism: Otatea glauca (assembly GCA_036346275.1). Taxonomy (NCBI): domain Eukaryota; kingdom Viridiplantae; phylum Streptophyta; class Magnoliopsida; order Poales; family Poaceae; genus Otatea; species Otatea glauca. The sequence goes on from CM070723.1 coordinate 50,632,206, forward strand.
AGTATCACTGCCAAATTTTTTAAAAAATGCACATATATGATTATAATGTGAAAATTCTATAGAATCATTAGAATTACCTCAGGAACGCACAAAAAAAATTCAAATTTTTTTTGACACTTTTTGCTAAATTTTTTAAATTTACTATTCATCTGACCGGTTTTCCAAACGGTTTTAATTACCGAACCGGCTCGGTACGGGCGGTTTTCGCCGGTTTTTTGAACCCTGCATGTGGCTACAACCGTAATCCAATCAGGATGGCAATCTTTCGCAACGGCCAAAAACCATTATAAAAAACACGGATATCAGTGAGAGATAATTTTCCCGTTTGTTAACCGTCAGAAAATACTGAGGATGGGAAATTGAAAATGGTCGACGGCTAACCAACAAAAAAATATTTCCCGACGGAGGTTGATGACAGTCAGGAAATGCCGTAAGGTTTGTTGTTAGTTTTTACCAAACATTTTTGGGGAAGACAAGGTTCACCTGTTTGGTATTATAAGGAAAAGTGAGGAATAAGTTAAGCTTTAGATTAGGATTTTATGACAAAATGCTGGTATGCTATGTTGTATAGCATTGAAAGTTTTTATGCTTTTGTTTTTTATTTGTCCCTCCCTTATCTTTTTTTTACAACTTGGATGGGCAATCCGTGCCCTCTGTTTATGGGTGTAGCTCAAAGGTGTTGTAAAATGAACCACCTCTGTGTGTTGTGTGTGACTGATTTTAAAGCCCTTTCTTGATAGTAGATACATTTTTCTGCCTCTAGTGTAGTGGAATCTCCCGTATGCATCCTTGACTCCTTGTAAAAGACGGAAAGGAAAATAAGCAAAGCTACTAGACTCGATCAGTCTGCAGTTCCTTTTTTTGTTGTATTAATAGCTGCCTTTTGTCATCGTTTTGTTTGTTCTCACATGATTCCACAGCACAAGATCAATAGTAGCAGCCAGTAGCCACCGACTGGCAAGACGTCCAGGAAGAAGTCCGTAGTCCAAGGAGAGTCCTATGAGTTTATGTTAAGCGTCCAACAGCAGGAGTTCGGCCAGGAGTTGGGAATTAGAGTTGAGGGAGAATTAGGGAGTCCAATCAGAATTAGGCAGTTGATTCGTATTAGGAAAAGGAATGTGCTAGAGTAGTCTGGATAAGAAGGTCTGGCATCCACTGTATAAGGATGCCATGCATGTAACGTCATTGCAGCCAGACAAGAAATAAACAATCTATTCTCCCCAAATATTCTCTCATCTCAATTTATATCTATCTCCTCCATCTAGTACTCTATTCCACAGTTCAAAATCTCGGCGAAATTTTGGTTGAGATTTCGGATTTCGGCCGGAGACGAGATTAAAACTCCCATCTGAATAAAAAAAATTAAATTGCTATAGTATTTTCGAAAATTTCGGCGAAATTTCACTGAAATCTCGGTAATTTGGATCAAAATTTATGTTCTTTGGACCGGTTTGTAGCGCTGTTGTATCAGATTTGGTACCAAATTTTTTGTGATAAGTTTTAATGCCATTTGTAAGGAATACATGCAAAAAACTTGCAATATACTTACAAACTGACTAGCGGTCAGCATTTTTGTAGCCTCAGGAGACCATTCTCGAAATTTCGATGATTTCAGTCGAAATTTCAGATTTCTCGATTTCAAATTTGCTTTTTGAATTTTGGCCAACAAAGGTGGGGAAGAAGCTTGTCAAGCTGGATCCTCACCGTGATATATTATCTAACATATATGCTACAGAGGGGATGTGGCAATGTGTAAATGACCTAAGGGGCTCCATGTAGCACATGGGGGTGGGAGTGGTGAACCTCACCAGGGTAAGGATAGTAAGGAGATTTAACAGGGAACATGATGAAGGGAAAAGAAAGGAAAATCAAGGGTAGTGATACTGGGATATAGGCTTGCAAATTTTCTTGTTCTATGTTGTTGGAAGAACATATACCCATACTTACTAGATAGGAAATAATCTGCAAAAGAACATATGTTGTTGGAAGAACATATACCCATACAAAAGGAACATAAATGAAACAATAACAACGTCAGAATTTTATAAATTTCCTTGAGTGTGATCATGATCCAAAATTTTTAGGAGAGTTTAAGCATTGCCTTATAACCCTTTCATAAAAGTTTCATATATTCTAAACTTTTTTTTGTTACTCAATCAAATCTATAAAAGCAATACATGTAGCACTGTAAGGCTTTTATTAGGACAATAGCACTATCACAATTTTTGAAAATTCTTCAAGATTGATCATCATATGAAAATTTTATGAGAACATTAGTGACGCTTCAATACCATGTAAAAAAAATTCAAAATTTTCTAACATTGTTTGAATGATTTTTCATTCAGTTGAAATTTGCTGATCAGCCTTTTATCAGGACAGTAGCACTGTACGAATTTTTGAAAATTTCTCAACCTTGATCATCATCTAAAAATTTTATAGGAACATTATTGATGTGTCAGGACAAACCACATAAATTGTGAAAATTTTATAATGTGGTTTGTACCATTTTTCACTTAGTTGAAATTTGCCAGTCAGCCTTTTATCAGAACGGTAGCACTGTCAGAATTTTTAAAAATTCCTTAGGTTTTTTAAAAATTAGCGATGTGTCAGGACCATCAAAACTTTTTTTTAAAATTTTCTAATATTATTTCGACCAATTTTCACTCGGTTGAATTTTGTCGAGATTTCGGCAATTTCTACTGAAATTTTGTTTCAAAAATTCCGGATTTTAAATTTGATTTTTGAATTTTGACTGAATTTCATCCAAAATTCCAAGATTTTACCAAAATTTTGGATTTCGCCCGCCTCTGATATATGAACCGAAAAGGAAATTTCAAACCCTCCTCTAATCCCCTTCAAGCCATGACGCTAGCTGGCCTTCCTCTGTACGGTAGTTATTACGTTGAGAACCAACGTTCACAACATTTTGTTTAACAAAACAGTATTCCAGCTTGAGAAATTAGATCTACACAGTATCATGATTACTTTCCATACTGATTGCATAGAGAAAGCAAAGGTGTATTAGTCCATGCATTGTTTCATAGCACATACATAAACACTAAACTGAGCAGGGTGATGTCCTTAAGAAAACTGAACAGGGTAAGATAATCAGCAATTTTCGAAGTGGAGAACTAAATATGCTCAGAGGATCTTTGATATTTGTTTGCTGCCAAGGAAAAAGGTGAAGTGTCACATTGCAATTGCTTCAGCCTTTCTTGCCCTGATCCTAACTATGAAAGGGGCAAACATTGAAGATTTTTTGGGAAACACATATACTATTTTTCTTCCTAAAAAAAAGGGAATAATTGATGATTTGCTTTTATTTACTTGTGCTATCGATCATTTTTCCCGTTTGTCTCATTGAGATGAAAAATGATCAATTGCACCAACTAAAACGGGGTAAATGATCGATTCTCCCGAAAAGAAATTAAAGGGGGTCATCAGCAGCAATATGTTAAGGAATAAGGCTGCAGTTATTTGATCAAGTATAACAATGTTGACACTTCTACATTGAATAGCCTTTTCAATGAAAACACACACTGCATTGTCAGGATGTACACAAATTAGTACTGGTACATGGCACATGATGTATAGTATCAATATCTATCAGTACAACCGACAGCAGATATCAGATCGCATGGGCTGAAAACATTTTCTTAAGAAATCATTGCATCAGATTGTATCACTGCAGCTATATAATTAAGAAACAGACAAACAAATTTCCAAGAATAACAATAAGAAGAGGAATAGTTAGGCATTAAAATATATAACTTCGCAGCCTCGTCTTGTTGTTACATGTAGACGCTGGCTAGATCTATACGGTCGTTGGCACACAGACAGCGGTGGCAAATTAGCACACACGGGGAAGTGGCCGGAGGTTGAGACGGATCTTCGTGGGACGCAACCAGAGAGGAGATGTAACAGTCCAAAATTCAATAAAATAAGAAATACAATATTAACAATATTCATATGATTTATTGTTATGTTTTATGATTTTTTTGAATTAAATAAATTCTTTTTAGCTTTTTCCTATTAAAAGAAATCCAAATGAGCTATATAGTAAAATGGTAAAAAGGTAAAAAGTTAAAAATCTAAAAACAGAAAAATATGTAAAAATCTCACATAATCCTAGATACACCCAGGATCCTGTTTGTGCCACTTGCATTGAACTGGATCAATAAAATGAATCAAAAAGATAAAAGTAATCATGAGGAGATAAATAAAGATCTGAACTCATAAGATTTCTTCAGAATCTATCTTACCTTAAATAGGGTTAAAATTTTAAACATGCCGACATATTAACCCTACCCATCCCTGGTAAAAATATCAAGAATTTATCTCTGCATTTGTGTAACAACCCAAAATTCAATAAAATCAGAAATGTAATATTAAAAATATCCATATGATTTATTGTCATGTTTTCTGATTTTTCTTGAAATAAAGAAATTCTTTTGGCTTTTTCCTATTAAAAGAAATCCAAATTCTCAATATAGTAAAATGGTAAAAGACAAAAGGTAAAAACCTAAAGTCAGTAAAATCCTTAAAAATCTAAGAATCTTATTTGTGCCACTTGCTCTGTCCTGGCATTAATAAAATAAAATAAAATACAAAGATAATCATGAGGAGACAAGTGGAAATCTGAACCAAAAGATTTGTTCAGGATTTTTCTTACCTTAACCAGAGTTGAAATTTTAACCATGCCGACATATTAACCTAACTCAACCCTGGTAAAAATATCAAGAATTTATCTCTTCATTTATTAATTTTATAAATTCAAAAACAGTCAAAAAGAAAAGAGGAAAAATGCAGTGTCAGAATTATTAAAACTAAAATATCAATATAAAATTTTGAAAATTTTATTAAAGGTATATAATATTAATACAAATCTTTTAGAAAAGTTTCATAAAATTATAAATTAATTTCAACCTTCAAATAAATGCAAAACAGAATCAGTTAAAGTCTTCAACAGTGCATTGTCAGATTTTTAATAAATAATTTACATTTCACATTTATCTGAAAATTTTACTAGACTTTAAAATTTACCTTGCCGACCTCTGTAAATTTTTTTGTAAAATCCTGACTTTATCTTTTAACCTAAATTTCCGGTTTACCTCGATCATCGAGTTATCCCGAGAATTAACCTTTGTCTCGCCGAACGGTGGACCCGCTGGACGATACCGTCCTCTTCGCGACTTCCTTTTCTCTCTCGATCGCCTGGCCCCACTGTCGCTTCCTTCCTTCGCTTTCTTTCCGTTTTCTCGTGTCTTCGCCGTTCTCTCACCGAGCTGACGCCGCCCTCTCCGTTTTGTCGCCACCCGCGCCGCAACTCGCCACCCGAGGACGCCAGCACGTCACCCAGGATACACCGCACCCGCCTCGGCCTCCGTGCTCTCTCTTCCGCGCCAGAACAGCCGAGAAAGCGCTTGTCCAAGCCGCCGCCTTCCCCTCTGTCTTCACCCCGTGCCAACCGCCTCCATCGTCTATTTAAGCGATGCCAGAACGTCGCAAACTCTCGTGCATTCTCCTGAACCCAGTGGCCGAGCCAAACCACCTCGACACCGCCACCACCCTCTTCTTCCTCATCTCCGGCCAAATACCCGAAAGAGGGGAAAACACTCAAACTCACTTTTCTCTACGCCATTCCTCGAAACATTTCGTCCAAAGCAGCCTCACCACTCCAGGAACCTCCTCTCAGCCTCAATTTCACCTCTTCTTCCCCGGCGAGCTCCCCCACCGAGTTCCTTCCGCCGTCGCCGCACGCTCACGGTGAGAACACATCCCCGATGCCTCATTCTTTGCACTAAAGCCAAAAATCGCACTCTAGCAACTCACTGATGCTCACTGCGGTGTTAAATTGCCTCGGGATGCTGTGGTTTCGCCGGAACACCGGTGAGCCGTGAGCTCCGCCGCCCCTCTCCGGTGGCCGGCCACCTCCCCTAGATGCGCGTGAGTCCGCTGAGCAAGAATCCGGAACCCATTCCGCGATTCCGGCAGTGCTTCGCCGCCGGCGAACCCCGCAACCAAGACCCTGTCTCGGGTCACTGACAGTCGGGTCCACCCGTCAGTCACTCGCGTGTGTTGCGTCTCGCCTGCGAATACCGGGTGTCGATCGCCGCGACGGTCAGTAGTCACTGCCGCGGGTCCCAGCGTGTCGGCCGCTCCAAGACCGCGTCTCATCACGATTGGGCCGGCCACGAGCCTCGATCCAGAGCAAAGCAGAAAGGGAAGGCATATTTTCAGTGCAAAGGCGTACTTTCCGTTTATAGAAAATTTTCTAATTTTCTGTATTTACAAAACCGAATGCATTCAAACTTGAATATCTTTTGAACTATCCAATCAAATGAAGTGAAATAAATTTCTAAATTCATCTAAAATCATGTAGATTCAGAATATGCAAAAATATTTCAAAATGAATTTTGTTTGAATTTCAGATTTTAAGTAAAGAAAGAATTTGAAATATGTTGTGAATAGAATTTCTGCAATTTAACTTCAAATTGAATGAAACAAATTTTATTAGACTCCATGCTCTGTTAGGAACTTGATTATGCGAAAATACTTAGGGTGTACCATGGAAAATAATTGAAGTATAATATAGGGTAAGAAAGTAGTTCCATAATAGCAATTTAAATAATTTCAGAATCTAGAAATTGAAAATCCAGAGTAGTGAAACCTATGAAAATGGTCTCTGAAAATGATAAATAAAAGTGAATTATTCAAGAAACTAAGATTGGCTATTATAAGAACCTAATCAGAAGATGTTCATAAAACTTGTAAATCAATGAACAACAAATATGTTAATTCAAACAGTTGATTTTATTTTGTTCTTATGTCTGATCCTTTCATTTTGTCGAAATTGCCATGTTATTATTATTCGACGTGTAGCACCCGACGAAACCTGTGAGTTTGACGATCAGGAGTTTGACGTCGAAGATCATCAACAAGGCAAGCACCCCCTTTGATCATATTGATCCCAGTTTTATAAATGTTTTCATTAAATGTTTTACTGCATACTTTATTTTACTAAAGTCTGCTATATTATGGGTATTGATAATTGTACCTGTAGACTTATGGAACTTCCTTGATAAGTATGAAATTGTGAACCTTGATAACCATAGAATAGCATAGACATTATTTAATGTCAATTTGGGTTAATCACACTTAGTGACATGCTTAGCCATGCTTAAAGCAAAATAAAATCTTGACATGATTAAAAATGTTGGATATGACATTTAATGGGTATGACCTTCTTATGGTTGGTATTTTGATCAAAAATGAAAATAAAACTATGGTTTTGATGCGGGCAATTATTGGCAATAGCCGGACGTACAAGGGACTTGTAGGTAGTGTAGGGTGGAGATTATTGCCCGTGTCGGATTAAGAACCGAACTACGTGTTCGTTAAACCCAACAATTTACCGTACAACCACAAGTGCTGGTATGGGACAGCTCTAACTTATTAAGTTGCTTAAAACTAGCTTTGCACATTGGTAGGCCGGAGTAGTACGAGCTTCTTCAGTGACTGGTTGCTCGTAGGGGCGCCCACACCGAGGTGTTGGGAGTCACGTTTGCTAATACAACGGTGAATACCATACTATGGACATGCTTAATCATTATTGTGCAGTGACTGTGCAAAAATAAATACCATAGTACGGGTTTAATGTCATCGGGCTGGTGCAAAGTTAGCGTTAAACAATGTAACGGTTTTGTTATGATCTCCTTGCCGACACACCAAAGGAAGTGTGTTACTGGTCAGGCAAAAGAGGTTGATCATTACTTGTGGGTAAAGATGTGCAACTCTGCAGAGTGTCAAACTTTTCGAAAAGCCGTTCCCGCGGTTATGGGAATCTTGGTGCGCCAGCACTAGTTAACTGTTTTATATTTTCATAAAACTCTGGATTTCTACTTGGGACTGGTAGGAATGGTTATTTGGCAATTCTGTTTGTGATGAGAAATGATTCTTGAAATGGTTATGATACCTGTATTTGATATTTACTTATGCTTACATTCAGTTACTTTCAGTATTAAGCCGCTTTTACTTAAACTTCGTTTTACAATCTATTATTCTGTATTTACATTTCAATTTAGCTTTATGCAAAACAACCATGAGCTTTTCCTTGGAATGGCCTGCATATATAATTGGTTTTGCAAAAGTCTTGCGAGTACGTAAGTACTCAACTTGCCCGTGTTGATGTTTTTAGGTGAAGAAACAGATTTCCCCGAGGATACCTTTTGTGATGCAGGATTCGGGGATGTGAACGATGAATTTTTCTAGGGTTCTCCTTGTCAGTTGCCTGTGGGGATTTTGGGATAAAAGGCATACTACAAGATGAATGTCTCCACTGTTATGCTTTTACTTTTGGTATTGTAAGAATGTTATGTATTTGCTTCATTGTAATAATAAAGTTGTGTATGACTGTGATATCAATTTGTATTTGTGCGTACTAGCCACCGATCATGGGACTAGTCTTTGTATGCACATGGTATCCATTTTCGATATTAATTTATCGAAAATGGGGCCTTAAAGTTGGTATCGAGCCATCTTGGTATAGAAACCTTAGATAGTTTGGGCGTAAATGAACTTAAAATTTGAAATTAGAATTCCAAAATTAAAATGATGAATAGGGTCATCTCTTCAATTTATTCCTTAATTATATTCTTTTGGTTGTGCCAAATAAATATTTGTTATTAACTCTTTTCTGTTTTAAAAATTTCTGCTAGAATCTTTTCCTTCAATATTTTCTTATCTTACATTTAATCGGGAATACTAATTCCTTGTTAAATGTGCAGATGGGAGGCTATGCGCCATGCTATATGTCTACTCAGAGGGAAAATTCCGGCATGATGGGATATCTTGCTCGTCTGCTGGAATTTGCCCATTTTTCTGAGAATCCTAGATATATAGTATTCCATGCCCTGTTAGTTCAGTCTCGGTGGAGTATATAGCAAGGGTAGATATCCCCGCCAGAGTCGAGTATGGCGAAGGGGATAGATCATTTGAGGGTCCAGGATCTTCCATCACGATGGCCATGAATGAAGCGGCCTATAATGCAATTGTCAGGCTACGTCATGCATTACCTGAATTGGCAGTTGCATATAGGAGAATTCCTTCTCGGCCACCGGGTGGGGAAAATTGTTATATGGATTCCACTGGGTTATCAAATACCACCTTAAGAAACTTAGTGGAATTCATTAACGCCTCGATCGATATTGTCCGGCAAGTAGTTTCGAGTATAGGGAAGCTAGGCGTAGGATAGCGTTCTTGGAAGAAGCTATTGCTCCTTGTCTAGCTAGAGGTTTGATACCGCGATCAGTGTTGAGGCAAGCACCTCGTGTGCCCGTGGATGAAACCCGAGCACCGCCGAGGTATTGCCAGGCACGGATGTCAGTCGTAGGTAGTCGACCTCGTTTGCCTAGAATCCATGTAGATCCAGGCAGTGTTGTTTTGCGTCGTCCTCAGAGACCACAGGTATACCGTCGTCCTCAGAGACCACAGGTATACCGTCCCCGATAAAGGAAAGCGGATTTTCAGTGCGAAAGCGAACTTCCCTTTTTTAGCAAATTTTCTAATTTTTAGAATTATCAAAACCGAATACATTCAAACTTGAATATCTTTTGAACTATCCAACCAAATGAAGTGAAATAAATTTCTAAATTCATCTAAAATCATGCAAATTTAGAATATGCAAAAATATTAGGAAATAGACTCTGTTTGAATTTCAGATTTGAATTTAAAGTAAGAATTCAAATTATGTCATGTATAGAATTTTTGCAATTCAATTCCAAATTAGATAAAACAAATTTTGTTAGACTCCATGCTCTGTTAGGAACCTGGTTATGCAAAAATGCTTAGGGTGTACGATGGAAAATGTTTAAAGTATTGCATAGGATGAGAAAATAGCCCAATAATAATAATAAATCATATAATTTCAGAATTTAGAATCTGAAAATCCAAGATATTAAAACATATAGAGTAGTCTCTGGAAATGGTAAATAAAGGTAAATAATCCAAGAAAATAAGATTCATTATTACTAGAATCTAATCGAAAAATATTCATGTAACATATAAATAAATAATCAACATGATATAATCATATACCCAATCATGTTTAAACTAAGCAGTTGCTTTTATTTGGCTTTTACATCTGATTCTTTCATTTTATTGGAATTGCCATGTTATTATTATACGACGTATATAACCCGACGAGTCCGGAGTAGTCGACGACGAACAAGAATTCGACTACGCAGATAATCAACAAGGCAAGCACCCCCTTTGATCATATTGATCCCAGTTTTATAAATATTTTCATTAAATGTTTTACTGCATACGTTACTTTTATTAAAGTCTGCTATTTTACGGGTATTGGTAGATATACCACTAGTTTTATGGAACTTCCTTGATAAGTATGGATTTGTGAACCTTGATAACCCTAGAATAGCATAGACAGTACTTGATGCCAATTTGGGTTACTTACACTTAGTGTCGTGCTTAGCCATGCTTAAAGGAACATAAAACTTTGACATTATTAAAAATATTGGATATGACATTTAATGGGTATGACCATCTTATGGTTGGTATTTTGATCAAAAATGAAAATAAAACTATGATTTTGATGCGGGCAATTATTGGCAATAGCCGAGTGTACAAGGGACTTCTACGTAGTGTAGGGGGAAACTATTGCCCGAATCAGATTAAGGACTGAACTACGTGTTCGTTAAACCCAAGAATTACCGTACAACCACAAGTGCTGGTATGGGACGGTCTTAACCTATTAAGTTGCTTAAAACTAGCTTTGCACATTGGTAGGCTGGGGTAGTACGAGCTTCTTCAGTGACTGGTTGCTCGGAGGGGCGCCCACACCGAGGTGTTGGGAGTCACGTTTGCTAATACAACGGTGAATGCCATACTATGGATATGCTTAATCATTATTGTGCAGTAACTGTGCAAACATTTACACCATAGTACGGGTTTAACATCATCGGGCTGGTGCAAAGTTAGGGTTAAACAATGTAACGGTTATGTTATGATCTCCTTGCCGACACACCAAAGGAAGTGTGTTAATGGCCTGGCAAAATGTAAGGCCCCCATTTTTGATAAATGAATACGAAAAATGGATACCATGTGCATACAGTACTAGTCCCATGATCAGTAGCTAGTACGCACAGATACAAATTGATATCATAGTCATACACAAACTTTATTACACAGCAGAAGTAAGATTACATGTTATTTTTACAATACCAAAAGTAAAACTGCAGTGGAGACAACTTCTTGTAGTATGCCTTTTACCCATTGTTCCACAGAACAGCGACAAGGAAAAATCCTTAGATAAATTCATCGTTAAAATCCTCAGTATCCCGCATCAACGTAAAAATCGTCGGAAAATCTGCTTCTTCACCTAAAAACATCAACATTGGCAAGTTGAGTACTTACGTGCTCGCAAGACTTATGCAAATCCTAAAATACATGCGAGCCATTCCAATGAAAGGCTATTAAGGTTAATTTGCATAAAGTGGTTTGAAATGTAAATACAGAATAATAGATTGCAAAATGGAATTTAAATAAAAGCAATTTAATATTGAAAGTGATAGAATGTAAGCATCAATAAATCACGAATGTTTGGGTATCTTGACCATACTCAAAACCATTTCCTCCCTTTTACAATGAAATGACCAACACGTAGTAGAAACCACTTTTATGAAAATAAGCAAAACTGCTAACTATGTGATGACTTTACCAAGTGTCCATGACCGCGGACGCGGCTAATCGATTAGTTTCACTCTGCAGAGGTATACAGCTTTCCCCACAAGACATGACTGACTCTTTGAGCAATCGATATTTGCACACTGCCTTTGGTGTGCCGCAGAGAGTCATGTTATAACAGTTACATTGTTTAAACCTAACTTTGCACCAGCACGGTGACGATAAACCCATTCTGTGGAGTAAGAACTCAGAGCATAGAAATGATGGAACTACCCACAGTATGGTGTACACCGTTATATTGGTAGACGTTTAATCCATGATCACCTCGGTGTGGGCGTCCGTCGAGCAATTCATTAAGAAACATTTCGTACTACTCCGCCTTCCAAGTGCAAAGCTAGTTTTAAACAACTTAATAAGTTAGAGCTGTCCCATACCAAAGACTTGTGGTTGTATGAATATTCTTGGCCTGAAAACAACCCATAGTTCGGTCCTTAACTCGACACGGGCAAAAATCTCCACCCTACACTACGTGCAAGACATGCACAACCGGCTATTGCCAATAATTGCCCGCATCTAAACCATAGTTTTATTTTCATTTTCCAACCAAATACCAACCACAAAAATGGTCACACCCATTTAAATGTCATGTCCAAAGTCTTTAATCATGTCACAGTTTTATCTTCATTTAGCTTTGGCTAAGCATTTCACTAAATGTGAGTAACCCAGATTGACATTAATAATGTCTAAGCTATTCTAGGGTTTTCAAGGTTCACAATTTTCTACTTATCAAGGAAGTTCTATAAGTCTACTGGTACAACTACCATTACCCAAATTATAGCAGACTTTAATAAAATAAAGTATGCAATAAAACATTTAATGAAAACATTTATAAAGCGGGATCAATATGATCAAGGGTTTTGCTTGCCTTGTTGAGTATCCTCGACTTGAACTCTGTTAAATCGAATACACCGGGTTAAATCGGATTCTACACGTCGTACGGCGACATATAATAAATACCAAATTTCAATAAGGCCAAAAAGAAATCAGATGGAAATATTCAAATAGAGTAATTTCACAAATTCAGGAGGGGTTACATGAGTTATTTGTTCTCTTTTGCAATTTAAAGATCTGATTTATTTAAGCCATTATTGCATTATTTACCACCCATTTTATAACATAAAATTTTCTTATAACAAACCCTAAGTATTTTTACAGATTCAGGTTCCTGAGATTGTAAGGATTCTAATAAAATTTATTTTACTAAATTTGGAGATTATTTGTAGAATTTTCATGTATAACATATTTCTAACCTTTTCTTTTAATTTAAATTCGAAATCCAAATAAAATTCAATTCTGAAATATTTTTGAATATTCTGATACTACCTTATTTTAGATGAATTTATAAATTTATTTCATCAAATTTAGCCAAGTGATTCAAAAGTTATAGCTACATGAATATCTAGGTTTTGAATAAATACTGAAAATTAGAAAATTGCCGAAAATGGAAAATACGCTTTATAAAACGCTTTCCATTTCGGGCGAATCACCGAGGCGCCGACAGTCGGGCCCATCGGTCGTGACCGATCTGTATTCTTGGTGACATCTGGGTCCGCAGCAGAAGCTGGACGCCCGAGGTGACAATGCGGGGCGAGACGGCGACTCACGTATCATAGCGGCCCGGCGGATACCGAGGCCTACATGGCGCGATTAGCGCGCGCGCGATGACATCGACAGTCGGGCCGGGCCGGTCGGCGACGCATCTCAGCTTTTAGCGAAAGTAGCGACAGTTGGCGGCTTGGCGGTGACCCAGAGCAGGGCTGCGGCAAGGCGAGCTCGTCGACGGCGAACCATCACCGCGGCGGCGGAATCGATTCCACCAGAGGCACCAGCGGAACAAGGCGCACCTTTGGGTGGTGGCGCGGTGAGCAGAGGTGGCCGGGAAGGCGATCGGCACCGACGAGGGGCGGCGGAACTCACGGCCGGCCGGCGAACCTGCAAATGAAGCTATCCTAGGCTTGAAGATCACCACTACGAGCATCAGTGAGCTTCAAGGATTCCATTTCTGGCTTTGGTTCGAAGAATGGATGGCGGAGCGAGGTTCTCACCATGTGCGGTGGTGGCGGAAGAAGATCACGGCGGAGGAGCTCGCCGGGGAAGAAAGGGTTTTGGCCGAGGCTTGGGACGAGCTCCTGGAAGCACGAGGGAGCTTCAGGCGAAGTGAATTGGGACGAAACGGCTTGGAGAGGAAGATGTGGTGTTTTGCCCTCTTTGCAGTTTTCGCCGGAATTGGAGAGGGTGACCAAAGCAACGGCGGAATGATTTGCACAGGGGCTAGCTGGGTCGGCTGCGACGGAATGGGAAGCTTTTATATGGGCTCAGAGGCGGTGCGACGCGGGCGGTGCGCGAAGAACCGAGAGGCGGCGTCTCTGCGCGAGAGAGAGAGCGGGGAGAGGGGAGAAGAACGCCGTTGGGTCGCTGACGCATGGGGGCGAGGTGGCAGCGGCTGTCGACTGAGGTGTCTCACTGACAGGCCGGACCCACATGTCAGTGAAACAGAAAAAGAACTCTGGCGAAGGCTCAGGATAGAACGGAGTTTCAACGGCGGTTTCGATGGTCAGAACGACACCAAATTTTATAAAATATTTACCATAGGTCGGCTATTATATTACCAGCTTCCTGTAAAAATTTAGATATTTTATGATGCATGTAGATTTTAATAAAAATCTGACAATGCAACTGTTGCTGCATTGCCCATTCGGTTTTTCTTTTCATTTGCGATTTAAATTAAGTGATTATTTTACAAAACTTTTTATAAAAGTCTGAAATGGTATTATACACCTTATGTAAAAATTACAGATTTTAATTATTATTATTTAATTTTTAAAAAGTCTGACATTACTGTTTTCTAGTTTATTTATTCACTGTTTTTGAATTTTTAAAATTATAAAATGAATTATTAAATTATTGATATTTTTACTGCAGGTTTATAATGTTTTGATGTCGGCAATATAAAAATATTGGGTCAGGATGACTTCCAGATATTTTTACCAAATTATTTTACCATTTTACCATGAGGTATTTGCACATGATTATCTTTGATTAATTGTTATTTTTATTAATCCAGCTTTCCACCGACTTAAGCAAACTGAGGAGAGCCCTCAGATATTTATGGTGGCTTTGGTAAATTTTTGTTGATTTAACATTTTTACTTTTTACCATTTTCCATTATTATCTTCTTTGTTTCACTTTCTTGCATTTAAAGAAAAGCCAAAAGAATATTCAGAAAATCCAGAAAATTCAGAGATTTCGAAAATAATACACAAAAGATTTTTATTTCATTTTTCTTTATTTTATGATTTTTGAGGCTGTTACACAAAAAGGGATTGATCATTACTTGTGGGTAAAGCTGTACAACACTGCAGAGTGTCAAACTTTTCGAAAAGCCGTTCCCGCGGTTATGAGAATCTTGGTGCGCCAGCACTAGTTAGCTGTTTTTATTTTTATAAAACTAGATTCTACCAGGTGGTGGTAGAAGTTGGCTCTTGAAAATGGTCATGAAACCTAGGTACTTGAAATTTGTTTATGCTTATATCTCATTACCTTCAGTATTAAATTGTTTTTACTTAAATTCCGTTTTGCAATCTACTATTCTGTATTTACATTTCAAATTAGCTTTATGCAAAGCAACCATGAGCCTTTCCTTGAATTGGCCTGCATATATATTAGGTTTTACAAAAGTCTTGCGAGTACGTAAGTACTCAACTTGCCAATGTTGATGTTTTTAGGTGAAGAAACAGATTTCCCCGACGATACATTTTATGACGCAGGATTCGGGGATGTGAACGATGAATTTTACTAGGGTCTTCCTTGTCAGTTGCCTGTGGGGATATTATACAGCGGAAGCAAAGCTACATATTATATATATATATATGTATACCAAAATTAAAACTACAGTGGAGACAACTTCTTGTAGTATGCCTTTTTAACACATTGTTCCACAGGCAACTGACAAGGAAAACCTTAGAAAAATTTATAGTTAAATTCCCCGTATCCTGCATCAATGTATGAGCCGTCGGGGTAATCTGATTCTTCACCTAAAAATATCAACATAGGCAAGTTGAGTACTTACGTACTCGCAAGACTTTTGCAAATCCTAAATACATGCAGGTCATTTCAATGGAAAAGCTATTAAGGTTAATTTGCATAAAGCCAGTTTGAATGGTAAATACAGAATAATAGATTGCAAACTGAGTTTAAGTAAAAGCAATTTAATACTAAAAGTAAAAGAATGTAAGCATAAATGAATCTCAAGTACCTGGGTATAAAGACCATATCCAAAACCAGTTCTACTGACACACAGTAGAGTTCACCGACACACGGTAGAACCAGATTTTATGAAAATAACCAAAACTGCTAACTATGTGATGACTTTACCAAGTGTCCATTACCGTGGACACGGCTAATCGATTAGTTTTACACTCTGCAGAGGTATACAGCTTTCCCCACAAGACATGACTGACTCTTTGAGCAATCGATATTTGCACACTTCCTTTGGTGTGCCGCAGAGAGTCATGTTATAACTGTTACATTATTTAATCCTGACTTTGCACCAGCACGGTGACGATAAACCCATTTTGTGGCGGAAGAACTCAGAGCACAGAAATGATGGAACTCCCCACAATATGGCGTACACCATTATATTGGTAGACGTTTAATCCATGATCACCTCGGTGTGGACGTCCCGTTGAGCAATTCATTAAGAAACAGCCTGTACTACTCCGGCCTTCCAAGTGCAAAGCCAGTTTTAAACAACTTAATAAGTTAGAGCTGTACCATACCAGCACTTGTAGTTGTATGATAATTCTTGGCCTGAAAACAACTCATATTTCGGTTCTTAACTCGACACAGGCAATAATCTCCACTCTACACTACGTGCAAAGACATGCAATCCCGGCTATTGCCAATAATTTCCCGCATCTAAACCATAGTTTTATTTTCATTTTTCAACCAAAATACCAACCATAAAAATGGTCATACCCATTAAATATCATATCCAACATTTTTAATCATGTCACAGTTTTATATTGCTTTAAGCATGGCTAAGCATAACACTAAGTGTAAGTGACCCATATTGACATCAAATAATGTCTATATCATTCTAGGATTTTCAAGGTTCACAATCCATACCTATCAAGGAAGTTCTATAAAACTACAGGTACAACTACCAGTTTTCATAATATAGCATACTTTAATAAAAATAAGGTATGCAGTAAAACATTTAATGAAAATATTTATAAAGCTGGGATCAATATGATCAAAGGGGTTGCTTGCCTTGTTGACTTTCCTCGACGTCGAACTCTTGTTCGTCGAATATACCGGGTTCGTCGGGTTCTACACGTCGTATGGCAACATATAACAAATACCAAATTTTAATAGGATCAAAAAGAAATCAGATGTCAATATTCAAATAAAATAACTTCACAATTCAGAAGTGGCTGCAAGCATTATTTGTTTTTGACGAATACTAATAAAAAGGATACCCCAACAGCCCGAAGCGACGAGCCAGCGGCCTCAAGCATATCTCCAGCCCAACAGGCCGTGCCCGGCCCGCCGCCGACCGAATCGCCTGCGAGACCGCGCAAGACATCCGCTCCCGACCGGCCAGGGAAGCGAATCCGACAGAGCGGCGCTCCGACCCCTCTTGGCGGGCGGGATCTCCCGACTCAACCGAACCAAGGTGACGGACGCCGAGTGCCGCGTGTCGGTCCTCATCGACCTACCGCCACGTACCCCGAATGAGGTCAATCGAGGCGACTATACAAGGCGGTGGCTCCTTCCCAAGAAGATCCGGTGACTGCAGAAGACAAAGCTTCCGGCCCATCAACGATCCACGTCTGATCTGACGCCGCGCTCCCTCCGGCGGCACCAACGTCACGCACCTCGGCGTCGGTATTCGCAAAGGGCCACGAGAGGGCAAGCACGCTATTTCCGGGAATACCTAACCTCCCGACCACCAAGGCTACCAACCCGGCATGGGCAAGGCGGGTGGCGACCGATCCACGGGACGAAGGACCGGAGCTCCTAGCATAGGTCACCTCGCTCTTCCTCCCAACTCTCGATGTAACTTTGTCCCTTCCTACGTATAAAAGGAGGCGGGGCTAAACGATTCAAGGAGAGCGAGAGGGAGACATAAGAACACGAGGAGACTAAGTCATTTAGGGCCTCGTGCAGAAAAACATAGTGCAAAAGCAATACAATACGGCCATCCGAGGCTGGGTAGGGACTTTCGGCCGAACGGTATACATCTTGGACTCACGAGTCTAACCATTCGAGGGAGTGGAACGCGCGACCCCTAGACTTACAAATTTACTTGCCGGCGCTCAAAACGGCGGTTGGCCAGCGCCCGGTGGGGGCTTCGCGTCTTCATCACCATCTCGGATTCGTTTATCTTCGATGGCATCCACCCACTGCGGCGGCATGGCGCACCGGGAACCGGATCCGCTTGCTCCTCGACCGCCCGTCACCGGCGGAGGGCTCACGCTCGTCCCGTCGCCTCCGGAGGACAGCGCCCGAGAGCTTGGGCGTCCTCTCGGCGACCGCTAAGCTCGGCTTAGGGCGCCCTGCAGCCCCGGCCGGAACCCGAGTGCTCCGCCACGGTCGTGAAAACTCCGTAGGCCCGGCGGTGACCATGTCACCCCGTAGGCTCGCGGCCCGAGTGGCGATGGTGGCTACTGCCGGCCTCCATCTCTGTTCTTTGGAAGACTCTTGGGGCGTGACTCCAGCTCCGACACGGAGTACCACCCATGCGCGGCACTCGCGAGTGCAACATGGCGAACCGTCGATTGCCGTGGCCCTCGCGGCGCGGGCCTCTGTCCGGCGCGACTCGGCGCGGGAGGAGGAGTGCCAAGTGCAGCGTCTTGAACAGCCTTCAGACCCGCGCCCGAGCTCCAACAACAGCGTAAAGAGTTGGAGGAGCGAAGAACTGAAGCTCGGCCGGCTCCAGGCCAACTGGAGCGGGGAGGGCTCGAGGCCCGCATGTGCTGGCGGCGCAGCGCCTTGCGCGGCGTCGAGCACACCCCAATGACGGAAGGGTCCGACGGTCCTCACTTCTTCCCCACGCCCGGTCAAAGCGTGGCGCGGCCGCAATCTTGCCGAGGCCTCCGGGCCGACCGACCCGGAGGCCAAGGCCACCTACCAAAACCTCCGGGCTGGTAGAGCCGCGGCCGTCAGCAAGACATGCACGCCTCGCTCCTATCGCTCGGAGCCACCTCAGCCACCGGGCCCGTCACAGTGCTGGCCGGATGGGTCCGCGACAGCGTCGCCGCACCGCGAGCCACACCAGCCTCGCGCGCCCGGTGCGCCAACGCCTCGGTGATGCCTCGACTTCGCGCTACCCTTGGGCGCGGAGAAAGATGGCGGAGGAGGCCGCCCACTCACGGGTTGCGGCGGCGGGCACCACCACCGCGGCCGAGCCCCGCGGTCTGGACGCGGCGTTACGCTGGGATCCGCCAGCGGACTTCTGCCAGATTCGGCGCGCCTACCAACATTGCCAAATACACCGGGGCCACAAACCCGTGTGTCGGCTCAAGATTACCGGCTCGCATGCGGGCGGGAGGAAACAACGGATGACCTCTTCATCATCAATACCTTCCCATCTACCTCGCGGACTCGGCCCGAGCACTGGCTCGAGTACTAGCCGGCCAAAACCATCGAGGATGGACCGACTTGAAGGCCTCTTCGTCGGCAACTTCGAGCACTTACAAGCGTCCCGAAACTCACGGGACTGAAGGGCGCAAACAACGACCGGGAAACCCTCGGGACTACATCCGGCGGTTTTCCGCCCGGTCTACGAGCTCCCGACATCTCCGGCGTCGATGTCGTGGGAGCATTCATCTGGCACCTCCTGCAAGGCCTTGGTACACAAACTAGGCCGTCTCAAGCCCGGAACTACCAAGGAGCTCCTCGATCTCGCCACCAACCACGCCTCCGGCGAGGAGGCCGGGGCCATCTTCGAGGAGAAAGGCCCAGCCGAACCGGCGTCGCGCCGGGTCCCCTTCGACCGCTCGAACAAGCGGGCGGCGCGGAAGCAGATCCGCGAGCCCAGTGGTCGCCACCGTCCGATATACCCCATGGCGGTCCGACCGACCGTCGCGCCCGACCCGCCGAGAAATTGATGGGCGGCCCGTGCCCAAACCACGGGTTCTCCGTCAAGCACAAATCTGGGGCTGCGAGGTCACGGCGTTACCTCTCCAGCGCCCGCAACGCCCGCGTGGCAAGGAAGAAGCTGCTGCGGCCGCGAACGCGCAGAGAAAAAGCGCGACGGCGAGTTCCACAACCCGGCGGCCGCCTCATGATCTTTGGAGGACCGACTGCTATGCCGAGCAAGCCGCGGCTCAAGCTCGCTTATCGCGAGGTCCATACCGTCGCGCCATCGTCCCCAATACCTCCGGTGGTGGAGTTCCCGATCACCTTTGATCGGACCGACCACCCGACCCGTCCACAGTAGGGAGATACCCCTGGTGGTCGGCCCGTCGTGGGAAGAAGCGCCTTTCAAAGGTGCTCATGGGCGGAGGCGGCGGCCTCAACATCCTCGTCGTCGAGGCGCTCGAAGCTATAGGGATCCCGCTCAACCCTCGACCCGACAAGGCGCCCTTCCATGGTGTCATTCACGGCGTGAGCCCATCCACTCGGGCGGATCGACTGCGGGTTACCTTTGAGAGCAGAAACTTCCGCACCGAAACCCTCGCTTTTGAGGTCGTGGATTTCCCGGTTCTTCATGCCATCTGGGGCGGCCATGTTACGCCAAGTTCATGGCGGTCCCGACTCGCCTACCTCAAGTGAAGATGCGGGGCCACGGGAGTCATCACGTGGCATCGTCTTTCGGCTTGCCTACAATTCTTGGCAGGGCGGTTGTGAGCTTGCCTCGGCGATCATCGCGTCTGCGAGCTCGACAACCTCGTGAGGAAGCCTCGAATCCGCCCTGAGTCCGGCAAGTCGGGGCGGATCCTTCAAGTCCGCCGAGGACACGAAGGAGGTCGCGATCGATCCACGTGATCAGACCAAGACCGTGCGGATCGAGCCACGCTCCCGCCAAATAGGAAGCGCTCGTCGACTCTCCGCACCAACAAAGGCGTCTTCGCATGGAGGTCCTCCGACATGCCGGGAATCAAAGGGAAGTCGCCGAGCACTCCTTGAGCATCCGACCGGGCTCAAAGCGGTCGCCCAGCGCTAGCGCCGCCGGCGAGGAGAAGCGCAGGATCATAGGAGGAGATCGCCAAACTTACAGGCCGCGGGGTTCGTAAAGAGGTCGCCACCCGGTGGCTAGCCAACCTGCTTGTAAAAAGAAAAATGGGCAATGGAGGATGTGCGTTGACTATACGAGTCTCAACAAAGCATGTCCCAAAGATCCGTTCCTTTGCCCGCGTCGACCAAGTCATCGACTCCACGCGGTGCGAGTCCCTCTCTTTCTCGGATGCCTACTCGGGCTACCACGGTTGCGCTAAGGAGTCCGACCATTTCGCGACTTCCTTCATCACCCGTTCGGCTCATTACGCTACGTTACGATGCCGTTCGGCCTAAAAACGCGGGCGCTACATACCGGCGATGTATGCAAGCGTGCTTCAATAACGGATCGGCCGTAACGTTGAGGTGTGCGTCGGCGATATTGTCGTAAAAACCAAGAAGGCCGGCGACCTTGTCCCGACACGGAAGAGACCTTTGCGAACCTTGGCGATTCCGCATAAAAGCTCAATCACGAGAAATGCGTTTGGGGGTCCCCAAAGGGAAGCTCCTTGGCTTCATTGTCTCGGCGAGGCATCGAGGCCAACCAGAGAAGATATTAGCAATCGCAAGGATGGGCCCAATCAAGAACCTCAAGGGGTCGGTGGCCGGATGCCTAGCGACTTTGAGCCGTTTCGTGTCTCGCCTCGGCGGCGCGAATGCCACTCTGAGCTACTCAAGAGATCCGACCGCTTTAGTTGGACCCGAGCTCGGAGGCCCTCACGCTGAAGGCCTTCTGTCCTCGCCTCGATCCTGATGCGCCGCACCGAGGCCGCTGTTCCTCGTCGCCGCCGCCACTACCCAAGTCGTCGGTAGCGGCCCTCGTGGTGGAGCGGCGGAAGAAGGCCGCGAACTTAAGGTACAGCGGCGGTTTACTTCATGCGAGGTCCTTTCAGAGTCAAGACTCGGTACCGCGGTGCAGAGAAGCTACTCTGCGGTGCTCATTGCGAAGAGAAAGCTCGTCCACTACTTGATCGGCACAACATCACCGTGGTGACCACATCCCGTTAGGCGAGATCGTCCGCAACCGCGACCTCGGGAAGGATAGCCAAGTGGGCACTCGAGCTCGGTGTACGACATCACATCGTCCCTCGAGCGGCGATCAAATCGCGAGCCTGGCCGACTTCTTCATCGAGTGGACCGAAACCCGAGCACCACTAGTGATCGAAGACCCGAGTCTTGGACAATGTACTTGATGGGTCTTACAACAAGAATGGCGCGGTATTTGGGTTATCATCATCTCCCGGCCAGGAACAAGCTCGATGCGCCATCGGTGCTTTTCGGCGCCACCAACAACGTTGCGAGTCTGAGAGCCCTCGTCAGCGGTCTCGGATCGCTGCCGACCTCGGTGCTCGCCGACTCTCGTCCGCGGGGACTCCAAGCTTGTCGTCGACCAAGTCATGAAGGCGCGGGCCAGAGGCGCCCGTATGACCGCGTCTTTGTCGAGAAGTGCGCGGGCTCGAAATCTTGCGGTTCAAAGGCTTGAGCTTCACCATAGCTCTCAAGCGCTACAATAGCGGCGCCGACTACTGCCAATCGGTCTCCAGTGAGAGCGGTCCGCCGGGATCTTCGTCTGCGACCTCCTGCGGCCTTCCATCCACCGGGCCGGTGGCGAAAACGGTCCCCGACCTACCTAACACGGTCGCCCGGCCGTCAGCGCGATCGAGCGTAGACTTGGCGGGTCGAGCCACGGCGTGCTAACAGCCGTCCGACCGAGAAAGCCATTCATAGATCGTTTGTGGACGGGTCGCTTCCTCCGACCGACCGAGGGCCGCGCCTCGCCCGTGAGCAAAGTCTTCGTCTGGTCGGTCCGGACCTTTACAAAGAGCCTCGGGGTCCTCCAAAAGTGCATTCGGCCGACCAAGGAAAACAAGCTGGCGGGCGACATACGGTGGAATTTGCGGTCACCACGCTGCGCCCGATCTCGGTGGGAAAGGCCTTTTGGCAAGGTTTCTATTGGCGACCGCCGTGTCCAACGCGAGCACATCGCGCGCGCCTGCGAAGGATGCCAATTCTTTGCGAGCGGACACATCGCCGGCTCGGGCCTTCAGACAATCCCCATCACGTGGCCTTTTGCGGTTTGGGGCTCGATCTGGTCGGGCCTTTCAAGAAAGCGCCGGGGCTTTACCCATTTGCTCGTCGCGGTGGACAAGTTCACCAAGTGGATAGAGGCCAAGCGGTCGTAGCGTCACGCGTCGGCACAAGCGGCCATCTTCTTCGCGACATAGTCTTTCGATTCGAGTCCCAAACTCCATCATCACCGACAACGGAACACAGTTCACGGGAAGGAATTCCTCGAGTTCTGCGATGACTTCAACATCCGCGTCGATTGGGCGGCGTGGCCCATCCGCGGACCAACGGCCGGTCGGCGCGCAAGCGGCATGATCCTTCAAGGGCTCAAGCGCGGATATTGATCGACTCAAGCGCCGGCGGGCGTGGCGCGCCGAAACTACCCTCCGTCCTCACGAGTCTACGGACCACGCCGACCGGGCGGCCGGGTTCACACCGTTCTTTATGGTATCGGTCTTTGGCCGTCTTCTTGAACGACACAGAGTATGGCGCCCCAAGGCTGCAAGCCGAGAGGCTCGGGGCTCGCCGCTGACAACAAGACCGTCGACCGGATCGGCGAGGCGCATGGCGTGGCCGTCTGCGATCGGCGGATATCAACAAGCTCTGCGGCGTTACCACGGCCGCCGAGTTCGAGGGCGGTCTTTCGATCTTGGCGACACAGTCTGCGTCGGTCGGACCCGGCAAGGATAAGCTGGCTAGTCGCCCCCACAGGAAGGCCCTTCACCGTCGTGCAGATCCTCGGCTGGCACCTTCGGCTCAATGACAGCGACGCGCATCCTTCCAAATGCATGGAATATAGAAAAGTTAAAGCGATTCTATCCTAAACTCTTTTCCTCTTCCTAGCATGCTCTTTACTTTCTTCCTTAGAGCACACAGTCGCCATGCGACGACTCGAGCTGCCCTTCTGCACCCGTTATTTACTCGATCGGTAACTGCGCGGGTTGATGACAACCGACCACAAGGTCCTTCGGCGGTAACCCTTTGACCCAAGTGCTCACCTCCCCCGCGGCTATGGTTGCTAACACTTGCGGAAGAAGGAAGTACCAGAGTGGAGTGACCTTTGGGTCGGCAGGAACACTCCTCCCCGCACGAACTCGGCTATCCCACGCGCTTATGAGGGTACGTGACCCGACGGTCATGAGGTCCATCCCGGCGGTAACCCTCTCAACCCAAGTGTTACGGCCTCGCCCGGTGCTATGGTTGCTAAGTAGCACTTCGCGGAAGAAGGAAGTGCAGTGGAAAGATCCTGGCGGTTTAGAACACTCCTATCCCTCACAAGTGCGCCTAACACTTTGCATAGCCAAGTCTCCAATCCACCTCGCTCCTCCCAAAGCGACCCGACCTACGCATAAGTGACCCTGCGGTCCTTAAGGCTATGGTCGCCAAACGCTCATCTAAATACGAAAAAGGACGAGGGCGATTAAGGACTTGATAAATTCAAGATTATTTAAATAGCGGTCTTTACAATCTAAGAAGGATAAAGCTAACTTTTTTATTCTTCTTGGCGGGCGGCCGGTGGCGAGACGGAGAGTTGGCGCCTCGCTTCTGGAGGCGGCTGCGGCGGATGCGGTGGCGATCTCGGGCGTCGCGGCTCGACCAGAGCTCGAGCCGGTCGATCTCCTCGTCGATCCGGTTCCCAGCTCGCCGCTCCCCACCACCGCGAGGTCGATCGTCGTAGTACGAGATAGTGTTGACCAGGCGCCGATGAAGCTCAAAGCGCGGCCGGTGACCACCGCCTTCTCTGGTCCGCACTCGGGCGGTAGCGGGAGCAAGGGCACTCGGGCTGCCCGGCTCAAGGATGCGATCGCGAGACCTCGGCCGGCCTTGCGAGAGGCCTCTAGTTCGCGCTCATCTCGGCCCGACCGTCCTCCGCAGACCTTGCGCCGCCGGGCCTCGTCCGGGCCACGATCGCCACGTCGAGAGCATCGAAGCCGTTCTCTGCGCCTCCACGGTGGCGCTTCGATTCTTCTGCGCCTCTGCGGTTGCGGAGATTTTGGATAAATTCGCCACGTGGGTCGCACCCCCAAACTTAATTGAAGAATTGAGACACTTACGGCGCGAGTTGGTCGATTGCGACTTCGACTTGGCGCCTCGTGTGAAGTCTTCACTCGGCGGCTCCTTCGAGCGATCGCCGCTCGGGCGAACTTCGGGCGGCGTCCCCCTGAGCCTTGTTTCGCTCGGTCCGCAGGCGTGTTACCTGCGTCTGCGCGGTCCCCTCAGCGGCAACGGCGGCATCCTTGGCCTCGGTGACCTCCGTCAGGGAGGACTCCAGTTCCGCCACTTTCGCCCTCAAGGCCTTGGCTCCTAGGCGCTCATCATGAAGGGCCTTTGTGGCCTCTTCAAATCCCTGGCGGATCACCACCGCCTCCGACCGCCTAATGCCCGGGGCCTCTGGGCTAAGCGCGACTCAAGCGCGCCATTGCACTCCTCAGACTCGTGCGGCCATTGTTGATCGGGCTGCTGCGAAACTCAACTTTGACGCCGCGGCGAGCCGCAAGTCTTTGCAAAAATGTGGACACTCCGTTAGTCGCACGGAAGAACTATCGAAAATGTGCAACGAGTCAGAACTTTTGGTGACCTACAGGCGTGGTGGACTCCCGACCATCATATCCAGCGCCCTGGTGGAAGACTTCAGAGCAAGAGCGAGACCTTCACGGATCTGCCCTATCTCGGCTTCAGCGTCGGTAGCGCTTGCCGAAAAGCGGCCCGCTCGCTCTCCTCGCGACCCATGATGCCCGACCCGAATTACACCCGGGCGGCGCCTTCGCCCCGTTCGGGCGGGCGTCGCCGTCAAAGCACCATGGGCAAGGGTGGCGAGTCAACCCTTGAAACCCCTCGGCGACCTGCGCCTGAGGAGCATCGGTCGGCACCTCCCCCTGGGACGAGGGGTCGGGCACCTCCGTCGCCGGCTCCGCCACGACTGGCGCGATCACCGGCGGCGCCATTGTCTCATCCTCCGAAACGACGATCACGTCGTCGGTGGGTCCCACGGGCGTGAAGTTCTTCTTCGGCATGACCTGCAGGTGGGGCCCGTCCCCAAGGCGACCGCGCCCTCGGGCGCCGACGCCGCGACCTTCACCGACCCAACCGGTCACCGAAATCACCGTGCCGGTTACTTGCGGAGCCGATGTAGCACGCCCACGGTCACCCAGTATTGGCGCCTGCGTTGCAAAGATTCAAGAGTCGCTCGGCGGCTTTGCCAAAAAAAAATGCTCCAATAAAAGAATACACTTACAAGGCGGCGGGTGCGTGGCACGCGCCCTCTTTGCCGGCCCCCGCCAAGGGTCGGTCGGCCGGTCGCTTCCCGGCCACCTCCGGTAGAGACGCTGCGGCGACCGCAGCGCAAGATCACCCCCGCCTGGGATCCGTAGCCCAGGGGCCCGTGATGCCGCCTCGGCGAGTCCACGCCGGGCGCCGCCACGGCAGTCGGGAAAAACCCACCATAGGGGTGGCGGAGGCACTCCGCCGCTATCGATGGAGGTTGTCCCCGGCGGTGGTCTCCTACACATCCTCGCGCGCGCTTCGCGCGTAGCGTTCCTTTTTCTTCCTCCTCCTTTCCTCCTTCCGCTTCTTGCGGGAGGAGTCAGCCACTGCCGTCCTCGCCCGGGCGGCCGCCCGCGCTTCCTTATCCCCCGGGAGCGGCGCCCGGGAAGACATCCCCATTAGCCCCTAAGAGGATGCAGGAATGTCGGACAAGTGCTAAGGACAAAGAAAAGAGAAGCAGAAAGGAATTTCACCGGCTTACCAGATTTGGCGGAAAATCCGTCGAGAATGGCTCCGGGTGGCCATCCGCGGCCACCGTGGCGCTTCCGCCCGTAACGGCCGCCACCCGGGCCTCCACCTCGAGCGCGGCCATTTCGGGTTACGCCATCCTCGCCCGTCGGACGGCCCGCATACCGGAGCGAGGTGCGGCACGTGCACAAGTGGTTGCACGCATCCCCATAAAGCGCGCACAACCACGTCCCGGTGAGCCCGCCTCCTTTGAGCCCTGATCGCTCCACGATCGGGGCGGCTTGTTCTTCTCCCTCTTCTCGGCGCCCAGTTCCACCGCTCCTCCACCATGGGAAGCTTCGCCGTGAAACGCGGGCGCTGTCGCCGACGTTTGAGCGTAGAGCCATTGAACACCACCCTTGTTGGGCGAGGCAGCTTTACCTCGGTACTCCGTGCTCGGCCGGGCGAAGGCTGAGGGCGAGCCACCAGGCGCCGCGGCGTCCGACGGCCTGTCCTTCCAGAGCCTTGCCTGGAAGAAGTACCTCCACAATGCCCAGTGCGGCTCGATCCCCAAGAAGCCGCCAGCGTGATGAAGATGGCGATGTGGAGGACCCCATTGGGGTTGAGATGGTGCACCTCCACCTTGTAATGAAACAGCAGCCCCCAGACGAACGGGTGCAGCGGCAGGCCAAAGCGCTCGAAGAACGAGGCGGGCACCACGATCTCGTCGCCCCGCGGCGCGGGGGTGGCAGCCCCGGTCGGCACCCTCCAGCCGGAAAGGTCCTGCGGCATGAGGAAGCCCTTCTTCACCAAGCCGAGCGCCGCGTTTGTCTTGCGCGAGCACTCGGCCACGACATCTTCACGGGGAGGCAGTGGAAGGTGAGAAAGAAAGGTGGGGTTTTCTTTCCTTAGCTCTCTAGTGCTTTTCTTGTTTGAGGCGAGGCGAGAAGGCAAGAAAGCGTGACCACTCAAAGCACCCAGGCGTATTTATAGAGGACGGCGAACGCCGCCAAGCGAGCGCCCGTCAAGCGGCGTCGCGACCACCCTCTTTGTCGCGCCCGGCTGGTAACTCCGGTTCCAATACCACTCCGCTTTTAATCCTGTCTTGTCGGTGACAAGGGCCGTAAAGACGCCGCCCCGAACAACGTGTCCGTAACCTCTCGGTCTCGCTTTAGGCGGAGCGGTTGCTCGGCGCGCGCGAAGCCCATCGGGCGCTGCGGCCCAAGGCGGCAAAAGCTTTGTGGCTTGCGCCAGGCCCAGCGAGGCTGTGGGTTCAAAAGGCCTACCCCACCAGATGGGTATAAGGCCGCCCAAAAAACTTGAGCAAGGGGCGGTATGAGGTGAGCCCCACGGTGGGCCCTCGGTTAGGTCGGTGACGACCTAATCACCTCTACTCGCGTCAGAGACCATACTTCACACTCTCCCGGGAGCTCATCAATGGCGACGGCCCGGTGTGCTCTGGGTCGTGGACGACCTAGAGTCCATCTGAGATTGAGTAGAAAGGTTTTTATGGGTGCGCCCCACGCGGGCCAGGACACCTACTGCAGGACCGTCCGCTCGGAAGGGTCCCCCTTGGCGGACCTCCCGGGACCCACTCGGACTACCCGCTATTAGCTCCACGAGCACGGCGTTCAAACCAACGCAGTAAACGCGCCGCTCATCCCTCCAGTCCCACACTGCGGATGGGGTATACATGTGGGATAGACGGCGGCCATTCCTCTGCAGACTACCCTCGCCCGACGAGGACTCGAGAAGGATGCCCCACGTCCGGCTACGACGGTAAACGAGCACTCACGTCCGGCTCGACGGTGGCGAGCACTCACGTCCAGCTACGACGGTGGCGAGCACTCACGTCCGGCTCTGACGGTAACGAGCACTCACGTCCAAGCTACGACGTTAAAACGAGCACTCGGACACTAGAACCTCACAGAGGCATCCGGTCGTCCTGCCGACCAAGGCACTCGGACACCTGAACCTCACAGAGGCATCCGGTCGTCCTGTCGACCAAGGCACTCGGACACCAGAACCTCACAGAGGCATCCGGTCGTCCTGCCGACCAAGGCACTCGGACACCAGAACCTCACAGAGGCATCCGGTCGTCCTGCCGACCAAGGCACTCGGACACCAGAACCTCACAGAGGCATCCGGTCGTCCTGCCCGACCAAGGCGATCGGACACGAGAACCTCACGAGAGGCATTGGTCGTCCCTGCCGACCAAGGCAGCTGTCTAGCTACGACGTTAAGCGAGCACTCGGACACTAGAACCTCACGAGGCATCCGGTCGTCCTGCCGAGGCCAAGGCACTTTCTCTAGCTACGACGATAAGCGAGCACTCGGACACCGAACCTCTCGAGGCATCCGGTCGTCCTGCCGACCAAAGCGATCGGACACTAGAACCTCACGAGGCATCCGGTCGTCCTGCCGACCAAGGCACTCGGACACCGAACCTCACAGAGGCATCCGGTCGTCCTGCCGACCAAGGCACTTGGACACCGAACCTCACGAGGCATCCGGTTGTCCTGCCGACCAAGGCACTCGGACACCAGAACCTCACAGAGGCATCCGGTCGTCCCGCCGACCAAGGCGATCGGATACTAGAACCTCACGAGGCATCCGGTCGTCCTGCCGACCAAGGCACTCGGACACCCGAACCTCACGAGAGGCATCCGGTCGTCCTGCCGACCAAGGCACTTTCTAGCTACGACGTTAAGCGAGCACTCGGACACCGAACCTCACAGAGGCATCCGGTCGTCCTGCCGACCAAGGCACTCGGACACCGAACCTCACGAGGCATCCGGTCGCCTGCCAGACCAAGCGCCGTCCACAACGATTAAAATTAAAGCAAACTCATCGCAAAGACATTTTCATAAAGAAAAGAAAATTTCATTATAGGCCAATGAGCTCAAACTTTACGACTTTACACGATGCAGCGGATACAAGAGTGGCCACGCCGCACCACAGCGAGACTCTACCCACGCCTAGAACCTATCAAACATCCGTGCGGCATCGGTGGCACCGACGGCATCTTTGGTAGGCCCTTGCACGTCGACGGGACAGCCGCCGCGCAGCAATGCACTGCGCGATGCCTCCGCGCCGTTCAGCGACATCGATGCGGCCGCACCAACTCTGATCGGCGCCCTTGCGCCATCGCCTCGAAGGGCCCCCTTACCACCTCGAGCCTCGGGCGGCCTCGGCGTAATACGCGTCAACGAAGCGGCGTCACGGGCTGCGGCTTCTTCCTCCTAAGCTCGGCCATCGCTGGTCGAACTCATTAAAGCTTCGGCGGAGGATCTTCTTCTTCCACCGCGACACCATCGCCGAAGCTAAAGACTAGAGGGTGTCTCGAAGCCATTTGAAAGAACAAAAGAAAGAGCTCTCATCCCCTTCAAGCAAGCTACAGCGCACATATATATATATCCGGACGAAGGGAGGCTAAGCGTCTCCAGAGTAAATGCGGGTGCCGGAAAACAAAGCATCCTTCACGAACCCGGCGATCAAGAAGACGGCGCGCGCGCGCCAAACTATACTCGGCATGCGCAACGAGGCGAGTAAAGCCCCGGCGGTTCAAATGCCCCCGGCCAAACTCCAGGACAGCCGTCGGATCCAACGAAGCACACCTGACGGAAATCGCTTAACCGGATCGGCTGGACCGACCGACCAGGCTCGGCCACCACTTTCGTCCAAGTTCAACCCCCAACCGAATCTGCCGAAATCGCTCGGGAGTTCGGGGCTCTTGACGAATACTAATAAAAGGATACCCCAACGGCCCGGCGGCGAGCGGCCTCAAGCATATCTCCAGCCTAACGCGCGCCGCCGCCACGACCGAATCGCTGCGAGACGCGCCAAGACATCCGCTCCCGGCCGGCGAAGCGAATCCGACAGACAGCGCTCCGGCCCCTCTTGGCGGGCGGGATCTCCGACTCCAACCGAACCAAGGTGACGGACGCCGAGTGCCGCGTGTCGTCCTCATCGACCTACCGCCACGTACCCCGAATGAGGTCAATCGAGCGACTATACAAGGCGGTGGCTCCTTCGAAGAAGATCCGGTGATTGCGAAAGACAAAGCTTCGGCCCATCAACGATCCACGTCTGATGCGACGCGCGCTTCCTCCCGCGGCACCAACGTCACGCACCTCGGCGTCGATATTCGCAAGGGTCACAGAGGGCAAGTACGCTATTTCGGGAATACCTAACCTCCCGATCACCAAGGCTACCAACCCGGCATGGGCAAGGCGGGTGGCGACCGATCCACGGGACGAAGGACCGGAGCTCCTAGCATAGGTCACCTCGCTCTTCCTCCCAACTCTCGATGTAACCCGCCCCTTCCTTACGTATAAAAGGAGGCGGGGCTAAGCGATTCAAGGAGAGCGAGAGGAGAGGAGACATAAGAACACGAGGAGACTAAGTCATTTAGGGGCCTCGTGCAGCAAAACATAGTGCAAAAAGCAATACAATACGCCATCCGAATCGGGTAGGGACTTTCACCGAACTAGTATACATCTTGGACTCACGAGTCTAACCATTCAGGGAGTGGAACGCGCGACCCCCTAGACTTACAAATTTACTTGCCGGCGCTCGAAAACGCCGACAGTTTTGATTTGCAATTTAAAGATTTAATCTATTTAAATCATTATTGTACCATTTAATTACCTATTTAACAACTTAAAATTTTCTTATAACAAACCCTAAGTATTTTTACATATTCTGGTTCCTGAGATTACAATGAATTTAACAAAATTTATTTTACTAAATTTGGTGGTCATTTGCAAAATTTTCATTTATGACATATTTCTAACCCTTTTTCAAATTGGAATTCAAAATTTAAATAAAATTCAATTTTGAAATATTTTTGTATATTCTGAATGTACATGATTTTAGCTAAATTTAGAAATTTATTTCATCAAATTTGGACAGATGATTCAAGAGATATTCAAGTTTGAATATTCTAGGTTTTGAAAAATACTGAAAATTAGAGAAATGGAAAATGCGCTTTCGGGAAAACAGCTTTCCTTTTTTAGCTGCTAGCCGTGGCGCCGACAACCGGGTCCACATGGCGGTGGTGGCGCATCTGTAGTGCGGTGACTCTGTGAACTGCGACGCGTCGACCAAACAAGCGGGCTGCTTAGCGATGGCGCGACTCTGCATAAGAGATCGACCGACCGTCCGCTCGTCAGCGACGCGATACAGGCGCTTAGCGCTGCGGTGGTGGCTGCGGCGGGCCGCTTGGCGGTGACCCAGAGCAGGGGCGCGGCAAGGCTGAGCTCGCCGGCGACGAACTGGTGTCGGAGCGGCAGAATGGGTTCCGCTCTGAGCTTCAGCGCGACCATGCGCACACGTGGGCAGTGGCACTGCGGCCGGAGATGGCCGGGAAGGGGGTCGTCACCGGTGAGGGGTGACGATGGCCACGACCGCCCGACGAAACTGCAAAATTAGGCTTCCCCGAGCTTGAAGATCACCTCGGCGAACATGAGTGCAACACAAGGAGTTCATTTGCGGGTTTGGATTGGAGAATGAGCAAGTGAAGAGGCTTCTCACCGTGCGCGGTGGCGGCGGAGGAAGAAGTGGGGAGCGGCGACTCGTCAGGGAAGAAGGGCTTCAACTAAGGCTCGGGGTGAGTTCCTGGTGATGCTAGGAGGCTTCAGCCTAGATAGCTCGGGGTGAAATCGAATGTGGAGGCAAATTGCAAAGTTTTCCCCTTTTCCGGGTTTTGCCGGAGTTGGAGAAGAAGAGAGGGGTTGGCGGCGGAATGAGTCAACTGGGGGGCGACCAGGTGAGCTGCGACGAGGGCGACGGCTTTTATATGGGCTCGGAGGCGGTTGGCGTGAGCTAGTGCGCGAAGAACCGAGACTGCTGCGTCGGCGCGAGAGGAACAACGAGGGGAAGAAGAAGGCAACGGGAGAGAGGCTGACACGTGGGGGCAAGCTGGCAGCGACTGGCGCACGTGCCGAGTGGCTGACACGCCGGGCCCACAAGTCAGCGAGAGGGAAAAGGAACTCAGGCGAAGGCTCGGGACAGAACGGGATTTCTACGGTGGTTTCGACAGTCAAACCAACTCGAAAATTTATAAAAATTTTACCAGCAGTCGGAAAGGTAATTATCAGCTTCCAGTAAAAATTTTACTATTTATGATATGTGTATAATGTTAATTAATTCTGACAATGCAATTGTTGCTTTTCTGCCAATTCTGTTTTTCATTTAATTTATGTTCAAAAGGAATTTAATATTTTATAAAACTTTTTATGAGAGTCTGAAATGGTATTATAAACCTTCTGTATAATTTTAAGATTTTATTTCCTGATATTTAATTTTTAATAATTCTGACATTACTTTTTCCCAATTTATTTATTCACAGTTTTCGAATTTTTAAAATTATTAAATTAGTTATTAAATTTATGATATTTTTACAGGAGGTTTATACTATACTGATGTTGGCAAGGTAAAAATCTTGAGTCAGGATAACTTCATGAGATTTCTACAAATTTCTTTTACCATTTTTTCCTGACTTCTTTTCACATGATTGGCTTTGATTAAATATTAATTTAATTAATCCAGGTTCTCCACCGACTTAAAATGGCTGTGGAGAGCCCTTAGATTTTTTTTATGACTTTTTTAGATTTTTGTTGAATTGGAATTTTTACTTTTTACTTTTACCATTTTACTATATCCTTTTAATTCACTTTCTTGCATTAAGGAAAAGCCAAAAGAATATCCAATAATTCCAGAAATTTCAGAAATTTCAGAAATAATACACAAAAGATTTTTAGTTCACTTTTATTTATTTTATTAATTTTAAGGCTGTTACAGAGTGATGACATGACTAAACTGATCTAAATTTGATCCTAAACCTCGAGTCACATTAGATTAATTCAGGCTTAGAAAAAAGGAAACTAATTAGATGAAGCAAGAGATGACGTGGGATGAGATGGAATGATATAATATTTTTCAGGATGAGATGGGATGCAATAGCGGAGTGTAGTGGACGGCATACAGGGCTTCGCGCCTGCCCACCCCCACCCCCCGGCGTGAATCCATTAGTTGGCGCCCATAGATATGTATACTTCTAAGTCTATTTGCTCTTTGGAAATTAGTTAAATGACCCTCTCTATTCTTAACAGCCATCGTTTCATTTCCTCTTAAAGCTTTAGCCTGTGGAATATGGCCTTCATTGTCTTGCAATGGAATACAATGTTGGTTAGAGATTGCCATTGGTCAAACAACCCCCCCCCCCCCCCCTCTCTCTGTTTTCCCCCATGCTCCACCACTGATGGGATGATCTGAATAAGGTGTTTGGTTGGAGGATTGGATGGCCTCGGATTTTGTTTGGTTGGAAGGATTGGATAATTCAGGATTGTACGAGTTAGTGCTTGGGTGGAGGGATGGGATGGTCCTAGATGGATGCTCCACCTTTGCCGCCTTGCCAAGTTAGGTCGCCGTCATCTTTTTCGTCATCCTCGGCTCCGGAAAGCCACCTCTCTGAGCTAGATCTGGTGATACTGCTGCTCTCCTTTGTCGCCTTTCCCTCTCCCCTCTGCTCCTCTACCGCCTCACCAATTTGGACCGTCGTCGCCTCCTTCTTCATCCTCGGCTCCAGTAAGCCACCTCTTCCGTGACCGGCGCCTGCTACATCTTTGAGCTCTAACGTCGCCTCCCATGCCGTTGTCACCGTCACCATTGGCCCTTGTCTCAACCTCGTTGATGTCGGCCAATGATAGGAGGTGAGATAGGGTGACCAAATACCCTCACATGACCGCGCTTGACAATGCAAGCAAAGTAGGATTGCTTTGTCCACTCAATTTTGCCGAACGGGATGGTCCCAAGTCAAAAGGGAATATTCTTTGAAGTTGGATGATCCTATCCCACCTCATCCTACCAAACAAACCCTAGAATGGCCTCTCATCTTGGAGCGATCACATCCCATCTTATTTCGTGCTAGCAATAAAAAACTACCTATACGACTAGACATAGCAAAATCTATGTTGGGTTAAAATTAGGCCCTTTGGACCGAGCTTGAACCAAATGGCCTCTCATCTTGAAGCGATCACATCCCATCTTATTTCGTGCTAGCAATCAAAGACTACCTAAACAACTAGACGGAGCAAAACCTTTGTTGGGTTAAAATTAGGCCTTTTGGACCAGGCTCGAACCAGACCTTAGACCTAAGCTTAATTGGGTCGATCTGGTGTACTGCTTCATTCCATCTGTCGTCTGTGGATCGATGCCTGGCCTACATCAGTGCTCTCCATTGTCTCTTTGAACATGCGAGATTGATGGACCATTGCTGTGATCTCTGACCCCACATAAGCTGGAGGAACGGGTTCTCATATCTTAATGCATATTTGCGCATGGCCCTGTGATTAGATGGATCAATCTTATATAATGCATATACGTAATACGTCGCAAAGGTAACTCGTCATGTAAGGCAACAATTGAATGTCCAATCTAAATATTCTGTCAAATCGATCCCTGCATACAAATTATTTATGTCGGCGAGCTTGAAAAGTCATAATATTTTGATAATATATGCCTCTCGCTATTCCTCGCGCGTGGTAAAAGAAAAAGACTGTGGAAGTAAAAGAGTATTAAATCGAGGCTGAAGGGTGTATTAAGTGTGCATACAGGATCACTCGATGATGCATGACTACGTGACTACGTACGTGCATGGCACGGTGCTCTTGTCTATCAAGTTTTATCTACACGTACACATGCATAGTTTCTTGATTCTTCTTGCTTGTTGCTTCTGGCAAAGCACCTCCCACGAATGCTGGTGGAAGAGGTTAATTGTTTGTTGCATACGAGTAAGAGGAAGACATAGGTTTCTGGACTGACTTTTTCCACAAGAAACCATAAGCTGTACCAAATAACAAGCTTCTTGTTCAGCTTTTTGTCTAAACCTAAACCCATTTGTGAAGAAAAAGGCTTCTAAAAAGCGGTTTTTCAGGATAGCTAATTAGAAGCTAGCTTTTGCACAATCTCAAATCGTACCAAAGGGGCCAGAATTTGTTTTAGAGCTAGGTAGAGATTGATTTTCCCTGGCTAAGTGGAGTAAGGTGACGTACCATCACCACTATCATCAACCGCTTATTTTTAAGTAGTATATATAAAGATAGTCCAAGTACCTAAAAAGGGTGTTATAATTGTGAAGTACCACAAATGGCAATAAGAGGGGGTGAATTATCATAAATAATTTTTACCTCTAAAAGAACCAACCAAAATCTCACTTGATCAAAGAAAAGCGAAAAAAATATATAATTTCATGAGAAAATCAACTCTAGGGCGGCACTACAGCCATGTAATAGGCAGTAGTATCGCAATAAACAATAACCCTGGTACTGCCGGTGAACAGTAAAATCAGCACTGCTTCAAAACCAAAATTGGTGTAACTTTTGATCGGCTGAACCAAACCCTATGAAACTTTATATGCACCTTCCTAAGGATGTCAAGAACCTATTCCAACCTTCAATTGAAAGTATTGACGTCAAAGTTCCAACCTTTCTCAAGTTTAGTAAAAGATGCACCAAAACCAGATCAAAAACTCAAACTTCACCCCAAGCTTGCTCGTGGGATTTTGATGATCAAGATGATCTTAAATGACCTTCCATATATCACAGCAAGCAAGAACACCAAATAAATCACCTCCAAAATCTCAAGAACACAATCTACCGGAAATCCTTCTTTCTCAAGTCAAAAGCCGGTTTCTTGAGAATCTCTTGATGAACAAGTGAGAGCTTGCCTAGACGATTAGGATATGATCTCCACAGGATATATCCATCAATCACTCATCCTTGACAACACAAGATCAAGAGAAGAAGATACCAACTAGAAATAGACCAAGAATCAAAAGAGAAGAAGATCAAAACATGAGACAAATCTTGAGCACGAATTTTCATTTCATTTCAGAGCACTCACACACACGCACACACAAGAAAACCAAAATCTTGTGGAAGTCCTAAACTTAGAGTCTTAAGCCTTGCTGGCTTAAGGCCTCATCTCCCTCTAAATCTCCTTATATAGAGGAGGAAACTCTAACCCTAAAACCTGGACACACAAGTGGATACTATCTACATTTACATGGGCTAACCTAATAACCCAACACATATAACGGGTTTTACACTTACACAAGCACGCTTCTCAAAGCGGTCTTCTTCATGACGCCCAATTCGCTTCAAGAGCCCGAATTTGTGCTCAGGTCCACTTTGGCTTGACCTAAACCACTTAGACCACCGCCGCAGTTTTCCAAACCGCCTTGGTCCCCGGTAATGGACAAATTACCAATTTGCCCTAAGACTGGTCTTTTCCTTCCACTCAAAGCATCGCCCATGCTTCATGATCCAACATGTGGCCCTAATGACTTTCCACCAAGCCTCTCACGCATCCGGACTCCCCCGAATCGTTATCGCTTGCAAGCAGGCCCAAGTTACTTGGCGCACCACATGTCCTTGTCCACTTCACCATGATGGCATCAGCTTCCTTGACCGTTCTGGACTTCAACTCCTCCCTGAGACTAGTCTCGGTCCATGCTGTTGTCAGCCATGTCCATCACTAATGCTTCACTCTCTGACTCCTTGTCTTTCTGGCTCGCAACCACTTTCCTACCTTAGTCATCTTCCGGTGTCCCTTGACTGTTCTAGTGCAGGTCTCCTTCGCCTTACTATGATCTAGCTCCGAAGTCTTGCAACTAATACAGACAAGCAAACACGTCATGTAGCATTGCTCAACAAAGATATGCAATAACATCACTTAACCACAGTTGACGGTCAACAGATATTCGCTCTAAAAAATATCTACCGCCAGCTAGAGGCCGATAGTACCGCCTTGCATTGGCTGGTAGTGTTGATGGCCGGTACTACCGCATTTTCATTGCTGGTAGTACCGCCCTCTAAAAATTCTAGGAACGACCTTTCTAGAAAATAACTACCGCCAACTAGGACCTGATACAGCCGCAGGCCGGCACTACCACCACTCGCAGGCCAGCACTACCGCCGTTCCAAGGCCGGTAGTGACGCCAAAACTGACAACACCTCAAATTGCTTTAAATTCAAAGCAAATTCAAATCAAACTCAAACTTGAGCACCACAAGCTCAAACCAGTCAATTACTCATAAATCACATGGGTAGACCTTCGTATGGTCTTTGAAATTGCTAGGCTGATTAGGCACTTTTTCTCTTAAGACTATATTTGGAATGCACAAATCTTTTTCCGATCCTTGTATGAATTAAACTTTCTTTGTTCCAAATAGAGCCTTAAAAAAATCTGGTGGGGTAAGACGCATGCAAGTTTGAGAGGTTCACCAATATATACCACCATGAAAATTAGCCTAGTTTTTTGAACTAATTAAACTGAAGCGACACCAGCTAAATAAGAGTGCTGAATTACTATATAGTGTGGTCCGCGGGCCGGTGGCCGATCTAGAATCTCCAACATGCGTATTCAAAATTAGGAAAATATGTTCAATAGAAAAGATCAAGGTTGGTCCGCAGGCCGGTGGCGGATCTAGAATTTTTCTGACATGGGCGTTCACAATTAGGAAAAATATGTTAAATAGAAATGATCAAGGTTCACGATAACAAAACTTGAAGTACAAATTTCAAACTAAAACGTCACGAAATAATTAAGAGTAATATTAGGTGTAAAAAGTGGTGTACGTGTCGCGTAGTTAGTTGTGTTATCAACATATATAGAAGACGGATTTTTGTTTTGAAAAAAAATCATAGATAAGATGGAAGCTGCAGTAACACAATAATAAAATTAATAATCTTAACGGGCTTACATGTTTTTGAAATGCAGTGAAAAAAGTGCATTTTTTACATCTACTTTTCATAACAATATGTACAAGTTATTTGAAAACTGTTCAAGTTATGCAAATCCTAATAAAACAACAAAGAAACAAGATCCCAACCACAAAAGGGAGAAGATAAAATATGAAAAAATTTGAAGCTACCAGGAGTCGAACACACAACCTAGCTAATGATTGAGAGGTAAGACCACTGACCTTTGTGCTTGCTAAATATCATGAGCATTCAGCTGAACACCCAAGAACCATGCTGGGTCCGCCCCTGCCGCAGCCTCGATGGACCGTGAGTGCCGGTGGGCACGGGATAGCTAGGGTACGTGGGGATGAAAAGAATTTTGTCAGTGCACGCGGGTAATTAAATCGAAACTAGTGCGTTCGTGGGGATGCATAGGCATCGATCCTTGATCTGCTACAGTGTCAGCCGGCCGGTTCGAACCCAATTGCAAGCTCTTATCAGCGAGAATCTTGATAGGTCGTGTGATCTAAATCCTACTTCTTCCTCCGGTCACAAATAGCATTTTAGATATAGGTACAGTCAAATTTTCTATATTTTTTCTTGATTAGAGCCCTTCGATGAACCACTCAAGAATTTCTAATCAATTAACCCATTCAGTCCATATATAGAAAAATTAATTAACTCTAAAAAAGATATATAGTGACTAATTGATATATAGTGACCAACTAAATCTAGCTTGGTTGAGATATTCATGGATTTGCTATCTATTACACATGAGGTGCATGCCTAGTTTGTTTCCGCGCGAGCCGCGGCGAAGCCGTCACAACCGATGTTGCCGATTGCCTCGGATGCCGAATGCCTCGGTCGCCACCGTTTGCCTGATGTTAAGGAAGAGCGGCTCGCCGAAGAGAAAGAAGATCACGTGCGGGGTGGTGATGGAGACGAGCGATCTTGACGAAGACGAAGAAAGGAAGAGATATTTGAGAGAAGTGGAGTTCAATCCGTAGTTATAAGCTGAACTTTCTTTACGTAGACACGTCCTGTGTTTATCGCGCATTCATGTTATTTGAACATATACGCGATTGCATGACTTGTTGTGTTAGGCTAGCTGCCTATATAACCCATGCATGCAACTTGTCCTACTAACATATACAACAAAAAACGACAGATCAGCTGACAATAATTAATTCGAAGGTAGTGATCTTGTACGCTAACTTAATTATACATGTGTGGGTGATGCGGATGCGCGCGTAATGTAGATCGGGCACATGTATGCTATTAGCTAGCTTCATACGCCTACATAGTA
The DNA here is from genome assembly GCA_036346275.1 of Otatea glauca. NCBI lineage: Eukaryota > Viridiplantae > Streptophyta > Magnoliopsida > Poales > Poaceae > Otatea > Otatea glauca. The sequence goes on from CM070723.1 coordinate 50,672,019, forward strand.
CTAATTATAAATGCATAGACTACAGATGAAAATAATATATATGCGTGTTGATTTTTGACCACAAGGATCATTATTCGTTCACAATCGTCCTGTCCACAAATCCTTAGTTATGAAGAAAAAAATTTGATAGTTGAACACGTTTCGATCGATCTATTCATTTATTTAGCATCCAGCAGCATCCTTATGAAGCTAGCATATATAGTACGTATATAGTGTCCTGCCTGCATGCAGGACATGAACAAGTCTAGATACGATCACAGTACTAAAACTTACGACGTACAGTAATTAAAAACGTAAGCAGACATGGAGGCGTATGCTCCTGTAATCAGATTACATACGATCGATCGAGTACATAACATAAGGTGAAGAGGTCGGTGTGCATGCATGCAAGCGTGTGATGAACTGCTTGCTACACACGCACGATCGTCTTCTCATGCATGTATATGATCAATTAATCAATCTCGATGAGTTAACAGCTGCTGCTTCCGCCGCCGCCGCCGTCGACAACGCTCAGGCCGAAATGGAGCCGAGGGAGATGCGCCCACTGCACGTACGTACGTAGTCATCCAAGTTACCAACGCATGTAAATGCATATAAGCGTGCAGTGACACCCATGAACTAGCTAGCTAGCTAGAGATACTACGATTGTGCACGCATATATATAGCCAATGGATGCGTGCTTGCTAGATATATAGAGCCTAGCTAGAGCTAGCCCAGCTAGAAGCAATGTGTCATTTGGCCATGTGTTTATATTTCCCTTCCAATGGAGATGTGTGTACTCTAGGGCATGCAAATTGTTGTGTGCAAGATAAATTTAGCACAGTTTTAAAAAAGGGTAAGTTTTAGAACAGTAGGTACTACACCAAATTGAAGACCATCAGCTCACAGCTGCTGTAAATTTGTAACTGTCATGAAAGTGGAAGTATCTAGTACGGTAGTACCTACTGCAAACCGAAGTTTAGGGTGTTAACTGTGCATTCAATCTAGATCATTATGCGGGCCATTAGATGAGATCTGGATGTGGACAAAATCTTGAAGGATGTGAGTGCAACCTAAATAGAGTTGTTTTGCTGCGCGAGAAATAAGTCCATCATATATCGATCGGAAAGTCATCTACTTGGCCTGGATCCCACCTCGTCATATGCATATCATATCGTGATATCGTCTAATATCCTACTTATATATATATAAATATATATATATAACACAGATGTATATACCTTCAATATATACATGATCAAGATCCAAATCCCTTGTTCTACATATAGGTGTTGTACAAATGTTAGTGCAGTGAGACTATGATCATCGATATATATAGTACGCAAAAGGTGCATGGATATATAGGATAAATCCATTTACTAAGTACTTGTCTTGATTTTGTCTGTTAATTTAAAACAAACTATGCAAGGATTGATACTTACGTTCTTTGCAGCAGCACTGAATGCCTCCCTGTGGCTAATCTCTGGATTGCTTGATTTTATCCTTTGTATCTCTTCCCTGATGATGTGGACAAAAGAAGTAGCTTGTTAGATATATTTATTTACACTTTACCCTTTGACTAATACTTTCTTATATGAATATGTTCATTAAAAAAATAAAATTATTATAGTATGATAATATTTTTCATGGCTAACCTAATGGTACTATTTTCATGTGACCCATCTAAATAGTATTTTATGGTAGTCAAAATCGATCTAAACGCTATTTTATGGTAGTCAAAGTCGAACAATTTTGACTACACGCTTTCTATAACGTGAACGGATGGAGTATATAGTAGAGGGACTCAAAGTTAATTAACAAAATTGTGCTGTAAAGACTTGATTGCAAAAAATCAAACTGCAAAGGGATTTGTACTGCAACTTTAAATAATTATGATTTAAATTTAGAGCAGTGCTTCAATGCTTTCCCTTCTAATACAAGTTGCACAAATCTTGAAGCAAGCGAAAGGGTAAGTAATCTCCATCTACTCTTCATTCATGCTTTAATATTTGTGCAACTGTAAAAAAGAAAAGCATTGAAGCACCTCTCTTAAATTTATTAGGGTATTTTTAACAAAATATATTATTTTCTATTAAAAATACATATATCAGCATTTGCCCGGCTTGAAATCTCACTTGATGAATTTGTTGTACGCAGATGGAACACGCTGTCTCTTCTCCGGGGCTGGAGACGTACAAGAAAAACAAATAGATCAATGTTTTATTATAAAAACATAGTACTTATACAGAAATATAATGTGAATAGTTAATTAGAATAAACTAGGTAATGCAGCAATATATCATGCAAAGCTGATTATTTAGTATATACTATTTGTGGACATCCAACACCGTACAATCTTGTGGGAATTTCTTAGAGCTCCATACACAAATCGGGAGGAAGAAACTATTACTCTACATGGAAATCACATGGAAGAGGAGAGGAACAGCACTTTCATAGGTCCAACTATTAACTAAATTATGGCCACGATTCATTCTTAATCAGGTTGAATGGCCATGACCATTTGAAGCTATCAGGTCATGGCATTTTTGTTTATATATATGGACAACTACTATATAACCATATGTATGATTAGAAGCATGAATAGTAGTAAATCTTTGGCTATATCATGTTCGCATGCATATGTAGGGAACGTAAAAACTAAACTACACATATTGCATTGAGCTTTCATATTCCAAGACATGAAATAAAATCACCAGAAAAATCAGACATACGGCGTAGCGGAGACACTTGCTGCTGATTGTTTGACATTGGGAACATGGCGGTAGTCCTCTGATTTCTTGAAGCTGGCTCGTAGCTCCCAAAATTATTGGGCTGAAATTCCCTGTTCTGGACCTAATAAATAAAAAAATATACATATAACTGTCAAACAATATTTTACATACTTATAGAATTTATTACTTTGTGATCTAGTCAATTTACATTAGATACTATTGTTGTCAAAATGTTGAATCATAGTAAGTTATATACCATTTTATAAAATTTAATCATGTCTGCACGCGTAAGTGTGAGTCCGGAGAAAAAGAGATGTGGGATCTAATAAACAATTAAGAGAGATACATGTATAAAAATCTAGTGAACATATACGAATATAAAATTTCTTCCAGCTATAAATGTGAATTAAAAGTTAATTAGAACCACTTCAATGTTGGACCTGGTGGTCTTCAGCAGTGCGTGCTTGATGGAGAGGGCCAAGGTCCATGGAGAGCACCATGGTGCAATGGCCACATCTAACAGTCACAATGTTGTAGGAACAATTGTTTGGCACATTCACCTGCATATATACATGCACAGTCCATGACTAATCTTATACGCATGTATCATATTACTAATTTTTTGGATAGAGTATAAAATAAATCCCATTTCCTTTCCAATGAATAATTTACTACAATTTTTATGCATCTTTTGGAAAAACACTCTTGACTTAAGGGATTGTCTTACTTTACCCATACATGCTAAGTACAATATATTAAGGATAATGCATGAACAAACTCAAGAAAAAAAGTTTTCATGGCACCACACAGAATATATGGAACTAACAAACGATCAATGTATCGGCAAATTTTGCATTAATTCTTAAATCTCTCATAAGTGGGCTCTGCTTTTTTGTCGCAATATGCAACACTTTAGGTGGATGAGGTATAAACCTGTAGGTTTGTTTGGATGCTTGAATAGTTGTATAGGATAGTTATTTATAAATTATTTAGCTTAGTTAGATCCACAAGAATCCGAACGAGTAATACTGTCTAGAATTAAATGCTTGCTATCAGATTGGCATTTGCTTGAGCTTAATTGAACATACAAAGTAGTACGTAGATCGATCCTGTGTAAATGATTCAACAGTCAACATGTTATCTGCAATCTCTCTCTCTCTCTCTCCCTCACGCGCACACAGGACACAGCCGCGCGCGCGCGCGCACGTATGCGAGAATAGGCTAGCTAGCTAGGTGAGACCATGATGGGAAAAATAGAGTCGTAGGAGCTGGAAGAGGAAGGATGGCAATGGTCAATGTGTCATGCCAAGTAGGATGATGTAGGAATGGTAAAGTTGCACATGTCTCATATCCATACCTATCGTCTTTTGACTATGATGCAACACCTTTTCAGGTGTCTACCTTTTGAGAGCTCACTGCCTGGAGATGCTAGAGCTAGCTAACTTAGCATGCATCCTCCTCACGAGGAAAGCAAATGGCCGGTGCTACTCGATCGCCTCCAGGAGGCAAACATGACATCTCAGGTCCAAACAAGAATCTCTCTCTCTCACACACATACACATCCTACGAGAGGGAGAAAGAGGGAAAGGGTGGGAGGGAGAGAGAGAGAGAGAGGGAGAGAGGGAAGAAAGCTGTGAGATCTAGCTATAGCTCGTGTGAATAGTATATGAGCATAATGAAAATGAGAAAAAGAGGCGGCATCTTTACAGTTGAAAGTTCATGTCACCCTCCCTCTCTTTCAGCACATCACACATAAACACACACCCAGGCCAGACCCCCACCTGCGCAAACATCAAGAAGAGGAAAATGACATGACAAGCAGATCCACTTCTCTCTGCACATGTGCAGAATGAGAGAGAATTGAAGGCTGTGGCAGCTTGAACTTTTCTGTTAATTAAGATATACTTAATCATAAAAAATTCTGTTGGACAAGGATGGATCCAATTGAAGTAACACTAGCTCCAATTGTGCAGTACGTACTGTACTGAAGTATTATCGCATGAAGAAACAAAAGCAATAGTTAAAGAGGCTTTAATCAGCTGCATGCATGTAAAGTTTTTACCTGAAAACATTATATGTTCAAGAAACCATGAAGATAATTGTCCTTTTGCGGGTAGATATATAAAACTCTCGTAAAAATCGATATCCCATGCAATGGGTGTTCCGAGAAAATACCGATGTGGCCGTAAACTATGCCCAATCACGGAAACAATCTTTATATTTTTCTATAAGAAACCTTCTGCGAAGAAGCTTTTTCCATTTAGCGAAAACTTCGTCAAAAAACTATGAAAAGATCGTATCAACCTCAATTAGTAACAAAACATCAAATAGTGTTTGGATCTGAGTTATGCATGCTAGTATGGATCTTATCCAAACTAAAAAGAATTATCCTTTCGGAGACACAATATATAATACTATTTAAGATACTTGAAGGAGAAATAGTTTTTCTTGTTATAGGAAACAAAAGACACCCTTGGGGGAAGAAGGCAAAACAAATTTTCTCGCAAACTTGGGAAATTGAAAAAGAAAAATAAATGCCATATTTCCTTTTTCCATTAAAGATATGCATAGTATTTTTCTGATCCTTCAATTTATATTTCATGGTGCCAAATTTTGGTGCATCTGTGTTACCATGTACTTAGAAGTTTATGCAAAAACTGATCGTTAATTAAAGTATGTAGTAGTGGATAACTTGGCTGAAAGATGCAATAACAAGCTGTGTAGACAATATAAAGTACAATTAATTGAGTAAACGAGCTGTGGTGTACTTGAATAGGACTGTTTTCCCCTTAAGCTACATGAACTATACCATTAGCCCCTTAAAAAAATCGAACTCTCCGTGGATCCAATTAAGGATAAACCTCAGAGAGGAGGGGGGGGGGGGGGGGGAGAGAGAGAGAGAGATGATACCACAAGGACGGTGTTACAATAGTTGCAGTTGACATAGCAAACATGCTCTGAGGCAAACTGAGCTGACATTTCCCTTCCGATTTCGAAGCGTCTACTCACCGAAGAAGAAGCAAAGCAAGGGATATGTATGAACAAAATGATGCCTCCTGTACCCTATATATGGAGGATTTGGGAGAGCATAACGTACCCAATTTCCTCTGACCCTTTGGTTGGATATGGGGGAATTAAGAGGTTTGCGAAGGAAGCTAGAGAGGATGGCACAAGAGAGAGAGAGGAAGCCTGAGTGGGCACAAGGTAGGAGAAAAGGTGTTTGGTGGGTTGTCTTGTGGGAGGACAGTGCAGCTGAGTGCAAGAGGTTGGAAAGATCAAGCAATTAATATCGGATACAGCAGCCAATTAGCAGTACTGTTGGTGTGACTAGCTAGGGGAACGAGTGGTAGGAGAGAGTCTACCAATTAAACGGATCCATTCCATTGGTGATCGAATTACTTTATATAATTTACTGCGTTACCGTTACTGACTTGCAGGGCCATCTTTTTTGTTTTTGTTCTGTTACCTTTGGCTGTCCCTATTCCTACCATCTGTTCCTAGCTTGGATGACAATATGCATGGCATGGCATGATGGTGTACGTCAAATGTACACGTATGATGATAGGAAAACCATGTGCGAATAATCACAAAAAAACGTTTAACCTCCTTCAACTATTTGTATTACTTAATGAACTAGCCAAGTAAAAGTTGCTATTATTTTTTTGGAATATTACAACCGCCTAAAGGATGTACGTTACATTGGATTCAGAAAAGAAATACTCACAATAAAATAAAATAATGCATTAACTGCCTTTTACTATTCCAAGGCTATTATACAACAATATATATATTTCACATTGCTTGAATTTCTTGCAGTTGTCAAGGATATAAAGTGCTAGCTAGTTCACGCAACTTGTCCTATCATTTACAAAGTATCTTTATATATGAATCATATACTCCGTCCGTACATGTTTATAAGGTGTATTTATTCTTGGCATAAAGACCATAAAGATATTGAAAATGACTAGATTACGCTTAATTAATATCACAAAGCACTATATTCAATGTATGCATGTAGAGAATATAAAGTAAAGAGGGATATTTATTAGGGGTATAGAAGGAAAATCACACTAATTTTGCGTTGGAATACAAAATACGCCCTATAATTGTGAACAAAATCATTAAAAAATACGCCTTTTTAACTTTTACAGAGGGAGTACGTTGCAGCGCTACAGGACACACAGTCCGGTCCTTACATGCAGGTGTAGGGGCCTTGTGTGAGCTCACAGTGTGACATTTCAGTGTTTCCATTCTACTGCTGCACATTAGTTGAATAAATATCCTGAACAGGATGCACCCCTTGGTGGATCCACTTCCATTGTGGAAATAAGATATGGTGAATTGTTGTATATCAAGGTGAAAAGAACACCGATGTGAAAGAGACTGTAAATTGTACATCCAGATGAAAGCAACTCATTTGATGCATGCACTTTAAGTTTCTTGACGTTGTAATGATAGCCACGTCAACGGGATTGCCACTGTCAAAAGCAAAAAAGTTAGGTAAAGGAACTGAAAGACCATTTCTTGCATGGGCAAATCATGTAGGATCAGGAACTAACACGAAGTAATTTGCTTTAGTAACTGGACCCGTAAATTATATACTCCCTCCGTTAAAAAAAATATAAGGCGTATTTTAACTTTGCACAAGGAAGGTTAGGGTGAAATTGAGAAAGTTATGAGTGAAAATGGCTTAGATACCCCCCACTTAATTGTCCTAGAAGATGAGAGATAATATTTTGTGTGTGATAGTCATGAATAAATGCATATAATTGATATAGAATAAATAAAGCTATAGTAGGAAAAGTCTCATTAAATCTATATGCAAGACTTATATTTTTTGAATAAGACCATTCAAATTATAGGCCTTATATTTTTGAACGAAGGGAATAAGCCTCTAGAAACAAGAAGCTTTTATTTGGATATATTTCTATGTTGTATAAACTGCATAAATAAATGTATGTACAGTACCATGTGTCATGCTGTTAGGCCACCCTTTAACCCTATATTTCTCAATACTGAATCCATCACTTCAATTTGGGAATATATATACACTCCAAAAAAAACCAATTAATCCATAGTTCATGAAAAAATATTCACTTATGCATTGCACTCTTATATATAATTCATCATTTTCATGATCCCCATTGAGAGCAAAAGGGTGTATCATTTGATATATATTTCATGGGTGAGTTCTTGTACACTTGATCATCTTAGACTAATTGCATGAAAGATTTGTAAGTACGTTGTATGACAAAGTGATTGGTTGTTGATAGACAATGATAATGGAAGGATCATTGAACCAAACAAAAGTAGCTCTTACCTGGTTCCTCCAAAGCATATTGATTTAGCATTATTTCATGTATTTGTGTTTTAATTGTAAGAAGCAGTTGCATGATTGAATTAAAGTTTGTTGAAGACATAGGGACCAGAGCACCACTTATATAGGAGACAGCATATCACATGGATATTGCTTCAATTCATTTTCACATGGATAATGGTCAAATTTTTATCTATGGGTCCACTAGTTATAGCGAATAAGATGTGTTGGAAAGAAAGTTAACTTTATTTGAAAGGTACTAATCTCACAAGAACAGTAATGATGAGGAAATTAAGGTCCATTATCGGATATATATCTCAAATGAAAATGAATTGAGCATCTCAAATTATATTTTAGAAATTAAAATTACAAAATATTAATTTATCAATGAGAAGGGTACGTATTATATATTCTGCTAATTAAAGTCGTCGAGTCTTTCTTTTTTTTATCTCTAGATTGAGATCGCGTACTGTAACATTATCCCTTTTAATTTCAGTTGCATGAGAAATGTTTTACATTTCATCCATTTTCCAACCCAAAATTAATCACGAAGTAAAACATTCATAACTATTTAACACATTTATAATCCAACCCAAAATTAATCACGAAGTAAAACATTCATAACTATTTAACACATTTATAAGGTCTCACAAAAACACATTTTAAGTTAAAATAGAGGCCTTTTCACTTCTCCTCCAGTTATTAATAACACTAACTTAGAACTTCGCGCGTTTGCTCTTTATTTTTCACCTTTCAATCGTTTACGTTAAGTAAACGTTTGATGCAGACAAACGTATAGTGATGAAAGTACAGTGGCAGAAAAAAAGGAAAGTACCTTCCATTTAGTATGTTGTCCCAGTTTCATATAATGCAACGATGGGATGTCCTGTGATCCTGCACGGTGACTTTCTCCCCCAAAAGAAAAAAAAATCAAAGTTAAACGTTGGGAATATGGTGCGCCCACACGGCCCATCTGTGTTCCTGGAGCAATCTATACATATGATAAGGCAAGTGGCAGACTAGGGCACGATGTGCCGGTTGGTGATTGGGTGATGCCTCTGCTCAGGAAATGTCACCTCAATTGGACATATTGGATCCTCCCAGTCTAAGGTCCAGAGACTGACAAGATGTATGCCTAACCAAAGCTAGTTCTCAGTTACCTGATATTGTGTATTATGTGCATTGCTTTTCAGTTCTGATAGACCTTACCTAACAGAAATGCTGGATTTCTCTCTGCGTAAGCACGGAACAGTTTATGTATTGAATCTTCTGATTCTCGGAATATAATTGCTTGAAATAATCATTTAAGGAGATGAACGTACGGCAGAACCTACTGACATTACTGTCTTGGCAATCAAGTTTTAATTGACTTAACTATAACATGTACAATCAGCAGTTTTGGTGAAAAATAAAAATTAAGATAATATTGTATCCTTAGAGTACATCACACAATTAAGAGGCCACCAAATTTGTTAATAAGTCACTAAGTTAAACTTCAATTTCAATCTAGCTATCAAGATCCTAAGCTTTAGTTTGGGACAAGATAGCTAGGAAATTATGTACGCAAGTCCCTGAACGGGACAAGATATCTAGGATAATTATGTACGCAAGTCCCTGAACGTGTTTACATGTTTGTTCAGGATCGGTCGGTGTTTGTGTGTCTATGTAATACGTACTCCCGTCGATCAGAAATCCTTGACGCTCTTTTACTTTAATTTCCATGGCCTTTCAAACGCAAATTGCATGCATAGTCCAATGGTGTGTCACCTTGTTTCATTGGTTGGGTGGGTTAATTAAGGTGACAACATGCATTAATTACCCAATTGCCCCACTGAGAAATGTAACTTTGACCACTAAATGTATATGATCACCAAAGTACGGAGTCTTTGTAATGAATCTATTCACATATATATAATTTGATGTGATCAGCCAAAATATTAACAGGCTATTGTTATCTAAATTAAGATACAAAAGTTTAACAACACGCTTTCTAAATTGACAAAAAATTATGGCTAGAGTAAGTACGTAAGCATTCCAACTTCTGTTCCACACGCTGTCGAAAGAAACACATACTTCATTATTAGCTCAAGCCGGCAAATTATGCAGATCTTCAGATGCAATGCGACATTCATTTCACGTGGACCCGATTCACTGTTTGTGTGCAGTAGGTTGTTAATTACATAGTGCTTGGGTGGTACTACACGGTAAATCAAATTAAAGGAAGGTCGACCGGGGACATGTAAAATAATGTAGCACAAAAGCAAGCACTACTATAGAAAATGTGATCACTACCGATTCCAAATCCTCATTACTGTCGGATATGGAACCGGCAGTAATAACTATATCACTGTCGGTTTGTATGCGATTCGGCAGTGATAGTCTGTGATCCAAAAATCACTCGGTAAAGTAAAAAAAATTATTTGCACCTAGACCACCCTGTATTTACTACGCACGGTCGCTCGCGCGTCGTAAGTCACAAGTTAAACGATTTTTTTTCATGCGAAATACGCACGTGTGCGGTTGCTAGGAGTCGAACACAGTACCTGCTACTCCGCGCGATCTCCCCTTATCATCTCACCTAACATACACTTCTCAACTACTATAAGATATATTTTTCTTTTATCCCTTTGTATCCGAAAGTTTCAACGATTATTTGGACATCTAAATGACTTCAAATAAAAAAGTTGTCAACTACAAAGTTGTAGATCTCATCGAGAGCTACAATTTTCATATAAATTTTATCTCCATCCGACTCCGTATGAAAAAGTTATGATTTTTCAAAAATATTATCACTGTCGGTTCGGATTCCGAACTGGCACTGATACTATTATCACTACCGGTTCATAAGCCGAACCAGCAGTGATACTTCCTCCATTATCACTACCAATTCTTAAGAAGAACCGACAGTAATAGTATCACTGTCGGTTTTTTTAGAACCGACAGTGATAAGTTACTATCACTGTCGATTCTTCTTCGATCGAGCATTTATGCCGATCTAGCTTATGAACCGGCAGTGATAATGTTATCACTGCCAGTTCTAGCTGAACTGGCAATGATAGGCCGGCAAGAAAGGTTTTTTTTTTGTAGTAGTGAAGGGGACACTTCTATGCATGAACGCACGCTATTGAGAGAAAATTTCCAAAGTCTTTGTCATCCATACTAGATTAGACTAAACTTGTAACCACCTCCGGTCGGTTACATTGGCCGCTGAGGTTGCAAGAGGGAAGGCTCAACGAGAATCACACTCAAAGGACCTTACAATTGTATTATTGCATATAGGTGGTGAGAGTTGCAAGTGGCTTCCCCTCCATATTTATAAGGGTCCTATTTATAGTGAGAGGGGGAGGTGACTGAAGGTACATCATTGCCCTCATGGTTTAGCTTGCCCCAGGGTGTACTTTTTCGTCTGTCACACAAAGTGGGTCCCTCCATGTCCAAGGTACGTGATGTCGTTAGCTTCCCCTCCATGTAGGTCTCGGTCGAGCCAATAGATGTGGTCATCTCAAACTTGGGTCTGGGATGGATTCCTCGACATGTCACAACTTACCGAGGTTGGTTCTCGAACCTAGGTCCGAGACATGCCACATCTCGCCGAAGTCATCGTAGCACACTTCGGTGTGCCTCACCTCGTCGAAGTGGGTGTTGGCTTGAGGAGCTCGTGGGACCCCTCTCCCCACTAGTCTTAGTGCAATTGAGTAATAGAAATCAATGGGTTAGCGGTGTACATACATTATCAACTCCATATGCTCCATAGTTAGATAGTATACACAATTAAATTATATTTGCCCGTCTTTTCTGGTTAGTTTAAGCTTTTGGATAAGTTGATTCTTGCATGAAGCTCAATATGGTATTAGAGCCGTGATGTCCTAAGTTCAAGACGAGGATGTACGAAATATTTAGAAAAAAATAATTGCGGCTCACTTCGAGTCCATGTCTTAGGTTTAGTGGAGCCTAGAAGTGAGGGAGAGTGTTGAAGTATATTATCCACCTTCCTACATTAGCTTTAGATTTCGGGTAAACTTGGTTGGTGCATGAACTCAATATAAACAACTTAGGCAGCTTTGTTTTTGCAAGACTACGGAAACATTGGTTACCAAGCAAAAGCATCTAACCACTGGATCATGCATAGACCTCAAAAAGTCAATAAAAAAGAGTAATTTTTTTATATAAAAAAAACCCAAAGTTTGGAGCCATTGGTAGCACAAACCCCCGGTTTTGGGAATTTTTTCGCGGAACCTCAAGTATTGGGGCATAACCTTTCACATAACCCATTTCCTCACTTGACATGTCCCACGCAACGGTGTGGTCCACCCGCAGGTCATGACATGGCTGATGGCCGGGCCTTTGCACGTGGATGCTTGCATGCGTGGAGGAGTCGGGGAGAGCTAGGGAGGCGTAGATCGAAGGGACGCGACGGTCTTCCCGGCGAGGACGGACCCCGCGTGAGGCCGGTGCCGCTGATCGAGGAGAATGTCGTACGTACGAGGTGGGTCGATGGTCACCCGGCGAATCTAGGGATTAGACGGCGATCGAGCACCTCAACCTGAAGAGCGGAAAATTCACAAGATTATTCAGTGCATCGAAGCAAGCAAGCGCATCGGCTTGCACGTTCACGCAAGCACGTTTTAGCCTCTGGTATTTTTTTTCTCAAATTTAGCATGCGTGTGAGCGTAAATGTAAAAGTAGCTACTTCTTCTATCGCGAAAGTGTCGACAGTGACATGTGTTACCTGCTGCATGCGCTCGTGTACCGTAACAGAGCCTAGGACCACAACTTGCACCTACCGTGGCAAGACAGCACAACAGGACGTGCTGCCACGGCAGGGCGACTTGACAGCGCTTAGCAGGGGTAGTGAGGGAGGAACCTGCCGCGGTAGGTTCCTCCCGTACTGCCCGAGCTCAGCAGCACTCATCGCGATACACAAGCGCGACAAGTAATACATGTCACATGTTCAACATGCTTCTGCGATCGAAGAGAAGACTATTTATTATTATTACCTTTGTATGACTTAGATTTGCAAATAAAAAAAAGTACGAGGATATATGAAGCTTTGCTCTTCCCGGAAGCTAGTTTTCTGAATTTTATATTAAAAAAAAAAAAAGACCTACCATCCTGCATTGCATGCCTACGCAGGAACTTGTCTCACAAACCTAGCTGGTTAGATATGTAGTATACATACAGCACGTGGTCTCTTTTGTCCTTTTCCCCTCTCTTTCACTCTCTCTGGACAAGGACTAGATCTCACATTTTTTTAGCAGCAAAAAAACAAATGCCACCTTGACTTGTTGCAGGAAGGAGAAGGGAGGCGAAAGAAGTGTCCAAACTCCACGGCGAGGACAGCGAGCGCTATGCGACAGGCGAGCAGAGCATGTGCCCGGCCGGCGACGTGAAGTAGCAGCTTTTCCCTGTGCTGCGCACCCGCCGTTGGCATGCATTAACCCACTCGCTGTGTTGCACAATCGATCGATCGACCTGCAGTGCAGCTGCTGCTGCAGCACATGCATCGATGCATGCACGTCGCGCTCTCCTCCGCCTACACCGCGGACCGAAATTATTCTAGACACTGGCCAATAGCACTGTTGCGCCGTGCTTCCTAGCTCCACTATTCAGTTCTTGCTTGTTGACGAGGATCCATTGATCACGGTAATTAAGTAGTAAGTCAGAGTTTCTATCTTTTAAGAGCTATATACCATGAGATACCACTGAATTATTACTAAACTTGTTTTTAATCTTTTACTATCTTTACCTTTTAATTTCTTATTCTTTGGTACTAGCTCATCGTATATTTTGACATCTCTCTCAAAAATGGTAAAAAGTTTCGTAAGGAAATGGACGATCTTCTTGTCGTGGAAATCCTCCTACCACCCGTGGTAATATTTTTCAGTGACTCGGTTGAGATCTTATTTGGTTGATAAGAGTACGACAGATCTTATTTGGTTGATAAGAGTACGACACGCTAGTGGACCTATTTATTTAGATGTTAGGATTTACGGTCTACGTAATGTCGCAGCTAATTATTAATATCGTTTCGATCGGATCTCGCTTCGATTTCTTGATAGATATGCTCAAAATTATTCAGCGACATCTCTAAATAAAGATATTTGTTGTTGGCTACGCAGAAACCATCTGGCTGTTGAATGTTGCCTGGAACTCGATCGCGTTCAAATCTGCTGTACAAAATCACCGCCACATACTGTAGAAATCAACAATGTTACCGGCACTGTACCATATCCAACGTCATCAATGTTAGATAACTATAGATACCGATGGGTTGTACTTGGAGAGCTGGGCCCGGACTTGGTCGTCCATCAGACAATCCAATGATCAACCACCATCATCAATGTTAAAAACCATCAATGCTTGGTCGTCCTCCATCACGGGGTCCGTGCTTCACTTGGTGAGGTATCCAAGCCAAGCCAAGCCAATGATACATCGATCTGACCCATCGCAACCATTCATGTGGTCTCTACTCTTGTGGATATAGTTCCTGTGCACTTGAAGGTTCAGATCATCCAACAATATTAGCTACAGTGTAACACTATAGTGCCAGTATTACTACAGTATTCCCGATTAATCATGTGAACAATCTGAACCATTTATTTTTTATCCAACAGCCGATCTTTCCCTAGTCTTGCACAGCACACCCATCTCATCAGCCCTCTTCCTTCCTTTCCTGCACCACATCTAGCCTTCGAGGATCAAAATTGGCTCTCCCCCTTCAATGGAAAAATAATGTTTTGAAGCAAAAGGATAAAGGTATTTCCTCAATGGTCTAAGTTTTCCTTCCTTTTTTTTCATCTTACATAAAATAGAATAGCATATGCAATCCACAGCATATCAGCATCAGATAAATATCATCTTTTTGGATGGAGCCTTGGATTAGATAGTAGCAACTGGAATCACTCAAGAAATTAAGACTGCAATATTCCACAATCAACCAACTTAATTACTTTGGATAGCTTCCTAACTTCAGTTAATGAGGATATTATCACCATCAGATGACCAACTTTAAAACAGTAGCATAAATGTGACAAAAATAAAATAAAATAAAAGGAGGGTATTGGCTTGCACATGAAGATCTGTGCTGTTCATTGTACCTGGCCATGGACTTGTCATCCAGAACAGTCTCTAAAGACACCTTGCACATAAAGGTCTGATGCTCATCCTACCTGGTCTGGCCCTATGGTATATCATGCAGAAAAGTTGGTTTAAGATAGGTCAGAATATTTGTCAAAGCACACAGGCCAACAGCAGTGAGCACATCATTCATCCTGTGTTATTTGTCAAATAGTAGAGTTTCGGAGATAGGTCAGAGTCCAGAGAGATCGTGGAAATATTTCAGGTCCAAAAGCTAGCAGCAGATCGGATTTTTCACACCCTCAATGATCATCATGTCAGTGTCATCTGACTATGAAGATTGCAATTTGCCATTCATGGATGGAGCAACACAGGAGTAGCTGTAGCGTCACGCTCGCCGCGGCCCTTAGGACAAGAACAGGAGTTAATTTACAGAGCTGTTACATCATTTCAAAAATCTTGGCAAGAATCTGGTGACAAAAGAATATTGTTGACCCTTTGCTGATCAAATTGAAGCAAATACAATGTGGGCCCGAGCCATGTACCAAAAGAATATTGCGGGTTGGAAAAAGAATATTGCATTTGCTAGGTCTGTTGCTCTACTACTGTTGGCAATTGAATCTGTACATTCTGTTGTATAGGGTTAGTGACTTGAGAGATTCAAGTGCCAATATGTTGTTTGGAAATCAGATATGAAGTAGCTGAATATATATGAAAATCCGGACTTGCCAAAAAACCAACAAAAACTGGCTCTTGTACTGCAGTCGTATCCCTCACTCTCGTCTGTAGAACAGAACATAAGCAGCTGGTGTCTTTATACTGTCTTCACTCATAGGAGTTACGCAGTCATCATCAAACTTGTACCATCCACTCCCTCCTTCATGCTACAGAATGATAAGATGTCAGTAAGACATGTTCATTAACAAGCCTTGCTCAAATATGTCAGTAAGACACTTCATTAGCAAGCCTTGGTCATTAATAAAGAGATCCATGGGATACTGTGAGGCCTGGAACAACGAAAAACGCATAAAAGAGCACAGGAACTCACATAGATGCTTGCAGTGTAATGTCCACCTCCCATATTTCCATAGTGGTTGCTAATAGCGTACAAGCGATAATGGCTGTTTGACTGTTCGCTCTTGTCGGCGATATATACTGACAGGTCCAAATCACTAATGGGGAAATCTACAAATGTCTCAAGCTTGTTTCTTGTGAACTGGGTATACGAGAACCTTTTCAGATGGATTACCAGAACTTCGGGCAGCCTCCAGAGATCTAATTTCTTTATTGCCTGCTGATGCTTTTTGCAGCATGGGCAGAACCTGAATGCAAAACAGAGAATAAAGTGGGGGTATCAGTTATGAACCCAACAGAACACTTTCGATTCAGAATTATTAGCATGCCATGTTTTGAGGTGAGATTTTTTCATTGGTAATCAACTTATTGCAACTTTACACATCAGTGTAATATTCGCACCATCAGTGTAACAATCATTCTTTTTAAGAAAAGAAATAAGGATTGCAAAGGCAGCATTCTGCAAACAGTAAAGCCAAAAGCAACACAGTTGTTCCTCAGGGACACTCACCACATGTCCTCTGGCCCCAATGGTTCCTCTTTTAGAAAGGCTTTCAGACAACCATGTAGTGCAACAGAATCTTCTGTTCCTTTTGGGATAAGCTCAAGCTTGTGAATCTCAGGTAGATTGTTCAGCATTGAGGCATCGTATTGTCTTAATGCATTATGTTGCCAATAGACATTGACATGCAACCGGCTTGGTGTTGTCTTAAGTAAATCCAGCTCATTCATTTCTATTCTTGGTTGCTGGACATCACCCCTTTCATTTGTTAAATAAAATTCAAACTGTTCCATGTGTGCCTCATTATTAGAATCAGCTGTGCACTCGCAATATGACTTACTAGGTCCTTCCATCACTTCACATTCATTAACATTGCAGTGGCTTCTTTCAGGCCCATCTTCCAATTGAGCACTCCGAAAATTACTGTCTGAATCAGAAGATGTTGCATCCATTAGGTCAACAGCACAGTCACCATTGCACCTCCCACAATCATTACGCGAACTAGTGTCCTTGGAAAATCGAAATGGATTCAACAATTTCAGATATGTACTCTGAAGAGTCAATCCATTGACTGTATCAGGAAGGGTTGCCAAAAGTGGAGCCTCAAATTCCTTCATTTGCGGAGTTACATCATCAACACTAGAATGCCTGAGTTTAATGTTACCAAAAAAGAATGTTAAGACAATAAATAAAGGTAAAAAAAAGCACATTATTAGTTGCATTATTGTACGTAAGTCAAACAAATATTCAGTAACATAAACGTATCTGATTGTGCTTACTTGTCAACATGTTGGTGTGTAAAAACCACAAGTGGGCACTTTTCATATTTTTTTGGTAGCCGGTATGCTGCCAATTTATCTCCATCCCTCAGCAACGAAACTGAATCAGAAGGCTCCTCAAGGTATCGAATGATGCAGTTATTATATACCTGTGTAGTCACTTCCAGTTAGTGGAAGGCACAAATATAATTGTATTGTTTAAACTAGCCTAGAAAGCTTGCAACAATGCTAAAGGGCCAATGGGGAAAGAAAAGCATACCTCCGTAATCAGCAGGGTCTCATCATCTCCAAGTGAACAAGTAGCAGTTAAAGCCTGAACAAGATCACTAAGAGTCCCAAATTTTGGCACACTGACATCATATGAGAAAGGCTCTCTTGTACCATCAGTGCTGAAAACCGTCACAGTCATTGCCCTCTTTGCCGTGGAAGGTACAGGCAAAGATAAGTACATAAATGGGTCAAACGTGACAGATGTTTTACTGCATATGGGACAAGTTAATGTAGACTTGTATTGTCCCTGCAAATAGATTAACAGAAGAGGTTTAACAACAGAAATAGATTACAGAAGAGGTGCTTAACTTGGGTTTTTTATTGAAAAATTGATGATTTGCCCTGTTTTTCCAGTGAACTTGATTATTTGCCCCCATGATGTCTCACTGACATGTGGGGCCAAAGACCACATGTCAATGAAATATCATGGGGCAAATCATCAATTCCCACCTACTTAACAGGGAAAATGATTAATTCTCCCATTTTCTATTGTATGAAATAGCTCAACTTGCAATGTAACAACAATAGCAAAGTGCATTTCATGCTGTGAAACAAATTATACACACGAAAACGATTATTTAATTGAGGGATGCTTCTATGCTTTTCTCCTTTTCCCACTGCAGTTGTCTTTTTCTTGAATTGATAAAAATTGACCGGAATGTTTTAATATCAACCCCTTATTGGTGTTTAAATTTGCACAATTTCTTTTTCAAAAAGCATAGGAGCACATCATTGTGTTATTTAATTTGTGGTCGATTTCTCGTTCATGTTATCACATTGACATGTAGAAGGGTTGAAGCAGAGAAAAATATACTTTTTTTTGTCATTGTTTGAGGAAGTGACACATTTAGAGAACAGGAGTTTAAACTTACATGGCAGACATCAACTATAACCGAGTCATTTCGAGCTAAATGGTTGCTCCAATATTCATCTGCCACTTCTTCGTCAGGGCGGCCATTTGCATCCTTAGCTTCTTCATACGGTTTGCACTTGACCTGGTTAAGATCTTCGTGGAGACCATCCAATAAGAAAGCAAGAAGCTCCTGTGAATCATGCTGATTAAAGCCACTGAACTGA
The DNA here is from genome assembly GCA_036346275.1 of Otatea glauca. Taxonomy (NCBI): domain Eukaryota; kingdom Viridiplantae; phylum Streptophyta; class Magnoliopsida; order Poales; family Poaceae; genus Otatea; species Otatea glauca. The sequence goes on from CM070723.1 coordinate 50,690,826, forward strand.
GGAGCAAAACAGGCAATCTTTGCCTTAAAGTGGTGTGGTGCAACTAGTTTTCTGTCAGTGTTCCATAACCTCCTCAACAATTCTCCAAATGCCAAAGCAAGTTCCCCCTAGTTAATAGAAGTGTTAGTAAACATTTAGCTGATTGTTTCAAGGAAAAATTGTAAGTTCATGACAAACTCTATATACATTCAGTCCTAGTGGATTAGTCCGATTTATATCTTTGTCATAATCTCCAACGAAATAATCGACAAGCTTTGATGTGTGAGCCAAACATTGGATTGAACTGTTCATAAAGCAAGTGTTCCCAAGATTTTCCAATCCTATTAACCCCATAGAGCCAACTCTTCCAAAGCTTCTACAGGACAAATCAATATTCATCTCATGAACATCTCCAGAAGATTGTTCCGCATATTCTTTGTTGGTCCCACCAATCTTGGATGTTAAGGAGTCAGACATTGCATAGACTTGCACTTCCAGAATATTCTGCACATGCAAAAAAAGAGAAAAGGATAAGGTAGATCTAGCAGAGGAAATCTTATGCCAGCCTATGAGGCAATATAAAACCAGAAAGTAAGGTCATTGATCAATAATTCAACATCAAAATGAAGTTATCCAAAAACAATGGTATCAACAGGGGATTCATAAATAGTCAACTGATACTACCTCTTGCTCTGAATGGCAACAGTCATGTTGTGGCCTATTCCATTCATTCATTAATATTAGGTTTGTCTGCCCTGAAAAATCCCAAACATGAACCTGGATACAGAAACATTAAGTGAACCGCACTAATGGAATTGTATTTCCAAACTTGGAAATGCAACGAGTAGCAACATACTGGTTGAGAATCAATGTTAAACATCTTGTTTGCCCGTTTATAGTTCTCAACCGGATTGTCCTGAAACAGAATAAAAGATGTAAGGATGGTCAAAATAAGAAATTTGATGAGTCAATCGTTGCCTGTCAATAGGATTACCTTTTTGCTGATCTTCACAGTCAAAATGCTTGTTTCTCGCACAGATATCCTAAGCACCAAAGGATAAGCACCAGCACTGTCTTCAGCAAACGAATGTTTATTATGCAATGCCAAACTGGAGTTCTGCCTGAAGAAGAAGAGAGACATAAAGTTAGGAGCAATGGACGTGACAAGATGAAGCTATAAGCTTAACTCAATAGAAACACAACTCAGGCATACAACAAGATTTGACAAAAGGTTTACATGGTTGTGTCAAAATAATGATATGGCCTACTAAAGAGCACCCAAGTATAGAAACAGCTGCATGGATAAGAAGAATTGCACAAGCATTGCAGCACTACAGAATATAGATGCTAGCATTCAAACTTCACTAAGTGATATAGGGAGAGAGGAAAATGTGTAGCTACTAGCTAGTGGCAGGTATGTGTGAATGACAAAATATAGTACCATAACTTTTTTCTGGTTATCCTATTCACCGAGTCACCAGTCATGTAAAATGTCGAACCGTCATCGAAAAGTGGGTTTAGACTTGAGAGCAAATAGAAATGGCATCAGCAATAAAATAACATATATTAATATATAAGAAAGGACTTGCTACCCTAGCTTCAGATGAGCAAGTGAAGAGTGAAATTTTTAACATTAAACCATTTTGCTATCAATTGGTTGAGTTGAATGTACATTCTGCTCTGCCAATGCAGAACATTCACCTCTCAACATGGTTGTACACAGTTAAAAATCTTTTCCTATGCACAATATTAGGGGTGTCACTAATTTGACCTGAGACAAATCATTTCTGTCAAAATTAGATTTGTTGGCTGTTTGATGCAAACCTGTTGCTTCTCAAGTTGTGATAAGAGAGGTACCTTAAAGAATGAGAACACATGGATATTCAAGGATAGGTTGGTAAAAATCCAAAACACAAAATATTCAAGGATGCTTCCGTCTTATCAAAATGTTCAATCATATCAAACCCAACAAAGGCTCCTACTCACAAAGCAGGACCTCCAAACTGTGCCCTCTTAGGTTGCAGCAATATGAAGATATGACTGATGTACCACAATACAGAAGTAGCAATACAGCAATTTTCCTAAAAAAAAATATAGAGAGAGCCATACATGCCAAATATGTTATATTCATGACATCTGACATTTATCTTATTTTGTACTGGATACTGGCTAGTGTGGCTTTCCACATAAATCAAAAGTGATATCACATACATAACAAATGCAAAAGGTTTGATAGTTTGGTATGTTGACAATTTTACATGCCTAATTGTTGGTAGTATGTTGGGGGTTGGGCAGTTGGAGGGAAGAATTGGCATCGATACAGGGCTAACAAATCAATAAAGTTAAATGGGCTAGAACATGTGTCCAGACTCATGCTGATGACAGATTGACAGGTCATGCAATGCAAGAAACACGTAGACCATTTAGTAAAGGAGTCGGTCACTCAATCCAACCTACACGTTCCCTCCATTACTTGCTGGCTGCATTATGAGTAGATGCTCGCCAGACTCACACCCCTGGGCATCGGCATGCTCCCGGGTGAAATACCGAATGCAGGTCTTAGATTTGATGAAGGTCTCAGACCTAGACTAGGCTAGCCAAAGAGTATTCGAACTTCAGACATTGCTAGAAACACTTCCTAGGTAAAAGCTTATAAGCTTTTGATCGAAATTCAAAGTGTTCAAGACATGAGACTCACTTGTCACGATTATCACCGCATTACTAATTGGGGCTGAATCTACCAGATCAAACACCACATCATCATTCCAGATGCTGCTCACTACAGCATCACTGCATCAAACTATACGATTGCGCTCACTAACATGAGCATCCACATTGTCATACACAAAGCCGAGGCACCAAAATCTCCACCGCAGAGACCGTAAGCAACGCACCCTCGACTCACCTGGCGAGCACCCGCGAGAGCTCGTCGGCCGGCACGAGGGCGTAGCTGCGTCCCCCTCCGCCGCCGGCGCCGCCGCGGCACTCCCCGCGCTCGAGCCGGAGCACGAGATCCGGGTGCAGGAAGCTGTGGAGGAGCCTGAGGCCGTAGTAGGAGGGAGACGCCGCCGGCGTGGCCGCGTAGCGCACCCCGCCCGCCACCGCCTCCTCCGTCACCCTCGCCCACCACCTGCACGGGCACCACATTGTCACCGAACCGACGCTACGGGCACGAGCCGGGGCTAGTGTGAGCGGACGGATGGACGCACGCACGCACCTGAAAGGGACGAGGCAGACGGCGGCGGGGGCCGAGGAGGAGGCGGCGAGGGGGCCGCCGCCGGAGGTGGAGGTGGAGGCGGGTACGGAGGCGGTGGCCGCGGTGGCCATGGGGAGATGCGGCCGGCGAGATGGGATCTGGGCCTGGGGCGAGGGCGAGATTGGACCGGGGAAACGTGTGCGAGTGAGCTGGTGGTTCGCTTCGCCTGCGAGGTTGCTTTTGCTTTTCTTTGCGAGGTAAACAAGGGGGAAATTTCTCGCTCGGATTTGTAAATCGGATCGCTTGGCTGGCGGTTTGATGCCGCAGCATTTTAGCGTACACCTCTTTTATAATAGCGCATTCTAACAAGTCATCTCCAAAATAGTAGAGCTAAAATATTATATGCTATTATATGTGTGGGTTAATTCTACTAAAATCTTCATTAATTTTTGGACTTTCATAAAAATTTATGAGGGTTTGGAGCTTATATGCAAAAGGTTATGGGGTTACATAGATCCGCAACTGCATCTCCGTCACTCGTACCTAAGGCGTCATTGCATGCTCTAGTCAATGACTATAGGCAACTAGCTAGGGTTTAAGCTGATGATCATCACATGGTTTGGGTCTAGAAGTAGAAAATTCCATTAGGGTGTGTCGTTATAAAAGGGCTCTACTGGAATATCATGCAAGCGTCACGTCAGACAATCAAACGGTCAATCGGACTCGAATGGGGATTTGAAGCCACATAAAACTTGCATGAGTGTGATTGAAGAAATTCAAGATGTGTGGTGGGTTTTTGACAAACTCCTTGATTTGTGGGTGGGTTTTTTTGCAAAAATCCCAAATTTTGTGGAACCATTTAAACTCTTTAATTAAAATTGAGTTTACAATAGACCGCCACATCACCATTTTGTTCTACGCCGTTCGATTTGATAGACACATGCACATATATTCCATAATTGACACAGGTACGTATCTCTACTACTTCTAATTAGGAGTTGGTGGCAGTGGTCCGTTCTTCTCTAGAGTATCTGATTCGTTTGATCTGACATGAACGGCTGAGATAGAAGATGATTTAATCATATCTTAGATGGAAGGATTTTATCATATCTTTTTTGAATAGAAATATTATTTTAGCATATCTCTATTCACATGTTCTTACTATGAAAGGAAGTTATCCATATATCTTATAAATGGAAGGATTTTCTCATCATGTCCTGCATAGATAGAAGGATATACTCACTATATCCCATAATACAGGAATTGTATCTCATCATATCTGGAAATGTATAAATTAAAAGGAAAGAATCATGCAACCAAATCACGTGCCAATCACGAAGATGTCGGGGAGACCTAGCTTTCATCCGCCCACGTACGCTGCCTTCTGCTTTCATCTACTCCCTATTAGAGGGCGCCCACTCTCATCTCCAGGAGGAGAGGCCAGTTGGTAGTGGAGAAACACGCATGAAGAGAAGAGAAAGGCTGCGTGCAAGAAGCAAGAAGATTTCCTGCAAGAGGAAGGCAATAACTTTCTCCTCCTTCAATGGTAAAGATTGCTATCTCTCTACTAATTCTAATTAAGAGTTGGTGGCGATCGTCCGTTCTCCTTCAGAGTACTTGATTCGTTGGATCTAACATGAACAGTTGAGATGGAAGAGAATTTGATAGTCAAATCTCTTCGGAGGAACAAACTTTTCCTACTATTGAAACATAACTAAAGTTAGTGTTTTTTGCAAATAAATTTTTTATCGCAAATTGAGTTTTCGTTGTAACGCACGGGCACATGACTAGTATTCCATAATTCTGTATTGATTTACACTAAGCTACACAAACATGCGTGCACTCTAGAACTCTATAACTATCTCTATTAAGTTGAGTACAAAATGAAGCACATGAGAGCGCCATATTACCATTTTTTCCATTAGCCATTCGATTTTATATTAAGTTGGTACAATTGCACCTAAGCTAACCACTCATACATTGTAGAACTATATCTATTAAGTTGCACCTAAGCTGGATACTTGTACTTGAACCTTTTATTGAGATATTTAAGGAGTACTAAAATAACACCCATATAGACGTACATACATACATACATACATACATACATACAACACTATAGATATATCCAACTGGGTACAAACTAATATATGTTGGGAAATATTTTTTCCGTTACACACTTTTATAATTTAAATTAGAATAATTAGATGATGATGCAATGTATTATATTTATTTCAAAAATCTCTTTTAGTATACAAGCTTTCTTTTTCTTAATTTTTTCAACTACACGTCGACCTATGCTTAATTAACTTATTATATATGATTATAGTCATACAATATTATTTAAATAATTAATTATAATTATCTACCTAAATATTTCATTTAATGAAAAAATATTCAATTTTCACAGTGAGAAGTATCAGATACAATGACTGTTAATTTTTTTCTAGCTCGATCGGAACACTAAAATCAGGCTTCATTTACCAAAATCGAAAAGAGAAAAAAGAAACTACTACCAAGATCATACCCAATCCTATAGCATAAACGTAGACCTCTTACAACTTATTACATATACCCGTAGTTGTCATGGCACTCATGAAAGTTGTGGTGACCATGGCACCATAACACAAATTAGGAGATTAGACGTATTTGGTAGTATGAACTTGACCCTGTGTTGTGTTGTTGGCTACCTCCAAAGGTTGAGACGATCAAACTTATCAGCAGAATTTGATTAACATGGGCATATTGTAATAGTCTAGTACTCAAAGCCTAAATATAAAATATACCATATTTCACAATAGCGTCATGCCAAACATAATAGAACATAACAACATTGACATTATTAAGTTAGCACATTGTAATTCCACAGCGGCATGGTTCTCAAATAATATAGTGACATCAAAAGACACATAATTATGATATTAGTATGGCATGATAACAAATAATAAAACTCAAAATGTTACATCTCCCATCAGTAGATGATAAAACTTCTTTGCATCCCAATGTTCATACAATTATCCCCTCCATAATAAAGACCGTAACCAATTCCAACTGTTCATACAACAACTACTATCCGGGCTTAGGCCTTATATTTTCGACCCGCGGTCCTAGCCCGAAGCCCGAAAAAAGCTTGAGACGAGCAACAAATGATTAAAATAACATTTTATTCTAAAAAAAATTAAATGCTAATATTTTATTAAAAATGGGGAAATTCTGGCTTTTTCGGGCTTCAGGCAGGGCTCAAACCTAACCATTCTTGGCTCGGAGTGATGTTTGAACAAGTCTAGTTGTAGCAAGCTAGCGGATCTATTTCTCCAACTGTGGAGTGGCTACAAATCCGTTTGTTGCCCTTTTCTATGTAAATTAAGAAAAACCAGTTATTTAAATCGTGATTATCGCGACATCATGGTGACGCGGCAAAAAAAATCTACAACAAATAGCAGAAGCTATCGCGGTACTAACGAAAAGATGCTAATTCTATTGCTTTCCATGTTATGTAGAATACAATGTAAATAGGAAAAAATTATAACAAGAATGACAAGCTAAGTGCAACTAAAAAGTTGCAAAATTACAACAATTTCATGACACGTCTAACCTAAAATCTAAAAATATAGATACTATTTTTTCAAAAGTCTAAAATATTTTACTTGATTTATTAGCATAAATAGAAATAATTTTGAAGCTTCAAATTTTTAAAAGTTGAATTCAATGTACAAATTGATTTTTTGAATACTAGAAAGAAATTCCCATTTCTTGTAATAGAATATAAAATGTAAAAGTATCTAAAATTTTAAGCTATAATTCAAGTACCAAATATTTGAAATCAAATGATTCTAAGATTAAGATATCGTTTATAGATTTTCAAATGAAATTCTTTGGTCAAGTGTCATATTGATTTTTTTACTATTTTTGAACGTATGAAATACCTTGTTTTCAATTCTTTGTGTCAAAAAACTAATTTTAATAATTGTACACAAGCCTAAATAATTACAAAATGAAATATGGCGCCACTATTTCCTCTATCTGCTAACCATTATAGCATTCATAGCTCACTACTAGAAAAAATGTTATTAACAACAGGAGATACCATCGTTAAAAGTCCATATGTGGTCACTAAAAGTCCTTAATGACCACGAAATTGTGGTCGTTAGCCATCGTTAATAGTATTGATGACCACGTACAATTTTCTGTTGTTAATTTTTTAACGACATGATGGTGTGTCATCATTAGTTATGTTGTATCACAACCACATTTATAGTATTAATAACCACTCTTTGGTCGTGGATGTTACCACTCTTTGGTCGTGGCTAACATCCCGACGGCCACTGTTGTAGCATTAGCGACCACTCTATAGTATTAATGATCACATTTTTAGTGTATAAGAACAGTCCCAGCCATATTCAGTATTGATCATTCAGAAATAATGAACATTTCTATAGGTTTAAGACAACATGTTTACTGTTAAAACTTCGAGGATCCACAGCCATGATCAAAATTCTATTTTATTGCAATCCAAAAGTACAATCAAAACACACACGTTCCTATCAATTGTTATGGACAACTATTCAAGTGAAATTTGAGCTCTACATATCTACTAGCAGTAACGATGAACAGTCATCCATATAAGGCAAATAAAAAGAAGAAAAAATATGCCGCAAAACGATAAATTATATTCCTTCGCAGAAGCAACCTCCTGACGTAGTTAGCTCACAGACAGACAAGCTTACATGCCTCCTCCAATCACCGAGAAAGGTTACAGAACTGCATTGCTCCCACCCCTGTTTAATAGAGAAAACAATTAAGTACTTAAGAAAAATCAGATAGCTACTAAGTACAGCAGATAAGGACCATTCTAATGCTTTTGAAGACCTTACCAATGGAATACAACAATACTAGTAAAATCCCGCACGTTGCCACGGGCTATCTCTAAATTTTAACAAACAAAGAGAGAGAGGAAAATGTCTAAATAAAGTAAAATAAAAAAATACTGTAACTCATCGTCAACAGGGAGATGATTTTTTTAAAAAATAATCTTTTTCCATTTAAATTTTTTTTTAAAAAAACATTTTTTAAATAAAAATAATAACTATAGATGTTTACAGTAGAAACTACTGTGATTAGGTGCCCCATGGCGGGGCAGCGGCCAGCCTGCCGTACCTCAAGAACTATAAGTTTACTGGTTATAATCCTGTGCGTTGCTGTAAACAGTCTATTAATTTTAACAGATGGATGAAAGCTCATAAAAAAAGGAAGACTTATTTTCTACTGTAGATATCTTTTTTTTGGAAAAAGTTAAAAATTTAAACGAAAAATACTGTAGATATCATTTTTAGGGGGGGCCTTTAAATAAAATAAAATTTTTGTAGCTCAGGCACCGTAGTTTCTACGGTCCCCAAGCACTACATGGCCACCAGACGGATGCACGGCGTACCTCTTCGGGAATAATGAGTTATATAGATTTATACAGATGACTCTGCTTCCCACGTGAACTTTTGTTTACCACTACATATAAGTTGATATAAGATAAAAAAAAACCCAACATGTCTTCAGAAATCAGTGGCGAGAACTGTCAAGTTTCTATCAATATCTGCAACCAAGCTATGCATATATCTCTTTTGTCGGGCCACAATCAAATCATATCTGAAAATCAGAAAGGGGTAAATGCAATACAATATTATTTGAGAGTACCATTCTCCAGTAGTTTACTACTACAAAAAAGCTAGCACACCTTCTATTATTCACCACAGAACTTACCAGGGAGAGAAGAAAGGGAACAACATTATAGATATAAAAGAAATGCAAAACACCCCTTATCAAACCGTCGGCTCATCGTGCATGTACTCTGGTTCATTGGGAGCCCTACAAAAATAACAATGTTTTCTTCAGTTAATAGATATAAATGAATTTGCATAGACATGAAAACCTATAAGAACATACATTTCTGGCTTGTGAGGCTAGGTAATATGCCATGTTGTAAATTTAACGAATGCAATTGAACAGCGGGCCACATGCTTATGTACCTAAATGACTTCAGAAACTTTACGAAGAGATTTAGAACTTTGAAATTCAATTAACTATCTAGTTCAAGATTGACATTTTTTAGAATAAGATAGGATTCGAGTACATGGTATCACTATTCTGGGCAATGAAACCGCGTTAAAAATTTAAGTTTTGTAATGTTTGTATGAAACCAGTAAATATGGACACGTGCTTGTATTTTAATCTGAATGTCTCATGATTACTGGCTAATATATAGCTTACTCCTATGACCTATCTAAGGCTAACTGATTGGTGAGGCACTGAGGCGAATAAATTTGTACTGTCTGCAATCGATAAAAACTTCTCTGAGGATAAAAACAACTTCACTTGTCGATAAGTCTAGGAGAGGCTCAATTTTATCTGCAGTATCACGAATAGAGAACAAGATTACTCAAAGTACACAGATCAAATACTAAAAGTACGCCCTCATATCTAAACTCGACAAAGTAACAGGGGAAGTTTATAGTACTTGAACTATCAAACTCTTTCAATTCTTGATGTAAGCTGCAGTCTTCAGCAGAATGCTATACAATGATTCAATCCCACCATGTGTACAGTTTACGTTCCCTGGGCTATCACATAAACAACACACCTGAGTTTCATTGTACGTACGGAATTCAATTTAGACACTTTGATAACTTTATAATTTAGTAATATATACCAGGATAAGGATACGAAACAAACTACTCAACCCACAACCTTGGGAGAATACAGCACACCAGAATTAAACTTTGTTCAGAACATACCAACCACATTTAAGTGGTGCTCTTCTTTCCAAAGAAGCATTGGACGCTGGAAAAAGAATTGCTTTTGTGACAATCATATGCATTGATTTGTCATGTTCAGCCCCCAAGCATGCTTTGCTTCACAGCTAACAGAAAGAAAATAGGCTCATGAACAATCTTTTAAATCGTGGAGGAAAGGGGGGGGGGGGGGGGGGATTAATGATTCAATCAAACAACATGATTTAAGAGATTAGTTCATCTTGGTTAAGAAACAGAGATATTTTAGGAAGATAGGGAATTGAGAGTACGACCTCGTGTCATCTTGATTTGACGGTGTATGAAGAAGGTGTTGAAAAACTAGGTATTATTTGCGTTTTAGATTTGAAAATTAAGCTAATTCCCAAAATGATTAGATACAACAGGCAAGATAGAAGACACCACATATTTCTGTAAAGAGATCGATCCACAGAGGAAAAAATAGGAGAAATCTTACGATGGGCTTGATGACGAAAAGGAAGCAGCGCAGTAGCGACCTGGCCGTAGAGGAAGTAGTCGACGTCGTGGATCGCAGGATGAAGAGCTCGAGCGGTCGCGCAGTTGCGCTGCCCAGAAACCTTATTGCCGCCCGTGCGCAGTTCTCTCAGCGACAACGGTTCGAGATCCCGCTCTCCTTGCCTCGCGGTGCACGCCGAGAGGAAGGTCGGTGAAGAACGAGCATCTGAAAACACAACACGATCACCGTGGATGAACACGAGTATCGAGTCCAAAATCAAAAGGCTCTCATCCGTGCGGACGCTCTGCATTTTATAGCCTCGCACGATGCGGTCACCATTAAATGCTAGTAACTGCAGGTCATTCAAATGACAGTTTCTATTAGAAACTGACGCCATTATCATGGCTGTTTCAATTCTCAGTAAATGACCCCATTAATTCACTAATAACAGAGAGAAACCGAAAATTAAAAAGGGTACCAGGAATTTAATCCACGGCACGGCAACTCGCGACGTCATAAGTCACAAGTCACGCGGAAATACGCGGTAATTCGCGAAATACGCGCGCGCGTGCGTGTGACTTTAGCCAGCTCCTCACCCTCCATATGCCTCATTACAATATATGGTGGGAGCTCTCCCTTTTAAATTGGTATTCTCCCCTCTCAACTAGCAAAATGGTACTATTATTTGTAGCTTTGGCATTAGAGATAAATGGGCCACTTGGGCCTTATTTCTAACAATCCCCCACCAATGCCGAAGTTGACAAAGACTCAAAATTTGATCATTGTGCTGAATCTTCGTTTAATATATCAGTGTTTCGGTGTAAGTCCCATACGGGTTGAACTTTCACCTAGAGTAACGTGATCCATCCTCCCACAGCTAATGAATGGACTAAGTCTTGAATTCACAGCTTTGTGTGGTTTGATTTCACCCGAAATCTTAACTGATATTAGGCTGCCAAAGAACTTCACCTCAACGGAGCGTTAAATGGTCATGCTCCCTAATCTTCTCATGAGCTTTGTAGAGAATGCCCCTTTCTCATGAACTGCGACCTCACAGTTAGGCTCAAGTAGGTGTATTCATTTTGAGGTATCCTGTAGACCAATACCTTTTTCCTTTGACACTATAATAAATTAAGGCTTTAAGCCAACCTTCCATACAGTCGAGAGTACTTTGTCTATTTGGACACAGGTACAAATTTAATAATATGTACTCTCTTGTTACAACATCAACTTGTTTTTCCCATTATCTAATTCACGGGATCTCCGATCAGGAAGATAAGGGTTACCGTTGTGGTGTAACTCAAACGGGCCTCATTCCCATATCCATAGACGCAATGGAAATCGCTTTCCTTGCAAGTCCTTTTGTAAAAGGATCGCGATTTTTCTCAATCGAATATAATTCACAAGAATAACTCGGAGTTTCTCAATTTTCTCGACGCTTTTAAGCCTCGCTTCACATGTCCGAGGACTTCATGTTATCCTTAGTACTCATAACCTTAGTCAACACTGCTTGGTTATCGCAGACATTAAGATCGCCAGTATTGGTTTCTCAACCAATGGCAAGTCCAACAAGAGCTCTCTAAGCCATTCACCTCAACGGTGGTCGTGTCTAGTGCTACGAGTTCAGCTTCCATGGTTGACCTCGTCAATATGGTCTGCTTGCAAGACCTCCATGAAACCGCAAACACCACTAAAGAAAAACATAACCACTTGTAGCTTTGATCTCATCCGCATCGAGATCCAATTGGAATCACTATATCCTTCTAAAATGATGGATACCCAAGATAGTGTATTCCATAAGATGTTGTTCCTCTCAAGTAGCGCAACACCCTTTCAAGTGCCTCCCAATGATCATCTCCTCGGGTTAGATGTAAACCGCTTAATTTGCTCACAAAGAAATGAGATATCGTGTCTTGTGGCACCAGCTAGATACATAAGGGACCCAATAATTTGTGAATATCTCAATTGATCTTTTCCTAACCCTTGATTTTTCCAAGCTTAACACTTGGATCATAAGGTGTTGGGGAGATTTTGCAATTCTCAAACCCGAATTGACTCAAAATTTTCTCAAAGATAATGGGATTGGTGCAAAATAATCCCATCCTCATTTTTGATCAATTTAATATTCGTAATAACATCTGCCTCTCCCAAGTCTTTCATATCAAAGCATCGAGATAAGAAAGTTTTGACCTCGTCAATTACAAAGCAGTGTTTGTCCCAAATATAAGTATGTCATCAACATACAAACACAAAATAACACATTGACCCCACCATAACGATAGTATACACACTTATCTCGCCTCATTAACAAAGAAAACCAGCGAGATGTCAAAGTTTTATCAAACTTTTCGTGCCATTGCTTAGAGCTCGCTTTAGGCCATACAAGGATTTTAATAATTTGCACACTTTATTTTCCTGTCCAAGAATCACATAACCATCCGGTTGCTCCATATAGATTTCTTCCTCCAACTCTCCATTAAGGAAAGCTGTCTTTACATCCATTTGATGGACGTGTAGACCATGGGAAGCGCTAATGCTATGAGCACTCTAATGGTGGTTAATCCGCTCAGGAGAATAAGTATCAAAATAATCCTCTCCTTTTTCTCGGTATAACCCTTGGCCACAAGTCTTGCCTTGTACTTATCAACAGCACCATCGTGCCTCATTTTCTTTTGAAGATCCACTTGCATCCAACAGTTTGCACCCACTAGGAAGATCGGTGATCTCCCAAGTCCCGTTAGCCATGATGGAATCCATCTCGCTACGGACCGCCTCTTTCCAATACTCAAGATCGTAGTGCATAAGCCTCTGAAAGAGATTTTGGCACATCATCCACGAGGTATACAATAAAGTCGCCGCCAAAGGTTTTCTCAACCCTTTGTCTCTTGCTCCTACGAGGAGCCTCTGCGACTAAATTGTTATCCTCCTCAAAATTATCTTCTCTTGGTAGTGTATCATTTATTGGTTCGAAAGCAGTGGTAGGTTCAAAGATTATAATTATTATTAGTTTGAGTATTCTCGGTTCGTGAAGAACTACCACTGGTCTCATAGGATAAATATCCTCAAAAATGAAGCATCTCTGGACTCCATTATTGTGTTAACAATAATCTCAGAGTTTCGATTTTACTACTAAAAATCTATAGGTCAGTCTTTTATGTGCATATCCTAGAAAAATACAATCGATCTGCTTTAGGTCCAAGCTTTCTCTTTTCGCAATGGTATATTGACTTTTGCCAAACACCCCAAGTTCGCAGAAAATTTACATTGGGTTTTCTCCTTCCGTCCCTCATACGGAGTAATCTCACACTTTTAGTGATTACTCTGCTTAGGACAAAATTTGCTGTTAGTATAGCTTCCCCACCACGCTTTTAGGCATACCCAAGACTCTCCAACATGGCATTCACCAAATCATAGTGTTCGGTTTTTCCTCTCAGCTACCCCATTTGATTGGGGAGAATATGGTGGTGTAACTTCATGGATTATACCATGCTCGAATGTAATCGGGAGAATTCATGAGAGATATACTCTCCCCACGATCGGACCTTAGTCGTTTAATTTTCTTTTCTAGTTGGTTCTCAACCTCGACCTTATAAATTTTGAAGTAGTTTAAAGCTTCATCCTTTGTTTTCAGCAAATACACATAACAATAACGTGTTGCATCATCTATAAAAGTTAGAAAATATCTTTTGCCTCCTTTTGTTAACAATCCATTCATCTCACACAGGTCAAAATGGACAAGATCTAGTGGTGCCAAGTTCTTTTCTTCCTCTAATCCCTTAAAGGGTTTTCTAGGTTGCTTTGCTTGCACACAAGAATGGCACTTTGATCCTTTGACAATATCATATTTTGGAATTAACTGTAATCTGGACATTCGAGCAATGGTATCGTAACCAATATGACATAAACGAGAATGCCAAATATTGGATTCGCAATTATTAACTTGAGTAGCAACATTTAAATTTAAACAAGGCTCTAGTACACTTAAGCGGAACAGGCCTCCGCTTTCATAACCTTTTCCAATAAAGTTTCCAAACTTGGACATTACAACTTTATTAGACTCGAATACTAGCTTATAGCCATCTCGACATAATAGGGAACCACTGATAAGGTTCTTATTTATTGTTGGCGCATGCTGCACGTTCTTTAAGTGGACAATCTTCCCTGAAGTAAGCCTCAGATCCACCGTACCAACACCAAGAACAAAAGCATGCGACCCGTTCCCCATTAGGACGGAGGAAGCCCTCGCCGCTGGTAAGAAGAAAATAGAGATATGTCAGAACATACGTGAACATTTGCACCCGTATCAACCCACCAATCAGTGGATTGACATGCTGAAAAAACAACAGGAGAATTACCATACCCTCCTGAAGTAGTTCCCTCACTTATGGTCACGTTGGCAATTTTCTTGCCTTGCTCATTTGGCTTGTTCTTGCGAAACGATGTTGTTTAGCCATGTGACCATTTTTTCCGCACACATAATGTAATGTTCTTCATATCTTTCGCTCAAACTTCTTCTTCTTGAAGCTAGTATTTTGTTTGGTTTCAAGCCTTTGTTGTTGTTGCCACCCTTCTTCTCAATCACATTTGCGTTGTTTGGTTCTGAGAAGAACTTTTGGCGCATCTTTGGCTCGCTTTTTCTTCCACGCCGAGGGTAGCAATGAGATCTTCAATAGAAATCTCTTCCTCTTGTGTTTTAGACCAGTGGCAAAATTCCTCCAAGATGGGGAAGTTTAGCCACAATGCCCGCGACCACAAATTTTGCGAGTAAAGCACATCCCAAATGTGCAATCTCGCCACTAGTAGTCGAAACTCATGCGCTTGAGCAACAATCGATTTAGACTCATCCATGGTAAAATCGAATAATTGCTCGCTGACGTATACAACCAATGACCAAATTTCACTTCGATATTTTTGTTCAAGAGCCAACCACAACTCAATGGCAGATGTGTAACTCATATACACATCATATAACTGATCTGCCAAGATGGTCAGAATGCAGCCCAATGCGGTGTTATTCGCATTCTCAAACTGCGTATTTTCCTCATCCGTAGCGGGTATTGAGGAAAATCACCCACCACATACCAGAGACATGAGCCAAAACTTGGCTCTAGTCTGCCACCTACGGAAGTTCTGACCATTGAACCTCTCAGGTTTCATGGCATCACTTGCACCAGCCATTGCTGAATCACAATCACACAAATAATACCAATAAGGTTTCTGGAATGTTGAAAAACTAGGTATTATTTGTGTTTTAGATTTGAAAATTAAGCTAATTCCCAAAATGATTAGATACAACAGGCAAGATAGAAGACACCACATATTTCTGTAAAGAGATCGATCCACAGAGGAAAAAATAGGAGAAATCTTACGATGGGCTTGATGATGAAAAGGAAGCAGCGCAGTAGCGACCTGGCCGTAGAGGAAGTAGTCGACGTCGTGGATCGCAGGATGAAGAGCTCGAGCGGTCGCGCAGTTGCGCTGCCCAGAAACCTTATTGCCACCCCCGTGCAGGTTCTCTCAGCGACAACGGTTCGGAGATCCCGCTCTCCTTGCCTCGCGGTGCACGCCGAGAGGAAGGTCGGTGAAGAACGAGCACAGCACGAAAACACAACACAGATCACCGTGGATGAACACGAGTATCAGAGTCCAAAAATCAAAAGGCTCTCATCCGCGGGCGCTCTCCATTTTATAGCCTCGCACGATAACGGTCACCATTAAATGCTAGTAATCGCAGTCATTCAAATGACAGCTTTCTATTAGAAACCGACGCCATTATCATGGCTGTTTCAATTCTCAGTAAATGACCCCATTAATTCACTAATAACAGAGAGAAACCGAAAATTAAAAAGGGTACCAGGAATTTAATCCACGACACGGCAACTCGCGACGTCGCAAGTCACAAGTCACGCGGGAAAAACACGCGGAAATACGCGGTAATTTGCGAAATCTGGCAGCAAGCGTGTGACTTTAGCCAGCTCCTCACCCTCCATATGCCTCATTACAATATATGGTGGGAGCTCTCCCTTTTAAATTGGTATTCTCCTCTCTCAACTAGCAATATGGTACTATTATTTGTAGCTTTGGCATTAGAGATAAATGGGCCACTTGGGCCTCATTTCTAACAGAAGGAGCTGTGATGCCATGGAAATGAAGGGCCGCTGAGCAGGGGATGGCTGAGGGGTACAGCAGAGTGGGAGATGTTACCAAGGGTAGGTTTGTGATGGATGCCGACGAGGCACGCTGGGGTGCGCCACTCAATGTTGGAGAGGTCATGTCAGGATCTTCTCCTGTCAGGCCAGCCGTCATGGGACCAAAATTACAGGGCAGCAAAGCGGCGGCGCTAGGAGGCGGTCGGCGGGGCGGCCGTTCAATGACAAGGAGCAAACTACAGGTAGCCATGGGAGGAGGCACTTCGACGATCATATGGGGACGGCGGCGGCGCTTGAGGGCTTGACCGATGGGTACCGAGGAGGGGTGGGTATTTTTAAACCGAAACCGAAAAACCGAACCGATTCTTCGATTTCTATCTCTCAAAAACCGAAGAACCGAACAACCGATATATACTCACTCGGCAGTCGGCCCTCGAACTGAAGTCGCAGAAGTCGACTAGAGCGTGATAGCTTTGAATCGTTCTTCATTCGGCCCATTCCCATTCCCATTCCCCATTCTCCACGTAGTGCCCGCACGCTCCTCCTCCACGACAGTCAGCCGGCGACCACTCTCTCCATCACCAGCTCGCCGCCTCTTGTGGCCTATGCCATCCCCGTGTTCGCGTGGCCCACCCGCACAGTGCGGTACATCCCGGGCCAGCCTCCACCCGTAGATCCACGCTGCCTCCCTTGCAGACTTCGCCTGCTCCGTGTTTGGCAGGTCACGGCCCTTGGGGTGGCGGCGCGTGGGGCGCTAGTGTACGCGGAGGCCGGAGGCGCTTGGTATCCAGATCCGGCTATCCTAAGGGGAGGCACTCGGCGGCGGCCGAATCTGGTAGTGGAGGCGGCGCGGAGGCTCTCGACCGTAGTGGCAGCGGCCTCGGTAGTGTGGTCCTCGGGCAGAGGCGATCGGCGGCGGCCGGATGCCCAGATCTGGTATGTGGCGGCAGCAGCGGCCTCAGTCGTGCGGTCCTCAGGTGGCAGCGACGGGGCGGCGTCTGACAGCGACGCGGGTGCCCTCATCTCACTCTGGTACCTCATCTGATGATTTCCTGATTTGTTTCCGTTCAATAGTGCTAGTACTCTTGTATTCAAACTGAGTTTAGCGATGCACATACGAAACAATAGTTCAAATAATATGTCCATTGTGGATCTAAAGCTACTTTTTTCAAGTCAAAATCAGCTTTGCATGATGTACTGGCTTCCATATTAGTGGATCTGAAGCTACTTTTTCAAGTCAAAATCAGCTTTGCATGATATACTGGCTGTAATGAGGGTAGTTGCACCCTTGAAACGGGTTATGTTTTGATTGAGTCCACAGAATGTTATGTGCAGAACTTAGGCAAGATTAGGCTTCCGAACTGAAATATTTCAATTAACCGAAAACCCGAATTAACCGAACTGAAATATTTCGGTTAATTCGGTTCGATTTACAGTTCTCAAAAACTAAAATATTTTTAAACTGAAAAAACCGAATTAATCGAATGCCCACCCCTAGTACTAAGGAATGAGGATCGTGTGTTTGGTATCTTATATGTATTTGATGAACATAAATAAAAAATGAGATAATTATGGAGCTCGAATTTTGCCCATGATCTCGGAATTCCGGAGGTGCGATCATGTGAAAAACTTTGCAAATAATAACCACATGGCTAAAAGTTCGCTTCACAGAATCAACAATGACCACATTGACGGCTACAAATTGAGGTCGTCAGAATATTAGGAGCTCGTAAATGTTTGGTGCGGAAGTGCGCAAAAGGTAGTTAATGATCACATAAAATCGCTAAGGGCACTTCCAATGCTCCTAGTCAGCCGTTTCTAAGTAAAAGTTATATAAGATAAAGAATGATGTGGAAAGATAGTTAATGAGGGAAGAGAAGGAAACCGTATCTCATGCAAGATACAGTCGACCAAGTAGCTACAAACAACTTTGAAACTGCACTATGGATTGATCCATTTCAATTGTACTCGTTTTGTTGTTCTATATGGATCATTTGTGCCATTTGAGATGACCAAGAAGTTAGCCACACAGGAAAATGGGTTACAATTGATCTTTTCTCACATGTAACAATAAATAATCTTGTTGGCTCTGTAGATATAACTTATATATACTATGCATTAAGATAGTTGTATCTAATCATCCATTTAATGCATTCTCTCACCACCTAAAAACAGCTTTAGAAACAATGCACTGGGAGTGCCCTAATACGTCGAGACTCTTCCAGGTGCGCCACATAAGATTGGTTTCTTTTGACGGCTACAAATTAAGGTCGTCAGAATATTAGGAGCTCGTAAATGTTTGGTGCGGAAGTGCGCAAAAGGTAGTTAACAATCACAAAAATCGCTAATACGTCGAGACCCTCTTCCATGTGCGGAATATTTAAAGGTCTAATGTGTATACTGTACTAGTCTCATAATCATTAGTTAGTACACACATTTACAACATTGTTATCACATTCATACACAATATGGCTTAGACATTAAAAACATAGATCATATATATACATGGGATATATTGTTCTTACAATAAAAGGGCCATTGGCTAGATAAAATACAGTAGAAAGGTAGTGAAATAAAACAGTAAGAACCAGTGGTATACCTTAACCCAAAATTCATAGGCAACCGAATAGATTAATATTAAAAGAGGTTGTCACCATATTCCTAGAAACTTACGATATAATATGAATCGTCGAGGACCTCGGTTTCTTCGCTCTCTGAATATCAATGAGTAAGGGTGAGTACATTTGTACTCAACAAGACTTGTAGTGTATCGTAATTATAAGTATATATTTGGCTATGTCAGAGGACATGACTATCCTACCATGTTCTTTTACATAAAGCGAGATTTAGTCAATAATAACAAGTAGCAGATTGAAAACACAATTTAAAGAGCAGTTTGACAAGTATGTAGATAACAAGTATATAATATAAATATAAGCAACTCACAATCCTCCATGATTGTGAACAACAATCCATTCTTGCCACACTTGGCATATCATTTGAAACATGGCTAGCCATCATTTTTCAATTCAAATCTTTGTTTTTAAAATTCAATACTAACTAATGTCAGTGCACCAAGTCTCTTATGACTACGAGTACAGCTTTTTGAAAAGATTTACACTCTATAGAAATGTACAGGTTTACCCACAAGACACGATCAACTCTTCTTGCCAAGCTATTCTCACACTTCCTTTGGTATACAGCAGAGAGATCATGAAAAAACAGTTACATCACCTAGACCTAATTTTGCACCAACCCGGTGATGTTTAACCCTTGCTATGGTAGTGGAAATAAAATTCACATTCACATAATAACAATGACAGTACACTCTGTCATAATCATTTCTCCCCATAGCAAGACATACATCATTGTATCAATAAGCGCAATTCCTAACAATTCAGTGTGGAAGGACTGAGAGTAAACTTACCCAAAATGTCCATACTACTTCGGCATCCCAATGTGCAAAGCTAGCCTAGATGAGTTAATAGGTTAAGGCCATCCCATAATAGCATTTGTGGTTTGTATGGGTATCTTGGATTATACAACACTACGTTCGGTCCTTAATAGATCTAGATGAGAACTCCTACACTACGTGCAAGTCCATCCCCCGCACTTCAGGCTATAGCAATAACTCGCCCACGTCAAAATTTTAGTTATTCAATTTTGATTTTATACTAAGATAACAGAGGTAACCCCTCTGATCCATCATGTCCAAATTCCTAGTTTCGAACAAATGTTGCAACTGTTTATTTGTTCTTTCCAAACCTAAAGCATGGCTAAGCATAAGCATATATATTCGAGTATACCTAAAGTTGAAATTAGTTATTGTCTAGCCCTAACTTATGGAATTCAATGCTGAAGTTTACGTATTTATCAAAAAAGTTCCATGCAATAAGTAGGAATACCTACCGAAACCTTAATATAGTAATTTACTGAAAGTACACGCATGCATATATAAAATTGTAAAACAACATAAAATAAGTAAAATAATAGGATCAATCTAATCAAAGGAGGTGCTTACCTTGCTTTGGGTACACGCACGCATTGAATTCTTAGGCTTGTTTTGGGTCGACGAGGAAGGTTTCTGGAACGCCGGTGTCTACACACATAGTAACATAAAGGATAAATAAGAACCAACTGAATAAAAATAGAGACCAAATTTAAATATTTTTTGTAGATTCAGAAAGAGTATGATTTTAGAAAAAAAAATTAGAAATTGATTTCACTTAATTTGGAGTTTATATGCAAAAGTTATGAGCATCTGAATTTAAATCGGCTGAAAAATCCTTTAAAATGAAAAGAGGGGTTACGTCGAAGATTTATTTTCTAAGATTACACCTCTCAACAGAAAAGGCATATTCTCTACTAAATTGAAAGCGCATTTCTTGTTTTAAGGTAATTAAGTTTATTTTTACAGAGACTGATAGGTGGGGTCCTCTTGTTAGTGTTTTCTTCTTTTTTGAAAAGGACTGACATGTAGGGTGCACATATGATTGACTAATTTTTCTTTAAATACCAGTTTGAGTTAAAACATTATTCTCAGTTGGCTCACATGTCATAGACTTAGAATTTTAAATTTGAATTAATTAAACTAATCTTAAAACTAATAACATTTTTTACACCTAGGGCCACATGTCAGCGACTCATAACAGAGGAACAGAGTTGGCGCCATGGTCGTTAGCAAGACATTGGCAGAAAGGAATGGGTAAGGCCAGGAATGGAAAGAGTGGTTCAAGGCGAAGCTCTAGGAGGCGATGGTGGCCAGAGAGGTGGATAGAGGTGGCAGTATGGTGGCGTTGAACGGCGAAGCTTCTTGGGTTAGTGAGGGGCTAGGCAAATGAGGGTAATTGGGAGCGACCGGGTCATATGTAAGCTTCCTAGGGCCTAGGCAAAGCTACTGCCTTGCGCTACCGCCAAAGAGGAGAGGGGATAGGGAGAGCCACCGCTAGAGAGAAGAGGGCGACAGGGGCAAGGGCTACAGGAATGGGAGTCCTGCGGTGTATTGCTGATTGGAGCCGGGCTGCATAGTGAAAATGTAGTTGGGCTCTGTAGTGAAAACTGGTCTGAGGCCGATTGGAGCTGAGTTGGACAGGTTAAAATATGTATTTTTAACCTACTTACTAGTATATACACATAATATACCTACTAAATACTGGGTTTTTTTACCAAAAAATTTGGAAGACGAAGCTTGCCAGTGGGCTAGGCTTGCCAATGACAATAAGGGAGAAGGCGTAACGATGAAATGACGCTTTCGTTTCAGGAAAACAGCTTGGAGAGATGACGGCAACTGACAGGTGGGGTTGGTGTGTCAGCGAGAAGAAGATGACATGCAGGCCTAGGCTAATAGTGAGACAAAGGGAGAGATTTGAAATTTGGTTTTTGACCAGAAGCTTTATCGGAATTGTTAGGCATAGTTATTGTGCTCCCAAATTTATGAAAAAAAAATTAGGATAGAACTAGCATGTTACTTATTTTTTTTAAAAGTTTTTATAATTGCTTCGATTCTATATTTTTCTCCGAAATTCTTTTATTGCCATTGTTTTTAATATAGGTGGCAATATTTGATTTTACAAAAATAGCAATCTAACTCCAAAATTCATAAAAATTTTTGGAGAGGTTGTTTAGATCATTTAGGACCTAAATAAAATATTTTCAGACTTTTCAAAAATTCGAATAGATTTTAAAAAATTTAAAACAGTAGCTAGAAATTGGAAAATGCACTTTCTTAAATGTAGAAAATTCTAGAAAAGCCATTTTAAAAAAACACAATAAATGCAGAGTAATAATTTGGAAACTTATCATTTAATTAGTGCTAAAATTTAGGATGTTATATAATATGTGGTCATCTTTACTCAGAATTCTAGTAGTAACTGTAATAGTGTACATGTGTGCTATAGCTTAGTGTTCCAAAGGCAAGAGGCGCTATAGCTTACTGTTTAAATCACTGAGAAATACTATGTATTTATGTGCTAGATGTAGATAACATCAAGGTTTATGTGCTTAAATGCTTCGTTTAAGTAACAATTTTTTACGAAAGTGGCTCAATGTGTACCTATATGAGCCGACACATTGGCCTCTAATGTCGTCAAACGTTGTTCACATGTGGTTTGATGTGTCCAATATTGTAAACGAATAATTCCATTTTACTCATCTATTTGTTAAAATGCCTCAACTCCAAAGCCTAGCATTTGTCATCTTTTAATCGTTGAAACCGTCTACTATACCCCTCAACATGAATCCACCCTTATTTTCATGTGATGTGGCCATGGTTTTGGTTGACATAGCATTCAATACAATAATTCTGTTGATGTGGCCGGTTGAGTTTGATAGAGCCCACATGCTAGTCGTTAAGTTCATCTTCTTCCTCGCATCTCTTCTTTTTTCTCTCATAGTCTTTCCAACAAGCCGGAGTTTCCACCGTGCAACAATAAATAGTATAACACGAACACTGGCCCAAACTTTCCTCAGCATCAAGCACATTATCTTCTCCTTAGAAAACAAGCACATCATCATCACGAGCACCGGCTAGCTCCAACTTCTAGATGTATCCTCTCCACGATCTGCTCATGTTCCTCATCTTCGTCCCCAATGGCATGGCCCCACATGAAGCTTGCTTTCCCAAGACGAGCTTGTGGATGTCAGCAACGATTGTAGTGGCAGGACGAGATATGAGTGTTGACTCTAAATACACGTAATCAATGTTAACCACAAGCCTACATTTGGCTGTAGTTTTTTAGCTAAGTATTCCAGGGTTACCAAATCCACAGGGAACTAGAAATCTAGCCATAGGATTTTCCAATTTGAATAATCTAACTACCCACAAGTGTTCCAATCATTGCAAAGTGGTAAACAATCCTATCTCGAGCCAAGATAAAATAGTTGACAATAGAAACAATGAGCAACACCAGTGTAACACCCCAGCACTCCAAATGCTCGAGATATTACCATATCGTACTTTTTTCACCATTTTAACAATGATTTTAACAACAATTTCAGCAAGCTTTCCTAATCAATTAACATCACTATTTAACGATTCTAACAAGAAATTGCATAATAACATGAATAAGAACAACAACAGTAATAATCTTAGAACCACACACCTAAGCACGCCCGAGTCTACACGCTCAGAAACGCCCAAATCTTCGCACTTGGGTATACCTGGATCACATGCGTCTGGAGCAATATTTACCTTTTTACGATGATAAAGAACGAGGTTATATAGTCAATAGATAAACAACTAGACTTCTCATTAACCATTGAATCAAATAAGTCCACATGACTAAAAAATAATATGAAAGTTCAACACTAAACCAGTCGACGATCGGACCGCCGACCGCAGAGGGGGATGTGAGTAGATCGTGTGAGGGCGAGGCCTGAGGTCGTGCTCGTTCGGGAATGGCGCGCGTCACGGGGTGTACGTCGGGGAAGAAGCGATGAACACAAGGTTCGAGCCCCCAGGTTCGGGTAATAGCTCTACTCCAGTCTTGCCCCGAGGCGAAAGATGTGTATGAAGCTCCACGGGAGAATACAAGCGGGATCCAAGCTCGGAGTCGCTCGGAAGCGAAGCTGTGAGGGGGAGTTCGGGTGTCTTTTCTCTTCTCTGTCCGGGGAAAAGGAAAAAGAAGGACCCTCTCGAGGTCGGGGTGATCCATCGTCTTTTATAACCCTCTGGGAGCTTCGCTACCTGGTCCCGAGGCTGATGTTAGGTGCCTGTGGCGAGTCGACGGGAGTTAATGAGAGGCGTCAGCAGTCGTTGGGAGTTGACGGGAGTTGCTAGGCCCTAGTTCCCGCGCAGGGGCAGGTTTGGCACTGATTCCCACGCAGGGGAGAGTTTTTACACGAGAGATAAATTATTACAAAAGCGTTTTACCCCGAGGGGTGCAGAGGTCGCGGCGTGAATCTCGAACCGGGTCCTTGTTCTTGCGCCCGAGCTCGCTGGACCCAAGCTCGGGCTTGGGGACTGCACCTTCTAGGTCGGAGACAAGCCCTAGAGCTCGAGGGAAGCGGCCACGAGACCCGGGGGGATGCTTACACGCGGCAGGGCTACCGATCCCCGACAAACCAACTAAACAATTATTTTTTTCAAGAATGATTATTGATACTAAATAGTTGTGGGTGATGGTGTGACAAGTGAAATGATAACGCTACTCTCATCCCATGCATGTCACCTTCAAAGTTCACCTAAAACATTAAATAAGCAAGGGTGAATCCATAACTCAGCAAGTATATAATAAAACAGTGAGCAATAGCAATTCTATCATCAATAACTCATTTATAACATTCCACATATTTCTCAATGTAACTCTATCTTTCTTTAATTGTAAATGTTCATACACATGAATTCCTCTTTAGCATATACCAGTATAGCGGAGTGTCCACCCGTCGATGAACCACTTATGCCACATCATTTTTCATACGGGGTCCAACTTTCACTCCCGTGGAGTGTCTACCTTAGTAGGTGACGAATACTTATAACAGGGGTACCCCAACGGCCCAAGGTGACCAGCTGGCGGCCTCAAGCACAACTCTAGCCCAACAGGCTGCTTCCAGCCCACTACCGACCGAAGCACCTGCAAGGCCACACGGGACTTCCCTTCCCGACCGACCGAGGGGAATGTCTCCAACCAAGCGGGGCTCCCGACCCCCGCCACGAGACGTCCCTTCCCGACCAATCGAAGGAAATGTCTCCGACCGAGCTAAACTCCCGACCTCCTCAGCGAGACGGCCCCCCCGGCTCCGACCAAGCAGGGCTCCCGACCCTCGCAGCAGGTCGGGATCCCCTGACTCCGATCGTGCCAAGACAACCCCTGTCAAGGGCCGCGTGTCGAAGCCTCTACCAGACAACCGCCACGTACCCCACGAACGGGGTCAATCAAAGTGACTATACAAGGGTAGGTGGCTCCTTCCCCAGAGGGTTTAATGACTGACCGAAGTCATGCTCCCAGTCCCATCAGCCGGTCACATACAGTACGAAGACACGCCCTCTCCCGAGGTAACACCCACGTCAGGCGCAGCAACGTCAACACCCGTAAGGTTCGCAGAGGGCAGGTACGTCGTTTCCCGGGGAAATACCTAACCGCCCTGACCGACTAAACTACCGACCCAAGATGGGCAAGATCGGCGATGATCGGTCGTGAGCGAAGGACCAAGCTCCTAGTGTAGGTCGTCTCGTCCCTCTCCCAATTCTCGATGTAACTCCGCCTTCCTTTCGTATAAAAGGAGGCGGGAACTCCGTAAGCGGAGAGAGCGCCATCAAACCCATCTCGCTAAGTCTTGGCACTCTCGCTTGTAAACTTTGTGCAGTCATCTGTACTGAAGAGAATACAACGCCACCACACGAACTGGAGTAGGGATCTACGGCCCGAACCAGTATACATCTTGGACTTCTGAGTCTAACCATTCAGGGAGTGGAACGCGCGACCCCTTAGACTTACAAATTTACTTGCCGGTGCTCGAAACGCCGACAGTAGGTTTTTACTCTTTCCACTCCCGTGGGATTGCCTACACACAGTAGGCTATAGATACCACTCAGGACATCTATCTCTGTCTCATGATGTATATGATACCACATTTACTGTTCTACCATGCACTTGCCTTTTAACCACGTGAGACAGAGTGATGAGTGGTTGAATCCAAACTTGAAGTCACACCTCCTACAGCATGTAATGCCAACTCAACCACATGATATACAAAAAATAACATCAAACATAGCAACATCACTCCTACGCACATTCTCGAACTTAACTTCTCTCTTGCCAGACAATTTACCCTTTGTTGTCCTAGCGATTGAAAGACCATAACTCCTAACTCAAGAGCCCAAACATAGTAAACCTCCAAACATAATAAACCGTTTATGTTATGAAAACTACACAATATTATCTACAATTTTCTTATTAACCATATTTTTCAATTAATTCATTTAACCCCTCGTTTCCAGCCATGAAGACCAATCTGTTGTTTTACTGGACAATAGATTCACAATTTCGTAACTATTTTTATACAACTTCAAATATAGCAAATTATAGCATCTTTGAAATATAGGGAATTTTTTTAGCTTTCTCTAGGTATGAACTTAATTTAATTTGGCTATTATCTAGCCCTAAACAGTATATTACCATAACTGCTTTCAGCAGCGACCGATTTCTAGACAGCAAGCTTCTACAAGTCATAACTTTCAAACTGCTTAACCAAATTTTACGTTCTTGTGTTATAATTAAACTTTAGACAATAATATACAATTTTCATAACCTATACATGCCATGAAACTGACCAGAAGTACCTCAAAACTCGCCCCGAAATCAGAGACCACTATTACACAAATACTGATCTCTCCCAAATTTCATCCCGGTGCACTCCAACAACCACATCTACTATCAAAACAACCATACCATCGCTCAACTACAATAGCAACATAACCAACGGTCATCTAGAGTTTATACCTGCGTCTCGAAGTTCCGCTAGAAACGCTGACGTCCGCGATCCCCACGTGTTCTCCGCCCCTTCACTCTCTCCAAAACTTCCGCATCATATCCCCTACGATCCTCGATACTTGTACACAGTGACGTGGATGGATTTCAGACTGGGAATGGGGTTTGATGAGGAACGCGGAGAAACAAGGGGACGGTGGTGGTTGCGCTCTGGACACGTCTGCGCTTCGGTGCGTTGCTGGTGTGGCGTGTCCCCGATGCAGCTGGACGGGGCAGGCACTCATCCACAGTAGCGTCCGAACGACGGAGACACAGCGGCAGCTCGAGCACAGGCACAGCGCAGCTTGGCTGCATCCTAAGGAGGCGGCGTAGGTGGGATGGGCGGCGGCTAGAGTTTCAGCCACCTCCCTAGGGCTTTATAGGCGGCCGGAACGAGTCCGACTCAGGCTCAAACGCTGAGGCCAACTTGACTGGCCGGCCCGACCAATTTTTTTTTTATTAATACAGAATATCACAACCATCCTTACTGGGTTACAAATTTCAGCGTATTAATCTAGTCATCCTTAGCCATGTTGGCTTGCAAACTTGAAAGAGCCTGACCTGTCCATGACAATATTTTCCTTGCGGTCAGTGGCTAGCAGCCCAGTTACTGCATCAACCGTGGTATTGCTTATACAAGCAAGCACCATTAAGTTTTTCAAGAGCGAGAATTCATCCAAACTCAAATTTAATGTGTTCCATTTCATGACACCAGATTTTTATTTTAGTGTTCAACTCTGGATGAAACGTCTTAGTTGAACAAAAAGTTTTGCAGCACCCACTAGTGTAAATAGAGAACCTGGTCGGTACTAGGATACAAAGGTGTTTATAATTACATCCATGGGCTATTTCTGCCTCTGGTGCTCAGCTCGGATGCATTCAGCTCAAGGCAACCGGCGCAATGAAACCGATGCTGAACCCGAATGAGATGCAGCTCAGTTCCTCGTTGTTATCCCCCAGCATCTTCATGGTGATGGAATAAGAACCCTGCAATGGAACAAAATGTCAGCATATGATCAAAATCGGAGGGCTAACAATTTCTTATATCAACCATATGTCAGGTCCTGAAAGAATGCATGGACGGAAAACTACGTATTTCAGACTTTAGAAACAGAACTAAAATGTGTGCTGTAGAAAATCCCACCGGTGGAGTGTATGATGGTAAGGTCTGCTCATGAGCTAGCAGAAATTCACCACTTGCTGGACAGGAAGTCTCTGCACAGATGTCATGGGTTTCCGAGTGGACATGGAAGATGAAATATGTAACATCAATAACCAGCTTCCCCTTGCTGATGGTTTTATCTGCAAAAAGTCATGGAGAGGCATTATACATCGATACGGCAAAAAGCAAGATTCAAATGTTGTGTTACCAATTAGATTCATCATAAACATAATAACATAAAGATTCAAATTAGACAGTACGAAAGTCTTGGGCATGGCTAGATCTGACTCAAGGCTCATATGGTAAAACAGATCACTAAAGGTAACATTATCTAAATGGCCAACTTTTTTTATGTTCGATTCAAAGAATAAACTTACAGATTTTGCCCACTGAGATTACACCAAATGCAAATAAAAGATGTATGAAGATCTCACACACGTTCAACCCCTTACAAAAAGGTACAGTTGGCTTGACTGAAACAGAACACCATTTCCAATGTTTGGAGGCTCACTTGATGAGAGGTACATGACTAAATTTTCCTGCCATGCCAGCATACTGACATTCATGATGTCATGAGATGGAATGCTGCTATGGTGTCACAAAAGGACAATTACTAGATGATCTTTATCGCCACACACTGAATTAGTCACTTCATAATTTGCCATGTGAATGGTAGGCAGGCAACATGAAGATGACTCAATTAGATGGCATTATTGGCCAAGCCCAGAAGCATTGCCTAGCAGAAAAGCAATAATAGTCTTAAGAGAAAGTATCCCCATGTTATGGCTAAATCTTTAGGCTGCTATCATGCGTCAAGTAAAGCTCCATAGCACCCAACATCGCCACAAGCTCCAAACATCAATACTGCAGGGTTGGCATAATATTGTACACTTCCGAACAGTGTCACTGAACCTTATAAGATTCAATGAAACGTAACTACATTTCTCTGAAGTCTAAACCACTAAATTACACAAGGCACACCACCTAAGACCTCAAAAAAAAATCCTCCAAAGCACCTCATCAGTCGCTAATCCTACACAAGGGACATAGCCTCATTACTCAAAGACTTCCCTCGTCACAATTGGAAGACTACAAGGCAGACTCGTAGCCAAGAAAACGTAACAGCAACTCGCAACTAAATAACAATAGACAAACACAAGATATTATGGCCAGAAAAATTCCATTACTCAAGTTATAGTCTGTGACAGCACAAGTTACAGGATGTAAAGAGTACAAGCAAAATTCTACTACCTTAAATTTCACCAGTACAAAGCTCAGTTCCCAATCACTACTACTTGTTCTAAAAAAACCACTAATTGCTTTCAGAGTGCTAGCTAGTGCACTAAATTCATGGCAGAACAAAGTACCCAACTACATCAGGCAAAGGAGAAGGGTTTGTTAAAACGATGGGAATTATTTTACCTGTGGAAGCGGAGATTTTGAAGGTGGTGGGCTCCCCGCGGACGACCGGATCGGGCACGATCTCCACGCCGCTCACCTTCACCGCGTAGTCCTTGCCCTTATCTGCACACCACAAGATCAGAACAAGTTTGCAACTTCGCGGAATTTCCACCTCCAAGAACACCAAGTAGTCGCAAAAGATCGTATTTTGAGGGCGGACGGAGGCGAGCTACTCACTGCAGTACTCGACGGCGGTGGCGGCGGAGGCGGAGGGGAGGAGGAGGCAGGCAGCGACGGCGAGGAGGACGAGGACGCTCTGCTTGCTCGCCATGGTCGTGGAATTGGAGGACTGGTTTGTGATGGGAGAGATTTTTCGGGGTAGGATTTATATATATAAAGGAAAGTTGGGAGGAAAAGAGAGCTTGGGATTTTGTTCTCTTCTAGCCTCGTGTGTTCTTTTGGACTTGTTGATTTGGATTAGATTGGTCGGTGGCTCAGACACTGACGCGTGGGGCCGGAGAACTAACAGTCTCGGTTAATTACGAGAAGGGTTGGTGGTTATCGATAACACCGATGGTTAGGGGCATCGTTATGCGCTGATATAACATTAACCTGGATATTTGTTTAGCTGTGAAATTTTGAACCAACTTTGTTAATTATGTGTGTACCTATGGGTTGCTATATACTCCCCCAATCAAAGTTTATAGACATATTTTTTTATGGTCTAGTCTATTGATGTAAGACGTATTTCATGTTCCACTACAAATTAATGTGACGACCTTTTATACATTAGTAAATGTTCAAATCTACTTGACATTCTCTACTGCATACACTTAATATAGTGTTTAGAGACAATAATTAAGAATAATTTAGTCATTTTCAATATCACTTTGATCTATATACTAAAAACCACTCCAGTAAGCTTTGACTAGAGAGCATATTAGAAGAAACAACGATGAAATAGCTGGGGTTCAAAGACACAGTGCCATGGCGAATCAATCGGAATCTAAAGTGGTTGGCTTTTCAATCCCGATCGAAATCATATTTGGTTAACTAGTGGTTGGATAGTTGGGCAGCTGCTTTATTAGCTTTTATTTTATTTATTTATTCCTTTGTTTGGGTGAAAATCATAATGGTTTCCATTTCTCAGAACAAAAGATGCATGGATTATCCTCTGCTTATATATCTATATCTAATATCTTAAAGCGAAGAGAATCACCAACCCATCACGTCAGCGCTTTCGCAAAAAGACCCTTCTAGAATTTCGAAATTGCCCTCTAGAGGTATTTTGCAAAAAAGATCTCATAGTTGCGCACATTCGCATCTAGCTTTGGACCGAGCTATTTTACGAAAAAATCCTCACAATTTTGGAAAATTGCATTCAAATCCGAGCACACCTTTTTGCAAAGAAATCCTCATGGTTTTGAAACATTTTGTCCATTTCCAAACCACAATTCGCCTCACGCGGCATAACGCGCAGCCCTATCTACTATAGTAAAAGTGCCTCAACTGGATTGGAAGACTAGGTGTACTTTGGAGTTTGGACTATCCAATCAACTAAGGCGAGAACTAGCGTTCGGACGTCCGATTTTTGGAATGTTGTGTCGGACGCTCGATGCAACATTTTTTTTCAACGTGTGCAAATTTTTTTTTCGACGTGTGCAATATTTTCTTTCGCCCGCATATTTTTACTGTTATTGAAGAAAAATATTTCACACGTGGGAAAAAATGTTTCACGCGTAAAAAAAATGTTACAGCGTCAAAAAAAATCAGACGTCCGAGGCCTAGGAATTCCGATCAACTAATCGGTGATCTCCTTGTCGATAGATATATAGATCATGGAGACCATAGTAGAAAGCCTTCTGAATTCGTCGCGCTTGTTTCTTAAAAGCCCTAAAAATTTCCAAAGTGTTCATCCAAACCCTGTTTAGAACACATGAATTCATTGTTTGATTTATACATGAATTATTGTTTGTCACGAAAATTCTTTATTTCAAATAGATCTTATTTTCTTTGTCCCAAATATGCAATTACGAGCATTTTTAGCGGCAAATCTGTTTTGTTTGTAACACTCTCAGTTACGATGATCGTATCGTTTCCCCTATGTTAGTAACTTTAGCATAATGATACGAGTATACAATTAGCTTAGGATTGCCAAGAAGTTGAAACCTTCGCATACCTTGCTCGTGCATGTTTTCTTTTAAAAATCTAGCTTTTTGTATATGTATTTGCAAATTTGGTCTCCTCCTCCACCACGAAAGACATGGCAAATGACACTTATCACCTGTCGCGCTCGGGGAGCTCGGCAAGTGATTGGCACCGCGACAGGGCGAAGGACCGTGAGAGCGGGCACTAGAGTGTGGAAGGAGTGCACTCTCGAGCTGCAGCAATGCGGAGGTGGGGCTCGGTAACCGGCTACCTCGCCGCCAAGCCATGGTAATAAGGCACGAATCTTACAGTAGTGGGTCATACGTTTGCTGTTGTGGTCGGCCGAGCTCCCACGGTTCCGATCACATGTTGAGCTTCTCAGGAGCACTAGGTGATAGGTGTCACCTGCTACGTCTTCTGTTATAAAGAAGAGGCTAAATTTATAAATACATACATCGAAGACTAGATTTATAAAAGAAAAGGTATATAGACCAGACAGCGAAGGATACCAAACAAGTTCTACCACCCTAAATTTGATTCAGATCTTCTAACATATTGCGATGTATTCGATC
The DNA here is from genome assembly GCA_036346275.1 of Otatea glauca. Classification (NCBI taxonomy): domain Eukaryota; kingdom Viridiplantae; phylum Streptophyta; class Magnoliopsida; order Poales; family Poaceae; genus Otatea; species Otatea glauca. The sequence continues at coordinate 50,723,156 of CM070723.1, forward strand.
GTGCGGCACGTGGGGTGTCGTACGTACCACACGTGCGAGGACACGGACTCGAAGCCGAGAAGCTGCCGCAGCATCAAACAAGAAACAAGCTACGTTTTGTAATACTGCTGCGTTATGTATATCTCGCGCGAAATTCAGAAAGCCCAACCATTCGCTTGAGATGATCTTGATTATCGAAGGGTCTGACTGAATGCAGTTGTGTTTCTGAAGAATCGTGGTTGAAAGAAAGAAAACATCTCTCTCTCTTGTCGACTGTAGAAAGATTCTCTGCAGCTTACCTAGGTGAAAAGGAAACAAAAATCCAAAAACAGACGACATATTTGGTTACTGAACGAAACGATTGGGTAACGCCAACAGAGTTTGTACGCATGGTTTTCTGTACAATTACATGTCGTCAGTCGTCACCACCTGTTCTGCTATGTTGTAACCGCATTTCACTTTTCCCTTTTTTATCTTTTTATCCCTAATGCCCTCTTGACTCTTAACTCTTAAGCATTCTTACTTGAGTCGCTACTGTAATACCTGAAAAATACAAATCAACAAGAACAGAGTAATAATTCCGGCTAGAATATCTTTCAGAAAAGAATACTGGGACCCAAACAAAAGTGAAGAAATCACTCACACACTGTAACTTTTTTTTAATAATTTATAATAATTCTAAGCTTGCCAGTGGCTGCAGTGGGGACTGGGGAGGCCATGGCAGGCAGGCTGGATGGGGACCGACAGAAAAGTAACTCAAGCATAGTAGACTACCAGTATTCTCTACTACTGCAATTAACGAATGGAAGATCGCGTTGGTCGATCTGTACCTGCAAAACTCCATCAACAAGACCAAGAAAACAAACGAACCGCCAGTGCATCAGTCAGTCCGTCAGTCATTCATTCGCTCGCTCCTGCAATCCAATCCCCATTCCATCTGCTGCATGCCTGCCTGCACTGAAAGCCAGAGGCTTCTTCTGAATCTTCTCAAGTCCCGGAGCGCCACCGGCCGCCTCGGAGGATGGGCTGCCTCCGCCGGCGGCTCTGCCTCGGCGGTGCGCGTATGTCGTTCTCCTTCCCTAGCTGGGCTTTGCTTTAGCCGCTGCTGCAGCTGGTTCCTGAAGAAAGATTGGTTCTTGGTTTGCTTCTTTTAATTGCTTACTGCTATAGCCTATAGCCTTGGCGTTTCTGATGGCTCGGTTTAGTTAGTGTGGCCATACTTACCAAATTTGTTGGCTACTAGTAGCTAGTGTGGTGGTGTACTTGTTGCAGGTTAGTTTTCTTGAAATTTTGCTATTTCTTTTCGGAACTATAAGTGTTTCCTGTGAAGGAATTAGGGTAACATTTGGTTCATTTAGTCTTTTCCTCCCCATAATTTCCACAAATTGAAACTGAATTGGTTCTGCAAACCTGCAATTATTTCCCGCAAGTGACATGTATTTGGAAATGGACATATGCCTGCCTAGATACACACTAGAACACTCAAACTATAACCTGCAGGCAAATGGGCTTTGCCTGCCGAATTTCTTGCCTTTCCAGGTGCTTTGCCGTTCGTGAGGAAATTTAAGCCGAAGGAGATCGAGACCGCGACGAACGGGTTCAGCACAGTTGTTGAGACTGGCTCTCGTGGCACTACATACAGAGCCCGGTTCACCGACGGCCTCGTTGCGACGGTGAGACGGGCCAGCGACCGAGATCAGGAGAAGGGTGCCTTCTATCAGGAGCTGCAGCTGCTAGGCCGCCTGAACCACCGACACATCGTCAGGCTACACGGCTTTTCAGAAGGACACAACAGGTTCATCACTTGAAATATTCGGCATTTTAATGTTACTGTCAGTGTTGAATTGGTTACAATATCTTGGCCGTTTCAGATTTCTGGTGTTTGACCACATGGAGAACAGGAGCCTGAAAGATTGCCTTCATGGTATGCACATTACAGACAAAAATTCTTCAGAAATAGGTTCTGTTGTCAGCTAAGTTGTCATACTGATCAAATCCTGGACAGACCCTCTCAGGACACCACTGAACTGGAGAACAAGACTGCAGGTTGCTATAGATGTTGCAGCAGCACTGGTAAATACTACTACATTGCACAACGCTTCAAAACTGGTTGCAAAGGAGAATTCGTCCGACGTACATTTAGTCATCCTGATTGCAGATTTGGTTTCTGAACTTGCATGACTTCAGATTGTTCCTCATGCCTGATACAGGAATACCTATACTACTACTGCGATCCTCCGGTGTTCCATGTGTCGGTCAACTCAAGTAATGTGACGATGGACGCCAATTTTGTCGCAAAGGTGAGGCTCACAGTGGAAAGTGTTACACATCTCAGGCACAATCGCTCGGGCAACTAAATTGGCACACCCTTTTTCAGTTGTCGGATGTCGGTGTTATCAGTTATGATTTGAAGCACACAACAGAATCCAATGCTGCATCTTTCGAAGGTTTAGCCACAACTATAAAGCAATCCCAATTTACACATTATCATGCTGTGAACATTGACATGACCTGACAGCATTCCCTGTGTGTTCTTCAGATCAAGTTCAGCAAAGGAGAATGGACCTGGTGTTTCAGTACGGTGTGCTGATCCTGGAGCTCGTGACCGGCCAGTCACCGGGCGGCGAAGGCGAGCTCGTGCAGTGGGTGCAGAAGCCTGGATTTGCCTGCTCCATGCACAGAATGGTGGATGCAGATCTTGGCAGTACCTATGATTCCAAAGAGCTCAGGAATCTTGTGATCATTGCAAGGTTGTGCACTAGGCCTGGAAATGACGCCATGATCTCTATTCCACAGATACTTCGGTACTTGCAAGGGAAGGTAGCTCGCCTTGGATGTGAAAACCAGATGTGAATAATTTGTGCAGGGCATAATTAGTCCATCTCTCTGAGTCATCTTTCTTCCTTTTTCTCCATTGCTTGTAGAAAATAATTTTTGTCGTGTATCATCAGCATTTGTTCACGTCCATAGAGGAACCAAGGTGTTTTTTTTGCATATGTTGAAATAAAAAAGGCATGTAATTTCCATTCTGAACTCAATAACACATTTAAAAATGCTAGTGCTGGTCCACTGGAAATGCTTGTTAGTTTTGGAGTTGGGGGTAAATGCAATGTACTCCACATCCACGGGGGAGGAGTTGTTGTCGAAGTACAAGTGAATTGCTCATCTTTCCTCATAAGTTTAAGTTTTTGGGTGAATTGGCTGGTGAATACAACTCAATATAGTATCAGAGCAAGAGGTCTTGAGTGAAGACCTGGTTAGCGCAATTAAAAAAATAATTGCAGCCTACTATACACGAGGGGAGTGTTGAAGTATAAGTGAATTGGTCATCTTTCTTCGTTAGCTTAAGCTTTTGGGAAGATGAAGAACTCACTACAAACATTAACTATTGACTGCAGAAACTTCCAACTCCCCCATTAATTTATATCATAGGACATAAATTCCAAATTATTATCTTACTCCAAACACTCATCGCATTTATCTGTACATATATTCAATCTGATAATCTGAGATAAAAAAAAAGAACTCCTGAGCAAATTTTCTGCAGACTGATCATCAAACGTTTATGTACAGAGAGAAGTGTAAACTGATGAAATTTCTTTTGTTCAGAGACAAAACCCCTTCACAGATTTACCGGTCAACCTCTACACCCAAATTTACATCCGAGAAAACAAATTTCCTAACTCGTGGTTAAACTAATCACCCTCTAACGACACTTTGGTGTTGTACACAAATGGAATGGAAGCAGAGAGCAAACCAAAGATTCAAGAACCCCATGGTGTCCCTGGACATAGAAATCATTACTTTTTTTAGCCCTATGGCAAATTTGTTTTGCAAACCTCGCTCCCTTCCCACGCTCCTGCACCATGGCAGCAGAGCGCTATAGCCTCTTCTATGGTGCGGGAGCACGGAAGGTGTCACATATCAGCTTCCAAACCTTTCACAGTCGATTGTAATAAGGCTAGGTTTGCAAAAAAATTGTTATATGACTAGAAAAGTGATGAACTCACGGACACGAGGCTCACCTCACGATGGCCTTACCAGCGCCAGCGGCGTGACCTCGGCCAGCGGCGTCGGCATGGGGCTCGGCAGCGGCGACGTCCGGCAGATGGGACACGTGGGGTGCTGCCGTAGCCACTGGTCGACGCACTCCCGGTGGAACAGATGGCCGCAGTCCGGCAGCATCCGGAGCACGTCACTGTCCCTGTAGTTCTCGAGGCAGACGGAGCAGCACGCCTGCGTGGTGGTCGCGCCCTCCTCCGCCTTCTGCTTCCTCGCCTCCCCGTACACCACCGCCGGGTAAGCCTCCAGCGTCGCCTCGTCGATGCCGAGCTCGACGTCGTCGTCCTGGCGGCGGGGTGGCGGCGGCATCCCTGCGCCGACGGCGATCGCCGCGGCCACAGGCATGGACGTGCGGGTGCAGAAGTAGACGGCGAGCGCGATGGTGGAGAGGATGAGGAGGAGGCCGATGGAGACGCCGACGCCGTAGCCGAACCCGCCGATGCCGCTCGACCCGAATATGCCGTGCGAGCCGTTGGCCGGCGACGGGCTGCCGGTGCTCATTTATTTTCTTGGCGCTGAGGTGCTATTGCTTCTGCTAAAGTCGTCAACGCTAGCTAAGCTTTGCACGCTCGGCTCAAAGGAGTGCAAGAAAAACTAACACGCAGAGACGAAGGTAGCAACCTGGCGTGCATTATGGTCAAGGGTGATACGTACCAGTTAAAATCTCTCGCGTTGTTACGGATTATCGTTAAATTTAACAAAGAGATGAAATCTTTTTAAAAAATAAAAAAGGAAATTACTGATCTAAAAAAGTCTTAGAAAAATTAACTTTTGTTTTGTAAAAAATGTTTTTTGGAAGTCTTAAAGATTTAACAGAGAAAGATTTTTTTTTAAGAAATAAAAAAGGAAACTTATGGTATCTTAGGTATACTCTCATAAGCCTTCTAAAAAAGTTTCGAAAATAAAATTAATTTGATGGCTCTGAAAAACCAAAAACATCGAAATTTAAACGTATTAATTTCATTGTCAGAATTCCTAAAAACCACACAAGTTTTATCATGACCTGAAATTCTTATGGTAGCTTAGGCATGCTCTGAGAACCCTTCTCAAAAAGTTTTAAAAAATCCAACATGATTTGGTGGCTTAATTAAATCAGTGAAGTTACCTTAAATGTATTAGCATAATCGTCAGAATTTAAAAATGGCAAAAGTTTGAGCATGATCTGATTTTTTATGGTAGCTTAGGCATGCTCTCAGGAGACTTCTCACATTTTTAAGAAAGGTCATGAGAGCATTCCCACACTACCATAAAAATTTCAGATCATGATCAAACATTTGTGATTTTTAAAATTTCTGACAATGCTACTAACGCACTTAAAGCAACTTCACTGGTTTAAAATTTTAGTAGCTCAATTAAATCAGTGAAGTTGCTTTAAGTGCGTTAGTAGCATTGTCAGAAATTTTAAAAATCACAAATGTTTGATCATGATCTGAAATATTTATGGTAGTATGGGAATGCTCTCATGACCTTTCTTAAAAATTTTCAAGAATTTTATAATTTAGTAGCTCAATTAAATAAGCGCAGTCGCTTTAAATGCATTAGTAGCATTGCTAGAATTTTTAAAAATCGCGCAATTTTGATCGATCCGATTTTTGTATGGTAGGTTAGGCATGCTCTGAGGACCCTCCTAAAATTTTTTAAAAATTTACAACATGATTTAATAGCCTAATTAAATCTGCCATGCAAAAAAATCGCTTTCCAAGGGAATTGAACCTGAGACCTCACGTATGCACGGCGAAGCTTCTGCTAGCTGAGCTAAGATGTGCTATGAAATGTCATGGGTAATAAATATATGAACCTACATAGCACTTCACTGTAGAAACCACATTGAAGAATGGACACGTGGTGGGCTCTCGGATGGAATCACTGAGATTATAGATATATATAGATTAGTGGAAAAGGATTCTAAGCCATACAAACAATTTTCTTTCGTACCACATCAAGCAGAGCATATCTCAACAAGTTCGTAAATAAATCAGATTATAAACAAATGTTTATGTTGAGTCTCGTCCAACATGAATACAAATAAAACATCTTTCAGTTGTTTTAAAAGATATCTATGATGAAAGAACTTTGTAGACGACATTCTTGGTAAACGTCTCATCTGAATTGAAGCGCTCATCCTTTGCAGCATAGCAAATATTTTAAGGTTGCTCGTAGAAGTAGCTTGTGAGAGTGCGATGTAGAGTTATCCATGAGAGAACTAGATCAGAGAGATAGAAACATACATTTAGGATAGTTTGGCCATGTGCCTTGCAAATGATCACAACTATTTATTTCTTCAAAATCCTTAAAAATATATGCCAAGCACATTTGATTACACAGATTCAGGTTCCCCATAGAAAAAGAAAGAAGGATTATCCACATGGTGACTATTACTTTGATTATCACTTTAAGCTTTATTAGTTTTTAAGCAAAAAATCACTTTGAGAAATGTATTATTAACCATCAACCAAAGTAATATATTTATTTTAGGAGGGCTATTAATTTTAAACTTCTTGAATAATGACACTCCTAACACTAAATATGTGCAAACCATTGGAAATGAGCTTCGAGACATTAATTTTCACGCCCATTTAGCTCTACTGATTTAGCAATTCTCACAATCTCATACCACACATACATAAGACTCTCCTCTATGGAAGATATATGAGACAAGCCAAAATCTCTATGGCAAACATAACCATCTCTTTGCTGTTTCCATGGTCAAAACCAGTATCATGCTCTATTATACTTCTATGGATAGAATCATGTGTAGACCCATTTTTTGTTGTTTGCCATGTATAGGACTGATCTGGGTTAGCAAATTTTGGAACTGATCTAAGATGTGTTATAAACATAGTATGAATCAGAAAGCCTGACCCTGCAGGTGGGGAACAGATTTCATCACAGTGCTAGTTTCTCCTAGAGATACATTGCCTACTGTTGTAGACTCACCTTCAACCACACCAACCAAAGATCATAATAACACAAATCCAAGAGGACAAGAAATGCATAGCCGATTGGACAACAGAAAACAACCGATTTTCATGCAAAACACATCAACTCAAGCTCAATTGGGCTTTTTAGTTGATGTGAAGCACACATAATGGTGGTTGTTCTGATCTATTGAAATGTTCTCTAGGTATACATACAATGCAGGAGGGAAGAAAATCTTTAGATATTTCAGTAATAAAAAATGGCAGTATGCTTGAAGCTCTTTATATTAACAATGATGTTATATCAATCCTACAATATAATTATATTGCCATATACTGAATAAATATGGAAGGTCTTGCCATAGAAAAGAAAAGTGAAAATATGCAGATAATTGGATCGAACTTTAGGAATACATCACCAGCTCAGCCCACCATTCATGTTCCTTTTTCAGTAGGTAATGTGGACTTCAATTAATGAGAAAATTATCTAATTTTTTAACATTTTCATTGTAAGAAAATTGTAACGGCGAAAGAATGTTCTTCGCCAAATCAATTGTAGTCTGCTTTCTACATTTGCTTTGTGCTTTCTAATAACTAATCAGGTAATTATGCAAATATAACATGGAAGCCATGTTCCCCCTGATAAACAACAATAAAGTTCAGTTCCTATAGACTGCAGTACTATGACAACCATTTCCTAGTTTTCATCTAGATATTAACGCAATCAGCTAGTAAACAACAAAGTAATGGTTCCTATGAATGACAATTTCTAGCCTCTCAAATTGATCACAGTTTCGACTTGTTGGCTACCAAATCATAGAAGAAAGTAGATAAAAAATGTATGACAATAAATTAATTAAAAGTAATAAGCATGGACTCAGCACAGGAGAAAGAGAGGAAGCAAATGTAATCAAATTTCCATCTAACAAATCACTGAAAGAAAACCCAACTCCTAATTGAATACCCATTCTCGTACGAACTGCCAATTGCTCCCATCATGGTCATCACTGCAGAGTGCCAATCCATGCAAGGGAAGGGGACGGAAGAAGGGAAGACCCCTCTTCTGCCACACCATAATGCCGATGTGCTCCTCCTGTTGCAGTGCTAATGCTCCTCTTCCCCATGACCAAGGCGCAGTTTCTATTTCAGACTCTGTTCTCCAGCTAGGGTCGCCGTCGCATCCTCCATTGTGTTCGGCTCCGACCTTGAGAAGTACCTAGGATTGTAGGTTGGCCTCGGAGGCGGGGGAGGTCATCAGCGAGTGGGGAGGCAAGCATGGCTGCAACCTCCTTTGCTATGCTTCTTCATCGCTCCACATCCAAGCTTCGCTGGTAGCCGCCGAATAGATAGGATTTGGGACTCAATTGCGAGCGCTCGCACAGCCCACTTGCCTCCATGCCAATGCCGGTCCTTCTCGTAGCTCGTAAAGGGCGGATGTTGGGGGTGGTTGTGGAGAAGGATAATCAGGTGTGGGAGGCGACGAGATTTGAGAGGGAAAGTTGAGCATGTCGGATCGAGGGAGGGGGGTGCGGCATCGAGGTGGTTTGAGATGGAAGACGTCGTGGCTAGAGCGGTTCGGGCCGTGTAAGCCCGTACAAAGATGAGAGGAAGGGACGGGACGATAAGGTTAAATTCCCTTCCATCTTAGTTGTTCGTGTCAGATCCAACAGATCAACTACTCTAGAGAGAACGGACGACCGTCACCAACTCCTAATCAGAAATAGTAGATATGTGTGCTTGATTGATTGGTGCGGCTTTGTTTGTGTAATCTAACCATGGATCTATATGTAGTTAGGATCTTTATGTAGTTAGGCTCAGGGCTGACTAGTTTGCGATTACTCTCACACTAAAATATTTAAAAACACTACCACTCTTCCCTATTCACTTCCCCACTCATTTCGTCCTCTCTAAAACAACAATTTTAAATTAGAAAATTTTAACTTCAAAATTTTAAAATACGAAGTTTCAACTCAGAAAATTCAACTCGAAAAATTTTCCAAACCAAAAAAATTGAACACCGGAAATATCAACTAAAAATTTAATTAGGCAAAATTTCAACTCTGGAAATTTCAAATTGGAATTTTTCAACTCGAAAAAATTTGAATTAGGAAATTTTTAACTTTAGAAATTTCAATTCAGCAACTTTCAACTGAAAAAATTTGAACTCGAGGAACTTTCAACTCAGGAAAATTCAAATCGAGAACTTTCAACAAAGAAAATTTCAACTTATGAAATTTCCTATAAGAAAATTTTCATGTGTGGAATTTCAAAACGGGAAATTTCAAAAACTTTCAGTTCAAAAAAAGTGGTTCGAAACTTTTAGTTAGAAAAAAGTTTTGACAGAAAAAAGTTTCGACACAAAAAACTTTCAATTAAATGAATTTTAACTAAAAAATTTCAAAAATGGTTAAAAATACTTGTTATTAAAAAACATAGGGTCAATTCAAAAAATTTTGGTTCATAAAGTTTTAATTCAAAAAATCGGTGCGAAAAGTATTGACTCAAAAACTTTGTGCTTGAAAAGTTTCAAGTCAAAAAAATTTTGGTTTGGAAAGTTTCGATTAATTATTTTTCCAAAAATGGTGAAAAAGTACTTATTATTAAAAAACTTGGAGAAATTTTAAAAAATAATCAGAGTTTGTGATGAAGGAAATAGGAGAGGAAAGTGGGATGAAAGGGCTACCGCCATGTATCGTGATGAGAGCCTTTGAGGAGGAAAGTGAAGTAGAGAAAGAAAAAAAAGGTGCTGTCATATGTTACGACAAGAGCTCAAAGTAGCCATTTTGTTTATGGTTCTGTTTAGTTGTACCAAAATTTGATGATATTTTGATAAGACATGGTCTGTCACTTTATGTATTGAAATGGGAGGAGAGATGTGCAAGACTTCTTTTTTTTGTGAACCAGGTGTTTTCGCCATGCAACTACATGGCTAGGATGAACTAATTTAATTGATTGATTTCTTGTTGCAATCATTTTTTGTCTTTTCTAGTACAAACTATCTAATTTTCTATGCAATTATGTGGCTAATACAACAATTCATATATTTATATCTAAACATTACTTGCTATACAGCTCTATTGCTTAAGCTGAAATACAGTTATATTCATATACAATTGTAAAAAGAAATATCTATACATATTTAGTTCAGATTTACAGTGAATTTGTTCGATTAATTAATAATATCTTTACTTTTATAAAAGTACCTAGTTGTGGGGAATGATACCTTCTTCACCTTCCCAACCTCCACCCACCTCTCCTCAAATCTGTCTTCCACCCCTAAAATTCTCTAACAAAAAACAAAAAATTGATCCATAACAAACAAATTAATTACCACCTTATCCTTATCTCTACTAATAAAAGACACATCCTAACAAACTTAACTCACCTCAATAAACTCAACCAACATCACCAGAAAGCAGCTTGTCGCATGTGTCTTCTTCTTTCCAAAGGATGCCATCGTCCGCGTAGCCGCATCAAGGCTGCTGCCAATGCCATTAGATGCCCAATGCAAGCTGCTCTTCTCATCGTTCAGTCCCTAAGCTCCTATATCTAGCATGTTGTCTTCCGTCTACATGGGCTTGACCAGATGGGACGGGTGCACGATGTCGTGCCATCACCAAACCTCGCCACCACCGGCGCTGCACTATTGCAGGCCTTGCTGCCGTCGATTTCTTCGAGGAGGATGACAGACCGAGGAGAGCCACGCTGCACTCGAGATCACCCTTGAGCTAAATGCATCGTCATCTGGGAATAACCATAGAGTGCAGCTAGGGATAAGCAGATCTGGTGGCGGCGTGGTTTGGCAAGGATGGATATGACGACGGCGTGGCTACGGTACATCAGATCTTGCCACTGGCAAGAAAGGGGATACCGGACCCGATGTTGTTGTCACGCGCAGACACTAGTAATAGAATAAATTATTATTTTAAGCCTGCCCAGTTTGCATATGGAGAAAGCAATGTTCTCTTGACTTGGATATATATTATAAGACTTGTGTTGCTGTTGTTATTATTATACCCTTACAAGTCATTGGAAGCTGGCGTTCTGGAGTGCACACAAGCCTACGAAGATGTCGACACATTTTTGCTTCGAGGATGTTGACATGTTTTATGTGGTTCTAGACTCAATTCAGGGAAGAAAAAAAAATCAGAAGACAACCTCGTGCTCTGACCCATGACCATAATCGAGTTTTTAAATTTCGTCAGAATTTTGAACCTTGACCGTAATACGCTTGGTCTATGCTGTTCATTATCGATTCTTTCGTGTCGCACCGCATACTCGGTGTTTCTGGACTGTTCGTCGCAGTAGCCGTGTTGCTGACGTTAGAGTTGTTTACTTGTGCCTAAGCAATTAAATTCAAAGCAAATGACGTTTAGGGTGTAAGACATGGAAACAATAGAAATTCCACGCTGTATTATACTGATAGTATATAATGGATAATACAAATTAGATCTAACATTAATTTGTTAAGAGTATTTCTACTATTCTACTGTTAAATAAAATATAAATAAATTTTAGTTAATCTGATCTATTAAATAAAAAAACATGAATGGTTCGGATTGAATTTAGTGTACGTGGAAGAGCTCGGAAACAAACGAGAGAGCAACCAATGCCAACGAAAGCAATTTGCCAGATAGTAGAATATCAAAGCTCGGTGACGCACACCAGAACAGAGCAGAGCATTCTCGTGTTGGTGACTCGCCAATTGTGGCATCAAGCAATCTGCATCGTCCATATGGGGTGAGGCTGCATCGTCAGTTCATCACCACCAGCAAAAAAATACTGATCTTTTCTCGAGGACCGAGGGTTACGGTCGACCCAAGGTCGAATTTCTCATACTTCACCAGAATAATTAAATGGTTACACGGACACGTGTGTTTTCGGTGAACAACATGTTTATGTACTCTAGAGGTTATGAAACTTTCGATCACTTTATTAGCGTGTGTAGAAGACGTGTATACATATGGTATATGAATGCGTGTGTGTGTGTGAGTTATGTGCATCATTCTTGTATCTATAAAAATGTCTAATATTTTCTTTTGAAAATTTGCAAAGGTACTAATCTACAGAAGTGAATTCTCGATTTATTTTCGGCCTACGGCCTGTGGCCCGTCCTGAAATTAATGGGAAACCCGGTGTTTGCTCAAATCTAGCTATTTATCAATTCCGAGTGTTTTTTCAACCTTCAAAAGAAAATTTCAAGCCCGGCCTGTGACGCAGCATGTTTCAGCTTGGCCCAGTAGACTTGGTCGGCTGGGCTTTGGCAGCAATTTAAGGCAAAACAAATGACAAAAGGCCTGGCACGGCGTAAAACATTGTTCAACGGCCCAAGCCTGATCTTTCCCCGTGGTCTTCAGGACGGCCTGGGCAGTACGTATCGCTGGATGATAGAGCTATTTTTGTAATTATGTTTAAACGATAGTTATACTTTAAAATAAGTTACACAGGGCAAAAAAAAAAAATGATGCCTTCGATTACAACTATGTGCATCTAAAACAACGACAAGTGCCCCCAATATTTAGCATGCTGTGCTACAAAATGAATCCGAATCCTATGTAACCAGGTACTCTTAGATTTGGTTTATGCACTGAGAAGACACAAAATGCAACAAAAGAAAGCCATGCAATGTCTGAAATTCTGAAATGAATCCTGAGCTCTCGCATCTACCCAGGCCACCAATGTCAAAATTGGGGGAACAACAGTTTCAACTTTAAATAGTAAGCAATAATGTAAGTCGTTAATCAAACTGGCACGGATGTTCATGCTTTGCAAAGGGCTGTTCTATGAAAGGTTAGCTTCGTGATTTTTGTAAGGATGCAAAACCGATCAGTATAAACTCGCATATCTTAAAAGAAAAAGGGATACAGAAACTAAACAAGTAATACAGCCATAGGGCTCGGTCAATTGATCAATTAGGATGTGTTTGGTTGTTTGTATCAATTGGAACATGTACGAGATAGTTCAAGAAAAAAACCATCTGTATGTTAGGTTGCTTAAATAGAACAATCTAATCTTGAATGGTGGGATACAAATTTTACGGATATTCCTTGTAGACGATGAACCATTCTATTTCACTTAAAACAATGAAACCAAACGATAAAAGATCATCCTATCCCATTCAACCTCATCCCACCAACCAAACATATCCTTAGATTTTAGGAGTACCCAGTCGACATGCGGTCGGTGGATGCGCCACGAGAGGGTCTATGGAGCCCTCGCACACTACGCAGCAGTGCAGTCTGCGGCTTCTCTTCCCCAGCGAGTCCTCATCCACCACAGTTTCCACTTCTATTCTTCCTTCACTGTAATATTCTCCTTCGCCTCCACGACTACCTTCTTCTTCCTCCTTGCAAGCTCCATACGTTTCCACCGCCGTCACCATCGCCGCTTCCACCACCTACGGCCAGCGTCGCTCGCTGCTGTCCATACCCTGCCCAACCTTACATTCACTCCTCTTTATCTCTATGTGGCCCGCCAACCACTTCCGAGGCCGTGCCTAACCGCGTCACCGTTGCTACCATCCACTATCGGGCCGTCGTCTAAACCCCACCCACCCTAACATTCACTCCTCTTTGTCTCCATGCGGCCCGCTACCCACTTCCGAGTCCGTGCCTAACGGCATCACCGTTGCTGTCATCTACTGCCGGGCCGCCGCCTCTCTCCCTCCCTTTACAATCGAGGTCCACTGAACTTGTCCCTAATCTCGTCGCTTGCTGTTGTTATCACCATTGTCGCGCGGGCCGGGGAACGGAACAGCACGCGAGCACCGTGCGCTCGCTAGACGTTTTCATGCGCTGCACCGATGTCTGGATGTTACTCTGGCGATCGAGGCGCGTGACCGGTCAAGGTGACAAGTTGTAGGAGATATATATTTATTAACAACAATAAGAATCCTGTCTCCATAAGAATTTTTTTTTCCGAAATTGCATGCGCCTGGGCCCATGTCCTCCTCTCTACTGCAGTTACTAGTTTTTGGGCCCATTAGTCAGGGAGGCCGCAATTATGATGATTTCTTAATTCTGCTACCAGGAGTCACTGAAAGGCCGGACCCACAAGCAGCACTACTTCCTTTTTGTCTGTGGTGATAGTAACTAGAGGAGTAGCAATCGGATGTTTGATGAGAAGTTCTCATAAGATACGTCAGTGTAAGATCTTTAAATAATATGTGCAATAATTGTAATTACTACGTGCAACAAAAATGCATAATAAAAGTAAAAATGTCGACAAAAAATTCTAAGTTAGATGAAACCATAAGTATAGAACGTAGCCAGATTTCAAAATGGTCCGGCTTCGTAAACAAAGAAGGTTATAATAACACAATATTTCAACATTTGAAAAAAATAGTTGCAATATTTTACCGTTACTCATGCAAACAATCGGAGAAAATGTTTGTAACAAATCGGAATAGCCCACACAAAAAGTTCACAAATCATCGCTGCAACATTGCAATAACATAGTTACAACTTACAACAACTCCAATGACCCGTTGCAATATCCAGAGCAAATTCTATCAATCTCTTACTTCAGCTTATTGATATCATAATAGGGCATGCCATAGAGGACACCACCGGTGACTGGTGAGGAGGTTGTCGCGATCGCCTTAGGCACTGTAACCTCTAAGGGGTACTTCTTGGAAGGGGAGAGCTCCACGCAAGGTCCATCCGCATTAGACAAGCTCCTCAAGTGCAGTGGTGGTGAGCTTGGACCGGTAGCCAACAGTGTAGCTTGGGAAGCCGAACAGGAGGAGGAGCGGGGCAAAAAGTTGAAGCTCACCGGTCACAGAGGTGGTTCACCTAAGTTCACAGGTGTGTAAGAGATAGAAAAGGAGGAACCAAAGAAGACATTAGCAAGGAGTAAAAAATGTGTTGGTGAGGTTCCAGACAACTTGAATAATGTCTGGTAAAAAGATGAGCATATGGGAGGGAACCTCGTTGGACGCATCATTACAGTAGTAATAATTAACAAACCGCACTACGGGACAAGCATCTCGCCACGTGTCGCATCGCCCCACATCTAACGGCGCCGATTCATCCATAGACAGCCGCCGTCTATCCTCGACCCCACCGAGAAACCCAAAAGCCTCACTCGAACATCCACTGCTACTGGGCCCCGCAGAACTCCAACCCCACATGTCATTGGCACAAAACGCCGTGCCTCCCTTGATTAGTTGATTTTCCTGCCTCGTCGCTGCCTTCCCGAGCTGCTCCGCGCGAGTGAAAGCGAGAGGAGACGAGGACGCGAACCAGCCCTCTGGCCTTTCTTGCTCCCCTGCATCCTCCCTTCCCCGATCGAAACCTTCGATGCCAATCTACGAGATGGGGTTCTGACCCCGGATTCGAGTAATCCGATCCGTTCCGAGCACGTTCCATATTTCTTTCCCTCGAATTGGTTCGGAATTCGCGGAGAAATCGCCGGCCGAGCGCGCCATGACGTCCTCGCCCATGGTGCTGTCTCTTCTTCTCTTTACGTCGCTTACGGCGCTGCTGCTCCTCGCCCCGCGCCTCTCGCCGCCGCCGCCGGTGGTGGCTGGGGACGAGGAGGCGCCGCCCTCCGCGGGTGGTGCTGCGGCGAGCGGCGGCGGGGATGGAGGATGGGGAGGGGGCGTGGGAATGGTAGAGGAAGCTGATGACCTGGCTCTGTTCCGCCGCGCGACGCTAGACGCCGGCGAGGGTGCCACGGCGGCGGCGCCCAAGGTGGCGTTCCTCTTCCTGACCAACTCCGACCTCACCTTCGCGCCGCTCTGGGAGCGGTTCTTCGCGGGCCACGCAGAGAGGCTCAACGTCTACGTTCATGCAGACCCGGCTGCGCGGCTGCGGCTGCCGCTAACTCCGTCGTTCCTCGGGCGCTTCGTGGCGGCCAAGCCGACGCGGCGTGCGGACCAGAGCCTCATCGCTGCCGCGCGGCGCCTGCTCGCGGCCGCGCTGCTGGACGACGCGGCCAACGCCTACTTCGCGCTGCTCTCCCAGCACTGCGTCCCGCTCCACTCCTTCCCGCGGCTCTACGAGACGCTCTTCCCGCCCAGGGCGGCGCACCACCACCGCCTCCCGAGCTACATCGAGGTGCTCACCGGCGAGCCCCAGATGGCCGTGCGCTACGTGGCGCGCGGCGAGGGCGCCATGCTCCCGGAGGTCCCGTTCGACCGGTTCCGCATCGGCTCCCAGTTCTTCACCCTCGCCCGCCGCCACGCCGTGCTCGTCGTCCGCGAGCGCCGCCTCTGGCGCAAGTTCCGCGCGCCGTGCCTGCCGGAGATGCAGGACTCGTGCTACCCGGAGGAGCACTACTTCCCGACGCTGCTAGACATGGCAGATCCCGCGGGCTGCGCCCGGTACACCCTCACCCGCGTCAACTGGACCGGCAGCGTCGAGGGCCACCCGCACACGTACACCGCGCCGGAGGTGTCGCCGCGGCTGATCACCGAGCTGCGCCGGTCCGACAACTCATCCATCCCGTACATGTTCGCGCGCAAGTTCTCGCACGACTGCCTCGGCCCACTCATGGCCATCGCCGACACTGTCCTCTTCAAAAATTGATTCATTCATGCGGTGCTCTGCACCATAGCTGCACGAGGTACGAGCTACTCTCTCTGGATTCTTCTAAGCTTCAGAACTCGTTAAAGATTACTTCTTCTTGACCATGCTCCTGACTCGTGAGCCATGGATGCCATTTGAATCACAAAATTGCAAATTCCAGATGATGAAATTAGTAATTCCAAGTGTAGTTTCTACTTTCCGGAGTGAATTCAGATGCTAAATTCGTTGTGATTGAAAAATGGTATCAAATCTGTTGGAAATGACTTCATTTTTTGTCTGGTACTTCTGCTTTTCTCTGCTTCACGCCATAAATTTCTCTGCTCCGTAATCCATAAGTAAGCCTCATGTGATCTATGAAGAAAGCGACGCCTCGATTAGTCTTGCATAGGGACAAAAGTATACAGATAGTCTTTGCTCCATGAGATCATGCATGTACGTGTCAGAGTTTTAGAATGATATCCTAACCTCTGAAGTGAAGTCTTCAGTTACTGCTACGCATTGTCTTCCCCTTTGACTAGCCAGTACTGGTTGATCTTTCTTTCCATGCAGATTGGGTTTGAGTGGTTGGTTGCATACATACTTGAATTGGGCTCAATATATCAAACTAGTACTAAGAAATCTTCATTATCTTTGCAGGGATCAATCAATTAGGTGTTGGCAACGACGAAAGCAATGGCCTTTTTTTTTCCATCTTCAGACTTCAGTTCCCTCTCTCCCCTACCCTGTTTTTCAGTAGTCCTCCTGTACTTTCTGTAGACTTAGAGAGAAAAGAAAAGGAAAAAAAAAACGACAACAAGAAGATAGCAACATCTAATGCGAAGCGGCAGGTGTTGTACGATGATCCAGTGATCCATCCAATGTATCTTTTACCTAGAGCTGCCTAAGGCAGCCTAAATACATAAAGCGATGGATGTGTTCAGTTCAGTGTAGCTGAATCCTCGTGTACAGTTTTTACTGGCCAGCTCGTGTACATAAGCAAGGTTGCAAAAATCAATCGATCAATCTGCAAGTTTTTGTTGCAGTAGCATCAGTATCATTGTACTACTACTTGTGTTTTGTACTCTTGTGAATGACACAGTAATTGTATACCACAGCTTGAGGCAGAAACAGAGAGAAGTTGTAGAGAGATTATTAGCCTAAGCAACAGTGTAAAGTAATGCGTTTCTTGTTGAGCCTATCGTGCAGATGCATGTGTTGTTGACCCCGCCACTTCCGGATCAAGGCTAGTAATACTTCTTCCCCTGAAGAAAGCAACGCATGTGCATTTGCATTAGTGCATGATATGCCTTGTGCTTCGGTTACCAATGCTTGCAAATGGCAGGGGAAGCGAAGGATCTTACGTTACAGATGATGTTCATCATGCATGTAATTAACTAGATGATTACTAGTTCTGAACTCTGGAAGGTGGGAGAGAAGCTCGCTGCAAAGTGATCTACCAAACGTAGTGGTAGTAGCATCCTGAGCAAGCAAGCATCTCCAACGCTACCCCGAGGAAGAAAAAGAAAAGGAAAAAAAAAAAGAAAGAAAGGAAAAGAAACAATACTAGCTATCGATCAATCTTGACCGTGGATCTTCGATGCAACGGAGACCGCACGCATGGCTTGTGGTTTGCTGCATGCTCACATGCAGGTAGCCGGGTAGAGATGGGTGGATCTGTCCCTGGCAGAAGACACGAATCAGTGCGGGCAGCTCTTCACCACTCCGGTTAGACGAGTTTTTTGCCTTTACAATCAATCAGGCCTTCTTACAAGCTTCTTTGAGAAGATCACCGATGCGGCAACCTCCAAGAGTAATAGGTGTTGACGTTTGCTTGAGGTCGAATTGAGTGTCTAGAGACTCAACACTAAATGCACTACTCAATTTTACTCCTAACTCTCAACAAATAAGAATTTAATACCCACAAATGAGTAGGAGACTTTCTAGAGCTCAAGGATGATCAATGAGGTCCAAAACATACTCTAAAATGCAGGTGGGGGGTATTTATAACCTCCACCAACCAAATATAGTCGTTGGCCAAAATCGTCCTGAGAGGTCGGTCATACCGCCCTAGGGCCGGTATGACCGCCCCTCAGAAGCCAACAGTCGCTACTATGCATTAAATGCACTGTCAGTGACTGTTGGTCACATGGCCGGTATGACCGGAGAGGGTTCGGTCATACCGCCCTCCTCAGATGCAAAATCACCCGTTCTGGAAAAAACAGACCGACCATGGGCCCGATCATACCGACGGCCGGTATGATCGGAGGGGGGCCGATCATGCCGGCCCCACAGAACCCAAAGATACCATTTTGTAGTTTTTTTACTCTCTCTTTTGAATGCATTTTCAAGAAAATGTTTAAGTGCATATAAATTGAGCCTTAGCATTTTTTGTCGGGGATCGGTACCCTCGCCACGTGTAAGCATCCCCCGGGACCTCGTGGTGGCTTTCCGCGGGCCCGGGGGCTCATCTCCGACCTGGGAGGTGCTCTCCCGATGCTCGGGCTCGGATCCAGCGAGCTCGGGCACGGTGCAGGGGCAAGTACCCTCGACCTCGACGCTCCCGCGGCCGCCAGAAAAAAGGACACCTGTAACATTTTCATTTATCTTGTGTAAAAACTATCCTCTGTGTGGGAATCAGCGCTCTACTTGCCCTTACGTGGGAACTAGAGTTCAACAACTCCCGTTAGGCTCCTAACAGCTAGCGACGACTTTCATCAGCACCCGTCAAATCGCCACGAGCTCTTGACGTCGGCCTCGGGACTAAGCAGTAAAATTCTCAGAGGGCTACAAAAGCAATAGGTCGTCCCAACTATGGAGGGGGGCGAGACGCAAGACGCGCAACACAACACAAAGTAACCAGAAGACACACAACATAAACCGAGAAGAGCGGCACAGCGCCGCCCTTACTCGGGCCCTGTCCTTGTATTCTCCCACAGAATCGCTAATACACCCTTCGCCTCAGGGCAAGACTGGAGTAGAGCTATTACCCGACCTTGGGGGCTCGAACTAGTATAAACCCCGTGTCCGGCACCTCCTCCTCGACGATTTCCCCGTGACGCTAAGCGCCTCTGAACGAGCGCGATTTCGGGCCCCGCTCCTGAACAATCTTCTCGCATCCCCCTTCTTTTTCTTCTGCGGTCGACGATCCCGATCGTCAACACTTTTATTGACATCAAACGTGCGACGAAGACCCCTCTTAATAGTACGACGCTTATTCTAGCAATCCGATCTTTTCTCCAAACCCCGAGATTGGAAAAAGACTATGAAAATTCCTTAAATTTTATACCTTGGACATCTTTGTCATTGGCGCATGCTTTTCTTCTTTACCCATTTCATGCTCTCATGTTCGTCAATATTCGGACAACCTATTATCAAAATACTCAATTGAAAATGTTAGTCCTTTAACATTGATTGTCATTAATTTCCAAAACCAAATCGAATTGGGGGGCATAGATGCTTTCAATCTCCCCCTTTTTGGTAATTGATGACAATCCACATAAAAAATTAAATTGATTTTGAAATTTTGAGTAAGCAACTAGGAAATCAAGTTGTAAACTCAGAAACTTAATTTTAACAATATTTTGCCTTTATGGATGAAAAGTTTGTTAGGCATAAAATATTGTTAAAACAACAATATTTAATTGAAAACTTCCCCTAAATATGTGCATATGGATGAAGCATTGTTATTTGCACATTTGAGATTTTTGAGAAATTTTGACGGAGTTTCCCTTTAAATATTGAATCCGAGGATAACCAAATATAAGCAATGAATATGAGAAAATGAACACGAGTAACATGAAACCATAATTAATTATTAAGCATATAAGATAACCATAATCATCCAAAAGCAACATAAAAGAACATAAAGTAATAGTTTAACCACAACCAAGAAAAAAACAACGCAACAAGGTATATTAGCTTTACAATAGGAATATAAAGATGAAAGCACTAAAGCTAATCCTCCGAAATCTTCACGTCTTCACGTCATCACTTCTCCCCCTTTGGCATCAAGAACCAAAAAGGGAACTAGAAGGTAACTCAAGACGAAGGCGGTGGCGGAGGTGGTAGAGTGCGACGAGCTCCAAAGTGGTGAAAGGAGACAGGAGCCTGCTGAGTGCGGTACTCCTCAAAGGAAGTGCGAAGCTCGGTAATAGAAGAGTCAACAAAGTCCAAGCGCCCTCTAACCTCCTCAACAACCTGGCGAGTCTAAGCCTGATACTCATCGACAGGAGCAAAATTTCTCATCATGTCGGTCCTGAGACTCGCAAAACTGCTCATCATGACATTATGCATATCAAAGTTCTCATATGCCAAACCAGAATAGAGCTGTGCCGGATGAGCTTGAGTCTCCTCTTCCCCAACATCCTGCTGTGGTGGCTGCTGTTGGGAGTACTGACCTCTCTGAACCTGAGGACCTACCTCTCGAGGCTTATATGGCTTGTGGGCACTCCCACAACCACCATGGTATCCTGTCACTCTCTTAATGATCATCATGATGTATGGGGAAAAATAAATCCGTTTGCCACGATCTCTAGCTGATGAATGCATCTCTCAAAGTACAAAATCCACCACATCAAATTTCTGCCCATTCATGATTTTGTGCATGATGTTCCAGGCATAGCCTCTTATCTCATCAAAGTTACCACTCTTGGGATGAACGGTGACCCTCACTATCCTATTTATGAGGCTGGATGTGGGAAGAAGGTGAGTCATCTTACTAGGTCTCTTAACTCGAGCGGTTGGGTCATAGAAGTTGTATTGCTCTTGGAGAGGGAGAGATGAGTCACTGTGTATCCTGGGCTGACTATTGTGGAAAGTGCCCCAAGCTTGCTCAATTTCTTCCTTAGAAGCAGTGTATACTGCAGTATCTGTCATCCATGTGATCTCATCAAATGACTCAGAAATATGCAGAGTGGCATAGAATTGATGGATCACATCTTCATTATAATCACACCTCATACTGACAAAATGTGCAAGATCTGCTCCATGAAAAAGCTCAGGCACTCCAACAAATAGTGGAATCTTTCTTATGTGCTCCCAGCTCACCCATTTATGGTCTGTAAATTCCTTGTTCAGGTAAATCTCATGATAAACCTTCTGCTGAAAAAATTGTCCTAAATTTATCCAAGGTAGCACTGCGGGGGAGCAAATATTGATTTGCTTGACGAAGTGAAAAGTATTTTCCCTCTCCTAAAGTCCATAGTGGGCTGAAAATCATCGAAATTTTCTTCTTCTTCTGACTCTTCATTTTCACTGTCATTTTCTTCTTCGAAATCCACATCCATTTTATCATCACTTTTACTTGATTTTGACACAGCTCTCTTTCCTTTTCCACTTTTTGAGCTCCCACAAAGTTTGCTTGAATCTTCCTATGGATCTCTCGATCCCTATCAGCTCGAGTTTGGGAGTCATCACTGTCACTATCATGAGCCAAAGGAACACCTCTTCCTCGAGTTGATTTCTGAACTACACCACCACCGCGAGAAGGAGGAGGTGGGGGCGCATTCTTTGTTCGAGGCATGGTGATTGAGATAACAAGGAGTACATGAAGTGAGAACAAGGATTATGAACCCTAGATATGGATTACAATGCATTTTGTGGCATAAATATGCAAAAATGGGATTTTAGTGCTGTCACCCCGGTCATACCGCCCAGGGGTCTATTGACACCCCATCACTAGCCATCTTTACTCTCTAAACGATAAAGCCCAAATAGAGAGTCCAAGCTCTGATACCACTTGTAGGATCACGGATAACCGACTAGAGGGGGGTGAATAGGAGGTTTCTAAATTTTTGATTCTAATTTGCAATTAATTAAATCACTAAGCTATAATAGCAATAATTGCAAATTTACAACTATAAACTCTAGTGACCACCAAACACTTTAGCAATTCAAGTAGAGCAATAAATAATTCTAAGTACAAATAATCTACTCAATTTTGCTAGAAATGAAATTGAGCACAAGAATGATAAAAGCAAATCACAAAAGAATGAGAGACAAGAATTTTATCCTGTGGTCTCGGAGACTTGCCGATCTCCCCTACTCCACGTTGAGGTGACTTGAACAACTTCAAGCCGGCTCCACCTGCTTGAGCCTTCCTCGATCACTCGTGGTAGCTCTTCACCACTCCGGTTAAGCGAGCTTCTTGCCTTCACAATCGATCGGGCCTTCTCACAAGCTTCTTTGAGAAAATCACCGATGCCACACGCGTCCAAACTGTCTAGGAGGCGGCAACCTCCAAGAGTAATAGGTGTTGATGCTTGCTTGAGGTCGAGTTGAGTGTCTAAAGGCTCAACACTAAATGCACCACTCAATTTTGCTCATAACTCTCACCAAATAAGAATTTAATGCCCACAAATGAGTAGGAGACTTTCTAAAGCTCAAGGATGATCAATAAGGTCCAAAACATACTCTAGAATGCAGGTGGGGGGTATTTATATCCCCCACCAACCAAATATAGCCGTTGACCAAAAGTTGGCCAAAATTGTCCTAAGAGGCCGGTCATACCGCCCTAGAGCTGGTATGACCGCCCCTTAGAAGCCAACGGTCGCTACTGTGTATTAAATGCACTGTCAGTAACCGTTGGTCACATGGCCGGTATGATCGGAGAGGGCCCAGTCATACCGCTGACCGGTATGACCGGAGGGTCCTCGGTCATACCGCCCTCCTCAGGTGCAAAATCGCTTATTCTGGAAAAAACAGACCGGCCATAGGCCTGGTCATATCGACAGCCAGTATGACCGGAGGGGGCCCGGTCATACCGGCCCCACAGGACCCAAAAATGCCATTTTGTAGTTTTTTACTCTCTTTTGAATGCATGTTCAAGAAGATGTTTAAGTGCATATAAATTGAGCCTTAACACTTTTATTGACATCAAATGTGCGACGAAGACCCCTCTTAATAGTACGGCGCTTATTCTAACAATCCGATTTTTTCTCCATACCACGAGATCGGCAAAAGACTATGAAAACTCCTTAAATTTTATACCTTGGACATCTTTGTCATTGACGCATGCTTTTCTTCTTTACCCATTTCATGCTCCCATGTTCGTCAATATTCGGACAACTTATTCTCAAAATACTCAATTGAAAATGTTAGTCCTTTAACATTGATTGTCATTAATTTCCAAAACCAAATCAAATTGGGGGGCTTAGATGCTTTCAACTAGTACTAACACCAGATCTTCTCCATGTCTCTCTATTTATATTTGATCGCAGACGCAGAGATCAATGCTTTGATTAGTGCACATGCGAGCATAAGACGATGGATAGATGTTTTTAGCTACGCACACACTACTGTTTGACTTTATGTACTATATAGGGATGTCATCCTAACCTCGAGCTCGGTAAAAGCTCGAGCGAGTCTGATTTACGATTCAAATCTAGATCTAGGATCGAGCTCGGTTTGGTCCAATGTTGGGACCTGAATATGCAAATTCGGACCCTCTGTGTATTCTGTACCAGTCCAGGATCACGCTAGTGCACATAGTCTCAATATAGATGAATATCACAATCATACAGAGCGAAAACATTACAAAAGACTTCATATATTAAATAAGACATAGTTGAATGACCTTAAGGACAGCCTTACACTTATCAGGCCTTAATGGCTCTGAATCAAAGTAAATAAACAGTAGTGGAAAGAAGAACATTGATGAATCCCATCAACATGCCACAGGCATCTGACAAGGTTCAACTCTTAGACAATCGCCTCCTCGTGGAAGTCCATCTCTTTCGAAAGTGTAGACTTCTCCTCAACTAATGATTTGATTGTTGGTAAGGGTGAGTACTTAAAGCACTCAACAAGTTGTGCACAGAATGCAAGTCTATCATACTATCCAAAGGAACGGCTAATATGGTAAATTTACAATAAAGCAGCATTTATGAAGAATAGCATAGATATATTGTAAAAACAGTAAAACAAATAATAGTAAATAATAACTTTCAAGTATTTCTCAAGTAAACCTGGCATCCAGCCCTAAATCATGTTTCCAATTTTCCAATTTCATCCAACCTTTCCATCCAAGTTTCATTTTACAAAGTCTAACCCTTGACCGTAATTTTCGAGTATTGCTCAATATCACGGGCACGGCTATTCGAATAGATTTTACACTCTATAGAGGTTATGCGCTTTACCCACATGACACAATTATCTCTTGTTGCCAAGCTATTGACACACTTCTTTTGGCGTGTTGGCAGAGAGATCATGACAAAGCCTTTACAGAGCTCTATATTAACCCAATACTACTCGCTAAGGTTTCAACACTGATGGGACTGCTTACCATATTTAGGGCCCCCTCTTGTGCCAATGAGTTTACCCATAAAGTCGGGGCTCACACCACCACTAGTAGTACTAAGCTAAAATATTGCAAATTAATCAGCTAGGTTTGTCCCATTCCAGACATATGGTTGCATGATTGACTCAGGTCAAATGCTTGTAAGGTTAAGTCGTTAGGTTGACCAAGCTCGAAACCGACCCAGATGATGTCATATCTCTATTGGGCGATAACCGATCGTGATAGCTACCCCTCATAACTGTCTAAGGACTTTGTATCGTTACTAAAACCGACCCAGATGACAAAAATGAACCAATTCAGATGACAAAAAGAACCGACTCAGATGACCATTTCTGCAGTAGTGTAATGAGGTGATGGAAAGCTATTTTCATAGGATGTCAACCAAGAACAACCCCAGTGTGGAGCGGGAATTAAGGAAGAGAGAGCTGAGCAATGTCTCGACATTTCAGAGAACCAAGAAAGCTAGAAGACTAGGATTGATGAAAAGGAGAGAGAGGAGGTGAGGTAAGAAGGAAAAATTAGTTGAGTAAAGTGATTGTTAGACAATATGTATTGGGAAGGTTATATCTATACTCTCCCCGTTGAGAAATATAAGATGTATTTTAACTTTGTACAAGGTTTAAGGTGACGACAAATTGAGAAAAGAATAAGAGAAAATAACTTAGATACCTCCCATAATTGTCTTGAAAAATTCAAACAAGAGAATAATTTGTGTGGATGATAATGAGTAAATGGATATAGTTAAGAGAGAATAATAGAGATATAATAGAAAATATCTTACTGAACCTACCGTGCAAGTCTTATATTTATCAACAAAACCATTTAAACTGCAGACCTTATATTTATTAACCTAGCAAGTAATTTCTACGTGACGTAGTACGTGTAAATAAAATATATAGAAACTATTTACTAGGAACGCTATTACCCCGCGCATGCATGCGGATCATTTGTGAATGATGAACATGATTTACCGATCTGCTCTGTATCTACTTGCACGGTCTCGACTCACGAGTCACGCAAGTATTGTGTGATCTTCACGGTGGAGCTATGTTCAAATTTTCACCCTCTCAATATCTCGTTTTCTAAACAGGAGAATTTTTTCGATTCCCATAAAAATTAAACTGTTTCTTGCAAAATTTTGGCAGGTTCTCTGGAAAATTCTTACGCTCCAGATGGAACTTAAATTGCTCGTCTGTCTGACAACTCAAATGTACAAGGTAATTAGGGAAGGGAAGGAGAGCCATACTCGAATCTAGACGGGCCTTGATAGGATCCGTATTCCATGAGAAGTGGGTCATGCCCAACAGAGCAGAGGAAAGCCCAACAAAGTCATGCCCACTCCCCTCCCCTAAACTATTTATCTTCTTCCTCGACAGCAGCTGAGCAACCAAACACACACACTCTCTGTTCAAGTGATGCATGCAGTGGCGAATCTAGGATTTAAACCTAAGGTATGCCGATCAAATAATAATTCGGTAAACGATTTAAAATTTATTGAGCAATTCGGTATACAAGTAAAAAAATAATTAAAAACAAGATGATATATTTAAAAGAAGCTTATATACCTATAATATTACTTCTTCTTATTCGGTCTACGCCTTCTAATAGCCATAAAACTCTTGATTATATCATCTTTTTTCACTTTGAAGAAAATATCTCGCTCAATGTTGCAGTTTGTGACGGGGGAGGAGGTGAAGCAGCAGCAGCCTTCTTTGCTGCATGTTTCCGAAAAAGAGATGCAATGTCTCCGTTCTTCTTCATAATTTAAAAACTTTGCAAATAAAATACGTCCATTAAGTGGTTAAAATACTAACTAAGATAAGCAATAAATAAAGATATAACTATATCAGCTATAGTAGGAGTCGAATAAAGTATATGTGTAGGATCGAAATATACTAAACTAGCAATCAGAGGGGGGTGAATGATTGCGCGGAAGCTAAAATCAAAATTTTGATCTACAAAAAATTCACCCCAATTCAGACTCAAATAATTGCTTCGTATTCAACAAAACAGAGTAGATATGTTCGGTAAATCACGAATTCTCAGATATCCAACCGTTGGATTGACCTGAAAGTTGAACAGAATAAACTAGATTCAATTACGCATCTAACTAAAAAAGAATTAGCACGATCGAACCTACGGATCAAAAGTTATAAATCCTGCAAGGTTGCTGTGACAGATTATGACGAGAATCCTGTATAGATTGGGCCAAATCTACAGGGTATACCGCGGCCCACCCGGTATACCCTGTAGATCCGCCCCTGGATGCATGTGACATCTGCCATCGACGTCAGTTCAGTTCTTCTCTTCGCTGGATCGATCACAGATTCACAGTCGGCAGCTCTATTCCTGCAGCTGCTACTGACGTACAGTGTACACTGCGTCCTAATTAACAAGTCCTGCGCCATTGAAGAAATTAAAGACACGAACAAGTACTGCAGTTTCCAACCATCGTAGTGGACGTACTGTGCCTACACTGTTTGCGTACTATAGAGGTGCGTGACACAACAGCGACCGTACGGAGCTCAACTCGGTTCATTGGATGAGTACGATGTTAGATTATTACGGGATGGCCCATAATTAATTTAATAGAAATTCTAAAAGGTCCATTAGAATAGTAGGAGTCATGAAATTGGTTTAGTACCATATGGGTAATTGAGAGAAGGTTTGACCAACTTAAATAGTTGAGTTGTGTGTCTCTCAATTAGCAAGGTGGAAAAGGGTAAAGGTCATGCCACCACGCTTGCGCCGCCGAGCCGTGTCGCGGTCGAGTCGAGACGTGACGTGGCGTGGCGTGCGTGCACGTCTTGCGCAGCCAGCCGCAGCCGCAGATCCGGACGTGATGTCTTTGGGCGGGAGCGGTTTGTTAGTCGAGTGCGAGTCGAGTGCGAGTCGAGTCGAGTCGAGTCGAGTCGAGACGTGGCGCACGCGTCGCAGCGCAGCCCGATCCGGACGTCTTTGGCGGGCGGTTTGTTTTGCCGTTTGATGAGTCAATATGACCAAGAAACGCAGTGATTAATGTGACCAGATCGCTGCCGTCGATTACATAACGGACGTGGTTGATGGTCGGCATAATGGTCGCTTGCTCGTAACGGCTACCGAGTTGATGGTCGGTAATGGCGGCTCTGCCGTTGCATGTCGCGAGGCTATATAAGGAGAGCCACGGTGTGCTTTTCTTCACTGCGAACTCTCCCACGCAGACTCCATTCATCCTTTGTTCTCATTGTCCTTTGCATTCCCGCCTCTTTTTGCGCGCACAAGTAGCGAGAGGAGCAGCCTCGGAACCTCGCCCTTCTTGAGATCTTGCTCGAGATAGAAGGCCGATAAGGTTTTGGGAGCGACCACGCGATCGCCGAAAGGTGTTCTGAAGCGCATACGCGACCGCAACGCGTCGCACCGCATCAACCTCTTCATCGCACCAACGCTTCATCGCGACAACCTCGTGATCGTCTACTTCGACCGTCATGGCGAACGAGAATGTTACACTGCGCTGTGCCAACGGTGGCACCGGCTCAAGGGTATATTAACTTATACCGTGTTTTATTCATGCTGATTTCTTGTTCATTAGTCTTTGCGTATGAGATAGATAATTTGTTATCTAGTACCTTTGGCTTTGAACAAAAAATGCATCTTTGTTTAATCATGATTTACGTAATTCTGTGGATTAAAATATTGAGAAAATTCCTAATATTTCCAACATACGAGAAGAAGCACTGCTCCTGCTCCTGCTGATAATGGTGTTGGAGGACAGCGCTGTCTCGTCAGATGCAGAGTGGCAAGCTAAGCTCGCTGGGCGAAGGCTCAGCAATGGCAGACGAAAAGATAGCACAGATCAAGGCCGACAGGTGCGCAGTGACGACGTCATGCATTCATGTACCAGTATTACAGGAATGTACATTATAATCAGCTCTTTTTCGTCATCACAGTCGATTTTAATGACGATACAAAGTTATTAGACAGTGATGAAGAGACACTATCACAATCGATTTTCGCTTGATTATGATAAAATGTCATCACAATCGATTCTGAGCTCAGAACCGATTGTGATGTGGCTAGCTTGGAACCGATTGTGATGTGGTGTTTGTTTTTTCTACATCCACCCGAAAACAGCACAGATTACATACAATATACATCTCACATTCACAATATATAGAACACAAACACTTTACAATACACATATCACATTTGTTCACAATATAGAACACAAACATACTTAATACTTAATACACATATCACATTCACATGATACAATATTGTTTATATATGGACTAGTAGAAGCCTGTCGGATCTCTAAACTTACCGTTATTCGCTAGAACTTCTGTCCAGACTACTGACATATGTGGTCTCGTAATTTGTTGAAATCTTTGTTTTGTAAGCTTAATTTTTAAGTTTTAAAATTTGTATGTAAAATGCTAAGTGTATTATGAATGTACATATATCTTATGAAAAAGGTGTGCTCCGCCGATCAGAATCAGCATGTGATGCATGACGTAGAAGCCGTATAGGTCATCGCACCCATGTTGATGACACTGTGAATAAACAAATTCAAACTAAGAGACGAAGAATAAATGTCAGAAAAAATCCTATGCGCTTCCACTCCAGCTGGTCACCTCGTTTGTCATCGTATCGCACTCCTTCAGAAACGTTAGACAAGAAAACCCTACATACATTGGAGAGATGCCATTGAGGTAAAAAATGAACGTAGTTAAATACAGAAAGTGTCATGTCAGAGGAATGTACTTAATTCTGCAAAATAGGCTTGTCGTGTAGGCCATCAGTCTCTTCTTGATCGAGTTAAAATTGTAGACTTTGTTTTCACTCAGAGTGACCCTGAGTAGAACCCAACGGTTACTTATTAAATGGTATACAATGCAAGAAAATAAATTCATATACGGTTTAAGTGCGTACAAGTAATTGAAGGGTAAAGTAGTACTTACTCCTTGTGGTACGAGAATATAATGAAGTTCTTTTTTTGCCTCAGCCTGCAATGACTGCTTGATATAGTTGGCAAGGAACTCCGATTGAAGCCTAACCATGGTTGCAGACACCATCTCGGGGCCGACGAACCCAACTAGGTATTGACCTATCACGGCTCACTGTCTTATTTTCCTGTAACTCGTGTCAATTGTTAAAAAATATAATACAAGATCCTATAATAGTCATAGGCTTATATTGTATGGTACGATACTCACAGCGTCCAGGATTGTACAGTACAAATATCGATGGTTTTGATGCTGTATAAATGGAACATATCCTCAAAACTCACTGGGAATGCCCCATGCTCGTCGTGGTGGAAATGTCCCCCTCGATACCTCACATTGAAATCGACATGACGCTCGGCCTTATTTGCCTTTTCAATGTACCATCTATAGAGCAAATGAGTGCACATGCCTAGAGCATTCAATTCGTTGTTAGAAACAAGGGACTTTCCATGTATATACCCCTTATAATCTCAAGGGGGCTCTGTGGCTTCTTTTAACTTTGCTTTCTGGGCAGAAGGAGTCTTCGAGGTCGAGACAAGGGGTTTTATATGTATTTGAGGGGGTGTTGTGGTATCTGTCAACTTTACCTTCTTAACATAAGGATTCTCTGAGGTCTCCTGTGGTTCTTTAGTCGTCGTGCTAGTCCTTTTGCGCATCAGGTCTGCACTTTGCGTAGGAGTCGACTTGGACGGAGGAGTCATCATGGTGGTGGGAGTAGGAGTAGATGCAGGTACGATAGGAACTTACAAAGCACATGCATATGTAACATGTTGCAGTACTGAAATGATCGAGAAGATGCGGAGGATTTTTACCTTGAGTAGTACGACACCCGTCGTGGGCCACTTGATGAACGACATCTGTGCTTGCCTAAGAGCGATGATATCTTCGTTAGAGGGAACCTCAGCACATGAGATAAGAAGTCTTCATGTATATAGTCCACTCGCACCCTCATGTAGCCTTTCGCTAAAGGGTTACCATGCACCGTGTCAGTCTCCTTGCATAGAAATGCAACCTCACGTCCAGTCTCAACGGGAAATCCATCCTCCATCACGACAAGCTGACACTTGGCAGGTGTCTGTAAGAAGTGCGCAACTTGATTAAAAATATTGTTTAGCTTGCTCCCGTAGCTTTAAGTCCGAAACAATTATTATGTTCAGTTGGGGACTGACCAGATCATTTTTAGAAGCGCAACTGCTAGGGCGGGGCACAAGCCTTTCACCTCCCTGACTCTAAGAGATCAATGCCATCATCTCGGCCCTTAGACGTTCCTTATGTGCCATCATCTCCTCCCTCATCTCCTCCTTCAGCTCCTCCCTCAGCGTGTCCTTAAGGCGGTCCATACATGCCTCACATGATCTTGATCTGGCACTGGCAATGTCCTTGTCTTGGAAGAAGGATCTCTTCATATGCTCCGTACCTGCAGGAAGCACCCGACTCTTATGGTCGGGCTTCCCGATCACCAAAGATAGGATGTCATTCGACCCTTGGCTCTGAAAGGTCTCTTACTATTTCTGTTGGCTTATCTCCTACTACAAAAAGTGAATATAAATTAGTTCTAAAATACAACGGGAAGGGTTAACTGTAATATACTAAATTAGATATCTTATGATGGTGGAGACCATCCGTGCAGTTACGGGGTTTGGAACTACAAGCCGACTATCGGAGGTTTTCTTCGTCCTCGCTAATACTCAGTCGCGTGTTCGCTCCTCACATATATATGAATAAGGTATCGCCTTCCCGGAGTTCACACACTCCTCAGTTAGTCGCGTCCACTTTGCCTTCTTCCCTTCATAGCCATCGGAACCAAGGTGGTGCGCGTGAGTAGAACATTGTAGCAAGCAATGAAAAAAACATATACCTTCGTAAGTTACAAAACAAAGCCTACTAGCAAGCAATTCATATGTTTACTTCTCAAACAGGATATAAAAATAATTACTGTTGCCCTCTTGGCACATTCAATACTTCATTGATAATGCATTTTTCTACTTCCAGTACAACTATCCGATCACCATAAGGTTTCTGAAAAAAAGGTAATTCCATGTGTAATATCTAGAGACTACAAAGGGTCGCGCGCTATGCTGCGCCGTGCGAAATTTAGTTGCGCGACGTTGCGACACACGAAATTTGGTTCGATTATTATATTTTGGAAAAATAGGTCTGAGGACATAAATGTATGAGCCATCATTGAATCCGCGGATTTTTGTGAAAAAAAACGTGGAGGGATATAAACATCTTTTAGGACCTAAACGTAATTTTATTTTTTTCGTCGTCGAATCCACGGACTGCTATGAGCCGTCGGCGAACATGGGGATTTGTTTGAAAAAAACCGCGGAGGGATATAAATGTAATTTTGTTTTTTCGGGTCAATCCAGTAAAAAAACGTTTTTCGGGATCTAAACGTAATTTCGTTTTTTCTCGGATCGATTCTGCTAAAAACCGGCGTGAGGACCTGAACGCAAACCTCGGAGGGACCTGAACGTAATTTTATTTTTGGGTCTATTTTATTAAAAAACCGACAAAAGGACTAGAACGTAATTTCCAATTTTGCAGAGGGTGTTTTTGCGAGGAGGGCGACGTGGCATGGCTGAGCTCTCGCCAATCTCACCCGCTTTAAAGAGAAGTATTATTAAAACAAAGTCAAACTGCACCTCATTCTATTTCTCTTACTATCAATACAATATCTCAACTTTTACTTTTCAATCTAGTGTCTTTGTAGTTTGCACTAAGCATAGATGAAAATAAGAATCTATCATGCTCACTTCATCAGCGTATCACTAAAAATTTTTATTTATGCATTAAGATACGATCATACAACACATTATGTTCAGATAGCAAAGAAGCCCTTTACCTATATAGGCTTTGCAGATCCAATATAGACGAAAAAACATGTTGTAATTTGATTTAGCCTAAAATGGCTGCAACCATATATTCATCCTAGAGCTCATCACTAACATGCATGTAAAAGAGGATATAACTGCCAATGATGTAGGGAATAGTACACACCCGGAAAAGTCGGCACAAAGGCAAAAGTGGAGTCATACAACCGCCACTCTGCAAGTTACACAGCAGTCAGCCGTTTTTTTTAACCATTCAGCCATTTTGATTATAAGCTATATCCAACAATTTTGATAGTTGGCATTAAACACCTTGCACTTATATAGTATCTTTTGAGTCATAACACTTAAATGATAATAGAACAGGAGTGTGCAAAGTTTAATCATTCATCATCTATAGTTACAGATAGAGCAATCCATTTGTATGACCTAACTAGCAGACAGTTCAAGATCAATCAACAATAAAAAGGTAGATATGGTCGACAAAAATGACAGTGCATATGTAGTATATTAGTACACATACAACAATGACAAGACCAAATTAGGGATTAGGGTTTACCTTCTACTGGCGCGAGGTCGAACCGTTGCACTAGAGGGCTACTGGCTACTTGGGAGATGCTCATACTGGGCTTGGCGGCAACGGTCGAAGCGGCTCAAGTTGGGGACGGAAACGTCGAAGCGGTGCTCCTCCTGGAGTTGGTGCATGGCCGGGGTGGAGGGGGTGCCGTGCAGGAGTAGTGGGGTGTTAGGGGCGGAGGCGGAGCGCGGTCGGTGGGCGGGGCGGGGTGGCTATGCGGGGGCGGGCGGGGTCAGGCGCAGGTCGGGGCGGGTCGGGTGGGGGGGCAGCAGGGGCAAGGCAGTGGTGTGGGGGCGGGCGGGGGCAAGGGGTCGGGGGGCAGGGGGCGACGTGGGGACAGAGGGCTGAGGCAGGGGCGGCGTGGGGGCAAGGGGCTGCGTGGGGTAGCAGCAGATCGGTTGGGGAAGAAAAAAGGCCAGTTGGGAAGAAATGGGGAAAGGAATGGTGATAGAAATAGGGGAAAGGAGGTGGTCGGGAAAAAATAGGGAAAGAAGAGCCATCACAATCGGTTCTCACCTGAGAACCGATTGTGATGTGCCATCTATGCTGAGAACCAATTGCTTTTCTAGATCAACTAAACACCCTAATTTTTCCAAGCCTCTTTCCAGTACAGTCTTGCATAAGTTAGATCTCAAACCTTCAAATATTTTGTTTACAATACAAACATTTGAAACACATAGCATTATTTACAGTATTGACGTAGTCCCTTTATTTACAATACAACCCTTCTTGATGATCTACACGCATGTAATTTGTTCCATGTGTGTCTTCGTCACTGCTAAGACATGCCCCATCTGCAAACAGAAGTATTTCATCGAATTGGTTGTACTCTTCTTCATCTATGACATTTTCAAATCAAATGATCCGCCTCTTGCCATGAAGGACAACGTGCAACCTCGGATTGGCTGGATCACGCACGTAGAAGACTTGATTTGCTTGCTTTGTAAGAATGAATGATTCATCTTTATAGGTGAGTCTATTAAGATCCACAAGAGTAAAACCTCTTTTGTCGACCTTCACTCCATGTGAAAGTCTCATCAACTTACATTGGAATAATGGAACTTGGTATATTCCGTAATCGAGCTTTCAAATTTCTTCTATCATCCTATAGTAGGAGCTCATTGCGGTTGAGGACCCTCTTTTCGAGTGATCATTAGACAAAGCATCTATGCTCACACCACTGTTTTGAACTGTACTCTTTGTATCTTAACTTTTAGTGTAAAAGGTGTAGCCATTAATATCGTACCCCTGCCATATCTGTACATTAAATCTTGGTCCATCAGTCAAATATTTGACATCCTCATTGACGGAGACCTTCGCATTTTCTTTGAACCATGTGAGGAATTGATTGTTGTGTTCTCGTGTGATGGAAAGCTCATATATATGTGGATTCGCTGTTCGATGTATGGATGAATTTCTGCACTGTGTTACAAGACTATCAAGTGCGCTTTATAATACATATCAAACCGTCATCCATCTTACGGTACCGATGACTTTGAGGTAGAAACGTACGGTGACCCATGTATACAGTTTTGGAATTCGTCAGCCACAAGCTCTCAGTCTCCTCTTCACAAATAGGACACACTTTGGTTTCCTTCATACTGTAGCCCGCCAAATTACCAAGGGTTGGAAAATCATTTATGGTGCAAAATATCATAGTCTGCAGGGTGAAGTTCTCTTTTGTATGCATCCCACACCGCGACCCCCTCGTTCCACAATTTGACCAAATCCTCAATCAATGGTGCTAGGTACACATCAATATCATTTCCTGGCTGTTTGGGTCCCGAGATTAGTAACGACATCATGATATACTTCCGCTTCATGAACAACTAAGGGGGAGATTGTAGATACACACAGAACTGATCAAGTGCTGTGACGACTGCTCATATTACCAAATAGATTCATTCCATTGGTATTCAATCCAAATCTTATGTTCATCATCTCGGCATCAAACTCCTCATGTTTTCAATCAATGTTTCTCTATTGAGTCAAATCATCTGGGTTTCTCAGCTTGCCGTCTTCCTTTTGAGATTCATAATGCCAACTCAACAATTTTGCCTCTTTGAGATTTGCAAACAACCGCTCCAAACGAGGAATGATGGACAAGTACTACAATACCTTGGCCGGTGTCCCTTTGTTGACCACTTCATCGTCGTTGCTTCGGCTCTTACACTTCTTGTCATTACGCTTCTCCTTTTGTTTGTACCAGGGTACACCACAAACTGGATATACGTACAATTCCTTATGCGTGTTACGGTACAAGATGCAATTATTCGGACATGCATGTATCCTTTCTATTTCCATTTTCATGGGACATAGTAGCTTCTTCGCTTCATAAATACTTGTTGGCAACTCGTTTTCCTTCAAAAGCACATCCGATAGAAGAACTAAAAGTGCATTGAAACTTGTATTTGTCCAACGCTGTCCAACGGTGTTTTCCCTTCAGTTCAAAAAATCGAAGGACCGAACCCAACTTGGTGTATTCTGCTTTGCAACCCGAGAACAACGGTTTGGCATCATCTTCCATCAAGCTTTTAAAATTTTCAAACTCTCTTTTCATGTAATTTCCCTTCAAATTTCGCAACACACTACTACAGAAAAGGTCATCACAGACGGTTCGGAACCGTCATCACAGACGGTTTTCCGAACCGTCTGTAACCAT
The DNA here is from genome assembly GCA_036346275.1 of Otatea glauca. Classification (NCBI taxonomy): domain Eukaryota; kingdom Viridiplantae; phylum Streptophyta; class Magnoliopsida; order Poales; family Poaceae; genus Otatea; species Otatea glauca. Next base: position 50,758,975 of record CM070723.1, read on the forward strand.
GGGTCAGTGATGTTACGAAACATCACAGACGGTTCATGAACCGTCTGTAATAGAACATATCACAGACGGTTTCAAACTAAAACCGTCTGTGATATGAAAACATCACAGGCGGTTTTTACTAAGAACCGTCTGTGATAACAAACTATCACAGACATTTTTTGCTAAGAACCGTCTGTGATAACAACTATCACAGACGGTTCTTAGCAAAAAATGTCTGTGATAGTTTGTTATCATAGACGGTTCTTAGTAAAAACCGCCTGTGATGTTTTCATATCACAGACGGTTTTAGTTTGAAACCGTCTGTGATATGTTCTATAAGAACCGCCTGTGATGTTACTTTTGGAAACAAAAAAAAATATCGTCACGTACAGATGATATTTCTGTGATCCAGCTGCTCTGTGCTAGTTCAGGCATAATGGAAGAGCTACTGGATGTGAGATATCCCATTTCACTGCTCTGAAGAACTTAAAAACGCAAAATCGACGAAAAAAAACTTCGGAGGCCGTTTTGAGGCCCTAAACGACGTTTTTTCGAGATCGACGTTTTTTCGGAGCCTCGCGTGTACTTCTGATGTAGCCCCCTGACTTGCACTTTATGGATTTTCAAATCGAACTTTTCGTTAGCTTTAAAACGAGCACAAGAACGTCACGATCGGAGCTCGTATGCAAAAGTTATGGCCGTTTTACCGAAAGGTGCACGGATCGAAAACGAAAACGCCGCAACATCAAGAGTGCAAAAGAGAAGAGAAGAGGAAAAGGAAGAGGAAGAGGAAATGATGAGCTATAACATTTTAGTTGAACGATTCGAATACCATACTTACCAAACATTCGAAGAGGAGAGGAAAAGGAAGTGAGAAGTGAGAAGAGAGAAGAGAATAGAAGAGAAGAGAAGAGAAGAGAAGAGGAGGAGAGCAGGAGAAGTGAGAAGAAAGTAGCAAGAGAAGAGCCGCGGGCTGTTATTTTAAAGGAAGTCGAAAACAAGACGAGCGGGAAGTTCAAATTTGGTGAGAGCGCAAAAGTTAAAATATTATCACAGACGGTTCTGTCTGGATAAACCGTCTGTGATGTGGTTTACCACAGACGGTTATTATAACGAACCGTATGTGATAAGTCGCTGAGGGTTTTATTATAAAACCGTCTGAGATAATACATGATATCACAGACGGTTTTAGTTAAAAACCGTTTGTGATATTATCATAGACGGTTTTTAACTAAAAACGTCTGTGATATCATGTATTATCTCAGACGGTTTTAGTTAAAAACCGTCTGTGATAATGTCACTGATGGTTGAAATATAGAACCGCCAGTGATGCTCATCGTCACAGACGGTTTTGAGAAACCGTTTGTGATGAGACGTCTAATATAAGCCTTTCTGTAGTAGTGACATTTGCTCTAAATTGTCGTCCTCAAACATATCACGCTGTAACTTGTGATCGGGTTGCAGTATGTCTTTATCGCATACTAGATGGGTACTACTTGTCTCCCCATGATGGGTCCAATACGTGTAATTCCTCATGAAGCCACGTCGAATCAAGTGGTCTTCAATTTGAGCTGAGTTGTTAAATCTTCTGATATTGGTGCAATCAAAGTAAGGACAATATATAAAGTTTACACCCCTCTTCACCATGTCTTCTTCTGCAATTTTTTTGAACTCCTTAACACCTCTCTGAAATTCAGCACTCACACGGCTTTTCTGATATATCCATTCTTCACGATCCATCTACAATTAAACTATGCATACTAAATTAACACAAAACTGGAGTGACAACTAGCTAGCTATTTTAAATATTGAGACATCATTTAATTACCTTTGCAAAATAGAGAATGGGTTCCAAGATATATAATTTTACTCCGGATATCTTCTTCCCAAGTTAAGAGCTTTCAATGCCCTACTTAGGAGACATACATTTAAAACATCAACAATGATATCCAATTACCTAATGTAGTACGCTTGCAATTCTTTTGACTTCAATGAAACAAAATAAGGGTAGAAGCATTAACAATATTGAGGAATTGAATGATCTTAAAGAAACATCTATCTATTGACCAACTAAGTACATACCAACGATGACAACTAATCTCTAATTAGGTTAGGTCCTAATCTCATTCAAGGATATGTGGTTCGGGCAAATTTCTAAGCTGTTGTATAGCTTTAGAGAAAATTTGGATAGTATCGCCACGTTGTTCTCCAAACACACGTCTTGACAACAAATTAATAGGGTATGTATCCGGAGAATACCAGGGAGATCCTGCCAAAATTTTCTCTGCAACTGTACAACAGCTTAGGAACTTGCCTGAACCACAAATCCTTGAATTGTCCAAAAAACGTGGACAATTCAAGAATGTTTTTTTTTATAAATATGCTATTTCAGCATATTTATATATAAGCACTCTCGAACGGGAGACGTAGGTTACACAACTTAAACTCTAATATTCATCATATTACAACAATAATAATTCTAGATCAACACGAGAGTACTAAAAAGATAAATGGATATGTGTTTGTCAAATAAAGGGTATGAAATCTGATAAGATACACACAATTCCAGTGCAACCTAAACTCTCTTTGCGATATATTGAATTAACTAGTGCAAAATTGAAAGGATTTGAAGGAATGCCCACCTTTTGAAAAATACCATAAATGAGGGAAAATTGAGGAGAAATCTCCTTAAGACAGGGCTTCAACTTTACCCTTTTAACACCCATCATAGAGGATTTCATAATTTCTCACCCAAGTATTGCTTCCAACCAGAGTATGTTGTGTTTTTTGGGGGCGCGACGGTTTTTTTTGCCTCTAGAATAATAACAGAGGAGAGTTCAGCCCAAAGGTATAATAACCTAGCGAGTCACATCACAATCGGTTCTAAGATAAAAATCGATTGTGATGTATCGGTCCCCACCTAATAACCTATTGTCGGTTTTCAAGTAGGAATCGATTGTGATGTGCACTTAGAACCAATTGTGATGTGCCTAATACTACATCACAATCGGTTTTAACCTGAGAACCGGTTGTGATGATTGCTCACTAATTATTACACCCTCGCCGAATCATTTATCACAATCAATTTTTTCTGAAAAGTTAAGAACCGATCTAAATGAAACGACAGTGATGTACCATTCTGTAGTAGTGTACCAGAACGGCACAACCATCCACCATACTATACGAACAGCATTGCAACCCGTTGTTTTTTCACTGTTGCATTTGCCAACAGGAGATCCATGCAACCATACGTTTAATAGTGTTTAATTTGTTTGTACACCATGTTTAATAGTGTTTAATTTGTTTGTACAACTGATCAGCTAGAGTACAGACACTAGTACATTTTCTGGCGCCGGTGCTTTTGTTATTTTCCACGAGAGTTACAGTTAATAGTTCAAGATGTCGACGCATGCACGGATTAGAAATAATGTAGTGAATAATAATAAATATCTTGCTGTCTGTGCTTGCACTGTTTCTTTAGTTTCGTGTGCCATGCTTCTAAATGCACGAATTTAAGTTAAATTCGGGTATTTTTTTTTAAAATTCAGTTTTAGAGTATATATATATTTATAACAATTTACATGTGTAACGATCCCTATTTTCACATAAATGCAAAAATAAAAATCTAATACGCATACAGTACTAGTCCCATGATCAGTGGCTAGTACGCATATTTTCAACAATTAGAATCACAACCATATATCATTTTATTAAAGCGAAAGCTATTTGTACAATATATTCTTACAACTTAGAGTATATATATACAACACAGAGGAGGCAAGGTCTTGTAGTGTGCCCATCCAACCCTCAGGCAACTGACAAGGCATAAATTTCTAGAAAGATCGTTTCGTTGAAATTCCCGCATCCTGCGACGAAAATAAATCTTCGGAGCTTCGCTTTCTTATCAACCTAAAATAATAGATTAAGCAAGGTTGAGTACTTTTGTACTCCGCAAGACTTAAGTGGTATTTGCAAATGCAATAATGCAGGTTATATCAAAGGAGGCTACTACAGTTAATTTGCATAAAGCGATATTGAATTTGTAAATCAAGTTGTCATTTGCAAACGGAATTTGTAAGAGCAAATTTGACTGATAAGAAATAAGTAAAGTATAAGTAATACTCACAGCCCTTCGCGAGCATTGAATAATTCAATGATCCAATAATCCAATCCTGTCATCATCATTCCTTGCCAACACGTGGAAAAACAAATGAAATCAAGCCCTTTTGAAAATAGCAAAGCATTTAACTAGTGCCAATTCACCAAGTTTCCCATAACCGCGGGTACAGCTAATTGATTAGATTTAAACTCTGCAGAGGTGTACAACTTTACCCACAAGTCATGACCTTTTCTTTTTGCCGTATGCACCATTGGCGTGTGGCCAGAATGTTCATGACGAAAACTTTTACATTACCTAGGTTAACTTTGAACCAGCATGGTGACGTAAAACTCATACTATGCAGCAGAAGATGTGTGTACATAGTACGAGAAAAGGGTGATACACCATTGTCCCACTTCTCCCCATGGCGGCAGCAGAAGATATGTGTATTAATACGACAAATGGTGGTATACCAAATTGCCCCACTTCTCCCCCATAGCATGGCGTACACACCGCTCCAGCCTACCAATGTGCAAAATTAAACTAGATAACTTAATTGGTTTAAGGCTACCCCATCCCAGCACTTGTGGTTGTACGAATTGTTCTTGGATCATACAATACTACGTTTGGTCCTTAATCCGATACGGACGATACTTCACCCAAAACTACGTGCGTTTCCATCTGCACAACCGGCTATTGCCAATAATCACCCACATCAAAACCATAGGTTTATTTTTGGGTTTTTAAGAAATTACCATTGATGCCATTAACCATCATCATGTCTCAACAATTCCAATGATCAGTTTATTCAATTTGTTCATCCCAAATCTAAAGCATGGCTAAGCATGATTATTAAGTCGTATATAGCCATGTTGACATTATGTATATCTTACCATGTTCTAGGGTTATCAAGGTTCGCATGTCAATACTTATCAAGGAAGTTTCATGAGACAACAGGTATATCTACCAGTACCATAATATAGTGAATTTACATAAAATATGCGCATATATAAATTAATTTGGTAAAACAAAGTGAAAATTAAATACTGGGATCAATATGATCAAATGGGGTGCTTGCCTTGCTTAATTGTTGTTTAAGAAGAAGTCGCGGTCGAAGCCAATGTTGTCGACGACGGAATTAATGACGTCGGGTTCTACACGTCGTTCAATGGAAACATAGCAAATAACGAACTTTAATAAGGGCAAAAAGAAGACAGATAGAAAATCTAATAAAACTTGCTATAAGAAACAATTGCATATTATTTTATAGATTATTTTTTCTTGTCCTGCGGATTCTAGATGCTAAAATTATTTAGATTAATAGAATTAAGACATTAGTTATCATGCTATATATGAGTAGTACTTAATCTTTCTATTATTACTAAGTTTGTTTACTCGTAGAACGGATGTTTGATATCATAATGCTTAAGGTTATTTGGGTGACATGATTTATATGCTGAACATGATGAAGCAAGATTATTTCTTTAGAATAAGGTTGTCTATATATTGGGGAGCATTGCCAAGCTGATTTCATAATTTTTAGAATTTAGACGAGATGTTTTATTCATTGCTAAAATAGCTTATACGGTATTATGGTTCTTGTTATAAAGAATCAGATTAGTAATGTGTAGTGTACTTAGCCTTATGTGTTTTGCATGCAAGGTGATTTATACATATTGGGATCTACAAAATAAGGCTATTGACTGCATGAACAAGATCACACAATGATTCTTACGACACAAGTATATTAGCTAAGGATTTCATGCTCAACTATTCTTATATTGAGATTCCGATGACCATAACACTTAAATGTATTGTACTAGAAAGATTCAGATGCAAAGCAAGTTGTAAAAAGAATATTTTTCCAGATTATAGTAGATCGTATCTCAAGGATCATTTCTGGGCTATTCTTCATAAAATTTACATTTAGACGAGTTGATTTATGAGTTGCCGAAAAGGCTTAAGCGTTTCTGAAAACATAATACTTATGGTTATTTTGCTATCAAGATATATATGCAAAGTATGATTAAATGAGGTTCTTTCTTCAGAACATTGAAGTATTTTCTTTGTATAGTATTACTAAACTAATTTTATTAATTTTAGTTCATAGATGAGACATTTTATTTGCTGCTTAAATAACATAAATGATCATTCTGGAATATATGCATGTACATATCTTTTACACTAGGGTCTCATTCTTATTCATGAAACAATTCAAGTCAAGATTATTTCTTAAGTATTTTAGCTTACTTAGGTAATATGCTAACATGAGAGCATTTTAGAAATCAATTATTCTCATTTTGGATTTCTTCTGTACAAAGTATATCCTTTTGAATATTTGATGCATTGAGAACAACCTTTGATAAAAAAATGATTCAAACAAAGATGATATTTAAATATTTTTATATATTTGGGTTGATGGAAGTCTAAGTATTCTAATAAAATTTCTTTCATTCAATTCCCAGTTCATTTGCATCATTTATATATATAGCCTATCTTTCAGTCTTTTCTTTAAATTTGAATTTCAAATTCATCCATTGCTCCTTTTGAAATTATTTTTGCATACTCCAAATTTTCTTGATTTTATATGAATTTATAAATTTATTTCATCTTATTTGGATTAAAGATGCAAAAGATATTAGTTAATGAATCAGGGTCGGTTGACAATTTAAACTGTAAACGAGAAATACGTTTTGTAATTGGGAAGTCGCCTTCAGTGATTCAACATATTTTATCTGAGTCACTGACAATCGGGACCCAAGAGGCAGTGGGAGAAAAGCAGAAGAAGTGCTAGGGCATGGCGTCTGCGGCGAGGTGAGTCCGGAATTCGGTGACCGGCGGTGAGGTGAGCTGAGCAAGGTCACGACGAAGAGGTGAGTGGCCTCAGCAGTAACCGAAGATGGCCGGAACAGGGCGGCCACTGAGGAGGTGAGGCAGAAAAGGCGGGTGTTGGTCGGGAGCAAAAACTAAGGCATTAGAGCTTGATTGGGTAGTGAAATCAGCATCAGGGGCTTACACAAGTTCCATTTTGCCGGTTGATTCGATCGAAAAAGCATCGAGTTGGGCTTCCACTGTGTAGCCGAATCTGGGAATGAAGGCGGCGGTGGCGGCAAGCTACGGATGTGATGAGCCAAAAATGAAGTTTATGCTAGAGTTATCGATGCCCAGGGATGCTTTCCACCAGAGGAATTTGGAAATGGTTCACTGGTTTTGCTAATTCGATTTCGGCTCTGACTTTTGAAGCTCTCGATCATGGCAGCAAAAAAAAAAATTAGGGTCCTTCGGCTGAGGAGAGAGAGAGAGTAGGATGAGGGGAAGTGATGCATTGCTTCTACGAGCTTAGGGCTCCTGTAAGGACCCCATTTTTGATAATGATTACCAAAAATGGATACCATGTGCATACAGTACTAGTCCTATGATTAGTAGCTAGTACGCACAAATACAAATTGATATCACAGTCATACACAAACTTTATTATACAGCGGAAGTAAGGTTACATAATAATTTTTACAATACCAAAAGTAAACATAGCAGTGGAGACAACTTCTTGTAGTATGCCTTTTTAACCCATTGTCCCACAGGCAACTGACAAGGTAAAACCTTAGAATAATTCATCGTTAAATTCCCTGTATCCTGCATCAACGTATGAGTCATCGGGGTAATCTGATTCTTCACCTAAAAACATCAACATAGATAAGTTGAGTACTTACGTACTCGCAAGACTTTTACAAATCCTATAATACATGCAGGTTATTCCAATGGAAAGGCTATTATGGTTAATTTGCATAAAGCTAGTTTGAAATGTAAATACAGAATAATAGATTGCAATAAAATTTGCTAAAAAGCAGATTAAATAAAATGACAATATATAAGTACGAGTAAATGAAATTCCAAACCTGGGTGTAATAACCATGTCCAAGAACCATTCTATTGACACACAGTAGAAATTACCGACACACGGTAGAAACCACATTTTATGAAAATAAACAAAACTGCTAACTATGTGATGACTTTACCAAGTGCCCATTACCGCGGGCGTGGCTAATCGATTAGTTTTACACTCTGCAGAGGTATACAGCTTTCCCCACAAGACATGACTGACTCTTTGAGCAATCGATATTTGCACACTTCCTTTGGTGTGCCGCAGAGAGTAATGTTATAATCATACATTATTTAATCGACTTTGCACGAAGATAAAGGACGATAAACCCATTCTGTGGTGGAAGAACTCAGAGCATAGAAATGATGGAACTCCCCACAGTATGGCGTATACCGTTATATTGGTAAACATTTATTCCATGATCACCTCGGTGTGGATGTCCCGTCGAGCAATTCATTAAGAAACAGCTCGTACTACTCCGGCCTTCCAAGTGCAAAGCCAGTTTTAAATAACTTAATAAGTTAGAGCTGTCCCATACCAGCACTTGTGGTTGTATGACAATTCTTGGCCTGAAAACAACCCATAGTTCGGTCCTTAACTCGACACGGGCAATAATCTCCCCCTACGATACGTGCAAAGACATGCACTCCCGGCTATTGCCAATAATTGTCCGCATTTAAACCATAGTTTTATTTTCCATTTTTGATCAAAATACCAACCACAAAAAGAGGTCATACCCATTAAATGTCATATCCAACATTTTTAATCATGTCAATGTTTTACTTTTATTTAAGCATGTCTAAGCATGACACTAGATGTGAGTAACCCGAATTGACATCACATATTGTCTACGTCATTCTAGGGTTATCAAGGTTCACAATGTCCTACTTATCAAGGAAGTTCTATAAGACTACCGGTACAACTACCATTACCCGTAATATAGCAGACTTTAATAAACTAAAGTATACAGTAAAACATTTAATGAAAACATTTATAAAACTGAGATCAATATGATCAAGGGGGATGCTTGCCTTGTTGATTTTCCTCGACGTCGAACTCCTGATCGTTGATTATACCGGATTCGTCGGGTTCTACATGTCGTATTGCAACATATAACAAATACCAAATTTCAATAGGGCCAAAAAGAAATCAGATGGAAATATTCAAATAAAATAACTTCACAATTCAGAAGTGGCTGCAAGCATTATTTGTTTTTATTTGCAATTTGATGATTTAATCTATTTGAATTATTATTATTGCATCATTTTACTACATATTTATCAACTTAAATTTTTATTAGAATAAACCCTAAGTATTTTTAAATATTCAGGTTCCTGAGGTTACAAGGAATCTAACAAAATTTATTTTACTAAATTTGGTGATTATTTGCAAAATTTTCATGAATGACATATTTCTAATTCTTACTTTGAATTTTAATTAAAAATTCAAATAAAATTAAATTTTGAAATATTTTTGCATATTATGAATCTAAATGATTTTATATGAATTTATAAATTTATTTCATTGAATTTTGATAGATGATTCAAAAGATATTCAAGTTTGAATATTCTAGGTTTTGTAAAATACAGACAATTGGAAAATTGCCGAAAATGGAAAGTACGCTTTCGCGGGGAAAATGCGCTTTGCCTTTTCGGGCTGCGTCGGGCTGAGGCACCGACAGCCGGGGTCCACATGGCGTGGCCGAGCGCAAAGACGGCCGACACTCGAGCTCGCGCGATCGCGCGGCGTGTGTGCTGGTGACAAATGGGACCGCTTAGCGACGCGCTCCTCGGCCATGAAGCGATCGACCGATAGGGCCCGCGACGTCGTGACGCAAAGACAAGACTTGGTGCGGCGGTGACACCGGGCCCACTTGGCGGTGACCAAGAGCAGGGGGTGGCGAAGCCGAGCTCGTCGGCAGCGAACTAGCACCGGAGCGGCGGAATGGGTGCCACTCCGAGCTTTAGCGTGCTCTTGCGCACCCAGGGGTGGTCACGCGGTGGTCGGAGGTTGGCCTGGAAAGGGGGTTCCACCGGCGGGGTGCGGCGGCGACCACGGCTCACCGGAGATTCTGCAAAACTAGACCTCCCCGAGCATGAAGATCACCCTGGAGAGCATCAATAGACTACAAGGATCTCGATTCTGGGTTTGGTTTGAAGAATGGGTAACCGGAGAGGGTTCTCACCGTGCGCAGGCGACGACGGCAGAATGAGCTCGACGCGGGGGCTCGTCGGGGAAGAGGAGCTGGAACCGACGGCGGGGAAAGGTTCCTGGCGACGCGAGGAGGCTTCGGCTGAGATGGTTCGGGCTGAAATTGGCTGTGGAGGCGAATGCGCGATTTTCCCTTTTCACGGGTTTCGCCGGAGCTGGGAACGATGCACGGGTGAGGCGGCAAAATGGGTTGCACAAGTGGTCGGCTGGGTCGGCTGCGACGAGGGCGACGCCTTTTATATGGGGACTTGGAGTCGGTTTGGCGCGAGAAGACTCGGGCGAAGCGGCGTCGGCGCGGAGGCGAGTTGGCACGAGAGAATATAGAGAGGGGGAGAAGAACGCATGGCGAGTCACTGACGCGCGGGGGTGAGGTGTCAGCGAGGCTGTCGGCAGGGGCCGGCTGTTCACGCGGGCCCACACAGTAGTGACTGAAGAAAAGAGGACTCAGCCAGGTTCTGGACAGAACGGGATGATCACAGAAATTTCGAGGGTCAAACAGACTCAAGATTTTATACAAATTTTACCATGAGTCAGAAAGGAAATTACCAGATTCCAGTAAATTTTTTACCATTTTGATGCTCCGTGTAGAATTTTAAATAATTCTGACAATGCAGCTATTGCTTTTTTGCCAATTCTGTTTTTCATTTAATTTATGATCGAAATGAATTTAATATTTTATAAAACTTTGCATGAGAGTCTTAAATGGTATTTTACACCTTTTTTAATATTTTTAGGTTTTATTTATTAATATTTAATTTTTAATAATTCTGACATTTCTATTTTTCAATTTATTTCTTCACTGTTTTTGAAATTTTAAATTATAAAATTAATTAGTAAATTTTTTTTATATTTTTACAGGAGGTTTAAAATGTGCTGATGTCAGTAGGGTAAAAATATTGATCCAGGATAACTTCCTGAGAATTCTACAAAATTCTTTTACCTTCTTTCCTGATTTTCTTTTCACATGATTTACTTTGATTCAATTATATTTTATTTGGTCCAGCTCTTCCACTGACTTAATCTGGCTGGGGAGAGCCCTTAGATTTTTCTGATGACTTTCGTAGATTTTTGTTGACTTGGCATTTTTATTTTTACTTTTATCATTTTACTATATCATTAATCCAATTTCTTTTATTAAGGAAAAGTCAAAAGAATTTCCAATAATTCAAGAAAATTCAGAAAATACAGGAGTAATTCTCACAAATGTTTTGGTTATTATATTTCTCATTTTTATTAATTTCGGGCTGTTACAGCTCCTTTTATAGCCGAGGATACGTAGATGAGCCTGCTTGAGTCGAGAGCTCGGTGAGACAAGTCACGGTGCTGCACAGGAGGAGGTATGGCAGCACAGCGGGAAACACGGACGAGGGTGAGACGTGGCGGAGGCGACGATTGCGCTGCAATTGCTGAATTCCATTCACACGGCGTGGAAAGAAATCGTTGGCTAGGAGCTACGATTAAGCTGGGGCAGAGGGGATGAACTAGGCCGAGAAAGCTGCGAGGAAGGAAGGAGAAGAAGGGAAGAAGTGAGGCTGACATGCGGGGCCTCAATCACTGGTTTACTGATTTGAAATGAAACCGCTTATCCTTCCGCACGTAGGCAATGATGTTGAGCTTTAAATGATCATTAATTCTTGATGGGAATTTTTTTTATAATTTTTATCAGAGACGGTTAGACAATTATCTTCATACTTTAGAAATTTTAGATGAAAATAATCTGTACAGAATTTACAAAAATTCTGACAACCCACTGTGCACAGAATTCTGTTTTCTGATTTTAATTTCTCTGAGAGTTTATATTTGTTCCAAGATGTTTGAAACTTTTTACAAAGGTTCCTTATTGATATTAAAATCTCCAATAACATTTTAAGATCCATATATTTTATATTTAATTTATTAAAATTCTGATTTTGATATTTTTAGATTTTCACATTTTCTATTTTCTATTTTTTATAATTATCAAAACCATTTATTATTTATTGATATATTTACTGTAGATGTATTTATCTATCCAGAATATAATATAACATTCTCAGATGAAGATAATATTGGATTATTTTTATTTAAATCTGACAATTTTATTGTTCCTAGTCAAGAATCATTAATTAGCTTTTATTTCATGTTTAAATGCTTTGATATGACTTTTTAAATTTATAATTAGATTTTTGAATATTTTTTAGGATTAAATAATTTTTTTTATCTTATTTTTACAAAAATTTTACTCTTTTTTTATCTATTACTTAGGATTATATTAAATGATTTCTCCTTTAAAGCAAAATCAAGAAAATCCAGAAAAAGTCGATAAAATGCAGAAAATTAAGAAAAATCATAAATAAATATTATTGAATGTTTAAAATTTAATTTTTCGTTGTTTATTAAGTTTTGGATTGAAGAGAAGATGATCAAGAAAATTTTTTCTTTAAGATCCAATATTCACGAAAAATTTCAGAATAGATAGAAATTTGAAATAATATTATATTTTGAACTCATTTTTATAGTTTGTTTATTTGGAGAAAAGTTTTGATATTGTATCTTTACCTTACTTGAAACTAGAATTCAAGGTTTTAGGATATTATAACATTCCAATTGAAAATCTTAATCTAAAATAAAATTTTTATTTAATTCCATTTTAAAATTATCAAAATTTCATTTTTATTATTTTTGAAATTTTCGGGATGTTAAAAAATGAAACATGTACTTTTGAAAAAAATATACTTGAATTCAAAATTTTGGAACGAATTTATATCACTGTGAGGCCCCCATTTTTGATAATGAATACCAAAAATGGATACCATGTGTATACAGTACTAGTCCCATGATCAGTAGCTAGTACGCACAAATACAAATTGATACCAAAGTCATACACAAACTTTATTGCACAACAGAAGTAAGGTTACATAATATTTTTACAATACCAAAAGTAAACACAACAGTGGAGACAATTTCATGTAGTATGCCTTTTTAAACCCATTGTTCCACAGGCAACTGACAAGGGAAATCCTTAGAAAAATTCATCGTTAAATTCCCCGTATCCTGCATCAACGTATGAGTCGTCGGGGTAATCTGATCCTTCACCTAAAAACATCAACATAGGCAAGTTGAGTACTTACGTACTCGCAAGACTTTTGCAATTCCTAAAATACATGCAGGTCATTTCAATGGAAAGGCTATTGTGGTTAATTTGCAGAAAGCCAGTTTGAAATGTAAATACAAAATTGTAATAAAATTTGCTTAAAAGCAGATTAGTAAAAATGATAGTAAGTAAGTGCGAATAAATAAAAATTTCGAATCTGGGTAAAATGACCATAATCAAAACCAGTTCTACTGACACACAGTAGAGTTCACCAACACACGGTAGAAACCGCATTTTATGAAAATAAACAAAACTGCTAACTATGTGATGACTTTACCAAGTGTCCATTACCGCGGACGCGACTAATCGATTAGTTTTACACTCTGCAGAGGTATACAGCTTTCCCCACAAGACATGACTGACTCTTTGAGGAATCGATATTTGCACACTTCCTTTGGTGTGCTGCAGAGAGTCATGTTATAACTGTTACATTATTTAATCCTGACTTTGCACCAGCACGGTGACGATAAACCCATTCTGTGGCGTAAGAACTCAGAGCATAGAAATGATGGAACTACCCACAGTATGGCGTACACCGTTATATTGGTAGACGTTTATTCCATGATCACCTCGGTGTGGACGTCCCGTCGAGCAATTCATTAAGAAACATCTCGTACTACTCTGGCCTTCCAAGTGCAAAGCCAGTTTTAAACAACTTAATAAGTTAGAGTTGTCCCATACCAGCACTTGTGGTTGTATGATATTTCTTGGCTTGAAAACAACCCAAAGTTCGGTCCTTAACTCGACACGGGCAATAATCTCTACCCTACACTATTGCCCGCATCTAAACCATAGTTTTATTTTCATTTTTCCAACCAAAATACCAACCATAAAAATGGTCATACCCAATTAAATGTCATAACCAACATTTTTAATCATGTCATGGTTGTATGTTCATTTGAGCATGGCTAAGCAAGATACTAAGTGTGATAACCCAAATTGACATCACATATTGCCTACGTCATTCTAGGTTATCAAGGTTCACAATTTCCTACTTATCAAGGAAGTTTTATAAGATTACTGGTACAACTACCATTACCCGTAATATAGCAGACTTTAATAAAATAAAGTATGCAGTAAAACATTTAATGAAAACATTTATAAAACTGGGATCAATATGATCAAAGGGGGTGCTTGCCTTGTTGACTTTCCTCGACGTCTATCTCTTGATCGTCGAATACACCGGGTTCGTCGGGTTCTACACGTCGTATGGCAACACATAACAAATACCAAATTTCAATAGGGCCAAAAAGAAATTAGATGGAAATATTCAAATAAAATAACTTCATAATTCAGAAGTGGTTACATGAATTATTTGTTCTTATTTGCAATTTAAAGATTTAATCTATTTGAATCATTATTGCATTATTTTACCACATATTTAACAGCTTAAAATTTTCCTATAACAAACCCTAAGTATTTTTTCATATTATGGTTCCTGAAGTTACAAGGATTCTAACAAAATTTATTTTACTAAATTTTGTGGTCATTTGCAAAATTTTCATGTATGACATATTTCTAACTCTTACTTTGAATTTAAATTCAAAATTCAAATAAAATTCAATTCTAAAATATTTTTGCATATCCTGAATCTATATGATTTTATATGAATTTAGAAATTTATTTCACACAATTTGTACAGTTAGTTCAAAAGATATTCAAGTTTGAATACTCTAGTCTTTCACTGGGGAAAGTGCGCTTTCCCTTTTCGGCGATACCGCGTCGAGGCGCTGACAACCGGGGCCCATCTGGCAGCGGCTTGCGCGCTGCAAGCGCGGTTGACGCTGCAGGCTCCAGCGGCTGCGTGGCGACGAGGCGGCGGGGCCTGCTTGGCAGTGGCACGACTCGCGTAAGCGATTGACCAGCCGAGCCCGTTAGTCAGCGATGCATCTCAGCGGCGGCGCGCGCGGTGACGGCTTCGGGCCCGTTCGCGGTGACCAGAGCGGTAGCGGCAAGGCTAAGCTCGCCGGCGGTGAACCAGCATCGCAGCGGCGGAATCAATTCCACCATAGGCACCAGTGGACCCGTGCGCACACGTGGGCAGTGGCGCGGTGTTCGGAGATGGCCGAGAAGGGGTTCGGCACCGGCGAAGGGCGGCGATAGCTATGGCTCACCGGAGATTCTGCAAAACTAGACCTCCCCGAGCTTGAAGATCACCCTGGCGAGCATCAGGACAACACAAGGAGTCTATTTTCGGGTTTGGTTTGAAGAATGGGTAGCGGAGGAAGGTTCTCACCGTGCGGCTGCAGCGACGGAGAAGGTTGCACGGTGCGAGGGCTGAACAGAGAAGAAGAGCTTGAACCAGCAGTGGGGAAGGACTTCTGGCGATGCAAGGAAGCTTCGGCTCGGTTGAATTGGACTGGAATTGGTTGTGGCGGCTAAACGGCGGTTTTCCCCTTTTTCGGGTTTCGCCGGAGCTGGAGACGACGAGCGGGAATGGCGGCGAATGGGGTTCACAGGGCGACGACTGGGTCGGCTGCGACGCGGGCGACGCCTTTTATACGGGGAGATGAGGTCGGTTTGGCGCACAGGGTGGCAAGGCAGTTCGGCCTCGCTGGCGCGGCGCGAGAGAGAGCAGAGAGGGAGACGAAGGCGCGAGGGAGTCACTGACGTGTGGGGGCGAGGTGGCAGTGAGAGCCGATTGGCTTGACTGGCTGAAAAGCCGGGCCCACAAGTCAGCGACCGAGAAAAAGAACTCAGGCGAAGGCTCGAGACAGAACGGGACTTCTACGGCAGTTTTGTCAGTCAAACCGACTCGAAATTTTATAAAACTTTTACCCTAGGTCGGAAAGGAAATTACCAGCCTCCTGTAAAATTTAACCATTTTATAATTCATGTAGAATTTTAAATAATTCTGACAATGCAGTCGTTGCTGTTCTGCCCATTCGGTTTTTCATTTAATTTATAATCGAAAATGAAGTTCATATTTTGTAAAATTTTTTATGAGAGTCTTAAATAGTATTTTACACCTTCTGTAAAATTTCATATTTTATTTATTAATATTGTATTTTTAGTAATTCTGAAATTACTATTTTCCAATTTATTTCTTCAGTGTTTTTGAATTTTTAAATTATAAAATTAATTATTAAATTTTTGATATTTTTACTGGAGGTTAAGACTATGCTGATGTAGGCAGGGTAAAAATCTTGAGTTAGAATAACTTCCTGAGATTTCTACAACATTCTTTTACCATTTTACCCTGACTTCTTTTCACATGATTTACTTTGATTAAATTATATTTTATTTGATCCAGCTCTTCCACCGACTTAAACTGGCTGTGGAGAGCCCTTAGATTTTTGTTATGACTTTGGTAAATTTTTGTTGTCTTGGCATTTTTACTTTTTACTTTTACTATTTTACTATATCCTTTAATTCACTTTCTTGTATTAAGGAAAAGCCAAAAGAATATCCAATAAATCCAAAAATTTCAGAAATTTCAGAAATAATACACAAAAGATTTTTTAATTTACTTTTCTTTATTTTATAATTTTAAGGCTGTTACAATCACATGCTTTCCTGATTTATACAGCATATACCTACAATCAAACTATCATAAGAAAGACAACTTTAGTTTCAATTTCGGTTAAAACTTATTTGAAGTAGTTAGTAAACCAGTTAAACTTGACACCCAAAAAATTTCAAACTTTTTCGTACGCTATACATAGGAGAAATACATGTTTTAGATTATGTTGCTGAGGTACCACAGTGTTCTAATTAATTATACTATAAATATATATACACAGGGATATATATATAGCTGTTCCTGTTGTTGGATGGCTCTGTCTCATCAGCGAAAGCTACTCTCTACCAGGGTTCACAAAACCACGGTAAACAGCTTCGTTTTTGCGGTTTTCGATCGTACCGCTCCGGTTCGAGAACAGTACCAGTGGAATTCAAAAAAATTCAAAAAATTTTAAAAAATTTATGCGTTGAAAACCGCTCGAAACCCGATTTTTAGGAATATTTAATTGGTCGGCTAGTTTTTCGTTGAAAACCAAACGGTTTTCGATTTTTTTGAATTTTTTTCAATTTGATTTCTTAACCCTTCGGTTTCTGACGGTTTTTAAGTAGTTTTTTGAGTGGTTTTTGCGATTTTCGCAATACGGTTTTTGTGTGGTCTTTCGAAAAACGGTTCTGTGAACCTGCTCTCTACTAAAAGCAATATTATGGCAGAAAAAAGATGCGGCCGGCCGGTAGACATGCACGTTCATCAGCAGATTCGCTATGGATGTAGTTATGTAGGAGGAAATCGATCGTGTACGTCGATGCATTGCACATTTGAACTGCCACAAGGAGGTCGACACTAGGGATGTCAATCAGGTGAGTACCTCCAGGTACCACTGCCTGAAACCCGAATCCGAACTCGAACCACGTGCCACTCATCTGAACCCATAAACCTTCATGGATACAGATCTATGCCCACGTCCGAATTCAATGGGTACCAGAACCTGATGTGTACCCATGGGTACTCATGTGAGGCACACAGGTTACAGGCTTACAACCAACTTATTTCAGCTCTCGCCTCTCAGTTTGAAGTAGTTCTTTCGATTCGTCTTTTGTTTTTCTTAGGCTTTTGGGATTGAGGTGAATGAACCACTATCACAAGCTTATTCTTTTAATTTATGAAGTAGTATATATAAGAGATATCAGGCACAACGACTTTCAGCTAACCCCTGCCTAGAAAATAATGGAAAAAAATTCAAAGACCTCCATTGCAATCTGTAACTGTTGGGCGACTAGATTAATCGAGTGTCATCAATAATGATTGGCGTTGCGTTTGCATTAAGTATGTAATCCATTTGATCCATGGCATTCCTTGTGATGAGATCAACAAAACAAGATCTATATACAAGAGAATATCAAAAGGAATATTAGGTGATTACAACTACTACTTGTCTTCGTCGGCGGCGGTGGCGTCATCGGGGCCAGGCGGACTGAGCGGGACGGTGGGGACGATGACTCGACCAAGAAGGAGCCGCGCGGCGTCAGATCTAGAGGATGCACTGGTCGTCGAGCTAGTACTTGTCTTCGCCGGGCGGGCGACGTCCGGGGCGGGCGGGCGGGGGTCAAGGGTCAAGGGTGGCGGGGACAATGGACGCAGCCAAGAAGGAGCCGCTCAACGCCTCCCGCGCCAACCTCGCGCACACCCTCGTCTGGGAATGGGGGAGTCTTGGTGTTGCGGGCTTGCGACCGGCAGTCGGTCGGGCGGCCGGCGACGCGAGCAGTTAGGGTTTGCCGTTTGCGCAGCCGCAGGTTGCAGGCATGTCGTGTACTCGTGTATAGGGAACTGGAGATTGGGGAGGCCAAATGGATCGGTGAATGGGGAAATCCAGAAATGGGGGAATCGGTGAAATGGGGAATCAGCAGTGAATGGGAAATCCGGAAATGGGGAATCGGTCAAAGAGTAAAGTTAGGGTTATCAGGTTATGTGTATGTCTAAAGAGTGGGGTCCACATGCCATAGGATACCTATTGGGTACTCATGGATACAAATTGGTACTCATACCCATCCCATGATCTTATCGGGTATCCAAATCCGAAAACCCATGGATCTGAGATGGCACCCTTGCCCACCCTTATCGGGTCGAGTACCCGCGGGGTACCCAAACCCATGGGTAAAACTGTCATCCTTAGTCGACATGCGCGCCCGTGAATTGTGTGTTCCACAGTAATAAATTTACAAGATGGAGAATATACATGCATTTGCGAATGAATTCGTGCTACTGCTTATCGCCTTTTAATGTCTTTAAAATGTATACTCATTAAAATTAGCATTTGATCGGAGAAGAGATTTACCATATGTAAATGTACATTCTACACTGTTAATGTCTTTAAAATGTATACTCAGTAAAATTAGTATTTGATCGGAGAATAGATTTACCATATATAAATGTACATTCTACACCGTTGGATAGCTTTGAGATTCCCCCACCCCACACCCCCTTCCTCCAACCCATCCATCCATTTTGCAAAATCCTCCATCCTTTCTCTTCCTTCCCCTCTCCTCCCTCTGGTTAGCCGCATCACCCGCCGGAAACCACGAACTCGCCACCGAAAATCTCAAGGTTTTGAGGTTTCGAGCGAGGTAGAGCGCGGTGCAGTGGCAGCGGCTATATGGCAGCCGGAGCTGAGAGAGGAGAGTGGAAGGGAGAGAAATAGGAGTTTTTTTTTGCAACATGGAATGCAAATCTGTGGTTGGTGGGATGAGATTGAATGGAATGGGATGATTCTGTACTATTTGATTCCATTATTTTCAGTGAATGGAATGATTCGGCATCTATAAAAAATATTTCTCAAATTTGTATCCCACCGTCTAGGATGAGATAGTTCTATGCAAGCAACCAAACACATTGTTGTCCTACCGGGCGTGCTAAGAGTGTGTTTACGTCAAAAACTTGAAGTAGGATTTCTGACAGCAGCACACCAGACGAACACCTGGTTCAAGAGCGTGCCAGTCGATTTGACCTATAATCAACAAGGTAAAAGATATAAAGTTCAATCGAAGCCGATCGTTGGGATCAATCGACTTAGACTCAATCAGTTTGAAGCCGATCAAGATCAAAGTATCAGAATAGATCTAATTAGCCGATTAAGGCTAATCAGAGGATAAAATTCTCTCAAAGCCGATTGTAACGATCAATCAGCTTAAACTCAATCAGCTTGAAGCCGATCAAGATCAAGGTATCAGAATAGATCTAATTAGCCGATTAAGGCTAATCAGAGGATAAAATTCTCTCAAAGCCGATCGTAACGATCAATCAGCTTAAACTCAATCAGCTTGAAGCCGAGATCAAGGTATCGGGATAAATCTAATTAGCTGATTAAGGCTAATCAGAGGATAAAGTCAGATCGATTCTGAAGAAGGCGATGCGCAACAAAATCAGAATAAATCAAACCTGGGGCGTAATTTGAAGAAGATCAACAATCGGCGATGCGCAACTTTATTGATCAAGATCGAATTACAAAGACTAAATTACAAGAACTACTCCTAGTCGACGGAAAAGTAGATGAAAAGTAGACGCGAATTGGTTGGTTGGCTCTGGGCAGCTTTTCTTATCACCTCTAGACCCCTTTTATACCCGTTGGCCGATAGAGTCCTCGTATAACACGTTAGGAGTAGAATCCGTATCGGCCTCTATTTGGATGGTGCTTTCCTTAACAACTTGTTCTGTTTTCAAATATCTTCAATCTGTATCCTGGTCGTATCTTGTTGCTCTTGGACTGCCGATTCTGATTCTATCTGCCAAATTTTGGTGCAAACATATGCCCTCCATTTTTGAGAGATAACATGTTATCTTTCAAAAAATTTCATCATCGGCTTAAACATATATTTTCTTATCATAACCAAAATTTTAACTGCATCGAGTTATTTTGGCTTTCAGCTCAGAATCGCCAACTCAGTATATTCATATTTGAGTTCTAGCCAATCAAGATCTAACCAGTACTTTGAACAAACCGATGCACACTACACGATCCAACGATGATCCCTTACCAAATCGGCTATCTCTCAAGCTGACGGGTGGTATGATTTTCAGACTAGATCGGCTTTGTCAAACTAAAATTATCGTTTGGATCCGATTTTTTCTTCCTCCATTCCTTTTTACCTATTTTATCTACCAAGCTCATTGAAAGCTTGGTCTCTCTCTTCTCGACCTCTGCTTCCTCGGTTTCCTGTGTCTTGAGCCTCTTCAATCGCCTCGCTGTGACCGATCGAGGCCAAAGCGACACCATCTCGGCTTAGGCTCAATTGGCTCTCGTATCTTGCCAGCCAAGTCTTTTGCATTCGCGTGGCTGCACTACTACAGAATTGTACATCAGAATCGGTTCTTTTTTGTCATTACAGTCGGTTCAAGTGGCGATACGAAGTCTTTGGATAGTGATGAGGTGAAGTTATCACAGTCGGTTTTGCCTCGATTGTGATAAATCCTCATTAGAATCGGTTCTTATATCAAACCGATTCTGATGAACACATTATCACAATCGGTTTTTTCTAATAACCGATTACGATAGTGGTCATCGAATCGCTTTAAAAGAAGCGATTCGATGACCACCTCATTAGAATCGGTTCTTTGTGGAACCGATTCGATAATGGAAAGATCGAATCGGTTCCACAAAAGAACCGATTCTAATGATGTGGTCACCGTAATCGCTTCCTTGAAAGAACCGATTACGATGATGGATCATCACAATCGCTTATTCCAAGAACCGATTGTAATGGTATGGTTATCACTATCGCTTAGTAAAAGAACCGATTCTACTAATGTGGTCATCACAATCGTTTGCTTAAAAGAACCGATTCTGATGAGAGGTCATCAGAATCGGTTCCTCATAAGAACCGATTCTGATGATAGTGTCATTATAATCGCTTTATTCAAAAAACCGATTCGATGACCCTCATGGGTGTTTCAATTTGGCATATTATCCAAAATAACAGATATTAACATTGGGCATATATATATCACATTGACAATACATAACACAGAATGCACATATCACATTCATAGAACACGAATACGTAAATTGCAATACATATAGCCCATTCGTTCACAACATACAAACACAAACATGCTTACAATCAGTACACGTGCATATATATCACATTGACATATACAATTAATATTGTTTCCATATGGACTAGTAGGACGCTTCAGGATCTCTAAACCTACCGTCCTCCGATATAACTTCTAACCAGTACCATTGGCATAAGTGGTCTCGTAAATTGTTGAGTGCTTTCCTGTCTAAGCTCTTCTGGGGGATATTGATCTTCTGCAAAACATAAATGAGTTCGTGAATTTAAGTTTCAAAATTTGTATGTGAAAGGCTAAGTATGCATGTACATATACCTTAGGAAAAAGGTGTGAGCCGCCGATCACAACCAACATGTGTTGCATGACATAGAAGCCGCACAGGTCATCGCTGCCCTGTTGATGACACTGTGAAGAGAGAAAGAAATTAACACACGAAGATTAGATGTCAGAAAAAATTAATTGTATATATGCTAGGCACTTGTACCGTGAATTTCTTATACTCCAACGTCTTGCCCTTTTTGTTATCGTGTGACCCTCCTTCATCGACATAGTCCGAGAAACCCCTACATATATTGGAGAAATGCCATTGAGTAAAAAAATATAGTTAAATTCAGAAAGTGTTAGGTTACGGTAATGTACTTACTTCTACAAAGGACACTTGATCGCGTAGGCCATCAGTCTCTTCTTGAATGAGTTAAAAATGTAGACTGTGTTTTCACTCGGAACGAGGACGAGTAGAACCCAATGGTTGCTTATTAAATGGAATGTAGTGCAAGGGAATAAGTTCGCATACGGTTTAAGTGCGTACAAGTAATTGAAGGGTTTGTACTACTTACTCCTCGTGGTACGGTATTACAACGAAGTAGGAGATGCTACCAAATCTACTCTGCGGTTGTACAACAACTCAGAACTTGCTCGAACCACATATCCTCGAATCGTCCAAAAACGGATAATTCGAGACGCTTGCTTATGAATGTGACGAAATGGCATATTCATAAACAAGCACTCTCGAATGGGAGACGAGGTTACGATTTTTAACTCTAACGTAGATCATATTACAGTAATAATAATAAAATGTAGATCATATTATCAGATTTGCAGTAGATGATGAAAGCATGCATTGTGAAATTTGAACTCAGAAATGTTTGCAAAAGAATCACAAGCAACAGTTGAATGGTTAACACATCACGAGCTAGTCATGAAACAGTAGGAAAAAAAACTCTTGTTTAGTCCTCCACTGTGACAATATATAAAATGACTCATTTTCACTTTCAATCCATCCAAAAATTTCAAGTGTTGCAAGCTTACCCACCTTACCATATAACTCCGAAAAAATTATTTAAAGTGATGAAAATCAAGAAGAGTTCAGATTTGAAGTTTGAAGTTACTATATGCAGTACTAGAAGCTTAGATAAAAGCATAGTACAAAAGTGTACTTCAACCATCAAGCAAACGGTTGAGCTTGCAGAGCACAAGTTAGACCTGAACATAATCTGGATTCCTCCCTTTCCTGCACCATTGATGAGGACTTGCATTGTCCTATGGGTTCTACTGTAAATTTAAAGAATCATATCGTTTCCTTTACTTCTTTTTTGGAAGAGATTTGTTTCCTTCTACTTGATTTGATCGATATTTCTGCGAAGATTTGCTATGTTTATAACACTTGACATTCCATGACCACGGACTGGTCAGTTCTCTTGAAAAGAAGATTGATGATACTTGAGAAGAAATATGAAGAAACAAATAAAATCGGTGAGGATAGGCTCAAAAAGGCAATGGATGCTTTGAGTCGAAAATTGTTGATTTGAACATGGCAATGCTAAGGTTGTTCTATTTTGTTAACCCCAGCTAGTACATTGATTAGTGAGAAATTATAGCTAGTACATTGATTGGCATATTTGTTTTGTTATTCGCTTGTGCTTCAGGAGAAAATATCCAACATGGAATCGAGGAGAAAGTGCAAAGACAAGCATTGTTGAGCTCACCCGTCAAGAGCATGTCCGAACATTTGTCAATTCCATTTGCTCTTAAGGTACAAGTAATAGCTTGCAAAAGGCATTTCTTTGTTCCTTCTGTTGAAATGCTTATGTTCCTTTACTCACTTTTCTCTCTCTCTCTATCATTCGTAACACGGAGAATGGCTTTCATGAGGTTGAAGAGCCAAAGGTTTGAAGTTTTACTATATCGCTTGTCTCTTCAACTTTCGATTGTATTCATAATCTTACAAAAGCTGATGTCATTTTTGGGAACCCCAAAGTGCACCCTCGCTATTAAGGATTATGGGAATGGCGATCCAAATTACAGAAGTGTACTTCAACCATCAAGCAAACGGTTGAGCTTGCAGAGCACAAGTTATCATTTTTGAACAAAATAAATTGAATCTTTCTCATGTGCCAACCTGAAATGGAAAAAATCCTTTTTCTATAGAAAAAAATAGTTACCGAAGATAGAGCGTCGGGTCGGCGGGGCGTCGGGGAGGAGCGTCGGGGCGGGCGACCGGTCAACGGGCGGGTCGGAGGGGCGCCGGTGGCGGGCGGGCGGGCGGCGAGTCGTCGGCAGGTCGGAGGGGCGTCGGGAGTAGGGGCGGTCGGCGGGCGTCGGGAGGAGCGTCGGGCGGGCGACGAGTCGTCGGGCAGGTCGAGGGGCGTTAAGTCGGGCGGGTCGACGGGCGTCGGGTGGGCGTCGGGCGAGGACGATGGGTCGGGCGATGGCGTCGGTGGGGCGTCGGGCGAGGCGGCGGGCGAGGCGGCGGGTAGGGCGTGGCGGGCGCGGCGGGCAGGAGGGCGGCTTGCGCTAGGGTTAATGAGAGTATGTTGCGCGCGCGCCAAAATCGACTTGGCGTGGGAATAAACGGCGGGGGCAGTCATCAGTGTCGTTTTTTTAGCAAAACCGATCCTGATAATATAAATATCTGTGTCGGTTCTTCGAATAAAACCGACACAGATGTGTCAATCTTCAGTATCGTTTTTTTACAATAACCGACACAGATGTGTCAATTAACATCAGTATCGCTTTTTCACACAAAACCGACACAGATGTTTATAGTCATCAGTATCGCTTATTTTATAAAAACCGACACAGATGTGTATAGTAATTAGTATCGCTTATTTTAGGAAAACCGACACTGATAAGCTTAATATCCGTATCACTTTTTTAAAGAAAACCGACACAAATGTAGTTCATTGCACTATTCCCTTTTCAAAATACTGCAAGTTCTGAATTTTCAGCATTTCATCAGAGAGAGGAAATGCCATAACTTTTTCGTTCGTTGTTG
This sequence comes from Otatea glauca, assembly GCA_036346275.1. Lineage (NCBI taxonomy): Eukaryota > Viridiplantae > Streptophyta > Magnoliopsida > Poales > Poaceae > Otatea > Otatea glauca. Next base: position 50,784,078 of record CM070723.1, read on the forward strand.
AAATTATTAGGAATTTTACAGAAACATATTTCGGGATACTGCAAATCTTTTCATAAAAGAATTTTGGGAAAAAGCGACCTCGTTCAAGAAATATGCCAAAATTCATTTCGTAGACATGACTTGTGCGTAAAGCGTAGAAAAGTCAGAACTGTTTCAAATTAATCCGGAATTTCACGATAATTTCCATAAATGATGTTTCGACTATTTACAAGCTTTCCCAACAATAATTTCGTCAAATAGAATTTTCTTTCACAACATATGGCACAAATTGCAGGCATAAAGGGACATTGCATTCCATCAAAGCCTCCAACAGCAATTCAATGCAAGGACAATATATGAAGTTTACACCCCTCCTCACCATGTCCTCTTCGGCAATTTTTTTGAACTCCTTAACACCCTCCAAATTCAAAGACTACACGACTTTTGCATACATCCATTCCTTACGGTTCATCTGCAATTAAACTTCACACAATAAATTAAGCACAAACTAGAGCGACAGCAAGCTAGCTATTTGAAATATTGAGACATCATTTCAGTTAATATTACCTTTGCAAAATAGATAACAATTTCCTGCAACATATATGAAATATGTACTCCCGATCGATACCTAGATTCTTCCCTAGTTTAGTGCTTCCAATTTCCTAGATAAGAGACATACATTTTTAACATGAACAATGATATCAAACAATCTAATTATATAGTGCAGTAGCCTACAGATCTTTTGACTACAACGAAACAAAACAAGGGTACCAACGATGACTCCTAATCTCTAAATAGGTTTGGTCCTAATCCCATTCGAGGATATGTGGTTCCGACAAGTTCCTAAGCCGTTGTACAACTCCAGAGAAAATTTCGGCAGCATCTCCCCGCTATTCTCCATATACACGCCTCGACAACAGGCCAAGAGGGTGTGTATCCGGAGAATACCAGGAGACGCTACCAAATCTCTACTCGCAGCTTGTACAACACGACTCAGAACTTGCCCAAGCACATATCCTCGAATCTATCCAAAGAACGTGGACAATTCGAGATCGCCGCTTATAAATATGCCATTTCGTTGGTATATTTATAAACAAGCATCCTCGAACGGGAGACGAGGTTCCGCACCCTAAACTCTAGCATTCATCGGTGACAAGAATAATAATTCCATATTAACATCAAAGCACTACACATTAAGATAATTAAATACATGTGTACATGCTTGTGAAATAAAGGGTGTGAAATCGATAGGACATACACAATACCAAAGCAATCTAAACTTTCTTCGCGACATATCAAAATTACATAGTGCAAAATTAAAGGGGTTTGAAGGAATGCTCACATTTTGAAGAAAACCACAAATTATGCAAAATGAGGGGAAATCTCCTCAAGTTAGGGCTTCAAATTTACCCTCTTAACACCCACCCTTGAGGATTTCAAATTTTCTCACCCAAGTATTGCTTCCAACCACGAATATGAGCTATTTTTTTACGGTGGCGGCGGAGAAACCTCCTCTGGAACAATAACAGAGAAGAGTTCAACTCGAGTGGTATAAATAACCTAACGAGGTACATCACTATCGGTTCTCATATAAAAAGCGATAGTGATGTGATCATGCACATCACAGTCGGTTCTTATAAGACAAGCGATAGTGATTATCATAGTCATCACAATCGGTTCCCACATAAGAAGCGATAGTGATGAGAACGTACACATCACTATCGGTTCTTTTGTGAGAAGCGATAGTGATGTGCATTATCATCACTATCGCTTCTTAAATAAGAACCGATAGTGATGTATACGTGCTCATCACTATCGCTTTTTATATGAAAACCGATAGTAATGATAATTCACATCACTATCACTTCTCGCATAAGAACCGATTGTAATGTTCTCAGTGCTACATCACTATCACTTCTAACTTGAGAACCGATAGTGATTATGATTAATGCCTCTTCTAAGTCATCTATCACAATCGTTTCTTCCTAAAAACTTAAGAACCGACACAGATGAAGCGATAGTGATGTACCATTCTTAGTAGTGCTGCTCTCTGCCCGATCGTCGACTTGGTTTGGCATAGAAATTCTTTACTTGACCGGCCTTCGATTTGATTGACTAGACCTATCAAGCACTGGCCTAATTAGCCGATCTTTTACTGATCTTTTCGGCCAATCATATCGGGGGTAATGCTCCATCGGACAAGTGTACGGTGATGGCAATGCTACTCCCCTCTCCCAACAAAACTGCCAAAAAGGGCATCTCTCATGAGCTCTCTCGATGTTGTCAGTCCGATATAAATTATTCGACCAACGCTGAGGATATCGCGGTCGGCTATTCATCCTTTCGTACTTCTCCAGCAATTGAGAAAATGTCGGCTTGGGCTTAATCGGTGGCCTTCGGGGCGGAGATTTCTGTGCTGTATACCACTTGTCAGCCTATGGTTCCCCTTTGATCTTGACAGTCTTGGAGTTTTTGCCCTCGCGATCGGCTTCTATCTGCAACGAGCCGATCGTGATTTTCATCGTCTGCTTGTTTCCGGAAGTTGGCTGTGTAATAACATGTTGGGCCAATCCTTCATTATTCATCGGTTCTTATTCTTTACCCGTATATCCCACCATGTTTATGGGAAAAGGATCAGCGTCCAGCTGCATCGTCGGCTCTTCTGAAAATTTTAATTGGTCATCCTCTATAGCCGATTGTATCTTGTCTTTGTAATTCTTGAATTCATCTTTGAAGCAGTTATCATCGGAGAAACGACTTTCTTGAGCTGATATTCGTTGTAGGAGATGACTTAAATTGGTGAAATCCTGCCCCCCGAATTTTTCTCTTAAAGGAGGAATTAACCCCTGGAAAGCTAAATCGGCTAGTTGATTGTCAGGCAATGTGACATTAAAGCACCGATTTCTGACCTCCCTAAATCTCTTAACATAATCATTTACCGATTCCCGGACTTTTGTTGGACAGAACTTAGATCCAAATCCTGAGCTCCAAACCGCCCAAAAGAAGTATTCGTGAAATCGGCTTTCCAAATCGTTCCATAAGTGGACCGAATTTGGGGTAAGTCGGTAAACCAAGTAAAGCCCGCTCGGATAATGACAACGGAACAATCTGATCTTTAACCCATCGGATTTGGGTCATTTCACCGACCGAGCAATAAAGCGTCCGACATGCTCAAGTGTTGTCACGAATCATCCCCAAAAAACTTTGCAAAATCAGGGACTTTAAAGTTATTTGGGTACGGCATGCGATCTATATAATCAGGATACGACTTTTTATAGCCGATGGTTTTTCCCTTTGGCTGTATGTCAAACTGATCTCTCAACACAGCAGAAATTTGGTTAGCCCAATTTACACCATCGTATATGGGCGACGGCCTTTGGTAGCCGGTCAGAATCGGCATCCCGCCCCGAGTGCAAACTTGGGTTGCCGACTAGACCGAGCCGATGGATATGGAGCGTTCTGCCCAATCCTATTATTTCTTCCAATCGGCTGATCTGGTAATGGCATGAAAGGTTCTGAATAGCTTACCACCCTATGAAGGGCCGGATTGAAAGAAGCAGACTCACGATACTGAGGGTGCCTATGAGACTCAATCAGCTGCAGAACCGATTGTGGGAAAGCATAAAATGGAGCAGACGACTGTAAACTAGCCGATGCTTCTAACTTTGCCGCATCGTTGTATGCACGATATCGCAGCATTCGCCGCCCGGGGTCTCGCGGTAGTATGACAGTAGGTTGCGCTGGCATCATAGTTGGTGGTGGAGCAATAGCCGATGGTTTAGGATGAGCTGTGACGCTCTGCGTATTTTGTGGTATCGAAAAAACAGGATAACTAGGTAGGCTTTGCATTGGGTCAAGCAGGCTTCCAGACGATACCAACTCCTGAGCAATTGATTTCACGCTATTGGCTATCATCGGCTTAAGGGTTGTAACGAGGGCCGATGACTGGTTAATTAGAGCGTGACGAACAGATTGATTTATCATATCTGATAACTCGGCTTGAGCAGGCAGATATCGACTTATCGGTCCATCAGTGGTGCCTTCGTCGCTGAGGGTTTTAACCGTCGGCAATGCACTTTTCTGAGTGATGCCGCGTCGGGTTTTCGAAACAGATCAAGATCATCTCCTCGAGGGCGCTCGATCTTCAATCTCTTTGCGCTGCTCTGGGTTAAATCATCCATTGTAGGGACAATTATGGCTTCAGGGTTGACGTCCCAGACGATGACATTGTTGTCCCACCGGGCGTGCCAAGAGTGTGTTTACGTCAAAAACTTGAAGTAGGGTTTCGACAAGAAGACACCGCATTTAACACCGTTCAAGAGCGTGCGGTCCGATTTGACCTATAATCAACAAGGTATAAGATATAAAGTTCACTCGAAGCCGATCGTTGGGATCAATCGGCTTAGACTCAATTAGCTTGAAGCCGATCAAGATCAAAGTATCAGAATAGATCTAATTAGCCGATTAAGGCTAATCAAAGGATAAAATTCTCTCAAAGCCGATTGTAACGATCAATCAGCTTAAACTCAATCAGCTTGAAGCCGATCAAGATCAAGGTATCAGAATAGATCTAATTAGCCGATTAAGATTAATCAGAGGATAAAATTCTCTCAAAGTCGATCGTAACGATCAATCAGCTTAAACTCAATCAGCTTGAAGCCGAGAGCAAGGTATCGGGATAAATCTAATTAGCTGATTAAGGCTAATCAGAGGATAAAGGAAGATCGATTCTGAAGAAGGCGATGCGCGACAAAATCAGAATAAATCAAACCTGGGGCGTAATTTGAAGAAGATCAACAATCGGCGATGCGCAACTTTATTGATCAAGATCGAATTACAAAGACTAAATTACAAGAACTACTCCTAGTCGATGGAAAAGTAGATGAAAAGTAGACGCGAATTGGTTGGTTGGCTCTGGGCAGCTTTTCTTATCACCTCTAGACCTCTTTTATACCCGTTGGCCGATAGAGTCCTAGTACAACACGTTAGGAGTAGAATCCGTATCGGCCTCTATTTGGATGGTGCTTTCCTTAACAACCTGTTCCGTTTCCAAATATCTTCAACCTGTATCCTGGTCGTATCTTGTTGCTCTTGGACTGCCGATTCTGATTCTATCTGCCAAATTTTGGTGCAAACAACAAGCAACCAAACACATGGATAACTTTTTATTGAAACATCTTATACATATATTGTAGCGACCCCCATTTTCACATAACATGCAAAACTGAGAATATCATGTGCATATATATATAAAGTTCTTAAGTTCACTTATAGCATATGAAAGTGTATTTCACTAAGGGGCTTAATCATAAGCTATAACATATTTTAACGACTTTATTGTATGGTATGGTATGATTTATCTAGGATCTAGTTTTTCATGAATCATGACTTTACTTTTCATTACAGGTATACATATATATTCTTTTATATGGATAAAGCATATGATCTTTGTGCAAATTAAATTTGTGCATATGTATCATTTTAGTGTTTTCCCTTTCAAAAATATTTCAATAGTAATAAATTAGTTTCTTGACCTATTCCGGAATATATGCATATATATACTATATTAGTTACTCTACATATGCATATATATATACACATCTTTTACGCTTAGGTCATATTCTATTCATAAAGCTGATTCAAAATAAGTTCACTTCTTAACATTTGGCATATTCAGGTAACCTACTGACACACTAGTATATGGAAATCAATTTTATTTATTTCAGATTTCTTTTTCACAATTTATTTATTTTTGAGTATTTATTGTATTGAGAATAACTTTTAATAGAAAATGATACAAACAAAGATGAAATTCAAATATGTTTATATATTTGGGTTTTGGGAAGCATAAGGATTCCATTAAAATTGTTTTCATTAAATTATGAGTTTGTTTGCAAAATTTTTATGTATAGCCTATCTTTCAGCCTTTTCCTTAAATTTGAATTTCAAATTCACCCGGTGCTCTTTTTCAAAGTATTTTTTACATATTATGAAAGTACTTGATTTCAGATGAATTAAAATTTTTTTCATTAGAATTGGATTAGGGATGCAACAGATATTTACGATTTGAGGCTTAGCCGATTTGCAAAAAGTTACTAAAAATAGAAAAGACGTTTTACCAACAAGAAAGCGTATTTTCTGGACTGTGTCTCCCGCTTGGAATCCAAACAGCTGACAGACAGGTCCCACCGCTTATTGACCAAAAATAGGGCAGGAATTAGGGCTCGCCGTAGGCACTACTCCGGTGGGTTTTTGGCAAAGACGATGGCACTGGGAGCATCAGCACACTGAGGTGCGTCAGCCAGAGGTCTCTAACGCCGCCGGCGATGGTCGAAAGGGGTGCGCCACCACAGGGGTGTGGCAGTGCCATGACCGAGAGCCCGCATTCTTGGCGCATTTTCACTAGACGAGTGTTGCATGAGTATCAGTGATACATGGGGTGTCCATTTCACCTGCTAATAAGGTCGGAGAGTGGTCGAAGTGTGCCGCAACCGGTGACCGGGTGTGGAGAAGAAGGCAATTGCGGCGGTGGTGCTTCACGTGGTAAAAGATGAAAATGAGGTGTGATCAGTACTTAGGGGATCATAAGGAAGCTTTAGATTGAATCAATTTGAAAGATTATTACCGGGTGTGCTCTAATCACCAATTCCCCTCTTTTCGGTTTTCGTCGGCTCAGAGGAAGAACGGCGATGCACACTGCAATGATTGGGTTTGTTTCGGTTCAGTGAATGACCAGAGGAGTGAGGGGGCTCAATGCGGCGCTCACAATATAGGGTTTGAACGCGGGAGGAAAATGGTGGATGGTTTTGTTCACAGGTAGTGAGGTGGCGCAAAATCTTTTGCCGGCATGGAGTGATACGAAATGGCCGAGGTATGGTGTGGGAGAGCCGAGGCATTGCGTGGCAGCGCTGAGCAATGATATGTAACTGATTCATGCATTTGGTTGAGAATCTGCGAGGTAGAGAGGAAGGATCAGGACCGTGCGAGAGGGCTTCGGTCCGGGAGAGAAGAAGCGAAGGGTATAAAGAGAATGGCGACTAACAGATGGGATCGGGGTCCACCGGTCTGTGACTGAGGGAGTTTCCGTTACTTGCCAGCAAACGGTGTCGGCACAGTTGTCAGGACCACATGTCAATGGAATAGAATGAGATAAGGCACATGTACGTATGCCGGCTGATGCGCGTACGTGCGCGCAACAGTACGCATGCAGTGCCCAGCTAGTAGGTTGGGCGCGGTGGACCAGCCATGGCGCGCTTTGATATGATGCTGTGTGCATGTTCTCAAGGTTTACTTTATTCTCTATTGTACTACATAAGGTGTGCGTGGGGCAGGTTCACAAAATCGCGGTAAATCGTTCGGTTTTCGCGGTTTTCGATAGTACCGTTTCGGTTCGAGAACAGAAACTACGTGGTTTACCGGTGGAATTTAAAAAAATTCAAAAATTTTGAAAAAAATTATGCGTTGAAAACCTCTCGAAAACCGTTGAAAAACAGTAGTTTTCGCAAAGAACCGCTTGAAAACCGTTTTTTAGGAACATTTAATTGGTCGGCTGGTTTTTCGCGAAAACCTCGTTGAAAACCGAACAGTTTTTTATTTTGTTTTTCATTTTTCTGATTTCTTAACCTTCGGTTTCTGATGGTTTTTGAGTGGTTTTTACGGTTTTCGCAGTACGGTTTTCTAGTGGTTTTTCGAAAAACAGTTTTGTGAACCCTGGCGTGGGGGCTGGTTCTCTCTTTAAAGAAAAAAAAGCGACACTAAAGGTCGAGCACAACCTAGTATACAACTCAGATCACTAGTTCACTGTTGTATCCCTATCAAAAATTAAAGATCATGTCTCCCCGGCTAACACCGTATAGAGGAGTTGTAGTACGTGTTACACAACGTTTTTGGACCGCTATACTCGTATATATCTAAATCCGGACCGCTAAAAACCAACGTCTCGGCGTTAGGTCGTTGAACGCTAAACCTGCAAGTCCAACCACAGAGCAATAACCATATGATATTAGACTATCTCCCCACAAAAGACTAGCCTGATTGGTGATATCACCCTCACCCTTATAAATCATGCTCTCTTCCTCTCTCAACGAATGTGGAACTATCCCAATAAATCCCCCTCACACATCGGGTGTGCTCCCTAGAAACCATGCACTACAAAAATCAGAGAAAAATTTGTGGGCCAAAAACCCACGAATTTAAGCTAAAACCCACGAATTTAATTTAAATTCGTGAGCAAACCGTCGAATTTAGTTCACGAATTTAACTCGACGAAATTAATTAATTAAATTCGTGGGTACCCACGAATTTAAGTTAAATTCGTGGGTTTCTTCCAAGCCCACGAATTTAATTGGGTTTCTGAGTTAAATCCGTGGGTTTAATAAACCCACGAATTTAACAGATTAAATTCGTGGGCTAAATAACCCACGAATTTATCAGATTAAATCCGTGGGTTTAATAAACCCACGAGTTTAATCTGTTAAATTCGTGGGTTTAATAAACCCACGAATTTAATCTGATAAATTCGTGGGTTATTTAGCCCACGAATTTAATCTGTTAAATTCGTGGGTTTAGTAAACCCACGAATTTAACTGTCATTTTACAAAAAAAAAAGTATATATATCCATATATATCCAAATGTATGTATTTATATATATATATATGTATCGCACTCAATACATATAACAACTAAAGAAGAAAAGAAAAGGCAAAAAGAAAACTGAAACTAAAAATTGCCAAGCGAAGAATAAACAAGAAGGATCATCTATTTTGTTCAAATCTGATTAGAAACACTAACACAAAAGACAAACTCCACAATGAAGTTCAAGCGAACGAAGAATTAACAGACGAGACACCAAACCTATTACCAGTACTAAAATACTGAAACCAACCTTTTAACTCTTCAAAACCGGCTTAAAACTAAGTCTCCGAAATGTACAAAATTTCAGCATGACCTCTCTTGTAAATAGGACATCCACTCAGCAGACAAAAAAACATTTGCAGTCATAATATATATATCAATCTCTCAAACCAGAAGGAGACATTCTAGCAGATCCTTAGATAATCCAATCACACATCCAACGGCAATTTGTAAACTACGCAATGACGTACAACAACACATTACAACCGCAATAGATACAATCCACATTCCATTAAAATAAGTCCATCACAATAAGTCGATCACAACGTATCCATCACAACAAGTTGTAAAGTACAACAGTTATACACCAATCGAGCTCACAATAGAATTCATGCCTCGGGGTTGTTGGAGTTGTGGGCGCTACCACCACCGTCGGCGCTGTTGAAGATGTCTTCTATGATGTCGTCGTTAGTACGTGTTGGAGGGCGTGACCTAGAAACCTGCAAGTTCAAGATTAACTTAGGTTGTGCTACAAGTAACATTATGCTGATTCACATGAATGTCAATATGAGAATATCAATAGTACTATTCAACCAAGACACAATATGAGAAATCAATATGACAGGTCAAGCTAAACAAGAATAGATACTATATATAAGAACTACACGTACGAGCTAGTCAAGATATGCTGCAATAATCATATGAACATCAATCTCATATTCAATGAAGTATCAAAGTAATACTCTCTAGTATTAACATAAGGCCAAGATTACAACTAAAATTATTTAATTCAACTTCCAAAGGCCCCAATTGCATCACTGAGTATTCAAAAGATAACAAACAGTGAAAATAGTTCAAAGAAGCAATTAAGAGTTTTGGTAGTCATTTTAAGAGTTCAATATACAAAGTACAAATATAAAGCATTCTACAAAGATAAACAATCATATTGTACATGGGCAAACAACACATTCTACAAGGATGCCATATAAAGCATTTAAAACATAAGTTCACAATTGAACAAGTTGTCTTAAGATAACTTTTCAATTCCAAGAAGTCAGCATAATATAAGGTTCAAATCAAAAGTTATTGTCAGAAAGAAAAATCAAATAGCACGTAATGGGTTAATAATTTGGTAAACCATCACTTATCTACAGGAGCACAGCAATGAACTTTCATAAGCACACAGGTTAACCTTTTCAAGTATGAACATTGAGATGATTTGTGCAAGGTTTAAGAAAGAGTTGCCTAAATGTCCTAAAATCGACTAAGTTGTGCATTTCAACAAAAATTATCACTTTTGCAACAGATTACTCAGATTGATATATACTAAAAGAATGAACTAGATTTCCTACGGAGTATATGTCCATCCATTTGCACATGTAATCTCATATTCAATGAAGCATATGTAATCTCATATTCAAAGAATGAACTAAAGTTCCTACGGAAGCATATGTTCCTAAATTTGAGCAAGAGAAAGGAATCGGATGACGTTGTGACTACTCCGCTGTTTGAAGTGGCCGCAAGTGGACGGCTAGCTTCTAATTTCACTGTTCGAAAACGGAACCCGTTCACATCACAGCGACTATAGCTCCTTGCCGTCACATCACCTGTGAGAGCTGTCGGAGATCCTCAGGGACGAAGGCATCACGCATACACTATATAGCAACATTCATCACTATTAGTCTAATATTAAGTTACTACAATAATTCATTTTAGAAAAATGAATAAATAGTCAAATTACATGCTGACGGAACCATTGCACGAAGCTTGGGCCGCCTTTCAACCCATCACGACGTAGGTTATCCAATTGCTTAGTTGTGGGTTGTCGAGTTGACTTCCAATTTTCTTTGTCAAATACTCTGCGTCATTTATTCTCGGGATAAAAAGGACACTACACTGAAATGTTGAAAACATAATTCAGAAAGTCACTTACTCAAAATATTTTTCAACTTCTACCATGTTAGTGAACATGTAAAGCATGGCCATGTTCCACTCCTCATACTCAACATGGTGTGCGATGTATGACCCAACAGTTGACCCTTGCATTGAAAAAGCTTAAGTTATTTGAGCGGTTCTTCTTCCGCGACACGGTGCCGATTCGTCACGGACATTCACGTTGTGCTTGAGTGCGAAATACTTTGTTGAGAAGTTTGTGATCTCTTTACTTGCATAAGCCTCTGCGATACACCCTCTACCCTTGCCTTGTTGCGCCTCGTAGCTCTAAGCTTTTTCAACTCCCTTTCGACTATACATCCATCCGAATGCGGGGCCTCCAACCTTCGCTTCCCAAGGTAGATGCACCACAGATGTTGCATCACATTCATAAAACTAGGTGGGAAAGTTTTTCCAACTTGCATACAAGCAATGGAATTCCCTTCTCTAACTTCGCATCAACGTCTTAGAGATTTCCTTACCGCATATCGCCTATAGAAATGGCGAGTTCGCCAACATCCTCCACAACTCATTATCAAAATAGCCACGAAACATTACGGAACAAGTCTTTCCATGATAATATGGTAATCGTGACTCTTTAGCCCGTTTAGCTTACGGTCTTGACATTCACGACCCGTTTATGTTAGATGCATAGCGATCGTGAAACTTTAGAGTTTTCAACCACCTCAAAATCTGTTTACGGTCTTCTGGCTTCACACAGTATGGAGCTCATGGCCGGCTCTCATTCCCATTTAAACCAACTTTAACCTCGAGCCACGGCCTAGCACAATGAACACCCATGTCTTTCCTAGCACTCACGTTATCCTTTGTTTTGTCGGTTACATCAAACACCATGCTTATGATGCTTTCGCCACATTGCGCTCTTGGTGCATCAAATCTATGTTATGCGGCGAGAATCAAAGCTTTCGCGTAAGCGCTCCCAAAGAAAAGAAATATGAGTCGGTTGTGCTCCTTTCCATAGCCGTGAAACCCACTTAGTAGATCGTACAAGCCGACTATGCCATTCAGATATCTCCTCTCCCGTGAGTCGCCCGGCGGCCCTTTTTAACTTTCTCCTTTTCAAATGCTTTGGCATCGTTCCTAAAAGGGTGCCTCGCGGAAGCCATCGTCGATGGCAATCGAAGAATGTGATCTTTTACCGTGCGTGAGCTGAATGCATCGTAGTCGACCATACAAATTGGACAACACAGCGACCATGAACACACCACCGCCCAAATGCCATATGCCAACAAATCATGGACCGACCACGTGTATGCGGCTCGTAAGGTAAATTCTTCGCCACCAACGTCGTATGCCTTTTCCCTCGCCACAACTTCTTGACTCATCAATTAAGGGCGCATGAACACATTGAGATCCTTCCTGGATACTTAGGACTGGAATGACAAGAGCAAGGAATATGAACCCCTCTTTCAAGCAAATCTCGGTGGAAGATTGTATGGCATGATGAAGACCGCCAACAAGAGTAGGGGCTAGTGCTTGTCTTTGAAAGGTGTGAAACCGTCCGTGGACAAACCAAGACGGACACTCCTAGGGTCGCTTGAAATGCGAGGATCGAATCGGTCCAATGCACGCCATGCCTCGCCATCGACGGATGCACCATCATATCCGGGTCTTGATCCTCACGTTTACCTTCTTTGTGCCACCGCATATGTTTATTGTTTCTTTTGACATGTACAGCCTTTTAAGCCTATCCGTGATCGGCATGTACCGAAGTTGTTTAGTCGCGACCTTTGTAGTCACTGATACCCCTTCCTCATCTACCACCTCAACGAATCTGCACTTACCACAATGCATACAATGGGTATCCTTGTCATGATCCTTCGAGCGACATGCAATTATTCGCACACATCAATCTTACGGTAATTCATCCGAGGCCGCCATCAACTTTTTCGATTGGTACAAATCCTTTGGCATCTTGTGGTTAGGCGGAAGGACATCATTCATTAGTTCAAGCAAAGCGTTGAAGCATTTGTTCGAAAAGTTGAACTTCGACTTCATCGACATAAGCCGTGTAACCGCCTGCAGGACGGTCACATTGGTCAAGTCATGCAGCTTCTCGTCCGAGGCGTCAAGTAGCCTATAGAATTCCTTAACCTTCTCCGGCTGTGACCCCTCCCCGGAGTTAAATTCAGTCCCCCTGCCAAGATCATCCAGCATCTCTTCCATCCGGTCGTGATCCTCTGTGAGACCTCGTTTTTACAAACAGGAACCTCCATGTGATTACTGTACTAGTCCCATGATCAGTGGCTAGCACTCACATGTTTAAAACATTCATATCACGACCACAAGATAAATATCTGACAGGCATATATTACAAGCAGTAATATTTATACAGAGTTAAATATTTTACAACAGCGGAAAATTAGAGGAATTAAAAACTCCAAAAGCCACGTGGTTTGCCCGCTAACCCTCAGGCAACTGACTTGGCAAACCTAAGGAAACTCATCGTCAAGAGTCCCGCACCCTGCATGAAAGTAAAAGTCGTGCAGCGCTTCGCAGCCGTCCTCCGAGACAAAGCGGATGCAAGATTGAGTACTTTGGTACTCAGCAAGACTTATAGTGTTTGATGGATGCAATAACGTAATTATGCCGGCTAATCAAGGCAGGTTAAAGGTTATTTTGCAGTTGCACAAACATTTGAGAATATGACATAATAAATTGAAACACCGCATTTTCAAGTGAGCATTTGGAATATAAAGTGATAATCAATAACCAAGTCCTTCAACCCAGTCTACCCGACTGCAAAGATCCCCGGAGTCTGTCCTCTGACCCAAAAGTTAGTTGCAACACGATTTCCTTTTTAAACCCAGTTTTTCCAGAAAAGTACCAAATCATTCTAACATTGGAATGACTTCACCAAGCGTCCATAACCGTGGACACGGCTAATCGATTAGTTCTTACACTCTGCAGAGGTGTACACTTTACCCACAAGGAATGATCAACCTCTTTTGCCAGGCCAACTTACACACTTCCTTTGGTGTGTCGGCAAGGAGATCATACAGAGCCGTTACATTATTTAGATGTGGCTTTGAACCAGCCCGGGACGTTTGACCCTCGCCATGAAAGCGAAACACTCACCCAAGGCGTGGATCCTTTCACATCACACCCAACACCACGTTTACATTCACGACAAGGCGTACCGTTGCATTGGTAAGTAAACCCCTACGATGCACCGAACCGGAATGCACGTGCATTATTCCCGCCTTCCTTAGATGCAAGGCCACACCTAAACAACTTAATAGGCTAAGACTGTCCCATACCAGCCCTCGTGGTTGTACGAAATTCTTGGATCTATAGCGTCCCATTGCTCGATCCTTAATCTGACACGGGTGATACTTCACCCTAACTACGTGCAATTCCCTTTTCACCTCCGGCTATTGCCAATAATCGCCCGCATCAAAACATAGTTTTAGTTTTGGGTTTTTAATCAAAGTACTAGCAACATTTTCCCAAATGAGGATCATCCATTCGTTGAAAAGATTGAAAACACGATCAACAGCTTAAGCAGATATTTTATGCTAGCGGTCATACCCAAAATGACATTAAGCATGTCTAGTTTTCCAACTAAGGCTTACAAGGTTCACATGTTCATACAGATTGAGGCAAACCATAATTTACAGGACTAACTCTGTTCTAACCCAAATTAGCATTTTTAGGGAGAACTATCCGGATGCCTTGTACATAAGCAAAAACAACATAGTGTAGGTAAATTATTAGGCTCGACATGTTCAAGGAGGTGCTTGCCTTGCAACTCATTTGTCTAGCTCGGATCTGGATCGACGATGGCGTTGTCTTCCTCTTGAGGACGTCGGACTCTACGACGATCAAGCGGAAGAATAGTAAATATCCAAATTCGAAAAAGGGCGAAAAGAAGATGCAGAAGAAGTCAAATAAAGAAAAAGCTGCAGAAAAGCAGGTTATCTGTTGAGAGTTGAAATATAAATTTTAAGATTTCACACGGCAAATAATTATACATTTAGGCGTTAATACGGTTTGTGTAATGAACAACATGGTTTCTCTTACAGATTAATTGTTTGGAATTTACAATTCAAGAGGCTAAAATTGTGAATTCTAGTATTTATAACTTGAATTATAGATGCTAAAATTATCAGATTAATAAAATTTATGACATAAGATAGAGGGGTTGATTGCACTAAATCTATTAAGCTATGATACTAGGTTTTCTCATGGCTTGAAACCATTTAATCTATATCCTAATTATGTAATTTCCTATGCACATATATATACATATATATGTGTGCATTGGGTACTAGGGTTACTTCATATTTCTAATGGTAGTTCCAAACAAGTTTAATCCTTAATTATTTTGGCAAGTTCAATTATTCTACTGCCACCCTATTATTCATGAAATAAATTTTTACTTATTTCATATTCCTTTCATATCATTATACATATTTAAATTCTTAGTGTATTGAAAGCAAGACTTAAATAGAAAGTTGTTCAAACATGCATGAAAATTAAATATTTTTATATATTTGAGCTTCTGGAAACATGAGGATCCTAGAAAAATTAGTTTCATTAAATTTTAAGTTTGTTTGCAAAATTTTTGTATAAAGCATATCTTTAGGCCTTTTATTCAAATTTGAATTTCAAAATTACCCAGAGATTGTTTTCAAAATATTTTTGCATATTCTAAAATAACTTGATTTTACATGAATATAAAATTTTATTTCATTGATTTTGGAGTTATAATTCAAAAGTTATGGGCAATTGAAGTATCTCGGTTTTGGAAAATACACTGAAAATCCAAAATACGCTTTCACGGTGGAAGCGTCTTCCTGCTTTTAGCGCGCGCGCATTTGAACTTCGGTCGGTCACGGTGACAAGCCCGACCCGCCGTCGGCGACCAGCGCACGCGATCTGTGGTCGTCGATCGTGGCCCGCATGTCAGTGACCGCACGACGGCGCGCAGCGACGATCACGGTCCGACGGCCGACGGATGGGCCCGCTCGTCGATGACCGGCGACTCAAGAGTCTGCGCCAGCGACAGATTGGGCCCACCGGTCGATGACCAAACAGGCCTTTTGGTCTAAGGCTCGCCGGCCGTGACTAACGCCGCCGCAGCGGAATGGGTAGCTCCAAGAGCATCAGTGTTGCAAGGCGAACCTAGGGGCGTTACCCATTCGCCGGGAGGTGGCCGGAAAAGGGGTTGGCACCGTGGAGGGGCGGCGGCCGCCATGGCTGCGCGAGCTAAAGCTCGCCGTCGGCCATGATTTTGTTGGGGAAGCAAGGCGTGAGCATCAGTGAGCTAAGGGCAAGCTGTTTCACCTGAGGGAGAAAGCAGAGAAAGGCCGAAGATGACCGACCACGCGCGCCGGAGCTGAGGAAGAAGCGCGGCGGAGAGGAGGCGCTGCATACGTAGAATAATGAAATTAGGGTGTGATCGATAACCCAGGATGCTCAATGAAGCTCTAGATGGAACCAATACCGACGATTACCAATGGCTTTGCTCAATTCACCGATTTCCCCTCTTTTTGGGTTTTCAGCGAAAATGGCGAAGAATTGGGTGATTGGCTCGGGTGTTCGGCTCAGGGAGCGGATGAGGAAATGGGAGCCTCAGTGCGATGCTCAATTGGTATTTATAGCCAGGGAAAAGTGATGGCTCTAGTGTATTGTGAATCAGGAAAAGCAGCGGTGACTTGGTTACTGCAGACAGTGGCGCGAGATCTTCGGGCTCCGGCAGCGCGTATGGCTGGGGCGTGGTGCGGGCAGGTGAGGACGAGCCGTGGCGGCGCACGACGTGGGCTCGGCGGGTTTCGCACCGAGACGCAGAGGAGAGCCGTGAAGGAGCGAGACGCGTCGGTGGTCTCGGCGAGAGAGGAAAGAGGCGAGCAGCGTGAAGAGGAGGCGACAAGTGGGTCCGGCCCCACCGGCAGTGAGAGAGGATCGAGTTCAGCTGCCGGCGCATCAAGCCGCTTCAACGCCCGTGCGCATGTCGATGAGTGGAGTGAGTTTAAAGGATAACTCGGTAGGGACAGCTCCCATGTGGGCATTAAACTACCATCAAATCACTTTGAAAATTTTCCAAACTTTTTTACTGGGTTTCTCTGGTAGTTCAAGGCGTTCAGTTAAGTTTTCAGATAAAAATACATTATGGTTAATTTATAAGAATTCTGACACTGAGGACTGGTACAGGAACCAAATTTCGCTATTCTATTTATTTAAAGGTGTAAAATTTATTAATTATTTTCCAAACTTTTTATGGAGGTTAATTTTGTCATATTTATGTCTCTATAAAAATTTCAAGTCAATAAATCAAGTTAATATTTTATAAAAATTCTGACATGAGGATTTCTTGCTTTTAATAGTCTCTGTTTTTGAATTTTTAGGAGGCTTTACCCACATGATAATTTTCTGAGATTTTTATCAGATGTAACTAATGCTATAAGGGTTCTTTGTTAATTTTTGGGGCTCCTGGTCAATTTTTATTACTTTTAATTAATTCAAACTTTACTGTTTTTAGTCAAAAGAAAGAATTCAGGTATTTATTTTTGCTCCAAATCAGCACCAAAGATTTTTACTAAGTATTTTTACTGGTTTACCAGATTGGTCATGGTCAAATGGTAATTTTTATTATTTTTACTTTTACCTTCTTACCATTTTCCATTTGATAATTCTATTAATTGGACTTTTCATACAAAGCATAATTCCAGAAATTCCAATAAAAACCAATAACATCAGGAAAACTCAGAAATAAATATATTTAAATCCAAAACATTCATTTCCATTTTATTATATATTGTTCTTTCATTTTTGGGCTGTTACAAATCTACCCCCCTTACAGAAATCTCGCCCCCGAGATTTGGCGGGTCTAAGGCAGAAAATGATCTAAAAGAAATCAGGAAATTCTTCTTTAAGCTTATCCTCCTGTTCCCAAGTCGCTTCTTCTTCCGTATGGTTACTCCACTGTACCTTTACCATTTTATGAACTTTATTCCGAGTGCGCCTTTCTGCTTCTTCGAGAATTTTAACTGGGTGCTCACGATAAGTTAGATCAGGCTGGAGTTCAATCTCTTCCAACTGAGTAAGTTCAGCCGGGTTGCGAAGACATTTCTTAAGCTGCGACACATGGAAGACATTGTGTACACTAGATAGTTGAGATGGTAGTTCCAACTTGTATGCTTTTCTCCCATCTTATCCGATTATCGATATGGACCAATATATCGAGGGCTAGCTTGCCTCGAACTTGGAATCGACAGTTCGCGAAGAGGTGAAACCTTAAGATAGACATAGTCATCAATCTCAAAGCTCAAGTCACGTCGACGAGTGTCGGCATAACTTTTCTGGCGGGATTGGGCTTCCCTCAATCGGCTTCGTATCAAGTCCACATGTTCTTGGGCCTCATTTATTAAATCTAGGCCAAAGAAGTGCCTTTCTCCCACTTCAGACCAGAAAAGTGGAGTTCGGCACTTTCTTCCACAAAGGGCTTCGAATGGTGACATTTGTAGACTAGTTTGAAAACCATTATTGTAGGAGAACTCTGCAAAGGCTAAGCACTTCTCCCAATTTGTGCTATAAGTTAGCACACAGGCCCTTAACATATCTTCCAGGATTTGATTCGTTCTTTCGATCGACCATCGATGCAGGGATGATAGCGATCTTGAAAGTCAATTTAGTCCCCAAGAGACCATGCAATTTTTCCCAAAAATGGGATGTGAATTGCGATCCCCGATCCGAAACAATTGTTTTCGGAACCCCGTGCAAACGCACAATATTGCTAATGTAAAGTTTTGCCAACTTGTCTCCAGAATATGTGGTCTTGACCGGAATAAAATGAGCCACTTTGGTTAGTCGATCAATGACAACCCAAATGGAGTCATTTCCTTTTTGAGTCCGGGGAAGGCCAGTAATGAAGTCCATACCGCCATCATCCCACTTCCATTCCGGAATTTGCAATGGTTGGAGTAGACCAGCTGGACTTTGATGTTCAGCTTTGACACGCCGGCATACATCGCATTTCGCGATATACTCGGCGATATCCTTCTTCATACCGGGCCACCAATACTCTTTCTTAAGGTCTTGATACATTTTGGTACTACCGGATGAATAGATAATGGTGACTCATGGGCTTGGATAGAATCAACTTCTTGATGTCGAATTATTAGGCACATAAGTACGAGTTCCTTTCATAATTACCCCATTTGGATTTTCGTGAACTCGAATTTATGCCCCAATTGAATGATTAGGATTTCTATAATGGCTTCATCACGGAGTTGAGCATCCTTAATCGATTTTTAAGAGTTGGTGAAGTTGGAGAGCGGCCACATATCCATTTTCCACTAGATTCAAATTGAGCTTTTGGAAGGCATTGATTAGGTCGGTGGCGAGGATCCGGCCATGTCTGACTTAGGCTAAGGCGTCGGCTCGACATTAGCCTTACCGGGATGGTAATGAAGACCTATGTCATAGTCTTTGATCGACTCGACCACCTTCTTTGTCTCAAATTCAATTACGGTTGGGTAAAGAAGTACTTAAGACTTTTATGATCGGTATAGATCTCCGTCCTATTCCCAATAAGATAATGCCTTGATTTTAAGAGCATGAACCACAGTGGCCAATTCAAGGTCATGAGTAGGGTAGTTCTGCTCATGAGGACGAAGTTGTCGAGAGGCATAATCGACAACTCGGCCTTCTTGCATTAATACACATCCCAACCCTTGGAGCGATGCATCACAATATACTTCAAAATCCTTATGAATATCTGGTAGTATGAGGACTGGGGCAGAGGTTAGCTTTTCTTTTAACTTTTGGAAACTCCGTTCACAATCAGAAGTCCATTCGAACTTCTTTTCTTTCTTTAAAAGTTGCGTGAGTGGTTTGGCTACCTTAGAGAAGTTCTCAATAAACCGGCGGTAATAGCAAGCAAAGCCGAAAGCTTGAATTTTGGGATGTTGTGGCCTTTCCCAAGCCAACACCGCTTGCACTTTACTTGAGTCGGCAACAACTCCGCCTCTGATAAAACATGCAGAAATGCCATTTCTTTCAGCCAAAACTCACATTTCTCGAACTTGGCATATAATTTATTTTCTCGGAGTTTCTTTGAGGGCCATGTGCAAATCTTGCTTATGCTCTTCTTGATCTTGGAATATATCGAGGATGTCATCAATGAATACCACCACAAACTTGTCGGATACTCCATGAAGATCTTATTCATTAAGCTCATGAAGCTCGCGGAGCATTCACGAGCCCAAAGGACATCACGATGTATTCATATAATCCATAACGGGTAGTGAAGGCAGTCTTGGGGATGTCTGATGATCTGACCTTCAGCTGGAAATACCCCAACTTCAAGTCTATCTTGGAGAAAATTTGTGCCCCATTTAATTGATCAAATAGGTCATCAATCCGGGGTAACGGATATTTGTTCTTGATGGTTACTTCATTTAAGGCACGGTAGTCCATGCACATGCGTAAACTATTGTCCTTTTTCTTGACAAAAAGAACCGGACTTCCCCAGGGTGATGTACTGGGGCGAATAAATCCCTTGTCCAATTGTTCCTTGAGTTGCTTTTTCAGTTCCACTAATTCATTTGTGGGCATCCTATATGGACGCTTTGATATTGGTGCCGTCCCCGGCACCAAGTCAATGATGAACTCCATTTCTCGATCCGAAGGCACTCCTGGCAATTCAGCATGAAATACCTCTGGAAATTCATTAACTATTGGTACATTTTCCAATTCAACTGTGGATGCTAAACACCGGACTGGCTGAGATGCTAATTCATTGACACTTGAGGCAAATTCCACAGATATTCCATCATGATTTACCAGAGTTATAGATCGATCGGCATAGCTTATGCAACCCTTATGTTTGGCCAACCAATCCATGCCTAAGATCACATCTAACCCAGGTGTTTCTATTAGGATGAGGTCAGCATAAAATGTAACCCCATTGATTTCTATGTTAACTCCAGAACAGAAACTAGCAGTTATAATAGTGGCTCCAGGTGATTGCACACTCATGCGAGTGGGCAACAAAGAAACTTCCAACTTGTTTTGTTCAGAAAACTTCTTAGAGATAAAAGAATGAGAAGCTCCAGAATCAAACAAAACCAATGTAGGCACAGATTGCACAAGGAACATACCAAGCACAATGTCTGATGCCTCCTGCGCCTCCTCAGTCGTCATATGGTGAAGGCGTCCAACATTCCCGCCTTGCGCAGGTGGCGGCGTCGATCCTTGAGTCCGGCCTTGAGCTTGTGGGCGAGGTTGCCCGATTTTCTTCTTGGGGCGAGGCGGCGTAATGTCACGCTCATTGCAATGGAAACACGTGACATTGGGCGCCTTCTTACGAGGCAACGGCGGCAGTCCTAGGCATTGCCAGGCGAACAGACTGCTGCTGCTGCCGCTGTACAAAGCGAGTAGCCTGACCCTGAGATCTCTGAGTCTGAGAAGTCGGTCGTTGGGCTCTTGGCGCTGGTGGTGGTGGTGGTCGGCGAAAACCGGTCATTGCCACCCTTGTGGCCTAGATGATCGACTCGGATGAGCTACGCGCAAGCCACTTGCGCTTGCGGCTCTCCATCACTGCTGCGATTGCCGTGCTCCTCTTCTGACCTTGTCTGCAGTGCGGAAGTCGTCAATGTCTTGGGCAATTAAGGCTCACTTGATTTCTTCATTTAGATTTTCCCTAAACCTCTCAATCCTTCTTGCCTCATTAGCTACTTCATAAGGGGCATATCTTGACAGCTGATTGAAACGGTGCAGGTACTCCATCACCGTCATCGAACCTTGCTTAAGGTCAAGGAACTCCCTCTTTTTCACTTTAATCACACTGGCTGGAATGTGGGTGCGGCGAAATGCAGCTCTAAACTCAGGCCATAAAACCACCCGACCTTCTGGTAGCACCGCCTGGTAGTTCTCCCACCAAACTGCTGCAGTCCCCTGCAACTGATAAGAGGCATATAGGACCTTCTCCCTCTCATCACACTGAGCAATTTCTAACTTGCTTTCCATAGCCCGCAACCAATCATCTGCATCAAGAGGCTCGGCAGAAGGGGAGAAAGCTGGTGGCTGGGTCCTTAGTAACTCATTCAACTTGGACACTTGAGGAGCTCCACCATTCCCTCCACGGGCGACACCCTGAGCTGCAGTGTTTTGAGCTATCTGCTGCAGTATCAGAGTATTCGCCTGCCTCCCTTGTTCAATTAAAGCCAGCACTTGAGCCATGGTAGGGGGTGGAGGCAGCTGTTCCTCATGAACCTCTTCCCTAGCCGGAGATGGGACAGGGGCATCTTGGCGGGCTGCTCGAGATGTCGAGGCTCTTGTTGCGGGATGTTGAGGATTAGGTTGTGCGAGCGTTGAGACACTCGCTCGGGATCGCGAGTATCTGCGGTGCATCGGTTTCGGGATCCGATTGAGTGACACAGTCGGCCTCATCTGAAATTAGTACCACTTTAGTACGCGACAAAGACTAGAGTAAGATTTCAAATGTACCCAGCACATGCTCGCTCTAAAGTTCTTAGTTTAACTATCGCCTCTAATGACCTTTTATTTATTGATCCATCATCATTTTTTTTGGATTTTCTCATCGAAAATTTTCACCCCATAGTTACAATTTGCGAGGGAAAATCCATTATTATTATTCATGCAAAAGAGATACAACTTAAAAACTTACAATACCAAAAGCATTTCATGCAATTATTAGGGATACATACACACACCACTATTTTACAATTTATTTCTATAGCATAAAGTTTCTAGGAAAACCTATCCACTACTATCCCGGAGGTGGTGATGGCGATCAGGCGTCACAACTACTCCCAAAGCGGAGGGTTCGGAGCGGCTCGGATTCCTGTAGGAAACCCAGCGTAGATACTCTTGTCTATTTCGATTCTGCGCCTCCTAGGCCCCAATTCGGTATCTTGGACACCTATCGCGCTTCATATGGCGCACATATGCACTCATATCCACATGATGTACTTGACAAATCTTTCTTGCTAGCTTACAAATTGTCTCTTGGATAGCTTGGACTCTATTTGAACTAAAATGCTTAACTTGATGGCGCCGCGACGCCCTTTCTTTATAGTAATAGCGTGCACACACTTTAAACCCATCAACTATCGCCTAACAGCGAGCATAGGGCGATGTTTTCTTGCCCATAGTTTTACGCTAAGTCCTAGCTATAGCTGCCCAAGCGGAGGGGTTGGTCATCTGAAATTTTAAAGCAAGATAAATTAGCATTAATATAATGCCAGTAGTAACAAAGAAACAATAACTGTGCTACTTTTGCATGGGTCAAATTTATCTCACAATTCTTATATACTTAGCCCTTACAATTCTTATGAACTAAGTTATTCCTATATTATCCTTTATTACATGGTTCTCAATCTTAATTTAACTGCTTCCACATTACTCATAGCAAAAGAACCACTTTATTTATTTCGCACCTCCCATATTTACAATAACTGTTACATCCCTTCCATGCACTCCTATCTATTCTATCTCATCTACGGTCCTAGCGGTGTAGGCTCTCGCCTATACACCCGAGGGCTTGGTGAAACTCACAAGTGCTACGAGGATTTATGCCCTTATCGTTAATAAAGCGCGGGCAACTACCTATCTGAGACATCCTGGCTCCTCTAGGCACACCGGTGTAGGTACATAGGAGTCGGTGGAGGCGATGTGCGGATGGGATTTGGAAGTCCTCGCTTAGCACCGTGCGTGGTATTGTACCTCTCGCTACGCCGCGGGGCCAAGCGGGCCTCGAAAATGCCATCCGTCGTCGAGTCTCCAACAGTTCTGCGCTAGCGTACATAGTGCTTGTCTAGCTTATTTACAAAGTTCAACATAACCCTAAGACCATTATTTCTAACTCTAGTGTGGTCCCTATATACATTATCTCCAGCGGGGTCTTCGGGAAGATAGCGATAAGCAAGATCCAGTGCAGGATCACATGGCGGAGGTGGATCACGGCTGATAAGCAGCTTCATTCATCGAAGCATCGATGGATGATCCATATCTTTCAAAAGTTCTTTCACCCTCATTATGACCGGTCTTGGAGGTATAAAGACTCTAGTAGCATATTCCTTAGTCTCCGAGCTCAAGTATGCTTGGAACACCACATATCTCGGGTCACTCTCGTAATGACAGTCCTCTAGTAGATGATGTAGTACCCCCATCATTCCACCCAGCTCTGGAGTGACCGACTCATGGCAAGGTACATAACGTGCCATCTACAAAATAACGGAAAAGGAGAGATTAATAATAATTATTTATGAATAGTTAAGAGACCACAAATAAGAAAATTAGCATATATGCTAAAGTTCATTATTAGTAGAGAGTAGAATTTTGTTTATTCCTCAAATTAAGTTTCAATTCTAATAACTAACGACCATTCACCCAAGGCTTCCTACAGTCAGTGTGGCTCTGATACCAACGCTGTGAGACCCCGTTTTTACAAACAGGAACCTCCATGTGATTACTGTACTAGTCCCATGATCAGTGGCTAGCACTCACATGTTTACAACATTCATATCACGACCATAAGATAAATATCTGACAGGCATATATTACAAGCGATAATATTTATCTGAGTTAAATATTTTACAACAATGGAAAATTAGAGAATTAAAAACTCCAAAAGCCACGTGGTTTGCCGCTAACCCTCGAACAACCGACTTGGCAAACCTAAGAAACTCATCGTCAAGAGTCCCGCACCTGCATGAAAGTAAAAGTCGTGCAGCGCTTGCGAGCCGTCCTCACGAGGCAAAGGATGCAAGATTGAGTACTTTGGTACTCGGCAAGACTTATAGTGTTTGATGGATGCAATAACGTAATTATGCCGGCAAATCAAGGCAGGTTAAAGGTTATTTTGCAGTTGCACAAACATTTGAGAATATGACATAATAAATTGAAACACCGCATTTTCAAGTGAGCATTTGGAATATAAAGTGATAATCAATAACCAAGTCCTTCAACCCGATCTACCCGATTGCAAAGATCCCCGGAGTCTGTCCTCTGACCCAAAAGTTAGTTGCAACACGGTTTCCTTTTTAAACCCAGTTTTTCCAGAAAAGTACCAAATCATTCTAACATTGGAATGACTTCACCTAGCGTCCATAACCGTGGACACGGCTAATCGATTAGTTCTTACACTCTGCAGAGGTGTACACTTTACCCACAAGGAATGATCAACCTCTTTTGCCAGGCCAACTTACACACTTCCTTTGGTGTGTCGGCAAGGAGATCATCTGAGCCGTTACATTATTTAGATGTGGCTTTGAACCAGCCGGGGCGTTTGACCCTCGCCATGAAAGCGAAACACTCACCCAAGGCGTGGATCCTTTCACATCACACCCAACACCACGTTTACATTCACGGCAAGGCGTACACGTTGCATTGGTAAGTAAACCCCTTACAGACGGACCGAACCGGAATGCACGTGCATTACTCCGCCTTCCTTAGATGCAAGGCCACACCTAAACAACTTAATAGGCTAAGGCGTCCCATACCGACCCTCGTGGTTGTGCGAAATTCTTGGATCTATAGCGTCCCATTGCTCGGTCCTTAATCCGACACGGGCGATACTTCACCTAACTACGTGCAATTCCTTTACACCTCGGCTATTGCCAATAATCGCCGCATCAAAACATAGTTTTAGTTTTGGGTTTTTAATCAAAGTACTAGCAACATTTTCTCAAATGAGGATCATCCATTCGTTGAAAAGATTGAAAACACGATCAACAGCTTAAGCAGATATTTTATGCTAGCGGTCATACCCAAAATGACATTAAACATGTCTAGTTTTCCAACTAAGGCTTACAAGGTTCACATGTTCATACAGATTGAGGCAAACCATAATTTACGGGACTAACTCTTGTTCTAACCCAAATTAGCATTTTTGGGAGAACTATCCGGATGCTTGTACATAAGCAAAAACAACATAGTGTAGGTAAATTATTATGCTCGACATGTTCAAGGAGGTGCTTGCCTTGCAACTCATTGTCTAGCTACGGATTTGGATCGCGATGGCGTCGTCTTCCTCTTCGAGGGCGTCGGACTCTACCACGACGATCAAGCGGAAGAATAGTAAATATCCAAATTCGAAAAGAGCGAAAAGAAGGCAGATGATAAGTCAAATAAAGAAAAAGCTGCGAAAGCAGGGTTATCTGTTGAGAGTTGAAATATAAATTTTAAGATTTCACACGGCAAATAATTATACATTTAGAGCGTTAATACAGTTTGTGTAATGAACAACATGGTTTCTCTTACAGATTAATTGTTTGGAATTTACGAATTCAAGAGGCTAAAAATTGTGAATTCTAATATTTATAACTTGAATTATAGATGCTAAAATTATCAGTTAATAAAATTTATGACATAAGATAGAGGGTTGATTGCACTAAATCTATTAAGCTATGATACTAGGTTTGCTCATGGCTTGAAACCATTTAATCTATATCCTAATTATGTAATTTCCTATGCACATATATATGTGTGCATTGGGTACTAGGGTTACTTCATATTTCTAATGGTAGTTCCAAACAAGTTTAATCCTTAATTATTTTGGCAAGTTCAATTATTCTACTGCCACCCTATTATTCATGAAATAAATTTTTACTTATTTCATATTCCTTTCATATCATTATACATATTTAAATTCTTAGTGTATTGAAAGCAAGACTTAAATAGAAAGTCATTCAAACATGCATGAAAATTAAATATTTTTATATATTTGAGCTTCTGGAAACATGAGGATCCTAGAAAAATTAGTTTCATTAAATTTTAAGTTTGTTTGCAAAATTTTTGTATAAAGCATATCTTTAGGCCTTTTATTCAAATTTGAATTTCAAAATTACCCAAATATTGTTTTCAAAATATTTTTGCATATTCTAAAATAACTTGATTTTACATGAATATAAAATTTTATTTCATTGATTTTGGAGTTATAATTCAAAAGTTATGGGCAATTGAAGTATCTCGGTTTTGGAAAATACATGAAAATCCAAAATACGCTTTCACGGTGGAAGCGTCTTCCTGCTTTTAGGCGTGCGCATTTGAACTTCGGCTCGGTGCGGTGACAAGCCGACCCCCGTCGGCGACAGCGGCGTGATCGTGGTGGCGATCGTGGCCCGCATGTCGATGACCGCCGGCGGCGCGCCGCAGAACACGGTCCGGCGGCGGATGGGCCCTTCGTCGATGACCGGCGACTCAAGTCTGCGCCAGCGATAGATTGGGCCCACCGGTTAGTGACCCGAAACAGGGCCTTTTGGTCTAAGGCTCGCCGCCGACTAACTAACGCCGCCCCAGCGGAATGGGTAGCTCCAAGAGCATCGGTGTTCCAAGGCGAACCTAGGGGCGTTACCCATTCGCCGGGAGGTGGCGGAAAAGGGTTGACACCGTGGAGGCGGCCGCCATGGGCTGCTTGAGAGCTAAAGCTCGCCGCCGACCATGATTTTGTTGGGAAGCAAGGCGTGAGCATCGATGAGCTAAGGGCAAGTTGTTTCACTGAGGAGAAAGCGAGAAAGGCCAAGATGATGACCACGCGCCGGCCGAGGAAGAAGCGCTTGGCGGAGGAGGCGCTGCATCACGCGAATAATGAAATTAGGGTGTGATCGATAACCCGGGATGCTCAATGAAGCTCTAGATGGAACCAATACAAGCGATTACCAATAGCTTTGCTCAATTCACGATTTCCCATCTTTTGGGTTTCGGCAAAATGGCGAAGCGGGTGATTGGCTCGGGTGTTGGCTCGGGGCGAATGAGGAAATGGGAGCCTCGGTCTGGCGCTCAATTGGTATTTATAGCCGGGAAAAGTGATGGCTCTAGTGTATTGTGAATCAGGAAAAGCAGCGGTGACTTGGTTCGGGCTCCGGCAGTGTATGGTATGGCTGGGGCGTGGCGCGGCAGGCTGAGGACGAGCCGTGGTGACGCCTGGCGTGGGCTCGGCGGGTTTGTGTTGAGAGCAGAGGAGAGCCGTGAAGGAGCGAGAGGCGTCGGTGGTCTCGGCGAGAGAGGAAAGGGCGAGAGCGTGAGAGGAGGCGACAAGTGGGTTCGGCCCCACGGGCAGTGAGAGGGATCCCAGTTCAGCTGCCAGCGCATCAAGCCGCTTCAACGCCGGGCCCGCATGTCGATGAGTGGGTGAGTTTAAGGATAACTTCGGTAGGGACAGCTCCCATGTGGTCATTAAACTACCATCAAATCACTTTGAAAATTTTCCAAACTTTTTTAATGGGTTTATCTGGTAGTTCACGGCGTCCAGTTAAATGTTCAGATAAAAATACATTATGGTTAATTTATAAGAATTCTGACACTGAGGACTGGTACAGGAACCAAATTTCGGTATTCTATTTATTTAAAGGTTTAAAAATTGTTAATTATTTTCCAAACTTTTTATGGAGATTAATTTTGTCATATGTATGTCTCCATAAAAATTTCATGTCAATAACTCATGTTAATATTTTATAAAAATTCTGACATGAAGATTTCTTGTTTTTAATAGTCTCTCTTTTTGAATTTTTAGGAGGCTTTACCTACATGATAATTTTCTGAGATTTTTACCAGATGTAACTACTGCTCTAAGGGTTCTTTGGTAATTTGTGGGGCTCCTGGTCAATTTTTATTACTTTTAATTAATTCAAACTTTACTGTTTTTAGTCAAAAGAAAGGATTCAGGTATTTATTTTTGCTCCAAATCAGCACCAAAGATTTTTACTAAGTATCTTTACTGGTTTACCAGATTGGTCATGGTCAAATGGTAATTTTTATTATTTTTACTTTTACCTTCTTACCATTTTCCATTTGATAATTCTATTAATTGGACTTTTCATACAAAGCATAATTCCAGAAATTCCAATAAAAACCAATAACATCAGGAAAACTCAGAAATAAATATATTTAAATCCAAAACATTCATTTCCATTTTATTATATACTGTTCTTTCATTTATGGGCTGTTACAAATCTACCCCCTTACAAAATCTCATTTAGAGATTTGGCGGGTCTAAGGCAGAAAAGGATCTAAAAGAAATCGGAAATTCTTCTTTAAGCTTATCGTCCTGTTCCCAAGTCGCTTCTTCTTAGTAAGGTTACTCCACTGTACCTTTACCATTTTATGAACTTTATTCGTAAGTGGCGTGCGTCATGTGAGAGAAGCGGCGTGGCCGGCGGCGGTCGGCGCGGCGGCGGGTAATGCCAGAGTGGCCGGCCGGGCGAGTCTGTGTGGCGAGTCTTGGCGGGCGAAGCGAGCATGAAGCGAACGCCGGCGGCGAGTCTCGAGCGGCCGCGAGCGTGGCGCCGTGAGGGCGGCCGAGAGCGGCCTTGTAGCGGGCGGCAGCGCGTGGGCGAAGCGAGGCGCGGCGCGAGCGAGCGAAGCGGCGGGCGGGCGGCGGGGCGGGGCTCGGCGGCGCGTCGCGTGGCGGCGCGGCGGCAGCGTGGCGAGGAAGCGGCGTGGGCGGGGGAGGCGCTTGTGCGGGCGTAGGGTTTTTTTTGCCACGGTTAAATTCGTGGGTATGCCCGGGCCCACGAATTTAAAAGTTTAAATTCGTGGGTAATTTGTGGCTCACGAATTTAAAAGTTTAAATTCGTGGGTAATGTTTGGCCCACGAATTTAAATGTTTAAATTCGTGAGTAATTTCTGGCCCACGAATTTAAACAATTAAATTCGTGGGTTTTATTTTAGCTCACGAATTTAAATAAATAAATTCGTGGGTTTCATTTTGGCCCACGAATTTAATTAAAAACGTGGGTTTTATACAAACCGACGAATTTAAATAAATAAATTCGTGAGTTTTTTTTGTGCCCACGAATTTAAAAAACCCACGAATTTTTTCCTGATTCTTGTAGTGATGAGTCATGAGATGTATCCCGGATACCTAGGCTTTGATACCAATTGTTGGTACACAACATCTTTAGATTGCTAAACCAACATCCAACCAAGCCTTGGACCTAATAAACGCCCTAGTCATTCCGCAAGCCCACCGCAGAGCAACAACCAATGGACTAGGCCATCTCCCATAAAAGACTAGCATGATAAAAGACTAGCATGATAAATGGTACTGTTGGCGTCAAAAATTTGATGTAGGGTTTACGTGACACACGACGAACACACAGTTGAGGCGTGCGGTCGATTTGACACATGTGACACAAGGTAAAAATATAAAATTCAATTAAAAGCCGATCGTCAAAATCAATCGGCTTGGACTCAATCGACTTGAAGCGATTAAGATCAAGGTAACAAGATAAATCTAATTAGCGATTAAGGCTAAGCAGAGGATAAAGGCAGATCGATTCTGAAGAAGGCGTTGCGCAACAAAATTAGAACAAATCAAACCTGGGGTGTAATTGACGAAGATCAACAATCGGCAATGCGCAACTTTATTGATCAAGATCGATTACAAAGGCTAAATTACAGAAGCTACTCCTAATTGACAGGAAAAGTAGAAAAAGTAAAGACCGGTTGATTGTATTGTGTTGATGATGTCTTTGCAGTTCGCTTTGGTCCTTCTTTTATACCCTCGGCCGATCGTGTCCTGTTACAACACGCTTCAAGTCCGTTTCGTATCGGCCTTATCTCGGACGGTTGTTTTAAAATCTTGCAGTTACCAAAATATCTCCAAACCTTTCCATCATGTCCGTTAATTCCGTATCTTTGACTTTATTGCCGATTTTGACCAAGTTTGCCAAATTTTGGTGCAAACATATGCCCCCCATTTTTGAGAAATGACTTGTCATTTGTCAAAAATTTCACTTATCGGCTTTTATAATCGGCTAACCATTGAACTTCCCTCAATAACTGATACTTTAATCACGCCGTAATTCTCTGACACGCCGGTGGTGAGTTTTAACTGCTCGCGCCTTTTAAGATTCACTTCCCGCCTCTTCAAATTTTCACCGTGCTATAAAATACGGACCCCACCTTGGTCATTCTTCACGCGCACAAGCTCTCGAATCACCTGCAATCGGTTTAAGCTTTCCGTTTGAAGTACTCCCGAAGCAAACCTTTAGCTCATCCAGCTTCCTTCATCGGCTACAATGGACCCTAGCGGTACTTATTCGATTCCGCATACGGCAATGACCAATATTTTACGGGTCCTTTGGGAATCTGGAGGCAGCTAAAGTTATTGACCAAGTGACCCCCGCCTTCCTTTGTCGGCTAGAGGATATAATATCGAGGTTGGAGCAAAGGTTTTAGGGCTTGGCCGACCGCACTCAAAGGGTGGAAAAATTGGTATAATCGTGTAGCTTGACCCAAAAAGGAGTCTTGGGAGAGGATGGGCATAGCGAGTGCATTCCTTTAAGTTTAGCCGACCCGAGGCCAATGAGCCCTTAGTGGCCACGGCTTGTTATTTACAGTCGGATACTTTTAATGCTTTCATGTTCCTTTGGTATGGTTGGTCCAACCTTGCTAGGCGTTGCTCAACTCTGCGCTTGAGACCAGACGGAGAGCAGTGTCGGCTTTTAGTGCTAAACCCAAACATAAGCTTATCAGATCAAAAGCGAAGGTGGTCTAAGTATATTGCAAATAATAATAAAGTGAATGGATTAGTATCGGACGAAGAGCATGTCGCTTTCCTCAACCTTTGGTGGACCGATTCTTGATACGTGGTGCTTCATTAGGGCCAACCCAAGTATACGGACAATCATTGAAGGACTAGTAGAAGGTCGTCGACTAGCACTTGGAAAAGCGTTTACGGGAAGCGGTGTATCGGATGATGTATATCATTAGAGTCGGTTGTATCTGAGTTTTGCCGACTTCACTTGTGGGTAATGTGGGTGGGCCTTTGTGGTTTATCCAGTGCAGTTGTATTGCTTTTAGCGACCATTTGATTTGGAACCTCACGAAGACACGGCTTTCCCAAGAAGACAATGTTGAAAATGTTGTTCCGCAATACCAAGCAAGCCGATCTTTTGGCGAGCGGTTTATCATGTGTTCGAAATGAAACTAAAATCACGGCAGATTTCAAGAAAGTATATGTTCTTTTCCTTAATCGGCGACACGGATTTGAGCGAAGATTTCTTGATTATAGCGGTGTGGCGATTTTAGTGGCCTTCATTTCTTCAACTCGGCCGAGCGATTCTGCAATGCCTCGGAGACTCTTGCTTTATGCAAATTTTCATTTCTCCTGCGTCCTTCATCTTTGGACTTCATACAAGAATCGGACTTTCCATCAGTCATCGAGTTTTATCACACATCGGTTTATGCAAGACAACTCGGTTTGGCCAAATAATTCCAAGCTTCCCACTCCTTGATCGGCAAGCCAGAGCGAGTCAGTAGTGCTACATCTGCGAAATGCGTCCTTGAAGTGGCGATGACTTACAGATCAATCCTTACCACACTTCTTCTTGAATACGAGACGGGCGGAGGTTACACGATGGTCAATTATTGCGGATGCTTTGTATCGGTCAAAATCTCCATCTAACATTATTCTTGAGTTCTTTCCAAATCTCCGGAGCGGCGCTAGTATCTAATGCGAGAATCTAGCATCGATACTTCATCGTCGGGATATACTAATCTGAATGTAGTCGTTTCTAGCGAGTATCGGCTTTAGAGTCAAACTTTTCCTTTCATTACTTACAGATAAATGAGATTTGTTTGCATCGACTCAATTTTTACCTGTTGTAGAAGTCAACTGCTCCGGCTCCATCGGGTGATAAGCAACCCAAAAAACAATCGCAGGCGGCTGCCGTTACTGGTTATGCATCGGGATCTTTGGGCATACAGAGCCCATCTCTGTCGGACTTGGAAAAACAAAAACAACCTAGTAAGTTTTATTGTCGGCTTCCTTTTATAAAACTGTTCTTTGGCTAACCAGATCGTTTGCCTGACAATCTTCAGAGAAGAAGCGAAAATACACTAAAGTTTGCTTGCAAAAAGGTTCTCAAGCCTCTCGGCAGTGGTGAAAGCTCTCTGATAGCATCGACTCTGGGAGAGGTAGGTCACAATACTTTGTATAGTAACTTCGTATTTTAATGCCTTGCTCACCCTTTGTCTTAATTTCCTTTAGCCAGCATAATCGCCCAAGTCGCGAAGATCTTAGCGATCTTCCAAACATATCCACCGTGCCAATCCCACACGTTTGCCAAGTTCAACGGCTCAACCACCGACTGCGGAACCATCGGATCCGGTGACTGCTGGGATTTTCCTGGCGATCTTGGCGATCCGAGATCATGGCTACCGATGACTATGATGCAGAGATCAGAAAAATCCTTGAAGTGTCAAAAGTGGCATCGGCTGCTGTTACATCTGCTCCGGGCATGAAGGAGCGTCTTGACAAGCTATTTGATCTAGTCATGCGTCCCCAATCGGAGATCTTGTCCAACAATCAGCCGATCAGAGATGCCATGGCCACCGTCGAAGCCGACCTTCCTCCAGAAGCCATGCAAGCCTTGCTCAACATATGCTATCTGGATGACAAGAAGTCTGCGGTAGAGGCGGCCCAAGACCGAATTCGACACCGCGAAGCCCAGGAAGCCGACATAAAGCTCTTAGATGAATTGGTTACTGACGCCAAGGCAAAAAAGTAGAAATTTGATGCCGGCGCACTTCAGCTGAAGTCGACCAAGGAATCTCTCTCCAAGCTTGAAAAAACAATGAAATTCCTTCTGGAAGAGTTAGCCAAAACTGAGAAACAAATCGGAGAAAACCAACAAGTTACGGGACCATTTGCGCCGGAATTGAAGGCGAAGCTCGATATTCTTTGCGGTATCGATAATGTAACACGACAATCGGCCAAAGTGAAGCGATGCACAGGAATGCCAAAGGCGACGGACGTCTCTTGGATGAAATTCAAGAGATCATTGCCAAAGCGGCCGTATTATCGGCCTTAGGCGCGACTCTTCGGATCGGGCATCGGTATTGAGCGTAAAACCCGATGGTTGTTTTGAAAACATGAGTCTTGAATGTTTGTTACGAATGTTTGTAACTTAACTTGTTTATGTTTATAATCGGTTGTTTAACCGATTTATATTACGCTATACTTCACGAGTTTGCAATCTTTTGGCCGATTAACAACATCGTGTTAATCTTGGCTCGAACACATCTTTAATCGACTAGGCTCAATCCAAACACTAGGGTAGTATTTCTTTAAGTACTTTCCGTTAATAGCTCTTGGCAATGCATATCCTTCTAGCGTTTCCGGTAAAGTCGAGTTTCGCCGACTAGCGATTAATTTTGTATGGCCCTTCCCACGTAGGTGACCATTTTCCAAATCGGTTATCCTTAGAACCAACTGGCAATATTGTTTTCCATACTAAATCGGCTCGATCGAAAGATTTAGGCATGACCCTTTTATTGTATGCCCTTGCAACTCTGATCTTATTCTTCTTAAGCCGATCAAGCGTAGACAAACGTAGCTCTGCTAACTCATCCAAGTTATCGATCATCAAATCATTGTAATCTTGAGCCGGCAAACCATTTTGTCTGGCTATTCGTATCGACTCAATGTTAATCTCCACGGGTAGAACGGCCTCTTGTCTATACACCAATTGGTAAGGTGAAAGCTTTGTCGCTCCATGATAAGATAGCCGATAGGCCCAAAGTGACTCCGATTGAGTTGAATGCCAATTCCTTGGCTTTTCATCAATTTTTCTTTTGATCAGCTTAATTAGTGTTTTATTAGACGACTCGGCCTGTCCATTGCTTTGGCGTAATCTGGCGAAGAGTTTAACAATTTATTCCCTAGACTCGTTGCATAACTCTGAAACTTCGTTAGACATGAATCACGTGCCTTGATCGGTCGTGATTGTTTGCGGTATTCCAAACCGATGGGCGATATGTTCATTCACAAAACTAATCGCCTCAACACTTTGGTCACCTTTTTAAGTGGTATAGCCTCGACCCACTTTGAGAAGTAATCGGTTGCGGCCAAAATAAACTTGTAGCCTTTACTCGAGCGGAAATATTTGGCGATTATATCTATTCCCCAACCTCGAGCGGCCAAGGTTTGATGATTGGATGTAAAGCCGATCTTTGGTGCTAATTGTATGTTGCCAAACTTTTGACATGTTTGACATCCTTTATAATACTTGAAACAATCTTCTAACATCGTCGGCCAAAAATAACCCGTTAAATGCGAGCATCCATTTCATCTTATGTGCGATTGATGAGAACCACAAATGCCTTCGTGTACTTCACCCATTGCCACCCGTGCTTCCTCGGCCTCAAGACATCTTAACAACAAACCTTCCATAGTCCGATAATATAGTATATCGTCCATAATGACGTATTTCAACGCTTGTTGCCGTATCTTTCGTTTCGTTGGCTTGGATGGATTGACTAGATAATCTTTTATCTGCGTTCTCCAATCGGCAATATCTGTGCACATGACTGCCTTGTCTATCAGTTCAGTCTCCTGACTTCAGCCAGAATCTTTATATCCTGATGCTTGCTGAGCTAAAGTATTAGCTCTATCGTTCAATTCTCGAGGAAAATGACTGATAGAAAATGATGTAAAAGAGCTGATAATCTCTAAACATTGTTCTAAATATTTCAGTAGCACTTCATCTCGACATTGGTGTTCTCCCTTTATTTGCTGTACCACTAACAGCGAATCACCATATGCCTCAACAGCGCTCATCCCAATATTTTCCAGCAATTGCAAGCCTTTGAGTAACCCTTCGTACTCGGCCTGGTTGTTTGAGCATCGGCTATTTAGCGAGATCACGAGTCAAAGTTATGCCCCTTGGGTGAAGTGAGCACAATCGATACCATCACCTTCCCGCATCTTGTCGTCAAAGAACAGTGCCATGGTGCGACCAAGACTAAATTTGCGGTGTGTCATGTCTGTTATAAAATCGGCTAGGACTTGTCCTTTGTTGCTGGCGATTCATATGATAAGTCGAACTTCGACCAAGGCGTAAGCCCATTTGCCGTCGACCCGCATAATAGGGTGACAATATATATTTTATAACATCGGTTTGCAGATTACTTTACAAGCCGATGCTAATATATAGTGCCTTAGTTTTGTGCGAGAAGTACAAGGATAAACATAGTTTTTCGATAAAAGTGCGACTTACGTGTCCGGCAACCGTCGGCTTAAATAAAAGATAACCCTTTCTTTACCATGCACCTCTTGTGCTAAAACAGCTCCAATAGTATCTTCTTCGGCCAAGACATATAATCTGAAAGGAATCCCTTTTTGAGGTGCAGCTAAAACTGGAGGGTTGGACAAATACCTCTTGACTTCGTCGAAAGCTTTCTGCTGATCAGCTCCCCATATAAATTCCTCATTGTTCTTTAACTTGATAATGGAGTAAAAGCACGAATCCTCTGGAGAGGTTTGAGATGAACCGCGGGAGATAGTTAATTTTGTCGATCAACTTTTGTAACTTCGTTTTTGCATGTCGGTGGTTCGATGTTGGCTATGGCCTTGACTCTTGTTTGGTGACCTCGATCCTCTTTCATGCACCATGAAGCCTAAAAGCATCCAGCCGACCGCCAAACGCACACTTGTAAGGATTCATCTTCAAACCGTGCAATCTTATGTTCTTAAACACCTTCTCTAAGTCGGCCAGATGTTGCAAATCTTTTGAAGATTTTACCACTACATCATCAATATAAATTTTGACAATGTGGCCGATTAAATCGTGAAAGATCGATTCATTGCTTTGATCGTTGCTCAGCGTTTTCAAGCGAAAGTCATCACTGTCGCTCGAACAATCCTATTGCACGAGGACATCTGAAGGCTGTCTTCATATATCGGCTTCTGCCATGAGTATCTGGTTATACGCGGCATTACCATCTAGAAAACTTATGACCTTATTCCCTGATGCAGCATCGATAAGCATATCGGCTATCGGCATCGGATATTCATCTTTTGGCGTTGCATTGTTCAAATCTCTAAAATCGACGCATACTCGAAGTTTTCCATTTTTCTTCATAACTGGAACGATGTTGAAAACCCACTCTGCGTATCGGCAAGGCATGATAAATTTTGCTTTCAACAATCGTTCTATTTCTTCTTTTATAATTTGGTACAATCTGGGATTGAAGCGCCTCGGATATTGTTTAAGCGGTGATAACCCGATTTTATAGGCGTAGATGTTCCACAAGTGACGACTTAATCGAGCATTTCGTGATATTCCCAAGCAAAACAATCCTTATAATCCTTAAGGATTTTTATTAGTTTTTCTTTGTGCTTTACATCCAAATTTGCACTAACAAAGTTGGTCTTTTCTATCACGCTACCTATATCGATTTCTTCAAGCAAATCGGTGGGCGTGAAACCTTGACCTAACTTTTCAATTTCTTCAAAGTCTTGATGGCCGTAGCTATCCGTTGTTTGCCGATAGCTTTGCATTTTATCTTGCAACACCTTTAGTGTTTTTCTTGTCCCCATCGTCGTAACACCCGTTTGCTCGATCAAAGGTGCGAGGCTTGACAACGATCGGCATGAGCCACGATTTGCTACGCATATGAAATCGCAATCGTCGGCGCATTGCGATATCTGACCGGCTTCTTCGTGTTGCCAATTCGCGTCGGAGCTAGCCATGGCGATATGAGCCAATGTGGCGGCTGCGGCGACCTCAACTTCTTCTCCGTTCCATTGGACAAGCGCTTGATGCATAGTCGATGTGATACAGCGATTAGCATGAATCCAATCCGGCCGAAGCGGCCTGCTGTAGTTTCCTCGGCGTCGATCACAAAAATCATGTCGACAAAGTCTTGCTACCGGCGATCGATTACGTGACCATGACACCTTTTGCCTCTGTAGGGTCGCTTTGTGAAGTCATTGAGAACCATGTTAGTTTTGATTAAATCTTCATCGGACTTACCCAATTTCTTGCATGTTGTATGCGGCATCAGGTTCACCGTGGCGCCTCCGTCTACCAGCATCCTTGATATCGGCTTGCCATTTATATACCCTTTTAGATACAATGGTTTCAGATGCCGATGGTCATCTTTGGGCTTCTCAAATATGGCGCTCTGAGCAGCGAGCACAAGCGAGCAAGCTGCCTCTTTGGCCTATTCAGTTCTAACTTTTAACTCAGCCGGCAATGTGAACACCATGTTAATATCCATGGGCGGCGTGTCATCTCGAATCATGGGAGAATCCAAGCCATCAGCCGATTCGAAATCTTCTTGACTTGTTCTTTTCTTCTCCACTCTTTCTTGGCGCATTTGATTGGGCGAAGTTCATTAAGCGTTTCGTCTCTCTTTTTTGACATCGGCTTCACGGATTTCTTGCGTCCTTAGCCTTTGAAGCCGTCGTCGTTGTGACGGCTCGGGCGGATGGACACCACAGGTTTGGGTTCCACCGGCTTCGTATTGACCACCAAATCTTCTTGATTAGAACTAGGCTTGTGTATTTTGATTTGGCTCGATTCTTGATCGGTTTGGATATTCTCGTGGGCGGGCCTTACATCATACGCCTTACTCTCTAATCGGCCCGACGGCCTATCTACGGCGATTGCCTTGACCATCGTCTAGGGGATAATGTTCCATCGGGCGGTGTATGGTGATGGCAGCGCTACTCCTCTTTCAGACAAAAGCGCCAAAGGACACCTTCTATGTGCCCTCTCCACATTCTCGGTGCGGTACAAGTTATCCGACCGGTGAGCTTTATCTGTGGTCGGCTATTCATCCTCTCGTATTTCTCCATTAATTGTAAAAATGTTGGTCGACCTTTTATTTGTTGCCTTAATGGAGATTTTACGCTTTGTACCATTTACCTACGAGGATTCCCTTTGGGTTTGATGGTTCTTGAATTTTTCCTTCACGATCGGCTTCTATTTGTAAGGAGCGATTGTAATCTTCGATGTTTGATCGCCGTTCGAGCTTGATTGGATGTTGACTTGTCGATCCTTTTACGCTTTCGTCATGCATCGGCTCTTTTCCTTTAGCGAACATTGTACCATGTTGATGGGAAGCGGATCAACATCGACTTGCATGGTCGGCTCATCGGCAAACTTCAACCGACCATCCTCAATAGCGATTGGATCTGTTGGCGGAAGATATTGCGATCATTAGTGTTATGCGAATAAGAATGATGCCACTTGCAATACACGTGTTTTTGATCTCACGGGCGATGGTATCACATGTCCTACGGCAATCGTATTATCTTTTTTGCGAGTAAATCAAAAATCGATCGCACTTTGAAACATCGAAAAGTACTTAACCTCCGACTTGTTCCTAGTCGGCAAGCCTGAGCAGACTAAGGACTTTTGGATCCTTTTACCCATTCGGCTATGTTTATTTCTGCTTCCTCGTCTTCCGATGAGTCACTTGGACAATACTCAACCATATTTACTTTAGCCTTGTCCTTTTCTTTGTTATTGCTATTTTTAAATCTATCTTTGAACACTTTATTATCAGTGAATCGGCTCTCTTGAGCCGATACGCGATGCAATAAGTGGCTCAGGTTGGTGAACTCTTGTCCTCCGAATTTCTCCCTAATTGGCGAAATCAAACCTTGAAATGCTAAATCGGCAAGTTGGTTGTCGGGCAATGTGACGCTAAAACACCTATTCCTAATTTCTCTAAATCTTTTGATGTAATCCGTTACCGATTCCCCAAACTTTTGCCGCACAGAACTCAGATCTGAAATCCTAAGCTCCAAACTGCCTGAAAAGAAATATTCATTAAATCGGCTTTCCAAATCGTTCAATAAATGGACCGAATTCGGAGGCAAGCAAGTAAACCAAATGTATTTGCTCGAGACGAGACAAGCGGGAATAGTCTAATTTTAAGCCCGTCGGATGGGTCGCTTCACGCATTCGCGATAAAGCGTCCAACGTGTTCGAGGTGGTGATGGAATCATCCCGGAGAATTTGGCGAAATGCGGAACTACGAGTTATGAGGTAGGGCATGCGATCTATGTAATCGGGATCACGACTTTCTATAGCCGATAACCTTTCCTTTTGGTTGTATGCCGAATTGGTCCCTCAAAACGGCAGAGATCTGATCGACCCAATTAGCATTATCGGCCATAGCAGGCCCTTGATAATATCTATCATAATCGGCGTTCTGCCCCTCGAGTGCGAGCTCGGGTTGCCAATTATACTGTCCTGCCGGTGCGCGATCATACTGCTTGTGCCGATTACGTCTGACTTGAGGTTCCGGGACTGGGACAAATGGTTCTGAGTATGTTACTACCTTGGTTGGACCTGGATTTCTCAGCAGGGTGGGTTCTTGTGGGAATCTCTCGGAGCCAATCGGTTGTGAAACCGATTGGGGAAAAGCGTAGAACGGAGTCGACGGCGGCAAATTGAATGATGCATCCAACTTAGCAGCGTCGGTATAGGAGTGGTAATGGCTCACCCCACTTGACCGAGGGTCCCTAGGCAATATGACCGTGGGTTGTGTGGGCATCATGGTAGGGGTGAGGTTATAGCCGATGGTTTAGGATCGGCGGTGTGCTCTGCGTGTTTTGCGATCTTGAAAAAGCAGGATAATTTGGCGAGCTTGCAATGGGTCGAGTAGACTTCTGTGAGACCAACTCTGGGCTATAAATTTAACGCTATTTGCTATCATCGGCTTAAGCGTTATTCACGAGCCGATGATTGGTTTATCAAGCGTGGTGCACAAGCTGATTAATCATAGCGATAATTCGGCGAAGCGGCGAATATCGGCTTACTTGATGCATTACACTGCATCTTCGGGCGTTGACCGTCGTGCGGGCGGATTTTTGAGTGGCGCGCGTCTAGTTTTCGATAGCAATTTAGCATCATCTCTTCTAGCGCGACCTTAGAGCTTCAATTTCTTGGCGTTGCTCTGCGAATAAATCGTCCATTGTTGGGGCGATTATAGCCTCTGCGTTGAGATCGATAGCGGAATCGACTTCACGATGAAGACATTGCGTGTCCCACCGTGCGTGCCAAGTGTGTTGGCGTCAAAAACTTGATGTAGGGTTTCGCGACACACGAACGAACACAGTTGAGGCGTGCTAGTCGATTTGACTGTATGCAGACAAGGTAAAAATATAAAATTCAATTAAAAGCGATCGTCAAAATCAATCGGCTTGGACTCAATCGACTTGAAGCGATTAAGATCAAGGTAACAAGATAAATCTAATTAGCGATTAAGGCTAAGCAGAGAGATAAAGCGGATCGATTACGAAGAAGGCGTCGCAACAAAATCGAACAAATCAAACACAGGGTGTAATTAGCGAAGATCAACAATTGGCGATCGCAACTTTATTGATCAAGATCGATTACAAAGCCTAAATTCTGAAGCTACTCTAGTTGGCGGAAAAGTAGAAAAAGTAAAGACTGGTTGATTGTATTATATTGATGATGTCTTTGCAGTTCGCTTTGGTCCTTCTTTTATACCCTCGGTCGATCGTGTCCTGTTACAACACGCTTCAAGTCCGTTTCGTATCGGCCTTATCTCGGACGGTTGTTTTAAAATCTTGCAGTTACCAAAATATCTCCAAACCTTTCCATCCTGTCCGTTAATTCCGTATCTTTGACTTTATTGCCGATTTTGACCAAGTTTGCCAAATTTTGGTGCAAACAGGTACCATGCATGCTCACTCTTATAAACTGTGCTATGTCTCTCTCTACAACTGATGTAAGACTATTCTATCAAACCTCCCCCTACACATTGGATGTGCTCCTCAGTAACCATAAGGCCTAAGATGTATCTAGGATACACACATCGGGTGTGCTTCCTGGCAACCGTGAGGTTTGAGATGTATGAGATATATCTATGCTTTGATACCAATTGTTGCATAGCGCCTTCGGACTGCTATACTCGCAGCTGAACCTGGTCCCACTAAACCAATGTACCGGCCTCAGGTCTTTTGGGCTGATATACAGCCAAGTCCAACCACAGAGCAACAATCATAAAGACTTGACTATCTCCCTAAAAGACTAGCTGGATAGATAAATCGTGCTGTGCTAGCTTTCTCCCACAATCCATGTGACACTATCCCACCAGTACGTACGTATATATAGCAAGTCGTAATTCGATCATCAAATAAAACTAAATGAAGATTCCGCAGATCGATCAGGCCGGCCGGCCGGCCGTATCTCGCTGCCTCCTCCATCGATCTGCCGCAGCGCGTGCACAGTGGCGTCCGCGTACAGGAGGAAACTTATACGTCGAGGCGCCGCAGCGTTGCCACTTGCCACGAGCTGCTGCAGCCTGCAGATGTATGTAATTATGTGTGTGTGCAGGTGTAATGCCTGCATGTCAATTATGTCTGTGTATTTATTTATTTGTTTGTACGTGCGCCTGCATGCCCGCGAGATGCATATGTCGATCAAACGCGTCTGGATCAG
The DNA here is from genome assembly GCA_036346275.1 of Otatea glauca. Lineage (NCBI taxonomy): Eukaryota > Viridiplantae > Streptophyta > Magnoliopsida > Poales > Poaceae > Otatea > Otatea glauca. The sequence goes on from CM070723.1 coordinate 50,826,045, forward strand.
AAGCTAGCTCAGGGCATCTTAATTAATTTGTTGCTCTATGCATGGTGGCTCGGCGTTTCTATCAGCCATCCATACGTCGGCGTCAACCACCGTAGGCGTAGAGGAGCTAGAGAGGTCACTACTGCATAAAAAGTTCGAACCGTATGTAACCATATGTCAGTAATGTTATGATATATCATAAACAATTTTCAAACCGTCTGTGATATATGATATTATAGACGGTTTTTAATTAGAACCGTCTGTGATATAGTAACATCACAGACGGTTCTACTTAAAAACCGTCTGTGATATCATACAGTGGCAAATCTAGGATTTAAACCTAGGGTATGCCGATCAAAAAATAATTCGGTAAATAATTTAAAATTTATTGAACAATTCGGTATACAAGTAAAAAAATAATTAAAAACAAGATAATATATTTAAGAGAAGCTTATATACCTATAATATTACTTCTTCTTGTTCGGTCTACGCCTTCTAATGGCCATAAAACTCTTGATTATATCATATTCTTCCATTTAGAAGAAAATATCTCGCTCAATGTTGCAGTTTGTGACGAAAGAGGAGGTGAAGTAGCAGCAACCTTCTTTGCTGCATGTTTCCGAAAAAGAGATGCAATGTCTTCATTCCTCTTCATAATTTAAAAACCTTGCAAATAAAATACGTCCATTGAGTGGTTAAAATACTAACTAAGATAAGCAATAAATAAAGATATAACTATGTGCTATAGTAGGAGTCGAATAAAGTATATATGTAGAATCGAAATATACTAAATTAGCAATCAGAGGGGGGTGAATGATTGCGCAGAAGCTAAAATCAAATTTTTGATCTACAAAAACTTCACCCCAATTCAGACTCAAATATTTGCTTCGTATTCAACAAAACAGAGTAGATGTGTTCGGTAAATCACGAATTATCAGAGATCCAACCGTTGGATTGACTTGACATTTGAACATAATAAAGTATATTCCAATACGCATCTAACTAAAAAAGAATTAGCACGATCGGACCTACGGATCAAAAGTTATAAATCCTGCAAGGTTGCTGTGACAGATTATGACGAGAATCATGTATGGATTAGGCCAAATCTACAGGGTATGCCGCGGCCCACCCGGCATACCCTATAGATCTGCCCCTAATATCATAACATCACAGACGGTTTCTAATTAGAACCGTCTATGATAAATTTTCCTACAGGTGGACCTTTTTCTGTTTATTGGCTAGCCTTAGGAAATGCTAGCCATGCCCTTTGAAAAAAAGCAGATTACAGATCATCACAAGCATTACATCCATTTCTGCGATCAACTCAGATTACATCACAGCGCAAGCAGATTACTGCATGGCACATCCATTTCAGAAATGAACTTAGATATATTAACCAATGGAACTCAATTTTATTAACCAATTAATTGAATGCACAACTACAATTCACAAATCCACCACACAAGTCTCACAAATTAACCCAAGTGGTAATTCAGAAAAAACACAACTCCTGAAGTTAGGCAGAGTGGAACTCACCTTTTGGATTTAAGTCATGACTGAGCAAGAAGGAGTAAAGTTATTCTCGAATTCGGATCAGATCGGTCTCTTCCAACGCAGTTATAGCCTCATTGATCTTTTTTGTATTGACGAGGAGTTGCATGTTGTGGCAAACGTAAAATCTACATCGGTTATTTCCCTTTCCCTACTGGTGGCACTGCAAATATAGAATTGGTTAGTTCCAGAGTCATTATTACAGAATTTGATATAGGATTATTATGTATAGCAGATACCGAAAACTTAAAATCGTGCTTCAGCTTCACCCTGTCCTTGCTAGAAGGTCCTCCATAAGCTTTGTACATTTTGAACATCCTACGTGATTACAAAAGGTTAATCTCAGCCATTCCAAGAGCAATGTACACCTTGAACAACCTACATGACCATATTATCTATGGAGGAAATGTGATTACTTGGTGAGTAATTTCGCGAAAGGATTCAAGTCAAGGCTGCCGCTCTATAAGGAATCAAGGTAAATAACATGGTTCCTGGCTGGATGAATTACAATTAGAACGCAGTGAAACCTACATAGGTATGTCACCATGGTCAATTAACAAAACTGAGTTGCGTGCACAGTATAAATCAAAGTATAGCAAGTAGTGCAGCACTTACCCTAGGTTGTGGGGTAAAAGTATGAACTCTTTATGTTTTTGAGCCACCAACACCTGTTCCACGTATTCATCGATGAATTTTAAATTTTTGTCCATTGTTTGCTTCAAGAGTATGTGTGGGTCTAGGAAACCCAGCGATTGTTTGTTCTGTTTCGCTTCACAGATCAAGTATTTATATATACAAAAGCAAGGAGTTATATATATACGACATTTATCGGTATTACACGAATGTGGACTGTGATTGCACACAATTACAATGTCCAGCATCTCAAAAGCGCGACATCGAGGCCATCGAGGTTCAAGAGATTGAACATGTCCTTGAAGTCAACTATGAAGAAGCCCCTTGATGACTCGTTGAATAGATGCTCAGGCTTGAAGCTGACCATGATACTCGTTATATGTAACAGCCTAAAAATTATAAAATAAAGGAAAGTAAAATTTAAAAAATCTTTTGTGTATTAATTCTGAAATTTCTGGATTTATTGGATATTCTTTTGGCTTTTCCTTAATACAAGAAAGTGAATTAAAGAATATAGTAAAATGGTAAAAGCAAAAGGTAAAAATGACAAGTCAAAAAAATTTTACCAAAGTCATAACAAAAATCTAAGGGCTCTCCACAGACAGTTTAAGTCGGTGGAATAGCTGGATTAAATAAAATAATATTTAATCAAAGCAAATCATGTGAAAAGAAAGTCAGGGTACATGGTAAAAGAATTGTGTGGAATTCTCAGGAAGTTCTCCTGGATCAAGATTTTTACCCTGCCGATATCAGCACAGTTTAAACCTCCAGTAAAAATATCAAGCATTTACTAATTCATTTTATAATTTTACAAATTCAAAAACAGTGAAGAAATAAATTGAAAAATAGTAATGTCAAAATTATTAAAAATCAAATATTTATAAAAAAATCTGAAAATTTTACAGAAGGTGTAAAATACCATTTAAGACTCTATTTTTTTTTATAAAATATGAACCTAATTTATATCACAAATTAAATGAAAAATAGAATTAACAAAACAGTAGCAGCCGCATTGTCAGAATTATTTAAAATGCTACATGCATCATAAAATGGTGAAAATTTTACAGGAGTCTGGTAATTACCTTGCCGACTAAGAGTAAATTTTTTATAAAGTTTTGAGTCGGTTTGACTGATGAAACCACCGTAATCCTCCCGTTTTGTCCCGAGTCTTCGTCAGAATTTTTTTTCCCTCTCGCTGACTTGTGGGCCCGGCGTGTCAGCCACTCGGCACGTGCGCCAGTCGCTGCCAGCTTGCCCCCACGAGTCAGCATCCTTACCGCGCCTTCTTCTTCCCTCTGCCCTCTCTCGCCGAAGCCAGCGCAGACGCCGAACCGACCTCTCTCTCTCTCGCCAAACCGCCTTCGCCTCCCCATATAAAAGTCTCTCGCCTTGTTGCAGCCGACCTAGACGTCGCCCTGCACACCCCATTTTACCGCCTCACCTGTCGTCTCCTCCAGCGCCGGCAAACACCCGAAAAGGGGAAAACGCCAATTCGCCACTCTACCCAATCCTAGGCCGTTTCACCCGAGCCATAGCCTCCTCTCGCCACCAGGGACTCATCCACGTCGTTGGTTCCAGCCCTTTTTCCTCGACGAGCACCCACGCCGTGCCTTTCCCTCCGCCGCCATCGCGCACGGTGAGAACCTTCCTCCGTTACTCATTCCTCGAACCAAGGCTAGAAATGAGATTATGGTAGTCTACTGATGCTCTCTGAGGTGATCTTCAAGCTCGGGGAGGTCTAGTTCGCCGGAACGCCGGTTAGCCGTGGGTTCCGCCGCCCCTCACCAGTGATGGCCCCCTTCCCGGCCATCTCCGGTCGCCGCGCCACTGCCCACGTGTGCGCGCGGGTCCACTAGTACCTATGGTGGAAACGGTTCCATCGCCGCGATGCTAGTTCACCGCCGGCGAACATCAGAAAGCCGCGCTCTGCTCTGGGTCACCGCCAAGCGGGCCTGAGCTGTCAACCGCGTGCCATGTGGGCCCTAGCTGTCATTTGCGTCGTCGAGCGCCATCTTTGCGCCAGCGACATGCGGGCCCAACCGGTCGATCGCTCGCTGCGCGTGTCGGCGCCGTCGAGCTCACCGATCGATCGCGCTACGCCCGCGGGTCCGTCGCGTCGATCGCGCTATGCGTCTTGACCCTTCCATCTGGGCCTGGCCTATCAGCGCCTCGGCCCGGCACAGCCGGAAAAGGGAAAGCGTGTTTTCCCTCGCGAAAGCGTACTTTCCATTTTCGGCAGTTTTCTAATTTTCAGTATTTTTCAAAATCTAGAGTATTCAAACTTGAATATCTTTTGAACTAACTGTCCAAATTTGATGAAATAAATTTCTAAATTCATCTAAAATCATGTAGATTCAGAATATGAAAAAATATTTCAGAATTGAATTTTATTTGAATTTTTGAATTCAAATTTAAAGAAAGGATTAGAAATATGTCATACATGAAAATTTTTAAATGACCACCAAATTTAGTAAAATAAATTTTTTTAGATTCCTTGTAACCTCAGGGACCAGAATATGTAAAAATACTTAGGGTTTGTTATAAGAAAAAATTAAGTTGTTAAATAAGTAATTAAATGGTACAATAATGATTCAAATAGATTAAATCTTTAAGTTGCAAATCAAAATAAATAATTCTTGCAGCCACTTCTGAATTGTGAAGTTATTTTATTTGACTATTTCCATCTGATTTCTTTTTGGCCCTATTGAAATTTGGTATTTGTTATATGTTGCCATACGACGTGTAGAACCCGACGAATCCGGTACATTCGATGTTCAGGAGTTCGAAGTCGAGGATAATCAACAAGGCAAGCAATCCCCTTTGATCATATTGATCCCAGGTTTCCAAATGTTTTCATTAAACGTTTTACTGCATACTTTATTTTTATTAAAGTCTGCTATATTATGGAAACTGGTAGTTGGCCTGTAGTTTTATAGAACTTCCTTGATAAGTATGGATTTGTGAACCTTGAAAACCCTAGAACGACATAGACATTATTTGATGTCAATATGGGTCACTTACACTTAGTGTTATGCTTAGCCATGCTTAAAGCAATATAAAACTATGACATGATTAAAAATGTTGGATGACATTTAAATGGGTATGACCATTTTTATGGTTGGTATTTTGGTTGAAAAAATGAAAATAAAACTATGTTTTAGATGCGGACAATTATTGGCAATAGCCATGAGTGCATGTCTTTGCACGTAGTGTAGGGTGGAGATTTTTGCCCGTGTCGAGTTAAGGACCGAACTATGAGTTGTTTTCAAGCCAAGAATAATCATACAACTACAAGTGCTGGTATAGGGACAACTCTAACTTATTAAATTATTTAAAACTAGCTTTGCACTTAGAAGGCCGAAGTAGTACGGGCTGTTTCTTAATGAATTGCTCGACGGGACGTCCACACTAAGGTGACCATGGATTAAACGTCTACCAATATAACGGTGTACAGCATACTGTGGGTAGTTCCATCATTTCTATGCTCTGAGTTCTTACGCCACAGAATGGGTTTATCGTCACCGTGCTGGTGCAAATTTAGGATTAAATAATGTAACAGTTATAACATGACTCTCTGTGGCACACCAAAGGAAGTGTGCAAATATCGATTGCTCAAAGAGTCAGTCATGTCTTGTGGGGAAAGTTGTATACCTCTGCAGAATGTAAAACTAATCGATTAGCCGCGTCCGCGGTAATGGACACTTGGTAAAGTCATCACATAGTTAGCAGTTTTGTTATTTTCATAAATTGCGGTTTCTACCGTGGGTTGGTGAGTTCTACTGTGTGTCAGTAGAATTGGTTTTGAATATGGTCGTTATACCCAGGCATTTGTGATTTATTTATGCTTACATTCTATTACTTTCAGTATTAAATTGCTTTTACTTAAATTCCGTTTTGCAATCTATTATTCTGTATTTACCATTCCAACTGTCTTTATGCAAGTTAATCATAACAGCCTTTCCATTGAAATGGCCTCCATGTATTTAAGGATTTGCAAAAGTCTTGCGAGTACGTAATTACTCAACTTGCCTATGTTGATATTTTTAGGTGAAGAATCAGATTACCCCGATGATTCATACGTTGATGCAGAATACGGGGAATTTAACGATGAATTGTTCTAAGGTTTTTCCCTTGTCAGTTGCCTGTGGGACAATGGGTTAAAGGCATATTACAAGAAGTTGTCTCCACTGCGTTTTTACTTTTGGTGTTGTAAAATATTATGTAACCTTACTTCCGCTGTGTAATAAAGTTTGTGTATGACTGTGATATCAATTTGTATTTGTGCGTACTAGCTACTGATCATGGTACTAGTACTGTATGCACATGGTATCCATTTTTAGTATTCATTATAAAAAATGGGGGCCTTACATTATACGTTCTCGCAATGGGTTGTTAGCTTGTTCCTTGTACCAAGCATGCAATCTAATGCAAGCCATAGAAAGGTTTTTTTGGCAATCTTCTGTTACTAAGTGCTCTCCTATCTTGTATAACCGGGCCAACGGGGCAATCGGATAGTCCAAGACCTTTGTGATCTGCTTCGATTTACCCTTGCTTTGCTTTCTACTATAGGGAGTCGTCACGGGAGATGAGTGGACAGCAACCCACTGAAAGTTGTGTGATGCAGGGGCACGAGAGACGATTTGGTGGCCTGCTGAGGTGCAGCAGGTGACTCAGGTAGTTGGGGTACTTCCGGTGATGGAGGATGGGCGTCGAGAGAGATGTCATTGCTAGGCCACTAGAAAAATGTGTGAATGGCATCCCCCAGTGTCATGATCTCGTCGTTTGGGGACATCGGTAGCTGGACAGTTTTGAAACTGTCATGTACACCTTCCACATTGACCTTCGTGAAACCTGACACTACTAGGGTACCTTGCACCAGCGCCCCTTGTAACTTCCCTAAAAATATAATAAAATGAAAATGAAAATGAATATTTTGAATTTGAATATGATTATTTCTGAGTTTTCTTAACATCATTGGTTTTTATTTGGATTTCCCTTGGATCTGTGTGTTGTGAGAAAAATCAAACAAATAGAATTAATGAATGGAAAATGGTAAGAAGTTAAAAAGGTAAAAGTAAAATTTTGAAAAATTTACCATGGAACCCTAGCTATTCTGGTAAATCAATAAAGTCAGCAAATAAAAATCTTATGCACAGGAACATGAGTAAATAAATCATGTGGTAACTTCTTTTGACTAGAAACAGTAGGGTCAGAATTAATAGAAAATGGTCGAAGCATATCTGGGGCTAATAAAATTAATATAATCCCCTGAGTGTAGAATCTACTACTCATAAAATTCTCATAAATGAATAAAGTCATATATGCCTTCTAAAAATTCAAAAATAGATACCTTAAAAATCTACAAAATAGAATGTCAGAATTTTTATAAAATAAATGTGGAAGTTATTAACTCAAAATTTTTATGAGAACATCCCTAGCTCAATTAAAACTCTCACAAAAAGTGTAAAAAATAAATAATACAATTTATGCCTTTAAATAAATCAAAACCTGAAATGACAATTCTGGGCTGTGCACAATGTCAGAGTTTTTATAAATTATTTATAAGATATTTTGGTTCCAAGATTTTACTGGGAGGTAAAAACTACCAGGAAACCCCGATCAAAAAGTTTTAGAAAATTTTAAGGTGAATTAATGGGAGAATTAATGCAAGTACTAGCTGTCTGAGAGCAGCTTATCTCCTTATCTTGTCTTCCATCTCTTACATGTGGGCCCGGGAGCTGTGCTGACCCCGTTCGCTGGCGAGTAATGGGAGACTGCCTCAGCCGCTGCCTGGTGGTCCCGGTCTCACTGGTCAATCTCGTGCCCCATTTCTTTCTTCTCCTTCTCGCGCAGCTCTCTCTGCTCGACTCTCTCGCTCTCGCACCTTCCTCACCGAATCGATGTACCAGCCATGCCGCCCGCGCAATCACTTGCATCCACATTCATCTTCGTGTCTCCCGTGCCATACCCTGTCAACCTCATGTCATTCTGTGCCAGCGATACACCCCGCGCCACCTCGCCATCCCTGCACAGATCCGAGCCGCAACTATCACCTTGTGTTCAAACCCTGTGAAGCCGAATTCGCCGCTTATAAATACCGGCATGGCGTCGCATTGAGGCTCTCTCCACTCTTTTAAACTCCAATTGAACCCACCACCTCAGCCAGTCTCCCTTCTCCTCGCCATTACTGTAGAGACCAGAAGAGGGAGATCAGTGATTTGGTTGAATCGAGAATCAATTCTTGGGATTTATTCATTCCAAAGCTTTGCAAGGATCCGCAGGCCACTGACCAACCTCTATTCTTGCCTGTTCTTAGCTGCAGCTCATCCATTCCGCCGCCTTTCTTCATCTCGGCCGGTGATCATTGGCAGCCATCTACGGCTCTTCTCCAACCCCATTCTCAGGTGGAATGGAACACCTCTAGCTTACTCGTGCTCACTCCATGCCTGCCCGGCGAAACCGTGGCCGACGACGAGCTTTTGCTCACCTAGCCATGGCGGCCGCCGCACCTCCACGGTGGAGACCTACCTCCCGGCCATCTCCGATCAAGTGAGTTCCACCATTAGGTGCGCCATGGTCCATTGAGTCTCTTAGTGCTACATATTCCGCCGGCCCGAAGACAATTCTTCACTGGCATGATGCCCTAGTCGGCGCTCTGCTTCGCAGTCACTGACGATCGGGCCCCACATGTCAGTGCCTATGGTTGAATTCAAACGCAGCCCGCATAAACCAAAAAGGCGCTTTCCAATTTGGGAAGCGTATTCTGTTATTTGGTTATTTATCTAAACCGAATAAATTCATTTGGCCATAACTTTCAAACCATAACTCCAAAATTAGTGAAACAAATTTATAAAATCATTTAAAATCTTATATATTCAGAATATACAAAAATATTTTGAAAATGATCACTGGGTGAATTTTAAATTTAGGTTTGGATAAAAGGCCTAAAGATATGCTACATACAAAAATGTTGCAAAGGAACTTATAATTGAATGAAACCAATTTTAATGAAATCCTTATGCTTCCAGAAACTCAAATATATAAAAATATTTAAGTTTCAACTTTGTTTGAAATATTTTCTGTTAAAGGCTAATGTCAATGCACTAAATATTCAAAAGAGTATAATTTATGCAAATGAAATCTAAAATGAACGGAAGTGATTTCAATATATAAAAATGTTAGTAGGCTACCTTAATATGCTGAATTGATTTAGAATGAACTCGATTTAAATTTGCTTTATGAATAGTAAATGATCCAAATGAATTGCATGTGTGCATATAATAATCAGTAGCAGTAGTATATACATACATATATAAATTTCTGAATGAGTTATGAAACTGAAATATTATTGCTGAAATATCTTTGAATAAAGCAATAAAGTATTATGTTGGTACAAATTTAATCTGCATAAAGATCATAAGCTTTCTCCATGTAAAAAAATATATAAATATATATGTATATATAATGAAAAGCAAAGTCATGATAAGAAACTAGATTCTAAATATCTAATGTAATCAAACTATTTTATCCAGTAAGAATCATTACAATAAAGTCATAATCAACACTTAACCAAATAGTTGTAGTTTCAATATTTGTATAATCCAAATAGTCATAACTTTCACAAACAAACTTCAAATCTGACAAAACCAAATTTTGGAACCTTGAAACATAATACCCTTCCTGGTTATACAAAAATATTTCATACTTATGCAATATTAAAATAAGTTCACCTGAGGCCCTAATGATCACTTCTATGAGAAACATCTCGGATAAAAGCTAAATATTGTGGAACTAACTTTAAAACACTCTTAGAGATGTCCCCTGTTAATGCCTGAAAAATGGTTAAATAATCTTATAAGGTGCAGTCTCAAACTTAAATCAAAAACTGAACCTTTATCGTGTAGATTATAGAAAAACTTAAGCCTTTTCGGCAGCTCATAAAACATCTCGTCTAAATACAAATATTATGAAGATCAGTTTAGAAATGCTCTTTAGTATATGGACTACCATATTCTTGAAAAATATTTTATTTACAACTTGATGTTCATATGAATCCAGCTAGTGCAATAACCCTAAGTGTTAATCATACACTTCACCTTTCTAATCTGGTTCCTTATAGCGTAACCCTTAGTATCATATAAGCTATTTCAACAATGAATATAATCTCTCGTCTAAATGCTAAAATGTATGAAATCAGCTTAAGAATGTTCTTCAAAGTAAATACTAATGTGGAATATACGAAACCAGGTATCTTCATGGTCGGCCCAGCATCGCCTGAAGAGAAGACAAGCCCAAGTAGAAGGCCCAAAGGACAAGCCCTGCGCCAAGCCATGCTGCTGTACGGAAAGGGGGCACATCCTATAGACAGTTGTATGTAAATTTAGATATAAAAGATACGGCTGTAATCCGAGTCGTTAATAGGATAGATAAAGATGTAAAACTCTATCCTGTAACCGACTAGAATCTAGTAACCGATCGGAATCTCCTAACCGATCAGGACTCTGTAAGCAGCCCCACCCCCGCTATATAAGGGAGAGGGCGGGCAACAACATAGGCATCGAACAATCGAGCTATCAAGCCATAGTGCACACATCGCATATCGCCCAGAGCACACTGCGCTTTGATCAATCCTAGATCCAAGAGATCCATATAATCCCAGCACGTAGGATTAGGGTATTATCTCCTCCGCAAGAGCCTGAACCTGTCTAAACCCTTGTCTTGTGTGACCTTCGAGTTTGAGATCTAGTGCTTGCCCCATAAATTTATTGCCGACTACAAAAGTCGACAGTTGCGTGCCAGGTAGGGGAAGTGATAAAATCTTTTCCTACAGACTCGATGGCAGCTATCGGCGGAATCATCGCCACCTTAAATGCGTGGCGGGCTTTCGCCGGAAGCTTTGGACTTAAATCGCAGATCTGCGGAGAGCTTATCTGCCTGGTCCAAAACCAGATCCAATCTGGTGGAGATCAGGCTAACCCATCTCAGGTATGCCGCTCTGACTCATCTAGCGAACCAGTCGGCATCATGAGGAATAGCTGCGACCTTTCGCTGCGGGGTGCGAGGCTGAGCGGTGGACAAGCAGGGTGACACCGCAGCCAATGAGGACCGCGAGTGAATTGGATCTGGTGGGTGGATCTGGCGACGAGAATGGAGGGGAGGCGTGGGTGTTAGAAGTAATCTTATAATAAGAAAGTTTTGGTTTGGAAAGTTTGTATTAAGAAAGTTTAGGATGAGGAGTTGAATTAGGACAAGGAGGTGGAATCCTATTCCGCTTATGAGGGTTGTAGTTTTGGGTATAAATATAGGGGTAGACCTGAGTTTTATAAGCAAACAGAGCGAGAAATAATAAAGAGAAAATTGTCCTAAAGTATTTTGGCGTTCTGTTCCAATAATTGGTATCAGAACCACTAAAGCCGAATTCGCGCCTGAGGTCGGCGAGTTGAGTTTCCGAGCAGTCACGGAGAAGGTTGTTTCGGCAAGGCGACGTCACGCACATCGGGCAGAAGAGCAGCATCGTCGTTCGTGAGAGCGCGCGTCTCCGTCGCCGCGCGACCACAGACAATAAAGCGAAGTAACGATTCGACCATCGCACAAGAAAAGTCGCTGCGGTAGTAGTTCCGAAGCGACGATGCGGCAAGCGAGGTTCGCATTCTCGTTTCGCCGGTGATTTTCGAGGTTTCGGCGGTATCAATTTTCGCGGTGAACCGCAAGAAAACCGCGAAATTTCAAATTTGAAAATTTTGAACGCGGGTCAAACCGAGTGGAGAAAACCGAGCGGTAATGGCGAAAAATCGAACGGTAAGAGCGGTAAACCGCGCCAGGCCGAAAAATCGGGGAAAATGCAAAAAAGATGTTGTAAAAATTGTAAAAAAAACAGAGAAGGCTAAAATTGAGTGAACACATAAAAAAATACAAAATGATCTCTCCTAAATTTGGGAAAAATTCGACATGACCTTTGCTATATTTTAGACAATTGGAAGTTGTAAATTAGACATTTAGCACTAATATATCAATTAATAATCTTTCATTACAATACTACAATCACACAAGTGTAAAAATAGTCATTTAAATAACCACATAGTAAAAGCATTCGCAATTTCAGTACCATTCATTTGTCACCACAATTTACATTGTAATACCTTTCAATTGAAACTGTGGAGTAGGCATTACCATAACTTTGTCATTCTTCCATTATCGCATAAATACCATATTCGACCTACATGAACAGAATGTCAGTAAATATTTCGACTTGCAATGTACATTTGGTATAATATCAAGTTGCACTGAAATGAAACATGCAAATAAAATGAATCATGCAAATGAAATATTACCTTCGGGGCTACGGGTAGTATTGTTGCGTGTACATTTGGTTGGCCATTTTGTATTCCTCAATAGACATCAAGGCCAATCCTCGTGTAGCTAGCAACTCCGCCTTATAATCGTGCCAGCTTTGCCCCGTCCAAGTGCTTGTTGTTTGCCATTGTTGATACAACATAGTATAAAACTCAGGGTCCTGCCACTCGTAGACCCATTGCGTGGGAGTTTGTGCATGAGCGTCGGGGATGACGTAGTCATAGCTGCTATAGGAGCTATGCCTCCGTGGCATCTCAGGGACGCCATATGAGCTAGAGCTAAAGCTGTCCTGTGGTGCGCAGCTATCCTGTGGTGCGCGTGCACCCTTTACCTTCCCCTTCCCCTTAATAGTTGTCCTCTGTGATTGAGGAGCGCCGTGATCTCTATCCTGTGTTGCATGAGTGTACTACGACTCTCCTGTAAATTCGATGGGTTGAGGATCTTCTGATTGGTGAGTGGCAGGTTTAGAGGTATTGTCGCCGCCATTGCCATCGGTGTCTGTCTTCGAACTGCTATCATTGGACTCTTGGTATGTTGGGCTCTTAGGATCCGCACTCTCAGTGGAGTCATCACTCCCTACATCTGTTGTGTGTTTACCCTTTCCTTTGGAGGACGCTCTTCTTTTTGTTGCATCCTTTCTCGAAACTGTTAGGTGCTTCCTTTTCCCTGTATGGGTGTCCCCGACTGTCTTATCTGCCCATTCGAAGATAGTATTAGCCCCGGTGTCCTTTCTTAACTCAGTAGGGTGAACCGGATCTGTTTTAAGCTGGGATGGAAGAGGGGTGTCACTCTCTGTGTCTTCCTCGTCAAGTAATGGGTCACTGTTGGATCTTCCTTTATCCATCCACAGTCGGATCTGGTTTGTATCATCACTTAGCGTTAGCTCCATAAGCCGCTGGAATGGATCGTCTTCATCTGAACGCTTTTGATTTTCTGCAGCTTGAGTTCGAAGCCGAAGGTTGTAGTTGACATACACCAGCTTATGTAGCTTCTTGTATGACAGGCGGTTGCGGATTTTTGTGTGGATGAATGCAAATGTACTCCAATTGCGCTCACAACCACTAGAAGATGCACCTTTGTGACACGAGATGTCGGCAAACGTCTAGAGCGTGGGTGTGTCCGATCCGAACACATCCCACCAATGTCTTGCAAATTAACAAATAAAATAGTTAATCTTGACGAAATACCGTTACATTCGAGACAGTGCAAGGAAAATACCAAGGGATGTTTTGCCATCTTGTGCCATCTTCGCAGCTAGAGTCGATGAGAACGATCCAAGCTTCCTCCTGAAAACGTCGGCGTCTTGAAGTGCTTGCGCGGCTCTATCAGTGTCCTCAGTAAGCGCTTCAAAGGCATCCCGGAGATTTGGCAAGAAGGAGTTGGTCGTGCCGTAAGCGTAGGTAGTCTACGGGTTTAAGGCGGCAGCTGTACGATGGGAAACAAAGCATGTCAGTACAATATACAACATATGTACAACTGCAATATACTGTGTTACAGGGAAGAATATATTACCGGCATTCATATAAGTGTTGCGCGTTAAGTCATCCATTCGTTTGTCCACCACGTCCATGTACATGTCTTTCATGGCTGGAGACTCATAGAACAAACTATCGTACTCCGATCGCACTATGGTGTACCGTAGAATTGTCTCGCTCAAAGTGGGCACCTGTCTGATCGTGAATCGCAAGAAGGCGTACAACGGTTCCACCGACTTCACAACTGATCGAAGATTTTCCCACCAGTCCAAGCTTGAGAGGCAGCCATACACATACCTCCCCTCGGTGTGATCAACAAAACGAGAGTTCATAAATTCTTCGGCAGTCATTCATTGCATGAACTTGTCTTTGCGCCGAAGGAAACTGTCCAAGAACATATAATTAGTGCCGAAACGAGTTGCATTCCACTTGACCAACTCACCTCCAATGTATTTCTTCATCATAGCATGTATCTTCGAATAGTTATATATCCATCGAGAGATTTTTCTTGCAGTCTCAATCACCGAGGTGTGATCTGGGAACTCTCCAATCTCCTTCAGCATCAAATTAATGGTGTGGGCCACGCAAGGCTGCCACACTATGTTGCGATGGTGCCGTGTGATGAGCTTGCACGCTTTCTTATAGTTCGCACCATTATCTGTGACAATCTGCACCACATTTGACGGACCCACCTCGTTGACTACTAAAGATATTTCCTGCGTGACCAAACAAAATAAGGTACGACAATTACATTATATGTACTTTAATTCAACTTCAGAAGAGTAAAACAAAGCCAATTACCTTGGTCAGGTACGAAGCATCCTGAGAGACGCCGGTGGCATTGACGGATTTGTGGAAGAACATGGTACCATTACAATAAATCATGAAGTTTATTATACTCATGCGTGTCGGCCCTGTCCAAGAATCACACATGATTGTTACTCCGTACGTAGACCAATGCTGCATGAACTTTGCATAGCTCTCCTTAATTTCTGCTTCATTAGCATCTAAATATTTCCCATCTATATCTCGACCAGTCGGGGACGGGATACCTTCGCCTAAAAATGAAACATAAATGTTAGCTATGAATCGGAGTACAAATGAGCGACTATTTTAAATCTCACTTACCGTATTTTTGTGTTTCCCGAATAGCGCTGACAAAGTATGGACTATCTGCTTTCCGCCCTGCGATACCAGCAGCATGGTACCATTTGGCCCACACAGAATGGACATGCTGCTTCCCAACCTTCCCCTTCTGTGTCCACGGATGGGTGTCAATCATTGGTTGTACCGGGGCATGGGCCACACCAATATTGTAATCCCCCATCGCCGGTGGTCTTTCTCGCTGCGACGAACTCCGAAACATCCTTGACAAGAGACTGGGGCGATCTCCTCCAGCTCTCTTCGAGGAGCCACTGCCACTGCCACCACCACGCTCATACCTCCCACCGGCTTCTAAGTGCGCCTCCGTCCTAGAGGCAGCCATGGCATGCTGGAGTTGGGCCTCCTCATCAGCATCACCCGTGTACTCCGAGTACACACTTTGCCTCGGTGGAGAGTCTCCAGCTGTTGCTGCTTCTTTCCTCACCATCTCATCTCTCCTGCTCCTCCTCTTTCTCCCTCGTTCTATCTAGCTCACGCTGAAAGTCATCACGAACGTCCGTAGGAATTTTAGTGCAATGGAAGACACCCGTACCACACCCTGCTAAGTGCTGCTTGAATCGGGTCGCACCACCTCCTTTCTTCTCTTTGAGACAGTACTTGCATCGAAATCCAGCACCCATCTTATCGCCATGCTCCCACACCACGTCGGTATCTGTCATCTGATAAAATAACATAATAAAAGTAAGCATACGTAGAATTATCGCTACTTGAAAGCATACGTAAAAGTAAGCATACGTAGAATTATCCATTAGTGTTAAAATTGTTTCACGTGATCTTCTCTCTTTTTTTGCTTCTTGCCTTGATGATTCACATCACCAAGTATATATATTGGTATTTGGCACCAAGCCACTAACTAGTGCCAGATCGATTAGCTCATTACCATAGGTCCATAGCTAACAATACAATTGGGAATTGTATAGCTAATAATACATACATAGCACATTAATTGCGACCTCGGTACCCCCTAGAGGCTCACCAGCACATTCTTGCGACCTCTAATGTTTCTAGCTAAACTGGTTCTTTTGTTTCTAGCCTCTAATAGCAAAAACAGCAAGACCTCTAATGTTTCTAGCTTTTTTACATTTACAAATGAAGTACATAAGTAGCTCTACTAATGATCATACAGCGAATAACACAAATCATCGGTATTGCGCAAAAAACAGAACGAAATTTGTACAAACCGAGCGAAAAACTAACCTCAAATCGCGATTTTCGCTCGAACTCTCGAAAATCGCGGCTCTCGCGATAAACCGAAGAAACTGCTCGGTTTTCTGAACCGCTCGGTTTTTCCATCTTCTCCGGCGGTTTTCTTGCTTGCGGTGGCCGGAGCTCGTCGGAACGCCCTCAGTCGGCAAGGTGTGCGAGTGGGGAAAGTGAAACCAATTATTGCGGACGAATCCGGTCGGAAGCAGCGTCGGCAAGACTCGCCACTTTTGTGTGCCTCGGTGGGCCGGCCGGCCAGCATGGGCCAGGGAAAGGGCTGGCCAGCCCGAGCCAACTCGGCCTGTGGGCTAAAAGCCCACAGGCCGGCCTTTTTTTTCTCAATTTCAAATAATTAAAATGGCTCAAAAAGATATCTAAATTTTGTTTTTCCATTAAATTTTCATACCAGACATCATAGATCAATTGATAATAATTTTAGGATTTTTTTGGATAAATTTTTCTAAATTTATTGAAATTTTCAAATTTGAATTTCAAACCGGACGAAAAACCGACCGGCTCCTCTTATCGTCTCGGTGCGAGATGGACGAAAATCGCGGTTTTCACGCGGCGAAACCGTGAACCACGTGAATGAAATTTGGCGGCCACCGAAGAACTCGGCTGTGGGCTAAAAGCCCACAGGCCGGCCTTTTTCTTTTTTTTTCTAAATTTCAAATAATTCAAATGGCTCAAAAAGATATCTAAATTTTGTTTTTCCATTAAATTTTCATACCAGACATCATAGATCAATTGATAATAATTTTAGGAATTTTTTGGATAAATTTTTCTAATTTTTTTGAAATTTTCAAATTTGAATTTCAAACCGGACGAAAAACCGACCGGCTCCGCTTATCGTCTCGGTGCGAGATGGACGAAAATCGCGGTTTTCACGCGAGAAACCATGAAAACGTGAACCCTGACGGCAAGAGAAGAAGTCACGAGTCACGATGACTTGATTTGTTTCAGACTTGAATCCACGTGACGCAAGGCAGAGCTTCATTGGATTGTGCAAGCAAGAAGAAGCTTGAGACCTGCAGTACGCAAGTCCCTGGAGCTATAGTACAAAGGAAAGTGACAGCAATTTCTAGAAACGGCATAAGAGTTTCAAGATTATGAACAAGAAGGCGAAGATTTAAAGTGGGTCTATATCCTTTCAGTACCCTCTCCTGACGGTCGACAATTATTCGGTATGGGAAATAAAGATGAAGGCAAACTTACACGCCTAGGGTGTCTGGGGTGCAGTCGATCCAAAGGGGAAGGCTGTGAAAGATGACAGGATAGATCCAGCAGCTCTTGCTGCAATCTATCAGTCGGTACCAGATTTAATGATGCACCAGCTCATCGGGAAGGAGACAGCATGTGAAGCATGGCTAACGCTTCAGAAAATGCAAAATCTACGGAACGAGTTTGAAAATCTTCAGATGGGAGAAACCCAGACGGTGGACAAGTTCGCCGATAAGCTTACTTCATTGTACAATCAGATTATTTCTCTCGGCGACAGGATGGAGGAATCTGTGGCAGTGAAGAAGTACCTACGCGTACTACCAGAAAAGTTCGTGCCTGTCATCACCACACTCATGTACTCCCCTGATTTGGAGAACATGAAAATCGAGGAGATCACCGACTCACTCAAGGCGCATGAGGAGCTACGGAAGGGGTATCAATCCCGTAATGAGCAAGGGTATCAGTCCTGTAACGAGCAGGTGTTGCTGTTAAAGGGCGATGAAAGAGGTGACCACAAGCAGTTTAACCGCGGGCATGGACGAGGCAATTTCGGTTACCGTGGAGACAAAGGTGGCCGAGGAGACAAGACTAAACAAGACGGTGATAACAGATCACGATGTACGTTCAAGCTCCATTAGTTTTGATGATTGGTTTAATATTAATGTTTAATCATTGTTTAATGATAAATCTAATCATTACGAGACTAACATATTTTATTAAGCTATATTCTTATTAGTCTCATATTTGGATGGAAAATGGAAAACCTAAGGTATGCACTTGTATTCACTTTATTATCTTAATGCATACTTAGGATTCAAGTTAAAATATGAACTCTTCCATTGTTTTAGTCCAAATATGTGCATTATGTTCCTAATTCATATATTACATTAATGCACACATCTAGGGGGAGTTTATAATTTAACTTGTTGTTTCAATAGTATTGATCCATGTCTTATTGCTAAATAACATATAAAGGATAAAGACTTTGAAACAATCATTTGAATATATATAACTTCTGTAGTTGTAGTATACTCATGCAAATATAGAATAAACTCATATGAAATCTAAGATTGATTATGTGCATATTGATTCTATGAGCAATTTGTTATATGCACATACTTAATGAAGTTTATTCTATAGTTGTTGGTTTAAATGTATTGATCCTATTTCCATCACTCAAACATATATGGATCATTACTAACCATCATATTGAGTATATGAAACTTGTGTAGTTATATATATACTCATATCAATTTAAATGAAATTTAAATTGAGTTCGATTGTCTTTCAGTCAATAAAGGGACATTTCATCATGTGTTGATGGTGTTCCTTGTTGATTAAAGACAAGCGAAAAGTTCTTGAGTATAATGAAGCATTAGTTGCATCAAAGTACTCAAGACAACAATTAATCATTCAAATTGTTTTGGGTTGTGCTCAATCGATCTTGGAGGCATCCATTATGTGTTAATGGAGTGCGGTGATGATTGAGACAACTGTATTTGTTGGACTAACATTTGGTTTTTGAGCTAAGAGTGAGCTCTAATTGTATGTGTTGCAATTAGAAAGTGGATTGAGGTCCTCTTGTGCATGTGTTGCACTTGAGGAGGATCCTAGTGCATGTGTTGCACTTAGGAGATCACCATTGTGCATGTGTTTCACTTGGTGAGGTTCAAGCGGAAGGCTTGACTTGTTACTCTTGAAGGTTGCCGCCACCTAGACGACGTAGAGCGTCGTGCGCGGTGAGCTTCTCAAAGGAGGTTGTGAAAAGCCCCGGCGAAGTTTGTGAAGGTTGGAGCTCGCCTACCCGGGAGGGAAAAGGAGCTACCACTAGTGGATTCAAGGTGGGTGCTCAATTCGTGGAGCCGGTCCAATGTGTTTGGGCTAACCTCAACGTGGACTAGGGGAGACCGGCAAGTCTCTGTACACCACGGTAAAAAGTATCGTGTCTCTTGTGCTTGCATTGTTTCTGTTATTTATGTTCAAGCAATTTATATTCATAGAATTAAATTGATTGATTGCTTATCTTTAAAATTGCATATTCTTGTTAGAGATATAATTAGTTAGTGCACATAGTGAGCCTAGTTGTTTTAGGCTTTAATTGTCAAAACCTTAGTTTATCGCTTCCGCATTAATATTTGTTAAGGTTTTGATATTAGGATAATTAGGGGTGAATTGCTTTGTAGAAATTAGCGAGAGAAATTTAAAAGCCGCCTATTCACCCCCCTCTAGTCGGCATCCTCGACCTTACACACGAGATAAGTCACAAATCAAATGTTTTGAATGTGAAAAATATGGTCACTACGCGGCGGAGTGTCGCAGTCACATAAAGTGCTTCAACTGCAACAAGTATGGACACTACGCCTCGTATTGCAGGAACAGGAAGAAGAACGAGGAGGTAAATCTCACCCAAGCCACTGTAGACGACGAACTGGCTCTACTCCTCTCATTGTGCAAAGAAGAAGAGCCGAACATACTGATGTTGAATGAGGAGAAGAATGTTCCTAAACTATGTATGGAAGGAGATAGCCACGATCACACTGATTTGTGGTACTTTGACAATGGAGCAAGAAATCACATGACTGGAGATCGCTCTGTGTTTCATGAGCTTGACGAGAAAATTTCAGGAAAAGACAAGTTCGGTGATGGTTCCACGGTGCAAATAAGAGGCAAAGGAACGATGCTGGTACAATGCAAGAACGTTGTTCAGAAGTTGTTCTCTGAAATTTATTATATACCGAGTTTGTGTAATAACATACTCAGTCTTGGACAGATGGCAGAAGAAGGGTGCAGGGTTGAGCTGCAGGCGGAGTTCTTGCGTGTTTATGACAAGAACAAAGATTTATTGATGAAAGTCATGCGATCCCCAAATCAGTTGTACAAGATTTCCCTGATAACTTGTAAGCCAGTTTGTCATGAGGCTAGATTGAAGAGAAAATTTTTAGAGGAGACAGGAACTTGTCAACGTATGTTGCCGAAGGAAGTGGACCCTCGGGCTGCGGAGTCGTATGGAAGGAAAAAAAGAAGGAAGGGCAGCGGCGGTCACAGTAAAAAAGGAAGAGCACAAGGCTCCGGCGGCGCGCACAAAGAAAAGAAAGGAACAGATCAAGCAGCTGGAGAGCGCAGATCAGTATGGCACATGTTGCCGTGTCAAGGAGCAGGAAGCTCTCGGTGGATGTGCAAAGCGAAGAAGCAGAAGGAGGTCAATCTTATTGTGATCTCAAGACAGGACGTGGCTAGAAGCTATCCAGCGCCACAGGAATCGTGTGTCTACAGAGAGTCTACAGGGGCACTACAGGAAAAGGTTGAAGCAACTGAGATAAGAGATAGAATAGGAAAAGGAAGAAAATAGAGAGAGGAAAATATGAGAAAATTTGGAAGAGTTGAGTTAGAAGTTAAGTATTACAAGATTAGGGGGGAAAATGTTAGAAGTAATCTTATAATAAGAAAGTTTTAGTTTGGAAAGTTTGTATTAAGAAAGTTTAGGATGAGGAATTGAATTAGGACAAGGAGGTGGAATCCTATTCCGCTTATGAGGGTTGTAGTTTTGGGTATAAATATAGGGGTAGACCTGAGTTTTGTAAGCGAACAGAGCAAGAAATAATAAAGAGAAAATTGTCCCAAAGTATTTTGGCGTTCTGTTCCAACAGTGGGGAATCGCAGGGAGGACAGACGGGAGGGGCGGGGAGGCGCAAACCCTAGCCCAGATTTTTTTGTGGTGGGAAGTGTTGTGCGACGAACGGTTCAAGGTCTTATATCGCGTCATCACAGACGATTCTGGTCTTGAACCGTCTATGATGAGTAGTCATCATAGACGGTTCAAGGCCCGAACCATCTGTGATCATAGACAGTTCAAGGCCAGAACCATTTGTGATACCTATGATGACTTTGGTTTAGGCTGATTGACTTTGAGTTATAATTTTGTTATAATTAGTTTGTGTTTACAGAGATTTATAATAAATACATCTCATTATTTAGAATTGTGATACCTATGATGACTTTGGTTTAGGCTGATTGACTTTAAATTATAATTTTGTTATAATTAGTTTGTGTTTACATAGATTTATAGTAAATACATCTCATTATTTAGAATACATACAATTTGTTGTCTTAAATTACAGTATAGGGTTTGTGGCTGTTTTAAATTATTTATAATACATACATTTATATGTCTTAAATTACACACATTTTGTATGTCTTAAATTATTTATGCTCCTTTCGTCCACAAATATAAGACGTATTTTGATTTTACACAAGGATTAAGGTTGCGTTAAAATTGAGAAAGGTATCAGAGAAAATAACTTAGATGCAAGGACTGGCTTGTGATGAGGGTTTTTGTTGTGTGAGACTCTTCTAGATTGAATCATATACATGTCTTATCATGGTAACGTCCTATATTTATATACTATCCAGCTGTTGCTAGATGGTCTACTAACTAGATGGGAAAATATAGATATATCAACAGTAAACTCTTTAAAGCAATATATATATATAACAAAAGGTGACACATTTCACCAGATCACCTCACAATCGCAGTCACCTTAAAAATAGCTCAGAAAACCCTAAAAACACTAAGTGGATCAAGGCTCTCTATACTTATTTCCAGAAAATTCTTATCACATATGGTTTTTTTGGCTAGAAAGGTCAGTGATGTGAACCCTCATCACTGACCCTTCTAGCTAAAAACCATCAGGGATGACCATGGTTCACATCGTTGACCATTCTAGCCAAAAACCGTCAGTGATGACCACCACACTAACCCTTCTAGCCAAAAACCGTCTGTAACGATCAGACCCACATCCTGACCCTGCTGGTGGTCATCATAGACATCTTTTGGCTAGAAAGGTCACTAATAAGTGGTTATCACAGACGATTTTTCAAAGCCGTCAATGATGAGGGGTCTAATATAAATCTTTTTGTAGTAGTGTATGAGTCATCGAAGACACTATTCGTTAGAGTAGATATATATATAGCTACAAAGAGTCTCTGAATACGAGATTACGAGGTGTGAGTGTGAAGCTCTCTCTCCTTTAGGGACTCTATATTAATTGGATATATGTGTTTTTTTACTGGAAATACTCTCTCCAGTCATAAATAGTTATAATTTTGTATATAGGTACAATTAAACTTTCAAAATTTTGACTATCAACATCTTTTTAAATATTTAAATTGGATACATGAAAATCATATATGTAGATTTATTCCGAAAATTACTTTCATAACATTACAATTTTATTGAATTATATGAAAATATTATAATAGAGATTAGTAGTCAAAACTGTGTTTTGGAGACCGTATCAATGTCTAAAACAACAACTATCTGTGATCAGAGGAGTAGTATAGGAGGTTCCTACTGTATATATAAACATGAGATGATTTGTCTTGGAATTTTCGATGGCATTGCAAATGGAGTGCTACGTTAAGTATCAGCTCTACTATTGATAAGTTGTCTTATTTTTCTTAAGTAAGTTGATCCCTGTGATCATTGATTTGTGTGGAAATTGATGACATAATTAATTGGATGTAGATCAATGTATAACAAATGATTTATCGTTAATAAAATTCAGTTATCTTATAGATAGACAAATCTATTAGTGTTCAACGATATATGATCACGACGATTTAATTGGGACAGCTATTGGATCGGTTTATTGTAATAGCTAGTCCCAACCCTGTTCTTGAATGTGACTGATCGGTTTATTGTAATAGCTAGTCCCAACATATTTGATACTAGGAGGTGTTAGAAAGGTCAGAGCTAGGTAGCTACAGTCCAATTTGATCTCATGCCGAATATCCAATATTTGTACGATGCAGCAGAATCTTCGATCTATTCCACGCTTCATCTCTAAAGATTCTATAGTATCTTTAATTTAGAAGGCAATTGATTCACATGGTGATGGCTGAGACAGGAGTTCAAAGCAACGAATGATAGAGCAAGGCTCCAAGTTGATCTATCTTTTATATTAAAAGAAGGTTGATCTCCCTGGACCATTGCATTCAAGTGCTAGCTCCAAATAGTAAATATACATAGGGTTGCACAAAGACGACCGAAGAAACAGTGGTCCGGTCGTTGGGGTGAATCGGGACAACCAATGGACTGTTTGACAATATATATATTCCCATATGTATAATTACCTGCACGGGCTCTTTATAGCCTGCACACCATGATTTAAAATGGCTATATTTCCTTATGTACTGCATGCGAATTTTTTTAAAATTTTTAGGATATTAAGTTTAACTAGTTTAAATTTGTTTGAGCTGAAATTCAAACTAGAGTTTTCCTTTTTGATGATAGTTTAATTGTAGGTATGTGCTGATTTTATTTATAAATCAGCAAAGTATGTGATCTAAATTCGTTCTAAATCTTTGAATTCGAGTATAGTTTTTCAAACTAGAGTTTGCCTTTTTCATGATAGTGTGTGTGTATATATAGGACGCTGAAATGGAGCATCAGAGCCTAGGCTCCATGATTTCAAATACGCGAATTCAAGCTAAATTCGGGTATATTTTTCAAAAAATTTAGTTTTAGGGTATATACTCACCTATAACAATTCAAATGAAACACATAACTTTGAAAAAATATACTCAAATTTAAAGATTTTAAACGAATTTAGATTGCATGAGTTGCTGTTTTATATATAGAATCAGCACGTACCTACAAACAAACTATTATTAAAAAAGGAAACTCTAGTTTAAATTGCAGTTCAAATTTGTTTGAACTTAGTAAACTAGTTAAACTCAATATCCTAAAAATTTCAAAAAATTAAACATACAATACATCGGAGAATATACACATTTTGTATCATGGAGCCTAGGCTCCATGGTGTCCCAAGTAATTATACTATATATTCTAGTGAAAACCACTTTTACCGTGAAAACTTCGTGAAATCCACGTGTAAAAGTTTTGAAAATTTCTCAAAAAATTACCATACGTAGGGAAGGTGAGCTTCTACAATCTTGAAAGATTTGAAGACCAAACTCAATCGCATTTGAAAGATATGAAAAAGACAAATTCAGCCGAAATAGTGATTTTTCACTGTTTAGCGGTATTCATTTCACTGTTTGTCTTTTTTTATATCTTTCAAATGCGATTGAGTTTGATCTTCAAATTTTGCAAGATTGTAGAAACTCACTTCCCCTATGTATTGTAATGTTTTGAGAATTTTTCAAAACATGTACACGTGGGTTTCATAGAGTTTCCACGGTAAGTGTTGTTTTTCGTGGATATGTCGCCTCTATATATATATATATATATAAAGAACCTTTAATTAGTACTCGGATCTAAGTAGTAGCATATATTTCTTATACTACCTTCGATTCCAAATATTGGTTGTTTTTAACAGAAAATGCCATCACAAACGGTTGAAAAACGTCACCACGGATAGTTTTATAAACCGTCTATAAGCATGTGTCAATGATAATACGGTGCATCACAGATGGTTTCTAAACCGCCTGTGAAACACCTATCACAGGTACAAACCGTCTGTGATAATAGGCTAGCACAAACGATTTGTATCAAGAATTGTATGTGATAATAGGCTATCACAGATGATTTGTTTAAAGAACCGTTTATGATCCAGATATTTTTTTCCTCTCCTAAAGAATTTATATGATTAGTATTTGTTATTCGAAATTTTTTTCTTCTTAGATATTTCTGCAACAACTTTATAAGATACAACCAGTTATAGATTTTGTAATTGAATATCTAAATATCCAAGATGCATCGAGACAACAACTTGTCTTATTAGGATCATCTTAAAATATGAACCCTTATAGTATTATCATCTCCTTTCTTATTCTAATGTTGATGGATTTAAAGGCAAAATTCAATTTTATCCGTTGTTCATCTTAAAAGTTGTCATGCTCTGATTTATCTTTCACTTTATCCTCATCTCCGAATGAGAATATCATAGAAAACCTATTTCTACTCTGATCTTGTACAGAAATAGGATCATTTTGAAGCTTAGGAACTATAGTACCGGTTAAACCCTAGCAAAACGTTACTCGGGAGAGGTAGATCTAATCAAAATCCAACAGATCCCGTGGTCTGTATAATTAATCATATATACTGCATCACTGAAAAAACAAATTGACTCGCGTAGTAAAACACCCTTAATTGGTCATATATATCAAACCTTCCTCGTATTGGTCAAACCTGCAATACAATAGTCGACCATTTCAATTAATTGTTATACGCACTTAACCGACAAATTCACTTTAGTAACTCTTTAAACAAAGAAAACCGTGCTTGTAAAGGAAACGTACGTACGTACGTAGCATATCACTGTATAAACTTTTCACTTACACAGTGTATTTGTAAAATCCGCCTTAAAATAGGATATTCTAACTGCGTAGATTGATTTACTCCTTCCCTTAAAACACAATAGGCCTTCTCCACGGTCTATGGTGGCTTACAGGGGTGGGCACTCGGGCTGGGCTCTTTTGGGCCAGTCCAAGGCACGACGTCACGGCCTGGTACAATACTGTAGCACGGGTCGTATCGGGTTCGAGAATCGGGTACGATGGACGGCATGGCCCGATATGATACTATAGAATGGGTCGTATCGGGCCTGATGACTTAGGGTATGAGGAAGAAGGCTAGCATGAAGGTTACTGACTCAAAGAGCGTGACCGCCATGGATGAACCCAGTAGCATGAACGTCATCCTTATCGCCGACACCTGAGAGAGATGGACAAAACGGGAGAGAGAGCTAAGAGAGATTGAGAGACGGTGCAAGAAGCTGCTCTCTCTCTCGCTCGTCCCTCTTAATCTCTCTCAGCTCTCTCTCTCACTAGTATCTCTCAATCTCTCTCGTTTGTCTCGCTCACTCTCTTTCTCGCCCGTTGCTCCCTCTTTCGCCCGTGTTGAGTACATCCCCCTCGCTCTATATAACTGTTTAAGAATAAATAAATTTTAGATCTTTTTCTCATAATATTTTCATTCACTGCCTTAATTCTATACGTCTCTGGCTCCTTTTCTCTAGTTGCAATAGTGCAAATGAGTCGGGGCTGGACCGGCACAGCACGAGCAGGCATGAAACGCAAATAGGCCATGCTTGGGCTCGTCGAAGGCGAGCCGGGCCGGGTCGACACGGCACGACGGACACAACATACCGTCGCAGCCCGGCACGGTTCAGACACGAATCATGATGAGCTTGTGCCGGGTTGGCCACGCCCACCTCTAGTGGCTTACATCAGCCGCTGACATGAGCAGTTGGCATGTCACGTGTGGAGCTTGGTAGGTAGGTCCACTGCATCTCCAGAGTCAGGCTGACTATGACTGTAGTGGCTGACCCAACGCTGGAATAAAGCTGCCGAGTACTCTGGCTCGGTAGGCATCTATTGAGGAATGGCTGCTCGGAAGGTCTTTGCGGAGGGATAGATGCTTGGGAGCAAGGATTCGAATTTTATTTTCGCATAAAATCTTGGCTAGGACCGGATGACCAAATTTCGATAAAATCTCAGTATTTCAGATAAATCTCGTCAAAAATTCAAAAACTAAAATTCAAATCCGGTCCGTTTGCTACCGAGAAATCCCGAAATTTCGGACGAAATAACCGAAATTTTAGCGTTTGTGAAACTGTAGAAAAATGGGTCGAACGATGTTGACAAATTTTTAAATTTTTTTTAGAGAGTTCTGACACATAGATGATATTGCCATAAAAATTTCATATAATTCGGAAGTGTGTGGAATTTGTAAAAATTCAAACATTGCTACTATCCTGATAAAACGTTGACTGCCAATTTTGAACCTAATGCAAAATGGTTCAAACCACGTTATAAACTTTTTTAATTTTTTTGCACAGTTATGATGCATCTCTAATGTTCTCATAAAATTTTCAGATGATGATCAAACTTCATGAATTTTTAAAAATTCGAACAGTACTACTGCCATGTTAAAAGTCTTACCGGCAAACTTGAACAAAATGAAAAATTATCTAAACTACGTTAAAAACTTTTGAAAATTTTTGTGGATGGTCCTGATGTAACATTAATGTTTCTTTAAAAGTTTTAGATAATGATCATTCTCATATAATTTTTAAAAATTCAGACAGTGATGCGTCCTAATAAAAGCCTGATGATCAATACATAGATTTGCTTTAGCAATAAAAAAGTTTAAAATTTTTGAAAATTTTACAGAATGGTGATAAGGAAGTGATTAATATCTCATAAAATTTTAATCATGATTATACTCCAATGAATTTATAAAATTCTTACAAGGCACAATACCATTTATGTTCTTTTTTTTTTATTTTTGAAAGATAATATAACAAACGAAGTTCAATGCTTACATAGATTTGATTGAACAAACAAACAAAGTTGAATTTTTTCTAAAAATTTATATAATGGTACTGAGGCAATTATTAATCTCTCCCAAAAATTTTAGATCATAATCAAAATCAAGAAAAATTATAAAATTCTGACAATGTAACTGTCCCAATTATGTTCATTGTGTTTTTGATTTTTTAAGGATAACAAATTAAGTTAAATTATTTTCAAATTTTTAATGTATGATCCTAAGCTACTAAAGATAGTACCATAAAATTTTCAGCTCATTATCTAGCTTGTACAATTTTATAAAAATCTAAAAGTGTTTCTACCAAAATTTTAAAATATCTCAAAATTTTGGTTTTTCAACAAATTTTCATAAGAGATGACTTTCCTAAGGGTTATTGGACCAAATCCGGCCCTAAAAGATCAAAAACCGTCCAAAACACAAAATTTCTTAAAAAACAAAATTACTTAAGCAATTTCAATTTTTTTATCCAGCCAGTAGTCTAGATTTCGTGCAGGCCCGAAATCCGAAATTTCGACGATTTGGAACCCTGCTTGGGACGTTGCAATTTCAAAGATTAATTAGCTGAGTTATTAATTATGCAAAGTGGTTAATTAGTTATTTAATTAAGTGATAAATTAAGTGTCATTAATTAGTGGATTTGATCGGCAATTTTCTACGTGGCAGGGGAGCTCGACAGAAACCTACCGATGTCCCACAACATGACAGACCGCAGGGCCCACTAGCCTGCCGAGATGCGTGCCGCTACCATGCTGTCGTGGCTTGACGCGGTACCGGAGCATGGCAGGCTGCCGCTGCTTCTGCTATCGTGGAGGGGCTAAATCTATAAATTATTCCGAAGAGGGGGAAATTTTTTTTTAAAGAAATGTGGGCAAGAGAGCTGGATGTGCCATGTCTTCACAGCGGGTGGGGCCCACGTAGCTTTGCACCCGCAGCCGACAAAGCTAGCGACCTATAGCTAGCCTCTTCCATCTCCGGCCCGGTGCAGTGGGGACCCCACCCTTCCGCGAGCTACAAGCCTACCACCGTTAGCTCTTGCATGTACGTAGCCGGCTAATTTTGTATCTTGCTCGGGCCTCAAATTAAAGAGTTGGTATTGAAGATTCGCACTTTTGAGGGGGGCAAAAGAAATAGACCTATTGGAATTAATTACGAAAGGCGAGTCTTAGCATGTTTCCCATGGTTGGCAGTAGCCCGGCCCGTGTTTACGTAAGCATTTGGGCCTGTCTATATATACGTGGAGCGAGAATTCTAATTGATTTAAGAAGGCCATAAAAATGTGTCATGCCGCTAGAACTGATGAGCTTAATGTAATGTGAAGGGGAATGGCTTAATATGAGCATTGCTCTTCGCATGTCCTGGAAATAACACACTGTGATGTATCCTGTTGGCATTGATTGATGCATACACTTGCCGGTTGTAGCTATTAAAGAGATCAGTCGTGCCAAGCATATATATATCCTCTTATATCCGCGACCGCCGCTCCCCACGCGAACAAATCGAGAAAACGTGCGACTGCCGGTCCCTACGCGAGCAAATCGAGGAAACACGCGAAACGATTGAAAGGATACAATCTGTGATTTCGCTCGAACGGAAGGTCCGCCTCGGGAAAAACGGAAAAAAGGACTTAATTTTTTTTCCGGAAAAGGACCTAAACAGAATTTTGTTTTTCCGAAAAAGAGCTTAAACGTAATGCAAAAAGGACCTAAATGTAATATATTTTTTTCATAAAAAGGATCTAAACGTATTTTTTTTCGAAAAAGGACCTAAACGTAATATATATTCTTTTTCAAAAAAAAGACCTAACCATATTTATTTCTCGAAAAAAGGATCTAAACATATTTTTTTCGAAAAAAAGACCTAAACATAATTTTTTTCCCTGCTCGGCTCGAGCCGTGAGCCGAGCCGGCTCAAACGCCTCTTGTGGCCGGGATTCTTCCACCTTTAGTAGAGGTAGGATTGGGGTTGCTTCTTGTGAGAAAAGTCAAAAGGAGAGGGAGAGGGCATTTGTTCAAGTGAGGAGGACCGGAGGAGTGAAGCTAGGATACCAGTAGAGAATTTTTTATTGATCTAGCCCTGATTGTGTTTTGTTTTTCATAAATAGCCAGCGTTCGAACAAAATCTTAGAAATAACCCTTACATAGTAAAATACAGCGGACGTGGACCGCTGGATTTTTTTATATAATTTCCAACGGTTCTAGTGCGCAATAAAAAAAATCATTTCCTCGCCGACCTTTTTATTTTCAGCAGTACCCCACAGCTGGATTCCTCAATTTCTAGCAGTTGGGGACCGCTGGATTCGGCTGCCATATTTTTTTACGCTTTTCGCTTTTGTTTTCGGTCAAAGAAATGATTTTTTTAATATCCAGCGGCTCGCTGGCTTTGAACTGGAATATTTTTTCCGGCGACAAAATATTTCAGCGGTCTAGGACTCCGACTGAGAAAAACGCACAAAAAAATTAAACACATCGATTCCGCTGTAAAGAAGTAAAAAAATATGTTGCCACGGATGCGTCGACTGCAGGATAAAAAACAATATTTCATCTGGCCAGAAAATACAAAATAAAAGGTTATAGTGGACTAGAACCGTTAGAAATCAATAAAAAAATTTGACCAGACTGGGTCAGCTGGATTGTACTGTACATAGGCCATTTTGGTGATTTCGTTGCGACAACGGCGATTTTCCAAAAAAATAACATGCACGGGACTATAACATTAAAAGTTTCACGTAATAAAAAGAATAGCAAAAAACATGTAATTATGTTTTTTCGGTCGAAAATTTTATTTTAAGTCATTCCAACGGTCGCGCGAGTTATATAAACATGCAGACCTCGGTCATTTTTGTAATCAGGACTCGCATGCATGCACTAATGAGGGAAATAACGGCTGGCCTAACCAGATGTGGCAATTATTTGTGTTGTAAAGTTAAAAATTATGGCGGTATATTTTTGCGAAGATGGCTTCAACGGTTTTGCCGTTTTTTAGTTTAGACGCCATAATTTTTTTCTGTAAAATAGCCGATCTCGTGATAAAATTGTAGGAATAGCAAAACAATTTTAATCACGACTGACTTTTAGTAATGAAAATTGTCTATTGTTTTGCGAGGTTATTTCTATTAAATTTTAATTATTAAAAATTAGTCGTGATAAATTTTGCGAGACCGGCTATTTTGCAGAAAAAATTACGGCGTCTAAACTAAAAAATGGCAAAATCGCTGGAGCCATCTTCGCAAAAATATACTGCCATAATTTTTAACTGGACGGCATAAATAATTTCCACATCTGGTTCGGCCGTTATTTCCCTCATTAGTGCATGCATATGAGTCCCAATTACGAAAATGACCGAGCTCTGCATGTTTATATAACTCACGCAACCTTTGAAATGACCGAAAATAAAATTTTTGACCGAAGAAAACATAATTACATGTTGTCTGCTATTCGTGCTATTACGTGAAACTTTCACTGTTATAGACCTGCGCATGTTATTTTTTTTGAAAAATCGTCGATGCCGTGACGAAATCACCAAAATGCCCTATGTACAGTGCAATCAAGCTGACCCAGTCTGTTCAATTTTTTTATTGATTTCCAGTGGTTCCAGTCTGCTGTAACTTTTTATTTTGTATTTTCTGGCTAGGCAAAATATTGTTTTTTATCCTGCAGTCGACGACATCCGTGGCAAAATATTTTTTTACTTCTTTCCAGCGAATCGATATGTTTAAATTTTTTTCATGTTTTTTTCCTAGTCGGAGTCCTAGACCGCTGAAATATTATGTCGCCAAAAAAAATATTCCAGTTCAAAGCTAGCACGGCTGCTGGATATTAAAAAAATCATTTCTTTGCGACCGAAAACAAAAGCGAAAAGCGTAAAAAAATTGGCAGCCGAATCCAGCGGTCCCCAACCGCCGGAAATTGAGGAATCCAACGGTGGGGGACCGCTGGATATTTTCCAAACAATTCCTGCTAATCCCGTCTGCTGAAAAATAAAAAAGTCGGGCGGAAAATGAAAAAAATTGCTGCACACTATAACCACTGGAAATTATAATAAAAAAATCCAACGGTCCACGTTAGCTGTATTTTACTGTGTATGTGCTATTTCTAAGATTTTGTCTGAACTCCGGCAATTCACGAAAAAACAAAACACAATCAGGACTAGAACAGTAAAAAAATCACCAGTAGACTTGAGTTAAAGCCAGCCTCAATGGTAGGATAATTAATTAATGTGATTCTTGAAGAGAGCAAATTAGTAGATACTATATGGGATGCTTAGGCATAGCACATTTGATCAGAACTACCTAGAGGCAATGCATGCGCAACACCTCAGGTACTAGCACTAATTGCTTCTGTGTGGAGCTAGCTAGTAGCTAGGGCACAATTTTTCTGGTGCATGTCATGTACCTTCATGGATACATAACTGTAGATCAGTTAGGAGTATGTGATTAATTTGGAGTACATGCACGCATTTGATGTCTAACAGAAGAACATGTTTCAGACACGCCAAGTAATGAGATTAGAAAGATGGTTCATAGGAACGGTACCAAAAGTAAGAAACGATCGAACACGTACGTACTCCTAAAAAAAAATTCAAGTTATTTAGTGAGTATACCTACCTTGTTAGCTAGTTAAAAGTTCAAACTCCATTAAGTTGGTTTTGGTGTTGATCACAAATTTAATATTGAGACTAACTCTTTTGATAATCATAATATTGATTAGCCTCAATTTTTAATTAATGACAAATCTTTTATGAGACTAACTCTTTTGTTGAGCTTAACTCTTATTAGTATCTTTTGGATGAAAAAGATGGAAATATCAAAGGTATGCATGAGTTCATATTATCATATTTTGTTGCATTCTTTGATGTCAAAAATTTTATGATTTTATTGATAAATCTAAATGTGAGACTAACGTGTTTATTGAGAATATTTTTGAATAGTATCATGAAAAAGAAAAAGAAAAATCCAAAAGGTATGTATCAAATGCAACTTTATTATTTCTAGATACATTCCTTGGATTCAAGACAAAAGGTGAACTCTACCATAGTTTTAACCTTAATATGTGCATTTTATTTCCAACTCCATATATACATGAATGCACACATTTAAGGGGAGTTCATGCTTAATCTTGAAGTTTCAATAGTATTGATCTAATCCATCTTTCTATATTAAGGATCATTACTTTGAAACAACCATTTGAGTATATTTAACTTGTGTAGTTGTAGTATACTCATGGCAATATAAGATAAATTCCAAAGCAATCAAAAATTGAATATGTGCGTATTGATTCAAGTTCAATTATTTGCATGCACACATCTAACGGAGTTTAGTCTATAATTAATGGTCTTAAGAGTATTGATCCCTTTCCACCATTCCATATAAATTGGATCATTACTTGTAGATTCCGTCGAATTGAGTATATGAAACTTGTGTAGTTAATATATACACATGACAATTTAAATACAATTTAAATTGTGTTTGATTGCCATTCAATCAACAAAGAACTAGTCATGTGTTGATGGTTCACTTTGTTGATCCTAGAGCAATCGAAAGTTCTTGAGTATATGAAGTATTAGTTGCATTAGTATACTCAAGACACAATTAATCTTTCAATCATTTGTCTTCGGGTTGTGGTAAATCATCAAAAGAAAAGATCAAAGGATCTTGGGAGTATCCATTATGTGTTAATTGAGTGCAATGATGATTGAGACAACCATGTATTTTGGACTAACACTTTTAATAAGTTTGAAATAGGTTAAGTGCAAGGTTGAGATGAATTAACGGGACAAGGACGTCATCATGTGTTGATGAGCATCAAGAGAGGATCCCGAAGTTAAGAAAAGGGGAGTTCATCATGTGTTGATGAACAAGACGAAGATCCCGACTTGGAGAGAAGATGATGGAATTCATAAAAGCTCCAAGTGGATGTGCTAGATGCAAAGGTATAACTAGCTAGGGCTAAGGATGTGTTTCTAGTCTTTTACCGGTCTCGGTGTTTGGATGGGAGACCGGGTTGCTAGTTAGGTGCCGTACTATTAAGAGGGGTTAAGTATTTTAGCTTGAGCTACATCATGTGTTGATGAACTCAATCCGGTTCACTCTAGCTCACTCTCTATTTTGTTCTTGCATGAGCTAAGTATTTGCATGTGTTACAAATAAGAGAGCTCATGCTCGCTTCTTATTGAATCTTAATCGATTTGATTTTTGCATGGAGTTATGGATTTGCATGTGTTGAAAAAGGGATATAGCTCATGTAATTTGGTTTATGTGGTTTTTGTATGGAGCTAAGTTTTGCATGTGTTGCAAAAGGTGAGAGCTCATGCATCGGTGTTTTAGCTTGTGATTTGATCAGGTGTTGATCATCACAAGGCTAAGTAAAGTTTATGATTTTTCTATTTACAAATGTGTTTTGCAAATAATCTAGAGTTTATGGTTTTGATCCTAGAGCATGTGTTGGTATTTGCAAATGTGTTTTGCAAAGTGTCGGGATCATGTGTTGATCCTTACATGGCTAGAGGATTGATCTCATGGGTTCTCGGTTTATTTGCAAATGTGTTTTGCAAATTATTTTGATCATGCGTTGATCACCAAATGGTATAAGATTTGATCTTATTGACTCTCTCTAGCTTGTAGTCATACTCTTGATCAAGTCTATGTGAGGGATTTCGAGAAATCAGATTTTAGACTTGAATGACTATATTAGAGTCTTTATTTTTGTGGTATTTAAAAATATCTATGGTTGATTAAATCTTGAAAATAGATGGATATTGTATCCCTCGTGATAAGCTTCATATAAAATCAAAAATCACATAAATCGGAGTTCGGAGTAAAAAATTATGAGCGTTTTAGTGGCTCTGACGGTGGTAGCACCGCCCCTACATGGGCGGTAGCACCGCTCGAGCGGTGCTACCGGTCCTAGATGGGCGATAGCACCTCTAGGACGGTGCTATCGGCCCAGAGGCGGTGTAAAAACTTCAAAGAAGTGTTTTTTCGATGAAATGGCTGGTGCTACCGGTCCTAGATGGGCGGTAGCACCGGGGGTACTGTAGCAACGGCTAGTTTTTTGTGTTTTTAATGCACGAAAGTGACCGTTGGCCTAGAGGCCGGTGCTACCGGTCCTAGTAGGGCGGTAGCACCGGGTTTGCTGCACTTTTTGCCCATTTTGCCCCCAACGTCTAGTTTTCTTTGGAGAGGCTATAAAAGGTACCTTGGGGGCTGTTATTTGGGTGTTGCTGACCTTGGGAAAGATTTGTGAGAGTTGTGTGCATGTGTTGCCCTCTTCTCTTTGGTTTTTGAGCTAAGAGTGAGCCCTATTTGCATGTGTTGCATTTAGGAGAGGATTGAGAGCCTCTTGTGCATGTGTTGCACTTGAGGGAAGACTTGTGCATGTGTTGCAATTGGTGAGGATCAAGCTAGAGGGCTTGACTTGTTACTCTTGGTGTTTGCCGACACCTAGACTGCGTGTGGAGGCGTCGAGCGCGGTGAACTTCTCAAGGAGATTGTGAGAAGGCCCGGCAAAGTTGTGAAGGTCGGAGCTCGCCTACCCGGAGGGGGAAAGAGTTACCACTAGTGGAATTGAGGCGGGTGCTCAATTCGTGGAGCCGATCCAAAGAGGTTTGGGCTAGTCTCAATGTGGATTAGGGGAGACCGGCAAGTCTCCGAACACCACGGTAAGACATCGGTGTGTCTCTTTGTATTTTCTTTCAATTCTCTATTTACATTGTTGTGATTTACATTTCTAGAATTAAATTGCTTGATTGTCTTCAGAATTATATTTTCTTAAGTAGAGACATAATTAGCTAGTGCACTTAGTGAGCCTAGTTGATTTAGGCGTTAATTTGTCAAAACCTTAGTTTATCGTTTCCGCATTGATTATTGTTTAGGTTTTGACGTAGAGATCAATAGAGCGTGTATTTAGTGAGAAGAATTTTTAAAGCCGTCTATTCACCCTCCTCTAGTCGGCATCCTCAATTTTACACTAGCTAGCCTGCTTATGGTTATCATTGAAAATGTGAAATTGTTTTAGGGTATTTCGATCGACAGTTGGTACGTAGCCTAACTGATGAGCAAGACAAATTGAAATGTAATGTACTTGCTTTTTTCAGTGGAACAGTGTGTGGTCGATAGCCCTTCTCCACTGATCACCAAACGCTACTAACAGCTGATCTATCATGGAACTCGATATGGGTACTAATTAAGACACTGTCGAATCAAATACCCTTTGTTCAAAAAGAAAAACAAATAAACAGGGAGAATCTGTTATACCCCATCCATTTCGCAATATTTCCACAACCCACTATACATATAGACTAAAGAAGTATTAATTCTAAAAATAAGTTAATGAGAAATGATCGTGTATACCCTATTGAATGACATATTACAAGCACTTTACGCTTTCTAAATCATTTAAGCAATGATATAGAGTGGGAAAATTGTAATAGCTACACTCTTAATTCTGGCAATAGGCAAACATTTCGAAAACACTTTCAAAATCATGGACAAACATATTGAAACGGATGGAGTAACTTTTTTTTATTTGTGGGGAGTACATGCTTTTGTTTTGTACGTATTTAATTACAGGAGATCTATAAAGTTGCATTGCAAAAGTGGCTCATGATGATGCATTTTTGGGTAGCTTTAGATCTTGTTTGGGGGCTTTAAACCATATTTAGTTTTTGAAAAGTCAGTAACCCCTAAACAACTTAGTTTTTAAGCGGTTTTTGGCATAAGCTTGAAGTCATATATAACTAGCAAAAACCAAAAGCTGAAAACTATATTGGATCTGTTTTTACAGTTTATTGCTGAGAGAAATTAGCTATTTATCGAGCGATTTCTTATAAAAAACTATAGCTGTTTTTTTAGCCTAGAAAATCAAAAATCATTTTTTTCAAAAGAGCTATAGCCCCCAGTTCCCAAACATGCCCGTTGGCCAGTGAAGAAAATTAGGGCCAGCTAGTTAGCACAAAAGATAAAGCGCAAAAGACGAAGAGGGAGAGGTCGGCGCGCGCGCACACGTGAACCCAGTACGTCCTAGCTTTATCAGCTTGTTCTTGGAGAATCGGAGATAGATGCCGATCTGGAACGGATGGCTTTGTACTCGTGTAGCTAACTATAAATCGTTTACGAGGTTATAGTTTTTGCCTCTGCATCTAATTTTGTTTTTTAAGTTTGATTTTCGTTCAAACGAAATTATAAATGTGGCCTCTTCTTGACTGCAGAATGATCGGGAGGCACCACGTATCACCTGCTGCGCCTCAGTATAGAAGTGTTTACTGCGGTAAAGGAACTTGGTAGGTTCCTGCCACGGTTAAAAGAGGCTGAATTTACAATTTCATCCGAATAGAAACTAAACTTGCATAAAACATTAGGCTAAGGGAAAAAACACCAGGTTACTTCATTGGGAAATCAATCTAGACCGTGGATGCACGTACGTAATTGCTGGAAATGTGTTTTTAGGCTGAATAAAAAGGTTACACAAATTAACACGTAGTACCACTCCAGACTGCGT
Organism: Otatea glauca; assembly: GCA_036346275.1. Classification (NCBI taxonomy): domain Eukaryota; kingdom Viridiplantae; phylum Streptophyta; class Magnoliopsida; order Poales; family Poaceae; genus Otatea; species Otatea glauca. The sequence goes on from CM070723.1 coordinate 50,863,415, forward strand.
TCATAAAAGAATGTCATTTGAATATTAACACGGTCCCAGAATTCAATGTTGACTACTAATTTCTATTATAATAGATTTTTAAAACCAAATAAAAGTATACCTGATTTATCACCTAAGTTCTCTTAAAGAGGAACATGTGGTTAGCTGGTTCTTCGTGTTTTCTAAATGCACCAACTTCTCTTCTCCCTCGGTCGATCGGTCGACATAAAATGGAGAACCTTTCTACCTCGTAATTTTGCGCATTTCAGGTTGAATGCATTTACTTTGGATTTCATAACTTCAGATGTTAATTTTTGAAAAGATTGTAAATGGCTGACCAAATTCAGCTCCCAAAATTGTTAAAACACACATTAATATGCCCAAGCACAAATTTGGTGCTTAGAGGCATTACAGAGCCTAAAAATATCAAAATTTAGATTTCCATTACTTTGTAAATCAACCGCCACCAAAGAAAGAGCTCTGCCTACTTTTATTGCTGAATGTCATATCATCATAATTCCCAGACCAACTAACAGTGAAACAGTACAAATGGCGCCATAAATGTACAACTTCGGCTTAGGTAGAACACTGTGCAAGTTAGCCCTAGCTAGAGCTGAAGAGCTTCGTTCTTACCTCTTTGTTGGGTAACTTGGTTAATAGTTTTTGGATTATTGATTATTTACCGCTAAACCAACACTTTTAATAAAATGCAAGATCAAGCCATCCTCAAGAATATCATGTCCCTAGAATCGTCACAGTGTGAGGCTGCAGAGCCTCCGCAAAAAGTTCCTAGCATATATTGTGGACGTACATACGTATGTGTGCGTGTGTTGCGTGAGTGCCTTGTGTTTGTGTGTGGTGTGGGTCTTCTTTTCTCTCTTGAAAAAAAAGAATATAAGAAGGTTCAAAATTCAATTTTTGATATTCCTTTTACTGACATGTAACCAAATTTTCACACGGGAGAAATATTTACAACCATAGGTTTACACCTACGTGTGTAGTTCGATTAAATCACACGATAATTTTCAGGATGCCATACTTTGCTCAGATGTTTTGTACAAGTTCGTCACCATCTTCTTCCTTTCTGGTAAAAAACAGAAATTCTACTAGTAAGTTTTTTTAACCACAAAAAAGAGTGGGAAAAATATGCCGCTTTTTTTGGACAGGCTTAAACTGCCTGAAACGGCTGTCTACCGTGAAGTGCAGGGCAGACGAAATGTGTGATTAGACAGGCAGTGGCATCTTTTCTGTGCACTGACACACACAAAAGGAGCAGTCACGCTTACATTCAGAGATGGAAACACTGAAGAACAGCTATAAAGAACCAATTTACCTGAGAGGCCAGTAGCAGTTGAGATCCGTTACCCATTTGTTGGCACATAAAGGATCCAGGGACAGTTACACTGCAGCTGCCTCTCCCTCTCCCTCTCTCCTATCCTTGTTGGATCATGTTTGCCTTGCTTTGCTGAGCTCTGTTCCCAATGATTACCACTATTTCAGTTCACAGCTTGACCACTTCTGGCAAGTGGCAATGCATGGTGAGGCTGAGGATGAGTTTAGTAAGAGCACTAGAGTAGTGTTTGCTTGTGAATGTGATCCCTGTGGTTGGAGGAAACCTTGGGCTTCTGTGTGCCCAAAATTGGTTGAATCATCGAAATATAGTTTTGCTAGATTGGCATAATCCAATCTTTGCTCCGTATAAACACGTCTAGAAGCTACGAGAGATATTTGTGCGCGAAGAAAGTAACCGGAACAAAACCTGTCTTATTTTCTTAGAGAGTAAAGGGGACGTATACCATACTCATGCACACATGTGTACATATCTTCTACATACGCTAAGAAATTCATTTCCGTTGAACGCGCGCACGTGTGTACCCAATTTATTGGCATGAACGCACACGTTTGAGGAATCGAACGCGGATAGACTGATCACTCGATAGCGTGCCTGACCAACCGAGCTACGCTGGATTCTCAAAGCCTGTAGTCTTTATTTTGTGAGGCCGCGTATGTACTCTAGGTCCCAATCAACAAGTCCGTGGGGATCTACTTTCATTGCTAGCTACGGTTTTGCGCTGTGCATCAAGGGAGCAGCCCAACGATATCCTCATTGTTTAGATACATAGGCAATAGTGAACATGCCATGAACACAATAGTGTTGTCCACAGAGGTTGAGCTAAAGCCAGTCAATAAATGTCTTGACAGGTGCAGAGAAGAGGGGAGACACACATGGATTGTTAACCCCTGGCAACAAATGTCAATTTTAAGCACACTGATACTGCAAGGCGGTACGACGTAAGTTAAGGCAAGATTGATGAATGACACACATCAATAGGTGTCCGACTTTTCAAAGGAGTAGTATCAGTTAGTGTGAGATCCACAGGTATTCGACCCAAAGAAGCCATAATATTATTTTTTTGAGGGGTGAAATCTATGTGATGTCAAGTTATGTTTGTCTTGTTTAATTAACCGTAGTGGTTTGGCTAAAACTTTACTCCCACGGAGCTAAGGAGAAGTAAATTGGTCAGGGCAGACTGCAGAGTACGTAGCATTCAACAGCGGTCATATTAAGTAGGGGTGCAATCGGATCTGATAGATGCCAATCGACCGACCAACTGGATCTGTTCGGTTCAAATTCAACTAGTCATGTAAGATATTTGTTAGATTTGGCATCAATTTTGGATAGATAGTTTCAGATTCAGCATCGGATTCAATAGATCACTATCAGTTGGATCAAGATATTCCGATTATATTATCAAAAATTCCGAAAAACTCTATTCGGAAATGCAAAAAATTACAACCCATATTCTAACCGCTTCAATTGGGCCCAGCCCAATAGCCTAAGTCTCTATTGATGGCTTTGTGGCGATGCCTAACTCTCCCAGGGTTGGAGTCCCACAGAAGCGACTGAGTTCAACTCCTCCCTATCCTAGACCCCAATTCACATGCCATCGCCACCACCCTCGTCATCTATTCGTCTGGGTGCCACCCTCCCGCCGGCTGCTGCCATCCCTCCCGAAGTCCTCCCTCCTGCCGCCTGCTATCCCTCCCGCCACCCTCCTTCCCACCCGCCGCCATCCTCCTACCACCTGCCCTCCCTTCTGCCGCCCTCCTTCCCTCCCATCGTGCTCCTTCCCACTGGCAATCGCCCTCCAGCGGTCCTCTCTACAAAGTCCACAGCTCCACCCTCACTATGCCATCCCTCCCGCTGTCTTCTCTCTGGTCTTTTCTCTCTTGCTGACCGTCTCCCTCCCACGTCCCTCCCTCCATAGCTCCACCCTCCACGATTAATTGATAAAATGACTTGTTAAATTGTAATAATCCTGTTGCATGTTAAACTCATACAGTTGATTAATCATGGCTATATATGATATATCTGTTTTCGTGTGATATCCGACAAAAAATATTTGATACCATATCGATTCTGCTCTATATTCGTTTTGAATTCGTGACCGATATTATCTAGACCGTATTCATATCCGGTACTATCGATATCTGACTCCGAGTCTAAGAAAAATGTAACATCCCAAAAAATTTAAAAATGGGAAAATAAAAATTTTAAATGAAGTTGAATAAAAAATTTAATTGGAATCAAGATTTTAATTTAAAATATCATTTTTTTTCCTCATTTCCTTGAATTCTGGTTGTAAGAAAAGAACAATTGCAATGTTAAAATCCTCTCTTACAAAATAAACAAAATATGAAATTAAATTTGAATTGTGATTTTATTTTTAATTTTCATATTTTCTGAATTTATGCTGAATTTTTGGTCTTTAAGAAAACCATTTTCCTTAATGGAATTCTCTTTTCCAAATATGTAAAACCCAAAATCATATGAAGATAAAATCTCAAGAAAATTTATTTAATTTATAATCCTTCTCTATAATTATTAAAAAAATTCACAAAATAATTTGAACAAATTAGTGCAGATATAAAATCAATAACATTGATAGGTGGCTGAGAACAGTACATTTGTCGGAATTTATTAAAAATGTACGAATGAGATAACCCTTTGAAATTTTTCTGAACTCACCCACAGTACCTAGGGAATTGGCATGAAAATCACCATAAAAATAAAAGCTCATTTGTTGCATTTATAAAATAAAAAACACAAGCTAACATTAATTAGTATAAACAATGTCACAATTTTATAAAAATAAATTAGTTTGATCATCATCTAAAAATTTTATGGTTACACTTGGATACTCATAGGATCATCCATAAAAAGTTTCAAATTAATTTCATTTAATTTTAAAATCCAGAAAATTAAAAATCTGAAAACTGAAAACCGACACAGCAGCATTGTCGGAATTTTGTAAAATCAATCAAGTCAGATCATGCACAAAATTTTTTCAAAAACTTTAGATCACTTTTGACGTCCCAATTAAATGTGAGACCTTATCCTGTCCTGAGTATTGAAATCCAGTCCTCTCTTTGCTTTCACTTTCATGTGGGGCCATCCTTGTGCCTTGGCCCACTGGGTAGTGCCCCAGCCTCCCTGACTTGCTATGGAATGGAATTTAGCCCAACGCTGCCTCATGCAGCCCTCACTGTTGCGCCGCCCGTGCCTTACAGCCTCATCACTACCCTACCACGCCCATACCTTGCTGTGCCATGCCCTGTCACCGAGAATCCTGTGCCATTGCCTGCCACCCTGTCCTTCTTGCTAGCCACCGCCTTCCTTCTCCATCTATAAATACCTGCTGAGGCATCTCTGAACTTCTCCACATCACACCATAGCACTCTTGTACATCTACATCATCCCCTTTAGCTCAGAAATCGCCTCCCTCTATCGCCATTACCGTAGCCACCCGAAAAGGGAAGAAACAAAATTGAAGCTTCCCAGTGAACCATCCTGCAATTCACTGGTTTTGTAGCATCTTTATCAACCCCTAAGCCTATCCTTTTGCCTTATTGCCGCAATGAATGACTCAAAGCACCACCGCCACACTATTTATCTTCCCCAAATGATGACAGCACAACTCGGTCACTCTCCATCCCTCCAAACCGGTAAAATGGACCTCCCATAAGTCACTGATGCTATCCCCCTCATTTTTTCCGAGCCAAACAACCACCTTCCACCTCCTCAGCCGGTGACCGACACTGTAGCCGCTCACCACCAGTGGGAGCTCGCCCTGTTGCCACATCGCCATAGCCAGCCGGTACTTCGGAACCCCAATGGTCCCCTCCTGCATCCTGGGCCCACGGTCGGACCGGCGCTACCTTCCCATGCAGCCGGCGAGGCCTCTCCGAGGTGGCTTTGCTCTCGCTCACTTCAGCGTGGGCCCAAGTCGTCAGCCAACGCGAAGCACAGGAGCCAGTTCAAATGCCGAAAGGCACCTTCCCATTTAAAAGACGTATTTTCCTATTTTTATCATCATTTAGCAAACCGACAAGATTTAATTGCTTATATCTTTTGCATTTTATGTCCAAAATCCAGTGAAATAAATTTCTTAATTCATGTTAAATCATGTAGTTTTAGAATATGCAAAAATATTTAAATTTTAAGGTTAGTTTTAATTATTTAGATTAAAAATGGATGTAACCCTAATATGGTTGCTATTTAAAAAGAATAACCCTAACTCATTAAATGAAGAAACAAATTTTATATTGTTCCTAAAGCCACGAGAACTCCAAATATACAAGAATATTTGAAATTGGACCTAGTTTGTACTAAAGGCATCAATAGGTTAATTGCAATGCATTAAAAATTAAAATAATTGTAATTAATACAATTAAATCCAAAATATAATAAAACTAGTTCCTAAATCTTATTAGGACCATGATACCCCTATTTATGCAAAAATATTACATATTTGATTTAGTTTGAATCAAGTTTGTATATAACCATGCTTTTAGTATGCATATGAATGGAATATAGTTAAAATATATAAATAAAGAAGAATACATGTAAAACCAATTTGTAAGTGCTCTATAGGACCAGATCATTTAATACTATAAAAATCATCATGATTAGTCATAGCTGTAACTTAAGCCCGTAATTGAAATGTGTCTTTACGTAATATGCACATAAGGATTTGAAACATAAACAAATGAATATAAATAAAATGTCACAAATAAATGTTAGATCATATAGGATTAGTTTCAAAACATTCCTTAGGTCCAGACCACCTAATACTGCAAAAATGATTCTATTTAAACATGCTTTGTATATGAATTCTATTAGAAGCACAACCCGATATAATATAAACCCTAAAAACAAATAAATTAACTTAAATAATACGAAATAAATATTCAAAATATTTTATCACCAGAACCTTCTATTTTTATTTATATTTGAATTTAGTGTTATTTAATTTATTTTTGCCTCTTATTATCATTGCTTCTTATTGTTGTTATACGAAACAATAACCATGTGTAGATACCAACGTACATGAAGCTGCTACTGAAGATCTCGACTTCGAGTCAATTCCTGAACCAACAAAGCAAGACAAGCACCCCCTTTGATCATATTGATCCCAGTGTTTTAATTTTATTTTGCTTTGTCAAATTCATTTATGCATACGTGTATTTTCATTAAATTGGCTATATTGTGGAACTGGTAGATATACCTATTATCTCATTGAACTTTCTTAATAAATATTAAATTATGAACCTTAATAACCTTAAAATAAGGGTAGACAATACATAATTGTCAACTTGAGTATAAGCGATTACATAATGATCATGCTTAGTCATGCTTAGTAAGAAAACAAGTTGTTCTTTATAATTTAAAAAGGTTGGATATGACATTAAAAGTTGCTGATATTTTAGTAAAAATGAAAATAAAACTATGGTTTTGATGCAAACGATTATTGGCAGAAGCCAGATGTACATGAGATTTGCACATAGTGTAGGGGGAGATTATCGCCCAGCTCGAATTAAGGACCAAACTATGGGTTGTTATTAGGACAAGGACGTGTGTAACCACAAGTGCTGGTATGGAACAGCCTTAACTTATTAAGTTACTTAGATTTGGTTTTTCACATTGGAAGGCTGGAGTAATTCGGGCTCTCCGGGTAGGTTTGCTCGTAGGGGTGTCCACACATAGATGATGTGGGTCAAACACATACCAATAAAATGATGTACATCTTGCTATGGGGAGAAACGGTTGTGGTAGGGATGGACTGCCTGAGTTACTGTATGAATGACAGCGATGGACTATCATATCTTAGATGTGTGTTTCTATTGTCATAGCAAGGGTTTGACGTCATCGTGCTGGTGCAAAGTTAGATCTATATAATGTAATGGTTATGTTATGATCTCTTTGCCGTATACCAAAGGAAGTATGTAAATAGCCCAGTAAAAATAGTTGATCATTTCTTGAGGGTAAAGCTTTACACTTCAGCAGAGTTTAATTCTTTTTGAAAAGTCGTGTCCGCTGTCATGGGCACTTGGTAAAGTCATCACAAGTTTAGAAATTTTGGTATTTTTAAAATGGTTTGAATTGGAGATATTTGTTGGAAAGTCATTGTTTCGGATTTTATGCCAGGGAATGGCAATGAGATAATACGTTTCTCACATTCATGGAGGACTGTGAGTTATACTATGTTATGCTACTCTTATTTATTTATATGCTTGTTAAACTTGCTCTTACAAAATTTCGTTTTGCAAATTACTACTTGATTTACATGTTCAACTTTGCTTTACGCAAAATAACCGTAGAAGCCTCCTTTAACATAGCCTGCATTTACTGCACTTTTGCGATACACCTTAAGTCTTCCTGAGTACGAAAGTACTCACTCTAGCTTGCTTATTTGTTGGTTTAGTTAAAAAAGAGGCCCCCAAAGATATATGCTTCACCGCAGGATACGGGAATTTCGATGATGCGATTTTTCAGGGTTTATACTTTGTCAGTTGCCTGAGGGTTTGTATGGGCATACCACAAGGCTTTTGGATTTCCGCTGCAACTTACATTGAATTGTAAGATTATATTGTATAAATACCTTACGTTTTAATAATATTGTGTATAGATGTGCTACTAATGTTGTAAATGTGTATACTAGCTACTGATCATGTGACTAGTACTGTATGCACATAGATCATCCTTTTTTATATTCCGTAACAAAAAAGGAGGGTCGTTACAAAAAAATATGGTTTAAGATAAGGAAGAAGCTATATCCAATCGAATCCGAATCGATTGCACCCCTAACAATACGAGGCTAAAGAATACCCCATTGATCACGATACTGTATTTCACATCCTATATAATTTCGTGAAGAATAAAATTAATTAATTTCCTTACAGATACAATAATATAAATACAGTTCAAATTTGTTACTAATGGCCACGAAGGGCCCTACAAAGAAAACTAGCATTTACATGCTGATGAGATTCGTAGATCTGCCGTAGTCCATGGTACAGCATGAACAGGCTTGTTTCGATGAGGTGTATGAAGATCGCCAAAGATGCTATGCAGAATGCCTGGCCACAGAAGAACCAAGGACGGATGGCGATTGAATGATAACCCCTTTCTACTAGCGTGCATCGGAAAATTACCCTAAAGGCTCCGGGTCACGAAAGCTACCACCCATTGCCCGCTCGAGCTGCCTCCTCTCTCTCTCTCTCTCTCTCTCTCTATAGCCTTGGATTCACCGATACCTGCATATATACACATACTTGGCTAGGCACGCAACTCACACTTTTTTCTCTGAGGAATTGGTGTGCTTGGCATCAGACTTAAGTGTAAGCGCTCATTCTGAACACCATTCTTTCAGAGTTTTCTTGCTCTTTTTGATGTGTATCATGACCTTGCTCCAAATGCCCATCTGAAGTTCTGAACTCCTCTGTCCATGCTGTTTCCTTGTGCATTTCTTGGTATGCCAATCCTGTGCTTTTTTAATATATATATATATATATATATCAAAACCATGGAGATATAAGGACCCATGGAAAACACACTGCAAAGTTGCCTTCTTTGGCTCAAGTCTCAAGCTTTTCTTCCATATCATGGAGTTTTTTTTCTCCCCTTTCGGTTTGCTGTTGCCAAACCTTCTTGCTACCTAGTTCCATTTTTCTGCAAGACTTGCTGGTTTGTACAACTTCTTGGAAAGAACAGAAGAAGCAATTAATCAGCCGTGACATGAATTTTTTCCCTCTCTTCAGGCAGCAGCAATGAGCTTCCAAGAACACGGGCTTGGGATGCAGGTGATCACCAATCGAGATGGCAATGGCGCCGCCGCGACCGCGAACGCAATGCCGTGGTGGGCTGGAGGAGGAGCTGGATCCCAACCGCTCCAAGGAGGAGGTTCTTTCGGCCAATTAAGCCACGCAATCATGGTGGGCGCCCGCGGCGTGCAGGACCACCACCAGATGATCCTCGCCGCGGGCCGACAGCCGCACCGTGCCGTAGACCCCAGCCGCCCCGGCCCGGCAATGCCGCCAGAACGACCCTCTGCCGCTGCTGAGTGTGGTGTGGTTAAGTTCCCAATTATCTCAGGTAAAAAGAATCTCTCTAACCTTTTTTCATAACCATGTGTCGTGGATAGACGGAACCATGAAATCTTTCCCATGGCGATGATGACTGCGCATTCGCATCGGTGTCGGCACGCTGTACGACATGGCTGCTCTGGATGGTGGCCGCCGGCCGTTTCGGTTAATTACTGCAGTGTTTTAGTTACATATATGCCGGTGTGGTCCTGGTCCTAGGGTGCTTAATTAAGTGGTGTTTTGGGTCTCAGATCTGGGGGTGAGGTGAGGTTGGTGGCACAATTTGGAGGTGTTCTGCTCATAATCTCTTTTTGTTTCTTTTGGCTAGTAAGTACTGAGTTACTGACAGACAGGGTAGAGATTAAGTAGAAAGCTGTCAAGTGCCATGGAGCTTACTTGTCTCATCTCTCATCTATGTACAGGCTTTAGAACTCAAGAAAACTGAGAGAAAATGAGACTAGAAATCTGGTACCACACAAAGGAAGGGTGGTCCCGGGGTATGAGTTCCAAAGTAGAGCATAGAAAGAATTTTTTTTTTGGTTCTTAAGAAGGGTACAGGTAGTACATTATCTTACTCTAATTTATTTTGTTGAACACTATGTAGTCATTAAGTTAGTTCTTGGCAACTATGGCCATATAAATTCTGAACAAAATTTTTGCGAAAAAGAAAAGGAGATGGAATTAGGCCCTAAGAGGAGGAGTCTGAACCAATGCATTTTGTTCCCCACTTTCTGAAAGTGAAGTTGAAAGCCTTTTCACAACTGAGCTGGAAAAGTGTGGAGTATCTGACATCACTCTTATCAGAAAAGGATCTAATGCTGCAAATGTTTATTAGGCACTACTCTCTCCTGTATTCCAAATGAGATTCCAGAAACACTTATTTCGACAACATCTACATTATCTGCTTGGAATCTTCCCTGCTCACTAATTTGCCAAGCTACACGATCAGAAACTTCAAAGAAACAATCCCCTATCAAGTAAAATAATTTCCCAGAGAGGAAACTATTCAGAAAAGAGTCATCAAGTTATTAAACAAAGAGAAATAGATGCTATAGTTGACAAAACCATTTGATGATTTCAGGCGACTCTGATCTTGGGAAAGAGCTGAAATTTCAGGAACCGACCATCGCCGCACACCCTTCATTGCAGGAGTACCAAGGCTGTTTCGAGCTCGCCCTTGGCCAATCCATGGTGAGACTTCTCCTAGCCATGGGAGTACTAGTTAGGAACTAAATCTTAAAACATGTTGGTTATACTACTTGTCCTTTGTAACTGAAGGTGAGCACCAACTATGCCATCGCTGATCAGAGCTATGGTGCGTACTTCCCCTATGGAGCTCAAGCTATGGTATGCATGGAGTTTCTCTTGAGTTCTCTATCTCCGAACATTTGGGTTCAAATTCATATGTATAACAGTTCAGCATGTCATCAATTTGACAAGAAGCTAATAAAGTGTCAAATGTTTCTCTTAATATTTAAACTCTGTACAAAGTACTAGTGTAAACATCACATGTTCTTGTGCTGATTCGGTTCAACATTTGCAAATGAAGCCCGGAAGGATGCTTCTACCGTCGGCGATCGCAACCGAGGTGCCGATATACGTGAACGCGAAGCAGTTCAACGGCATCATGCGGCGGCGACTGGCTCGCGCCAAGGCGGAGAGGGAGAACAGGATCTTCAGGAACCGGAAGGTCAGAAGAGAGACAACGAGTTACTCCGAGTCATTTCGATCACACACTAACACGTCCTTCCACTCCCCGTGATGCAGCCGTACCTTCACGAGTCGCGCCACCGCCACGCGATGCGCCGGGCGCGGGGCAGCGGCGGGCGCTTCCTCAACACCAAGAATCTCTCCGGAGACCACGGCGCGCCACGGAGCGCGAACACGTCGCTGAGCTCCGAAGGTCCCGACAACAACGGCAGCAAGCACTCGGGCAACGCGGGGCTGACGGCGCCGGCGTCGGAGGCGACGAGCGTGTACCCGACGCAGGACGACATGGCCGACTTCCACGCCATGGGGCACCTCCGCTCGCCGTCCTTCTTCCCGCCTCTGACGATGGACAGCGGCGGCGAGGCCAAGTGGGTCACCGCGACGCCTCACGGCTGCTGTGTCGACCTCCTCAGGGTGTGAGGACGCCGGTGGTCGTCGCCGGCATCCAGGCGGGGAGAGCTGGGCTGCCATTGGACGGCAAATCATTCTTGGCTGTAAGAAACGCGCAATTGAGAGATGCATGCCAATCGAACTGCAGCTTCTCAATTGCGCCTGTAAAATACTTAGAGATTGATTTTATTTGATGCAGACCGTTCACGTTTGAGCTCTCATCTAGTTCAGGCCTTCAAGGTGCTGAACTTGTTAGTTCTTTGTGGTGATGATTATTGATGTTGTTGCTTAGGTGATTAATTTGATGATGGTATTGATATTGTGGATCAAACAATGCAGATTTTTATGTCAAAAAAATAAAAAACAAAGCAGTTTTCGCAACACACTGGAACTGGCCAATGCCAGACAAATTCTCAGATGTGTTCCTGCCAAGTTATGTTCAAGATTAGGTATTAATCTGATTCAGAATCTAAGGCTACAACGTAGTCTTATTATAGATATAAACCAGTTCAGACTCCAAACCAAAAAGACTCCACAGCCGGATGAACCAGGGAAAGAGTAGATGCCACAGCAGCAAAGATGGCTTTCCTGAGTAAAATGTTGAAGTTTTTCGTCTGAAGCTTCCGAAGAAAATGACCTTCTAGCAATGACAGGCCTAGCAATAAAAATCTACAACAAAACGATGTCATTTGAATATTGATTAGGTCAACACAGCAAGTTACCAACAGAGATGTATGTTGCTTTTTTTTGGGTGTGCCTAAAAAAAGAGAAATTTTACGGTGATATTGGTAGCACATGGTGGTAGTAAAAATCAGATCTGATCGTTCATTTGTTAAAGATATTATATACTTTTGTCCATATTTTGCGTTACACCTTGCCAGTATCCTTCTCCTTTTTCTGCTGAAGTCATCGCCCCTAATTCATGTGCCACCACCTGCTCGGTTTGTGTCGACACCACGGCCAGTGTCCACCCAGTTCGTAACAACACCACAGCCACTGCCCGCTCGGTTTGTGTCGACGCCGTGGCCGCCGCCCAATCGGTTCCTGTCGACACCGATTATAGTATTACTCCTCACAGGATTTCTGCTATGAATACTTTCGACAGAAGTATAACTAAATCCTAACTAATCTGAGCCATTATATCAAATTGAATGGATAACTAATATTTAATATTGTGTACTGTAAAAGAACTCTAAAAAAACACCAACCTAACATTTTTTGTTATAGATATAACCTAACGATGCTTAGCGGCATTTCCTACACACATCAGTGGAACTATAAAATTTTAAATAGAGGATGTACACTTCATATGTATAACTCTATAGTATTATACAATAGTTTAACATATATATTTAAAATTTATTAAAAGTACATCAGAAATGGCTTTAAGTTCTTACGGCAATGGCAGCAGCTGCGTGACAGAATAGGCAACACGTGACAGAGAAATAGCAACACGTGACAGAACAGGTAGTACTGCGGCTACTGGTGATGCACAGTGCTGGGCAGCTGGTTGCCTCGTCAGATCGAGCTTAGCAATGGCAAGCAGAGGGACTCGGAGGTCGGAGCACGTTCAGGCAGACAGCGTCGCTGTCTCCTCGGACGCAGCACGCGAGTCTCCCTTTCGCCGAGCCATTGATGCCGCAGCGTGATGTAGACATGATCCATGCACTTTGGTGACTAGTATAGTACCTGTGCTAACGCTACGACGGCAGTACACCCGCTTATCAATTAAATGAGAAGATAAGTATGAATACAACACTTAATAATAAAAGAGAAATTTAGAATTTTAAATGAATTTAGAAAGAAAAACGGAACTAAATGGAGGTCGAATGGACGAAAACGAGCTCCCAAAAGATTTTAAATCAAGAAAGAGAAAGAAAAAAGAATTTTCTGATTTTAGATTATTTTTTTTGCAGCTTCCATAGAGAGCACGTTGTGCTCTCTGGGCTTGGCCAGCGCAAGGGGAGGGAAGGCCAGGGGTGGCCGGCCGGTCGCAGTGGGTCAAGATCAGTGCGGCGAGATCGTCGACCTTGCGGCTCATGGGGAGGAGTCACGGTTGCGGTGAATTTCGCCGGGAAAGATGATGGTGATGACTTGGGTTACCTCTAAAATCCGGCGATCTTTACAAGAGGGAGCACTTGGGGATTTACGCAATGCGATGGGGTGGAGGAGAGCTCGCCGGCTTTTATAGCCCCGAAACAAGCATATTTATGGAAACCATAATTTGGGGTCAAATCAGATTGAGAGGAAATTTTGGCAATAGAACACGAAATTTGGGGAATTAACACCATAGATGAAAAGAGGAGATTTGGTGCGGGATTGATGGAGCTTTGAAGTTTCTTTCTTGCTTTAATGGAGGAGGGAAGAGAAGAAGCTTCTGCAGTGCAATTGCTAGAAGAAGCTACAGTGACTTGCTTTCATTTTTTTAAATATAGAAGGATTTTGAAAAGATAGCACATTAGTTAAAAATTCTAGAAAAATCTCAAAAAACTTTCGATTATTTTGTACTTAATAAAATTATTTTTAAAAAATTAAATTATAAATTTGCCGAGAGACATGGCGTCATGAGGTCGTGACCAAGAACCTCGCCAAGCGTCGGCAAAAGCCACCGATGACGACCAGTGGAGCTATTGCGGACTGCGTTCTCCCGACCACACCGCCCCATCTCCGGTTTCCTTTTCCCAAAGACGTAATGTATGGTCCTTTCCTTTTCGTGACGTTTGTTTCCTTTTCCTTGATTCCAAGACGTTTGTTTCCTTTTCCTTGTTGATGCTTTGGAGGTGAGGAAGGTCTTGTGGGCCACAGGATGATTTGAAAAATATGGAAAAATAAAATGTGCTCGCCACCGGATCCGCAAGGAAAAAAGATAAAAATTAAACAGTGCTCATGCCGTACCGGTTCCATGAGAAAAATTGAAAACAATTAAGCAAAGACTCACATCGTTGGTTCCTTAGATAAAAATAAAAAGAAATTCAGCTCTCCGTATACCAAATTAGGCTTTATGGGGCTAGATCCGTAAAAAAGTCTCGAGAAGGGTCATATTCAGAAAAAAATACGATCACAATGCCAGGACAATAAAATATTCAAGTCTTGTTTCCTTGCATGTGGATCCTCCGTGTTTATTTCCTTGTTTGATTCACCCTCCTTCCAAATATGTAGTACGTACAATTTTGGCCAGTAAAAAATTCAAGTCTGGTTTCCTTGTATGCGGATTCTCCTTATTTATTTCCTTGTTTGATTCGCTCTCCGTCCAAATATGTAGGTGGAGGAGGTCTGTTGTGGGCCACAGGGATGATTAGACACACTAAATAATGGCCATCGGATGTGGGTGAGTAAAACCGAGGAAAGATCTGAGACGTTCATTTTGATGAATGCAAGTTTCTGGGGACATTTTGCTGGGTGCACGAACATTGGGCCATCTCTAATGAGATGCATTATTTAGGGTGGACGTAGGAAAAATTGCTTAGGTGCATTATAAATACACTTTGGTGATAAGCCTGGGCCTGTATTAACATACTAAGGGTTCATTCTATACATGGTTTGAAAGCTTTACGAGGTTAATTATTACTCCCTCCGGCTCTAAATACATAATATAGTTTTGAATATGAAACCACTAATTTATAATAAAATATATTTATACAACCTAATAACATTATAATATTATAAAATTAATTTTTGAGCCAAATCTACTTATATGATTTTTATGTATCCTATTTAAATATTTAAATATAGTAATAGTTAAAGTTTCGAAAGTTTGATTGCTCTTGTGTCTTAAAAAATATGTATGTATAAAAAAAAAAGGCATGTATATGTTGTTACTGGAGGGAATAGTTTCTAATACAACAAACAGTGCACTATTTAGAGTTCCGAGGAGGGAGTTTTGGCCATTTGAATGGAGACTGCCTAGCTGCCAATAAGTTACGCGAAAATGGAACGACTTGGCTTATTCCTCGCCTAGATGAAATTAATTAGTTTTCTATCCTCTTAAGAGTTCTTTGGTTATCCTAAGAGTTATACTCCCTCCCAAGGAAGTGTTGTATGCGTGCAATCAAATTGTATCAAAGATATTATGTAAAATTGTCACGTCCCGTGGTCGTCTCGAATTGGGTAAAGCCAATTCAAATTGCGAGACGAATTCACAGACATAGAGAAATTCACAGAGATAGAGGAAAGCAAGGAAGAAGAAGGAGAAGAAACAGGAGAAGGGGAATTTCATTTCATTTGATCGAAGCCTTCTTAGACTATACAAGTCTTCCTTTTATACCTCTCTAGCTCGGCATGAAGGCAAATGGGCTGGCCAGCACAGCACATTTGTCCGGCCATGCCGGCCTGGAAACTAGACACGGGGTGGTACGGCCTGGCATGCCCATTTGGACCGGGCTTGTGCCGACACGTCTCAAAACAATGTGCCCCGTGCTCATGCTAGCATGGTCCAACACACCGCATATCACGAGCATAGTGTAGGGGCAAGGCAAGCTGTAGGGGCCTGCGCCATGCCCACGCCACGTCGCTTTGGAGTGGGAAGGGAAAGGGGAAGGTGGAAGGTCGGCCAAGGCGGGGAAGGCGGAGGGGACGGCAGATGGGAAGGCCAGGGCTGGGAAGGTGTAGTGCGTACCTGGCGGAGGGGAAGACCACTGACGTGCCCGCGATGCCGTGTGAGCACTACATGCGCAAGGTCACCAGCGACACGCTCAGCTGCTCACTGCACGCCCCATGGTCTCCCCGCACCAGTTGGATGTGCGCTAGTGGAGGAGGCGACCGAAGGCTGAGGGGAATACCACGAAGGAGGTGGAGGTGGGAGAGGCAGGAGGGGTAGGCGGAGGTGGGATGGGAAGGCTATGTTGGAGGGAGATCTAAGGGGGCTAGAGGGGGAGACGGAGGGGTAGGGGTCAGGGATGCAGGAGGGGAGGTTGGAGGGGACCGAAGGGGAGGCGGGAGGGGAGGGCACGGGAGGTGGACCGGGAGGCGATGGGGGTGGGGAGGCGGGAGGGGCACCGAGAGGGGAGGCCGAAGGTGGTGGGAGAGACGGGAGGGGGAGGGAGGCTGGAGGGGGCCGGAGGGGAGGCAGAGGCCGTGGGGGTGGGGGAGGCGGGAGGGGCACCTAGAGGGGTGGCCGAAGGTGGTGGGAGAGGCGGGAGGGGGAGGGAGGCTGGAGGGGGCCGAAGGGGAGGCAGAGGCTGTGGGGGTGGGGGAGGCGGGAGGGGACTAGGAGGGCGAGGTTGGAGGTTGTAGGGGGAGGTGGGAGGGAGGCCATGGGGTTGGCCCGAGAGAGAGAGTTTGGGGAAGATTCGGGAGAAAGAGAGAGATTGGGGGTCAAAAAGAAGAAAAGGAAAGAAAGGACGAAAAGAAAAGAAAAGAGAAAAAAAGGTGGAGTCGGATTTTCGACGATGTACCTGATTTCTATTCGTATGCAATCAAGGAGTTACCCATAGTTAATTTATGCATTCTTAACGCTCATGGTTGAGAGAGCAAGAGAGATTGAGATAGAGAGAGCGACAGGCAAGAGTGTGAGAGTTGAGAGAGACCTGCGAGAGAGAGCTAAGGAAGATTGAGAGAGAGCGACGGGTGAGAGAGAGAGAGAGCTGAGAGAGATTGAGAGATACGGAAGAGAGAGCAACGAGCAAATACCAAGAGAGACAGCGAGAGAAAGATCAACAGGCAAGTAATAGGCAAGTGAACATCATTAGCCACTTTCCTAGTCCCATTGCACGTTTGCACACACCTTACCCAGCACTTAATCTGTAGTTATCAAAGCATCGTGCTGAAAGCAGAAATGCGGAAGCTATAAGACAATTTAGAACAATTTGATTCAACCGAAAAAACAACCTTTATATGTGCAAAAGGACAAATCATCCTTTATATGTGCAAAAGCACAAACCCACATTGAGACATGTTAACAATATCTTGCTTATCAATTTTTCTCTCTTCTCTTTCTTCTTAAACATTATAGTTTCCTCAATGGTCAGAGAACTTTCCTATTCCTTTTTTCTTTGATGTGTGTACTATTCTTTCTTTCTCTTTTGTGTTTTGTTCTTTCCTATGCATTGTACAGGAGGAGGCTTCTTTTATAGCCAAGGGGAGAAGTCAGAGGAGTTTAGTTTCCATGCGCACTAAGGCAGTAACAGTGCCAAGAAGAGTTACTAATTAAAAGCAAGAAGTTTCAGCACTTAAAACAAGCAGTTTCAGCACTTAAAACTTGACTATAACTCAGCACTTTAATACATATAGCCAACAATTCATCACTTATTCTAATTGTAGCAATACATGAATGGAAACTGATGCTTAGAAGTAATTCCTCCTATAATAGTATGCTTAATAACACTAATTATTACACAATTAAATATTTGGAAGGGAGAGGAGAGGGATTTTAAACCCCATGATTCTTAATCTTTTAGTCTAGCAACCATCACACTTAAACCTTTTTATATAAGAACCATTCTGTATTTTACATGGGCCATATTATGTTAAAATAATTTAACAATCTTCCACTTGGCCCTTGTAAAAACTTGACGATTCGATAAACTTTTATATGTACACCTTTCATCCAATCTATAAAGTCATTGCTAAATTGAATTGTGGCGACAAAATCATGGCGGTCACAAGTCATACAGCGACATGATCTCTTCCATGTATCACACTCGACATAATCCAAACTACCTTTAATGGGAAACTTTCATTGTTATCCATCACTACCATAATTGTATACACGATAATATGGATAACCAGTAAAACAATACTTTTATTGAATCCATAAGTTTATAAAAAGCACGAGCAACTCAAAGTCATGTATATATATACTCATCATGCTAACAGGGATTTATCTGTAATGCCCATCCTCTCAACATGGCACTAAAAGTCTTGGGCGACAGTCCCTTAGTTAGCAGATCTGCTATCATCAGATCTGTACCAATATGTTCGATTGATACCTTTTGCATTTGCATTTATTCTTTTACCGTTAAGTACTTCAAATCCATATGTTTTGCTCCTTTCGTGTACTTGTCATTTTTAGAGAAAAAGACTATAGCGAAATTGTCACAATAAATCATTAAGGGCTTTTCAATATTATCAACAATATGAAGGCCAAACAAAAAAAATTCTGCAGCCACAATGATTGAATAGCAGCCTTAAAGCATGCCATAAATTCAGCCTCTATAGTGGAAGTAGCAATAACATATTGCTTTTCACTCTTTCATGAAATTGCTCTTCCAGCCGAAAGGAACAATAGCCGAATGTAGACTTCCTTGAGTCCACACATCCGACATAATCTGAATCTGAGTAGCCAATCATCTCAAGATGGCTCAATCTCTTGTATGTGAGCATATGATCCTTGGTACCTTGTAAATACCGAAGAACCTTCTTCGCAGCTTTCCAATGATCCATTCCAGGATTACTTTGATACCAACCAAGCATTCTAATAGCAAAGCTGATATCTGGTCGAGCACATGTCGAAGCATACATTAAGCTCCCAACAGCTGATGCGTATGGAATAGATTCCATCCCCTTCTGAAGGATCGAGATGGAGAACAGAGGGGGGGGTGAATGGTCGCAAATAAATTTTCCCCCAAATACTCCAACAAAAACCTTAACAAGATCGCTCAAAGGAAATCGTGAAAAACCCGAAAAACTAGACAACTATGTGTACCCCTAGCTTTCCTGGATAAGTACCATAAAATATGTGGGGATTTTTGAGTCACAATCCTGGTTGTCTAGTGTCCAAGATAAAGAGGAATCAATCCAACTCTTTCTTTTAGAAAGGACATCAATTCAAATAACAAAAGTCACTTTCAAAAAAGCAAAAGCGGAATTTCCAGAAATTGTCCACAATTTGAACAGGAGGTTGGTGGGTTTATGCAGCTTAAAATTTTTTTAGAATTTTTCTCCCTATGATTAGCAGAGTCGTGAAGAACTCTACCAAATTTATCCTCAAAAAGCCTTACAGAAAAAACAGGAAAAATCGAAGAACACAGTCAGTCAAGAACTTCGAGCAGAAAGTTTGGGGCTCGGTTTTCACCTCATGGCGCCCAAACGGTGCAACAAGTGAACTCCAAAACTTTCTGCAAGTGGATATCAGAGTACCGCACCTCCTACAATAATAATCACTTAAAAATGATTTTTATATATTTTTATAAAAATCAAATACTAAATACTGTGCAAAGAACAAGTTCTGAACAAAGTTGGAACTTGAAAGAAAAGATGTTCTCTACTCAATCCAAGAGTGCAAAAGAGATGTAAAACCATATGAACACACTCAAAACATCCAATATTAATAGCATTTAGAAGGAGGGGAGGCAAATTCAAATTGCGTGAAAGTAAATTGCGAGAATGTAATTGCGGGAAAGTAAATACTGAATTTAAATTGCGTAAAGTAAAGACATAAAGTAAATACGCAAAATAAATTCAGAGTTGGATGGATAAAACTTTAATTTCTGGAAGGAGAGGTTACAAAGCCTCACTTTCATGTGGGCAAAGCTCAAAGGAGCATTCAAAAACCTCAAAACCTTCAAGGGGAGGAGGCTACCCCTCCACCCCTATTTATACTACTCTTGGGTCACCTACCATCCTTGGATGAGTCCCTCAACCCTAGAGCACTCATCTAAGGGCTAGGATTAACCCACACACACAGCCATGCAAGGGCTAACCCAAAACCCACACACATACCGGGTTTTCTTGCATGGTTTTCAAAGCATACTACCTAGACCCGCTAACCTATCAACTAGACCTCAATCCGACGGCCCTCATTGATCCACGTGGCATCTAGCTAGCATCATCTCCTTTCCTTGTCTTCTTGACTTGCCCGGACTCCGTCTCCAATCATCTTCCGGCGATCTCCCAACCGTTTGGACCTCCGATGCTCCTCGCCTAGTCCCGGTCATCCTCCGCCTCACCATGACCTAGCACCTTCGCCCTGCAACCATCAAAGACAAGGAAACTCCTCACATAGTAATGCCTACAAAGATGTGCAATAAAATATCCAACTCATCACTACCGCGCCCATACGGCCGGTACTGCCAATCCTGGCAGAGACAACTCAAATTGCTTCATTTTGAAAATCAATCCAAATCAAACTCAAACTTGAGCACACCTTGCTCAAATAAAGTCAAATACTCATCACAAACATGGATGGACCTCCACATGGTCCTTCACCTTCCGTTCCAAATCAATTTTTGGACATTTCATTCACTAAACTTGTCATCTTTCTAAATTGGAACAATTCCCGCGGAGCAATTTTCCATTCTAAATCTCTCTAATATTTTGTTAATGTAACCTTTCTGAGACAGTCCCAAAAATCCATGATTTCTATCACGGAATATTTCTATTCAAATCACATAGGATGTCTCACTCATATCCTTCATTTCAAAATTATTGGAGAGAAATTTTCTTTACATCATGCAACAAAGTTTTATCATTAGTAGCAAGAAGAATATCGTCAACATATAGGACCAAAATAATAAACTTGCTCCCACTGACCTTCATATAGATACACCAATCAATGATATTCTCTACAAAACCATATTTCGAAATGGTATCATTGAACTTTATATATCGTTGTCGGGAAGCTTGTTTCAGTCCATATATTGACTTCTTTAATTTACACACCAAATTTTCTTTCCCTGGAACCAAGAATCCTTCAAGTTGGTTCTTAGATACTTCTTCATCCAAATCACCATTCAGACAAGCGGTCTTCACATCCATTTGGTGAAGATCCAAATCATAATGTGCCACTAGAGCCAAAATGAGAGGAGGTCTCCTTGTAGCCAATACCTTCTTTTTGAGCGTAACCTTTGACGACAAATCTAGCCTTATACTTTCAATGTTGTCTTTTGAGTCGCGTTTGGTCTTAAAGAACTATTTACACCCGACTTGTTTTTGAACTTTGCGGTAACTCGACTAGTTCCCAAACTTTATTGTCATTCATTGATTTCAACTCTTCTTTCATGACATCAAACCACTTTTCAGAATTATCACATTCCATGGCTTTCTTAAATGAGACTGGGTCATTTTCGATACTCAAGTCACATTCATATTCAAGTGAATAAACCACATAATCATCTGAAATGGCTAGTATTTTATTCCATACAGGCCTTCAAAATATCCTTTCATGTGGAATTTCCTTTTTAGTCGTGACTTGTACATTAGTTGCTGGTTTAATAGTTGTATTTTCTACAGTGTTGTGTAACGGTGATACAACAATGCTAGGAGTAGAGTTGGACTGAATTTCTTTGATATCTTCATTTCGTGGATCACCACACCAACTGATTTCACCATTCTCAATGAACCGAACATTTTCAGACTTAACTATTCTTGTACTATGGTTAGGATAGTAAAATCTATACCCTTTTGATTTTTCAGGATAGCCGATGAAGTAACCACTAATGGTATTTTCATCGAGCTTATTTTCATATGAATTGTATATTCTTACTTCTGATGGGTAGCCCCAAACATGCAAGTGCCTCTAAAGAACTGATAGAGATGACGTACTCATCTCTATTGCTTTTTACAAAGAGCCGATAGAGATGACCCCCTTATCTCTATCGTTTTCTTCTCAGAACCGATAGATATGAGGGGGTGTGCTGTTTTCCAATTCACCCTCTAATCAGGACATATTTCACATAGTATGCACATATCACATTCACACAGCATAAATTACACACATTACGCACATATCACATTCACAGAACACGAGCACTTTATTACAACACATCACATTCGTTCACAAAACAGAACTCAAACATGCTTAACAGTCAGTACACATGCAATCGCATTCACATATGTAATATTGTTCACATATGGACTAGTAGGAGCTTTCATTATCTCTAAACTTACCATCCTCCGAGATAACTTCCATCCAGTACCACTGGCATAAGTGGTCTCGTAACTTGTTGAGTGCAGATACATCATGCTGAGATTAAAAATAAAAGTAATATGCCATAAATAAACACATGTAATATGCTGAAAGTACAAGATGCAAACTGTTCAAAAGCTTGTATCAAACCACATACATGAACAACAAAATAATTTTCAAGTTTGCAGCATAGCTCTGCTAATGCAACAGAGAGTCGGAAGCTTGTATCAAACCACCTAGTCATCTCTTTTGAATCTTTGTCTAGGTTTTCATGGATATATGCTATTCATGTTAAATCTTTCAGTTGAAGAAGCAAAAGTGAATTGACTAATGAGTTATCTGAATAGTTGATATTATTGATCATCACCATTTTTATGCTTGTGTAATCAGTACTGCCACTTTCCAAAAATCATCTCACTGGTTGCGGTATTGAGACTGTGATTTCTCTCTAAATAGTCAACTCCCGCAAATGTTTTGGCAAATATAGCAGTCTGGATAGCCATAATTTTGTGTCATCAACCTAGTTATATACATATGTGGTTGCAGTGGCAATGATAACTTCTTGATTCTTAGTTTTGTAGGTTTGTCTCTTGAATTAGATTTGTTGTTAAAATGGATCAATATTCAGTGTCATGAATGACTCCATGACAACTCAGGCTCCTTTGTATCTCTATGTTTTTTCATTAACAGACAAACATTAATATGCAGTCAAACACAAACTCCACTGCTTACTGTTCCTTCCTGTTATGTTATTCCTTGTTCTCTAGTTATGGTTCAAGATGCAAACTGTTTATGGTAGCCAATAGCTTTTAACATGTGCACTTTTGGAAATGAGGAAATTCATGTCCCGTAGGTAATACTAGTCCGCCCTTTTGGAATATGGCAATGCTTAGCATCCAGAAAAACTTGCAAACAAGCATGACTAGAAATCAAATGGGCTAGATTGCATTACCAGGCAACGGAATCAAATGGGCTCGGTACAAGGATGTCGGCGGTGGGACTAGCTTGGGTTGATGGGTAAGCGGGGGCATCGGCGTCGAGGATTCCTGGGGTCGGCGGGGAAGCGGGGGCGCCGGAGTTGAGGCTTGATAGGGTGGACGGGGAAGCGGTGGGTGGAGCCATTGGTTAGGGAAGTCGTCGATGGGGGGAGCTCGAGCTGCCGGTAAGGGGAGCTCGAGTTGCCGGTAAAGGGAGCTCGAATAGCCGCTGGGTGACGCCGCCGGTGAGGAGATGCGCGCTGCAGGAGCTCGTGGGCGACCGGTGGGTGGAGCCGCCGGTGAGGAGATGCGCACAATGGTGGCGGCGAGAGCTAGGGTTAGGAGAGGCCGGGGCTGCGCTCAGGAATAAAATGCGTCTTGGCGGCTGCGGAGGTAACCAAGGCTTTTAATGTGTAAGAAAGACAAACACTATCTGTTTTTAATGTGTACCGACACTGCTTACCAAAATCTCAATCGGTTTTTGTTGAAAACCGACACTAATGACTTAACATCTCTATCGGTTATACTACAAAAACCGACACTAATTCTTTACTATCTCTATCGGTTTTATAAAGAAAATTGACACTGATGATGATATATCTCTATCGGTTT
This sequence comes from Otatea glauca, assembly GCA_036346275.1. NCBI lineage: Eukaryota > Viridiplantae > Streptophyta > Magnoliopsida > Poales > Poaceae > Otatea > Otatea glauca. The sequence goes on from CM070723.1 coordinate 50,887,352, forward strand.
TATGGAAAAACCGACACTAATGAATTAACATCTCTATCGGTTATACTAAAAAACCGACACTAATGCTTTACTATCTCTATCAGTTTTATAATAAAAAACCAACACTGATGATGATATATCTCTATCGGTTTTATGAAAAAACCGATACTAATGACTTAACATCTCTATTGGTTATACTAAAAAAACAGACATTGATGCTTTACTATCTCTATCGGTTTTATAATAAAAAACGACACTGATAATGATATATCTCTATCAGTTTTATAATAAAAACCAACACTGATGATGATATATCTCTATCGCTTTTATGAAAAAACCGACACTGATGACTTAACATCTCTATCGGTTATATTGAAAAACTGACACTGATACTTGAGGCTTAACTAGAGAAGCACGCTGACCTGCAACATCAACACTATCGGTTTCAGTAAAAAAACCGACACTAGTAATGAGATATCTCAATCGGTTTTCCCAAAGAAACCGACACTGATGGTTAGATGTCTCTCAGTTTTAGTAAAAAAAAACCGATACAAATAATTGTATATTTCTATCGGTTTTATGTGAAACCGATATAGATGATGTACTTTTCACAATCGTTTTTTGTTGAACCGACACAGATAAGCACATGACAAATTACCTGAACCATGAATTTTGAATTTTTAGTCCTATTTGATCAAAGAGACAAAATGCCATAACTTTTACAAATATAGTTGGAATTATTTAAAATTTTGCAAAAATATACTTTGGTATACTAAAAATATTTTCTCAAAATAATTTTTGAAAAAATAGTCAGCACTGAAAAGATATACCAGATTAACTTGAGAGCACTACAAATTAAGATAATTAAATACATGTGTGCTTGTCAAACAAAGGGTGTGAAATCTGATGGGATATGCACAATACCAGTGCAACCTAAACTTTTTTTGCGACATATTGAAATTTCATAGTGTAAAATTGAAGGGGTTTGAAGGAATTCTCATAGTTTGAAGAAAACCACAAATTCTGCAAAATGAGGGGAAATCTACTCAAGCTAAGCTTCAAATATACCGTCTTAACACCTACCCTGGAGGATTTCAATTTTACTCACCCAACTATTGCTTCCAACAACAGAATATGAGCTGTTTTTTCGGGTGACGACGGAGAAATCTTCACTAGAACAACAATAGAGGAGAGTTCAGCCCGAGTAGTATAAATAACCTAGGGAGGCACATCACAGTCGGTTCTTACTTAAGAAACGATAGTGATATATACGGTCATCACTATCGGTTCCCATATAAAAAGCGATAGTGATGTGATCATGAACATCACTATCGGTTCTTATGTGAGAAGCGATAGTGATATGCATAGTCATCACTATCAATTCTCGTAAAGAAGCGATAGTAATGAGAACGTGCACATCACTATCGGATATTTTGTGAGAAGCAATAGTGATGTTCATGCATATCACTATCGCTTCTCACAAAGAAATGATAGTGAATGCCCGTGCTCATTACTATTGGTTCTTTTGTGAGACCGATAGCGATGTTCATGCACATCACTATCGCTTGTCACAAAAGAATCGATAGTGATGTGCGTGATCACATCACTATCGCTTCTTACGTGGGAACCGATAGTGATAACCGTGCATATCACTATCACTTCTCACATAAGTACTGTAACATCCCGAAAATTCAAAAAAAAATAATAAAATGAAAATTTTGAAATTTAAAAATAGAATCGAATAGAAATATTTATTGGAATCAAGATTTTGATTTTAAACAATATCTTTTCCTCCTTTCTTGCATTCTAATCTTAAGAAAAGAAAGACTTCCTTTATTAAAACTATTTCATCCAAAGCAAATAAACTATAAAAATGAAATTTGAGATGTGATCTTTAATTTGAATTTTAATTTCCTGAGTTTTCTAAATTATTGGTTCTTCTTAAGTTTTGCTCAAAAAGAAAAGTCATATATATTGAAATGGTAAAATGGTAAAAGTAAAAAGGAAAAAACACAATAGCAATAAAAATCTGTAAAAATAATATTAGAATATTATAAACCGTCATAGCCCTTGTCATGCTGTCAAAGGTAATCTGAATGCATGAAATAAAAGATTAGATATTGTAATCATGAAATTGGTATTAGTCAAAGAGCATGTCAGATTTTTGTAGAAATCTTTGGAGCTTATCTAAAGCCAAGATTTTTACCATACTGACATTAACTCTATAATTATCTCTGGTAAAAATATCAGAAATCAAAATTTATATTTGAATCTTTTGAAAATTCAAAAACAGAAAGGAAATAATTCTAAAAATAGTAATGTCAGAATTATTAAAATTAAAATATAAAAATCTGAAAATTTTATATAATGTAAATAATACCATTTCAGATCTTCATAAATTTTTTCATAAAATAATAAACTTATTTTGATCTTAAATTAAAAAAAATCAGAATCAACAGAAAATGACAATTATGACTTGTCAGATTTTTATCAATATTTTAATCAAGAATTTTTTGTCTGAAAATTTTACTGGACTCTTATCTTTTCTTTTCTGACTTATACAAAAATCTACATAAAATCTTGAGCTCATCTGTTAACCCAAACCACGATTTTTACCTCGACCTGTCCAGAATGCTCATGCGGTTTGCCAAAGTGTTTCACTGACTCGTGGGCCCAACTTGACCCAACTGTCCTTGCCGACTTCCTCCCTGCCAAATAACCCCACACGTCAGACTCCTCCTCAATCCTTCCCCTTCCTTCTTCTTTCTTCCGTTCCTCTCTGTCTCCTCGCTCTCTCTCGCGCAAGCCAGTCCAGAGCCGCACCGCCTTTCTTTCTTGTCGCCTTCCCGCCGCAATCAGTTACCCGAGGCACTGCCATCCCACTGCCACGCCAATACCTCCAGAGCCTCGCTCTACGCCCTGGAGTCGAGAAGCCTCGTGCGCCATCCCCGGCCAAGCCGCCCTTGTTCATCTGCGTTCAAACCCTGTTATCGCCGCCTTAGCTACCTATTTAAGCACAGCCAAACTTTACTCAATACCTTATCACAACACCCATTGCCGTAGCCTCAGCTTTCCCCTTTGTCTTCCTCATCTTCGGCTAAACCACCGAGACCACCTCGCCGCCAAATCAAGTCACTACTGATCATCACCCACAAAGCTTCAATTTTCGATTCCTTACACCAATAGCGACCTTGTCCATCAACAAGTGCAACCCATACTTCAATTGAAGCTCATCCTCTCCGGTGAACCGCCGCACCCAACTCCTCCTTCCTCCGCCGCCTCCCTTGCGGTGGCGAGGCATCTCCGGTCACTGCCGGTGGCTGCAAGTGCCACCCTTGTGTGCGCGTGATCGAGCTGATGCCTATGGTGGAACCCATTCGCCACCTCCGGTGATGCTTCGCCTCCGGCAAGCCTTGGCCATGGCTTCCGCCGCCCCTCTACGGTGGTGACCTACTTCCCGGCTATTTCCGACCGAACCAACACCACCAATATGTGCGCATGGATGCCCTGATGCTCTCTGCGGAACCGATTCCTCACCTCCGGCCTTCCTTTGCCGCCGGCGAGCCTCGGTCGTGCCTCCTCTGCCTTGTGACACTGACAGGCGGGCCCTTCTTGTCATTCGCTTGTGTCGCGTGAGCCACTGCCGAGCGGGCCATGGCTGTCAGCCTCCCACATCGCGCTCGGCATCCTCTCTGCCATCTGGGACCAGTTGTCAGCGCCTCAGCCCAGCCGAGTCCAGAAAAGGAAAGCGCACTTTCAACGCAACAGCGTATTTTCCATTTTTGGTAAATTTCCGAATTTTCAGTATTTTTCAAACCCTAACACAATCAAATGCATATAACTTTTGAACCATTAATCCAAATGCGGTGAAATAAATTTCTAAATTCATGATAAATCATGTAGATTCAGAATATGTAAAAATATTTTGGGAATGAACTCTGTTTAAACTTTAAATTTAATTTTAAAGAAAGGGATTAAAGATATGTCACATATAGAAATCTTGCAAATGAACTCCAATTTGAATGAAACCAATTTTTTTAGAAACCTTAACCCCCCAGGAGCCTAAATATGCAAAATTATTTAGATTTTGACTTGATTTACATCATTTTCTAAAGTAAGTTGTTTTCAATGTATTGAATATTCAAATATGAATATCTTTTGCAAAAAGGATTCAATTCATGGAAAACCAGTTTCTATGTGTTTAAAAGTTAGTAATATACCTAGATATGCAAAAACATTTAGAATTGAATCTAGTTTGAATTAAATTTGAAGATAGATTATTTTCTAATTCATAGAAATCAAAATAAATATAACTTAAAGCATACAAATTCAAATAATGGTAAAATGATTCTTAGGTCTTTAATAAAACCATAATACCCCTGTTTATGTAAGAATATCTCATATTTGTGCATATTTGAATTAAATGCACATTAGATCTTAATGTTTATTTATATGAAACACATCTCAGATAAAAGCAAAATATTGCGAAGCCAACTTTAAAACACTCTTAGTGATGTCCCATGCTAATGCCAGAAAAATGGATAAATAATCTTATAAGGTGAAGTCGCAAACTAAGAATTAAAACTGAACCTTTATCGTGTAGATTATAAAACTACTTAAGCCTTTTCGATAGCCTGTAAAATATCTCGTCTAAATACAATTATTAAGAAGATTAACCTAGAAATGATATTTAAAATATGTACTACCATAATCTAGAAAAATATTCTTATTACAACTTGCTTTGCATGTGAATCCGGCTAGCCTAATACCCTTAAGTATTATGGTCATCGTAACCCTTAATATCATATAAGCTATTTCGGCAATGAAAATATAATGTCTCGTCTAAGCACTAAAATGTATGAAATCAGCTTAAGAACGTTCTTGAAAGTATATACTATCCTATTCTGAAGAAATAATTTCATTTCATCATGTTTTGCATATAAATCCTATTAGCCAAATAACCTTAAGTGTTATGATTTCTGAACTTCATAATATGAATAAACGAACTCAATAATAATGAAGAAATCTGTAGTTAAGATATTTGTATCATCAAATTCTTCTCAAAACCCACAAATATATATAACCAGTAACCTAACTTAACAGATCTAATATTATTCAAAACTACTTCTCGTGCAAAATCAATTAAGAATTAAGTACTAATCATTCATAGCATGCAACTTAATGATTTATTATGATTAATTCTATTAATCTAAATAATTTTAGCATCTAGAATTCAAAAATCAAGAATAGATAGTCTATAAAAGGAACTATGCAATGCTCAACCTAAAAGCTGTTAACGATATGAATGTATATTCGACTATAATGCAAGAATGTGAAATCATCCAACACAAACCCTAAGTTACACCTGTTTCTTATAGTTGATTTTATTTGATTCTTCATCTGACTTCTTTTTGCTCTTATTGAATTTGTTGTGTTGTGTTCTTCGTTCGCCACGTGTAGAATCCGACGTCATTGATTCTATCATCGACAACATCAACTGCAACCTTGACTTCGTCGTAAGCAATAAATAAGCAAGGCAAGCACCCCCTTTGATCATATTGATCCTAGATTTATAAATGTTTTCATTAAATGTTTTATTGCATATGTTACTTTTATTAAAGTCTGCTAAATTATGGGTATTGGTAGTTGTACCTATAGTTTCATAGAACTTCCTTGATAAGTATGGATTTGTGAACCTTGATAACCCTAGAATAACATAGATAGTACTTAATGTCAGTTTGGGTTACTCACACTTAGTGTCATGCTTAGCCATGCTTAAGAAATATAAAACCTTGACATGATTAAAAATGTTGGATATGACATTTAATGGGTATGACCTTTCTTTATGGTTGGTATTTTGATAAAAAAATGAAAATAAAACTATGGTTTTGATGCGGACAATTATTGATAATAGCCGGGTATACAAGGGACTTGTACGTAGTGTAGGGGGAGATTATTGCCTGTGTTGGATTAAGGACCGAACTACGTGTTCGTTAAACCCAAGAATTATCGTACAACCACAAGTGCTGGTATGGGACAGCCTTAAACTAATTAAGTTATCTGGTTTAACTTTGCACATTGGTAGGCCGGAGTAGTACGAGCTTCTTCAGTGACTGGTTGCTCGGAGGGCGCCCACACTGAGGTGTTGGGAGCAACGTTTGCTGATACAACGGTGTACGCCATACTATGGACATGCTTAATCATTTACTGTGCAATGACTGTACAAACATTTACACCTTAGTACGGGTTTATCGTCACCGTGCTGGTGCAAAGTTAGCCTAGATAATGTAAAGGTTTTCGTCATGAACATTCTGGCTACTACGCCAAAGGTACGTGAAATATGCGGCAAAAGGAAAATGTCATGACTTGTGGGTAAAGATGTACACCTCAGGAGAGTGTAAAACTTTTCGAAAAGCCGTTCCCACGGTTATGGGAATCTTGGTGCGCCAGCACTAGTTAGATGTTTTTGTTTTCATAAAATTTGGTTTCTACCGTGTCTGTGATTCCTACCATGTGTTGGTGGAAAATGATTCGTGGATATGGTCATGATACCCAGGTTCGTGATTTTACTTATTCGTACTTACATACCGTTAATTTATTTATTAAATATGCTTTTACTAAAAATTTTGTTTGAATCTACTATTCTGTATTTACATTTTAAATTGGCTTTATGCAAATTAACCGTGGTAGTCTTTCCTTTGAAATGGCCTGCATATATTATAGGTGAAGAATCAGATTAGCCCGAAGAAATATATTTGTCACAGGATTCGGGATATTGACGATGAGTTTCTAGGAATTATGCCTTGTCAGTTGTCTGAGGGTTAGATGGGCACACTACTATACTTAAATCTCTCCGCTGCATTTCTCTGTATTGTAAGATCTTATTGTATAAATTACCATTATCATTTGTAATAAAGAGTATGGATGTGATATCAATTGTTGTAAATGTGCGTGCTAGCCACTGATTATGGGACTAGTACTGTATGCACATGAGATTTCTATTTTTGCATTTATGTGAAAATGGGGGTCATTACAAGAACCGATTGTGATGGGTCGAGTGCTACATCACAATCGCTTCTAACCTGAGAACCAATAGTGATTATTATTAACACCCCTCCTAAGTCATCTATCACAATCGTTTTTTCCTAAAAACTTAAGAACCGACACAGATGAAGCGATAGTGATGTACCATTCTGTAGTAGTATCAAGCAGAAGGAGATCCACAGGGATGGTGGGTAAGGTGTTTAACCTTCTTATCCACCTAATTAACTTTGAGTCCTAAAACTAGCCCAAAATGTTCACCTCCTTTGTTGAATTGGCACAGAGATACCGTATACTATATTACTATAGTCCTCATCCGATCTAGATTTCTAGTCCTAAATTGCCTCAACTTCACTAGTTGATTTTTCGAATTCATGGTCATGCATGCATGGTATCACATACCGATCCAAGAAAAATCTGAAGTGACCCATATTGTTGTAAGAAATAGAACCATCTATTATTTAACCTTTTTTCAATTTAGTTTTATTACTATTCCCGTCAACTTTATTTTCAAATCTAACCCTTTTAGCCATGTCATCATCATGGCATGGCAAGACAACATTGCCGTTCTTTGAGACAAGCTGTAACCCACTGATTTTCTAGAGCACAATCGGCAATTTACTTAGCATTGAAAATCATCGGATATAGGATTCGTTGCAATTGGATTCATTCTTTCTTTTGCATGTTAGTGCTAACAGGTATGTATTGGATTTTAGGTGTAAAATTTCACTTTGGAAACCATGTGGACCAAAATAGGTCACAACCTCTCCCCGCTGTGTCACTCCCCTCCATCTCTCTATTTGCTACACAAAAAAAAAGACTTTTTCCCATTTCTTTCAGGACAAGCTTAAAAACTTCCTTCCATCTTCTCTCTTTAAAATCTTATCTAAAAATGGAGAATCAGTCCCTGCATACCATACCATCGCATTCTCCATCATCCGAGCATTCCATTTTTGTGGTTAAATCATGCATGCATGGTCGTTCGAGCGAGTTCGAGAAAAGGGGAGGAGTAGCAGTGACACAGCAAACACGAGCAGCAAGGCCGTGCGTTGCTGCGAGCAAACTCGATGGCGTGGCTTTCCCTAGCAGTTTGGTGCACGACCACGAGGTGCAGTAGCCGGACATCGTGGGAAGCAAAGGCCGCACGGCGGTGGTATGGGCAGAGGGGGCTCGGCCTGGCAACGGCTCGAGCGGCAACTTGACAGTGGCCGCGACGCTAGCAACCCGAGCAGCGGCTGCATGGGGCGGCCGGTGACGCGGACGACCAAAGTGCAGTGACGACGTGGCTCGGAGACGAGGATGGTGGTGGTGACTCGGCCCAGCTGCATGGGAGCAGTACATCAGCGGCTCAGCGATGACAACGCAGACGACGGCGGCCAGCCGACGCCAGCCTGAGGCGGACTAGCAACACAGGCGGCAGCTTGGCGATGAAGACGACGCAAACGGTGACTAGAGCAGGCACGACTGCTAGTGGCGCAGGAGGCCGGTGGCGCGACCAGACAACGACGAGGGCACCAGTGGCATAGGAGGCCAGCATTGTTGGTGGATGATGGCGCGGCCAACTGCGACAGCTTGGGGCGATGAGGTGATAATTGGGAGCGGTGGCGACCAGGGGTTGCCTCATCATGAGGGTAGTGAAAGCTAGCTGGTGCTGACCGGTGACTGGATCCGGTGGGATTTGGTGGCCCACGGTGGGCTCTAGCCTGGGGAGTCTCGGAGAGACAGGGATGCTCATCCAGGGGAGAGAGGAGAACTGGTTGGGTGACGCGGACAGGATAAAAGATCATGTGGAGGTCTATTTTTGTTTATGATTAGTTATTGGCTGTGTTTGAGCATATTGTGTTTGAGTTTCAGTTTGTTTTGAATTTCATTTTTAATTTGAAGCAATTTGAAAGTTGTTAGGTCAATGACAGCACTATCAGCCTTGTAGTAGCGGTAGTGCCGGCAAGGTGGCACTACTGGCCTGGTTTTGTAGTAGTGCCGGCCCTACAGAGCTACTAATCGGGGTGTGTTTAGTCTTTTTACAGAGATGTGTTTTCTCTGAGGTTAGACACAAAATGCACTACCGGCCATCTGAGAGCGGTAGTATCGGAGGTGTGGAACTACCAGCCTGCAGTAGCGGCATCTATTTTACAGAGAGGGTTTCTCTAGGGTTTCTACTAGAGCGATACTACCGGCCAACCAGGAACGGTAGTACCAGACTTGCGGTACTACCGGCCCTGGGAGGCGGTAGTACTGGGTTTCCAGTGACTTATGCTTAATGTTTGTATTAATTGTTGGTTAATGCATGATATTGTGAACAGTACTATGTGATGGTTTACTTGTTTGTTTTGGTTGTAGGACTCCGAGGCTAGGCTATGATGAGGCGAAGGTGAAACCGGGACTAGGGTAGGAGAGCTAGGTCCAAAACGGTTAAGGGACACCGGAAGATGACTAAGGTCGAAAAGTGCTTGCAAGCCGGGAAAATAATTAGGAACCGGAGTGTGAAGCACTGGTGATGGACATGGCAGGCAATAGCATGGATCAGGACTAGGCTTAGAGAGGAGTTGAGGTCCACAACAGTCAAGGAAGCTAATGACGCCACAATGAAGCGGACAAGGACACGTGGCGCGTCAAGTGACTTGAGCCCGTTTGCAAGCAATGATGGTTTGGGGGAGTCCAGACACTTGAGAGGTTTGTCGACAAGTCATTGGGGCTATGTGGAAAGTGCGAAGCATGGGCGATGTTTCAAGGAGAAAAAAGATAGGTCATTGGAGCAAATTGGTAATTTGTCCAATACCGATGGTCGAGGTGGTTTGAAAAACTGCAGCGGTGGCTTAAGTAGTTTAGGTCATGCCAAAGTGGAATTGGACGTAAATTCGGGCTCGTGGAGCGGATTTGGCGTCAATGTAGTGGCCGCTTTGAGAAGCATGCTTGTGTAAGTGAAAAAAACCTGTTAAGAGTGTTGGGTTTCGGGCTAGCCCATATAAGTGTGGATAGTATCCACTTGTAGTGTCTAGGTTTAGGGTTAGGGTTGCCTCTACTATATAAAGAGATGTAGTAGGAGGTGAGTATTTTGAGACCTTAGACTTAGTCACTAGGAGTTTTAGGTTTTCCACAAGATTTTATGTTCTTAAGTGGTGTGTGTGTTCTCCTTGGGTGCTTTGCCCTCAGGTGAGAGGCTTTGTAATCCATCCTCATGCTCTAAAATAAAGATCAATTTCGTACTCATGATTTGGCTTTAGTTTTTGACTTTCCTCCTTGATTCTTGATGTTTCTTGTTGCTTTCTTTTTCTCTTGATCCTGCGTTGCCAATGATGAGTGATTGATGGATGTATCCTTTGGAAATCATCACCCAATCATCTACGTAAGATCTCTCATGATTATCAAGAGATTTCTCAAAAAACCGGGTTTTGGCTTGAGAAGGAAGAATTTGAGGTAGATCTTAATCTTGCACGTTTCGAGGCAATCTCTTTGGAGTCCTTGCTTACTGTGACATGTGGGAGGCCATCTAAGATCATCTTGATCATTAAATCCCCACGAGCAAGCTCAGGGTGAAGTTTTGGGTTTTGACCTGGTTTTAGTGTAACCTTCGATATTTTTAAAAAAGTTCAGAACTTTGATGTCAATCCTTATGATTGAAGGTTGGAATAGGTTCCTAACATTCTTATGAAGTGCATACAAAGTTTCACAAGGTTTGGATCAGCGGATCAAAAGTTATACGCATTTTTGATCTTGAACTCATGCGGATTACTGTTCATCCCTATTTTACTATAGCGTGGCATTACCGCTACAGTAACCCCGGTAGTATTGGGGTTACTATTCATCCTGTCACTACCAGCCTCCATAGCACGGTAGTATCACCCCTGAGCTGATTTTCAGAAGATGTTTCTTCTTTCTCTCTTCTGAGATCTTGGGAGGTTTTGGTTAGATTCTTTGGGGGGAAATTGTTGTGTGATCATTCGCTCCCTTTGATCGTCATTTTCGGTCCTTCAATTAGTATCAGAGCCTCATTTTGCTCTCTTAAGATCTTGACTAGTCTTGAGAGCCATGGTGTTGGACAAGTACTCCATCAAGCTTACAATCTTTTCTGGGGTGGATTATCCTTTTTGGAAATCCAGGATAAAATCATACATCACTACCCAGTGTTTCATGATATGCCAGAAGGTGAAGCTTTCGTATGCTGTTCCTACTGATGAGAACATCTATACTGTGAATACGACTGACATTGAGGCGAATGCTAAGGCACGAAACATCCTCATACAGGGGCATAGTCGTAGTGAGTATGACCAGATCTCCCACTTACGGTCTATACACCAGATTTGGGTGGCCCTCGTTGCTTACCATGAGGGCATCACTCAAATCAAGATGGTGAGGCAAGATCAGTACAAGCGTGATTACAACAAGTTTCAGCAGTACGCTGGGGAGTCCTTGGGCGAGTGCTTTAGTTGTTCACAAAGATCCTGAGTGACCTCCAAGCAGTTGGTACGACATACCCTGACTCGGATAATGCTCGGTATTTTCTGACAGCACTCGATCTTAGAGTTTGGGAGATAAAGATGACCTCCATCAAGAACACCACGGACTTGTCTACCTTTACTCTTGTTGGGATTTATTCCCGATTCAAGACTCATGAGATTAATGTCGCTTCTCGTAAGATGAAGTCATAGTCGATGGCCTTGGTCACCAATCCTACTTCTGAGAGTTCTTCTGGTTTTTTCCTCTTCGCTATTTGTGAGATGAGCAATGACCATCTGCAGAGATTTTCAGAAAATGAACTCGCCCTCTTAGCCAAAAAAATCTTCCACACATACAAGAGAGTGAGAGAGAAAGGAGAAGAGGTGGATCAATCTACTGCTTCGAGTGTGGTGGCCCCAACCACATTCGAGCCAACTGCCCCAAACTAGAGAAGGGCAAGAATGACTACGGCGATGCGACCAAGAATGACTACATCGATAAGAACCACAACAAGAAGGCTCCAGCTTGTGATCCTGCGCGTGAGAAGAAGTTCCACAAATTCTCAAAGAACAAAAAGCTCTTCCATTGCATCCTCTCCGTACTCGACGACATCACCCTCTCCAACACTGAGATATAGAGCAACGACAATGGAGAGGATTATCCGCAAGAAAAGACCAAGGGCGGCAACGACTTTACTAGGATGTGCTCATGTTCGATGACAACGGCATCGACGACAGCGACCTCTACAACGAGCCTGATGAGGTACCTACCTACGATGAGCTCAATTATGCATTATGCAAGCTAGGAAAATTCTATACTAGAGTTAGATGTGTGGAGCTTGAGAAGGAAGTAGGTAGTCTGTCACAGGAGCTTCCTTTACTTAGATCTAGACCCTATCATGACACTGATGACTGTTCTTTGTGCGAAGCTTTGATTGTGGAGCTAGAGAACCTAAGGATCTTGCATGATAGTGTGCTTTCTGAGGTTGAGGTTCTTAGAGTGAAGAATGCTAGCTTGAGTACTATTGATGCTATTTCTATTGATGATAGTCTTCTTTATGCTCCTATATATGCTTCTTGTAACAATTGCCCTAAGTTGTTAGCTAAGATTGATGTTATGACTGCTCACCTTAGGAAGCTTTCTGTTAGAAATGAAGAAATTGAACAATTTGCTTCTAAGGATCTAATTAGCTCATATGAGGGCTGTAGGCAACTAAAATTTGACAATGATGCCTTGAATGTTAAGTGTGATGAACTTGCTAAAGACCTACTAGCTAAGTCACAAGTTGCTTATGCTAGATGTGTTGAGATTGAGAGGGATTTGGGTAGAGTCCATGCTGAGCTTAGGAAGAAAAATACATGTGCTATTCGTTCTTCTTTGTCTGACTCTTCCTCATCACCTTCCTCCTGCTCTTCCTATGCCTCTCTCTCTTGTAGGAGTGCTAGTACCTTATGAGCACACTTGAGAAGTTTGTTGGAGGCAAGAAGAAGCTCAATCTCATCTTAGACCAGTCCAAGATTAGTAGATTCAATAAGTGTCTAGGATTTGACTACTTGGAGCATGCTCGGGCGCATCCTCCCACCATTGCTCGTGGCTCCAAGAGCGGAGAGATTGTGACAGCTTCGAGGGTAAGTACCACTATGTTTAGGTCTGCTAGAGTTATCCATGAAATCTCTAACTAGAAGGTTGCTCCCCCTATAGTTTCTGCCTCTAGTAAGGCGAACTATACTTGCACCTTCTGTCAGAAGGATAGATATTTGGCATATTTCTACTTTAGACGTGCCAAGATTGCATGACGTGTGCGTGTTTGAGCTCTTAGGGGAATTCAGGGTCATCCCCAGACTCGGAGTGCTCCTAAGGCATTCACGGCTTCTAGATAGGGTAAAGTTTCTCCTATTTTTGGGCAGCATCTAGGACATGGTTTTTAGGCTATTCCTTTTGGTTTTTGTCCTGGAGCTACTCGTGGTTAGTATTTTCGTTGTCGTTTTTATATTCCTTATTTATCCCATTGAGGTAGATATCAGCAGCGTGATTTTCCTCATCCATGGTAGGAGATTTGGGCAGTGTTACTGGGATGATCCGACTTTTGCACGACGATGGGCCAACCCAGTTGCAACCCTAGATCATTTGCTGGTGTAACTTCTAGATTTCTGAGAGTTGAGCGATGAAGAGATTCTAGAGTCCAGTAGTTTGTTCCTATGACTGGCACTTTTGCTCGTCGTGTGATTCAGTATTGGGTTCCCAGGTCTTCACTTATTTACCCTAGTGCTGAGTCATCGACCTCTCACTTTTTGTGATCCAGGTTCGTCGAGCTGGGAAGAGAGATGTTTGGCCTGTAGAATTCGATTGTTCTTGCCACATGACAGGAGACTCCCGTTGGTTCTCTTCCTTAGCTCGGGCCCCAGGTGATGAGCTAATCACCTTTGGAGATGCTTCTTCAGACCATGTCATAGCCAAAGACTCTTTGCGTATTATTGAAAATTTCTTTCTTAAAGATGTTGTCTTGGTTAGTAAGTTGCAGTATAATTTGCTTTTAGCTTCTCAGCTTATCGATGATGATTTCGAGGTAAGCTTTAAGTGAAATGCCTGTAGAATTCTCGATTCTTCTGGATGGTTAGTTTGCAGGATTTCAAGGTTTAGGAGAGTCTTTCGTGTTGTGTTTGCTTATTCTTCTAGTGATTCTCTTTGTTGCCAGTTGATTATTTGACTCGAGTGCCATGATCTCATTCATAGTTTGCTCAAACTCAAGATGGTCAAAGACTTGGTTTGCTCTCATTTTCGACATGGCAAGATAGTTGCTACTTCTCATCCACCAGTCATTGTTGTGATGATTGATACACCAGGACAGCTTTTACAAATAGACATTGTTGGTCTAGCTAGAGTGCAATTAGCGAGTGGGAAGTGGTATGTTCTTGTCATTGTTGATGATTTTTTGAGATATTCTTGTGTAGTTTTCGTGGCTTCAAAGGATGAGTCTTTTACCCATTTTAGGGGTTTGATCTGTAGAATGTCTATTGAATTCTTTGGTGCCTTACAAGCTATATGCAGTGACAATGGCATGGAGTTCAATAACTCCTACTTTGAGAGCTTCCGTGAGGAGTTAGGTAATGAGCATCAGTTCTCTTGTTCATATGTCCCCCAGCAGAATGGTGTACTGGAGAGGAAGAATAGGACCTTGGTCGAGGTGGTCAAGACGATGCTAGATGAGTACATTACTCTTGAGAAGTTTTGGGTTGAGGCTGTAGCTACTACTTGTTATGTGTCTAATCGAGTATTCTTGAGAGCATATTTGCACCAAAATTTTTATTAATAGAGATATGGGCGAAGGCCCAGTGTTTCTCATTTTCGTGTGTTTGGTTGCGATTGTTTCATTTTCAAATCTGGGAACCTAGTTCAGTTCGAGTCACGTTCTCTTGATGGTATCTTTCTAGGTTACTTGAGTTCTTCTTATAGCTATAGGGTCTGGAGTTGTGATGAGAATAGGATCATAAATACCTGTGAGGTGACCTTTGATAAGGCTAGTCCAGGAGCTAGACCCGATATATCAAGCTCTTCTTCCCTCTTGTCGGCGTTTTCGGGAGCGCCGGCAAGTAAATTTGTAAGTCTAGGGGGTCGCGCGTTCCACTCCCTGAATGGTTAGACTCGTGAGTCCAAGATGTATACTGGTTCGGGCTGAAGGTCCCTACTCCAGTTCGTGTGTGGTGGTGTTGTATTACTCTTGGTACAGATGACTGCACAAAGTTTTACAAGCGAGAATGCCAATGGCTTAGCGAGATGGGTTTGATAGCGCTCTCTCCCTTTCTTGTTCTTGCTCGTTGCCTCCTCGATCGCTTAGCCCCGCCTCCTTTTATACGAAGGAAGGCGAGGTTACATCGAGTTAGGAGGAAGCGAGGTGACCTACGCTAGGAGCTCCGGCCTTCGTCCCGTGGATCGGTCGCCACCCGCCTTGCCCATGCCGGGTTGGTAGCCTTGGTGGTCGGGAGGTTAGGTATTTCCGGAAGTAGCGTGCTTGCCTCTGTGATCCTTGCGAATGCTGACGTCGAGGTGCGTGACGTTGGTGCTGCCTCGGGAGGGAGCGTGCGCTCGTCTTTGACGTGGATCGGTTGATGGGCCGAAGCTTTGTCTTCTCGATCACCGATCTTCTTGGGAAGGAGCCACCGCCTTGTATAGTCGCCCGATTGACCTTATTCGAGGGTACGTGGCGGTAGGCCGATGAGGACCTGACACGCGGCACTCGGCGTTCGTCACCTTGGTTTGGTTGGAGTCGGGAGATCCCGCCCCGCCAAGAGGGGTCGGGAGCGCTGTCTGTCGGATTCGCTTCCCGGCGGTCGGGAGCGGATGCCTTGCGCGGATCTCGCAGCGATTCGGTCGGCGGCGGGCGGCGCGCCTGTTGGTGGAGATATGCTTGAGGCGGCCGCTCGCCGCCGGGCCGTTGGGGTACCCTTTATTAGTATTCGCCAAGAGCCCCGAACTCCCAAGCGATTTCGCAGATTCGGTTGGGGTTGAACTTGGACGAAAGTGGTGGCCGGCTGGTAGGTCGGTCCACCGATCCGTTAAGCGATTTCCGTCGGTGCTTCGTTGATCCGACACTGTCCCGGAGTTTGGCCGGGCATTTGAACCGCCGGGCTTTACTTGCCTCGTTGCGCATGCCGAGCATAGTTTGGCGCCGCTACCGCTCGTCTTCTTGGCTGCCTCGGGTTTCGGTGAAGGATGCTTCGCTTTTCGGCACCGCATTTACTCGAGACGCTTAGCCTCCCTTCGTCCGATATATATATCCGTATACTGTAGCTTGCTTGAAGGGGCGAGCTTTTCTTTTTGTTCTTTCAAATGGCTTCAGACATCCTCTAGTCTTTAGCTTCGCGATGGCGTCACGGTGGAAGAAGAAGATCCTCCGCCGAAGCTTTGGGCTGAGTTCGACCAGCGATGGCCGAGCTCGAGGAGGAAGAAGCTGCCCGCGACGCTTCGCTGACGCTACCGCTTGAGGCCGCCCGAGGCTCGAGGTGGTAAGGGGCCCTTCGAGGCGATGGCGCAAGGCGCCGACCGTGAGCGGTGCGGCCGCGCCGATGTCGCTGAACGGCAGCGTGAGGCATCGGCGTGTTGCTTCGCGGCCGTGGCGGTATCCGTCGACGACCGCAAGGCCTACCAAAGATGCCGCCGGTGCCACCGATGCCGCACGGATGTTTGATAGGTTCTAGGCGTGGGTAGAGTCCTGCCGTGGTGCAACGTGGCCACTCTTGTATCTCGCTGCATCGTGTGTAAAGTTGTGTAAAGTTTGAGCCTGTTGGCCTATAATGAAATTTTCTTTTTCTTTATGAAAATGTCTTTGCGATGAGTTTGCTTTAATTTTAATCGTTGTGGACGGTGCCTTGGTCGACAGGGCGACCGGATGCCTCTGTGAGGTTCGGGTGTCCGAGTGCTCGTTTAACGTCGTAGCTAGACAGTGCCTTGGTCGGCAAGGACGACCGGATGCCTCTGTGAGGTTCGGGTGTCCGAGTGCTCGTTTAACGTCGTAGCTAGACAGTGCCTTGGTCGGCAGGGACGACCGGATGCCTCTGTGAGGTTCGGATGTCCGAGTGCTCGTTTAACGTCGTAGCTAGACAGTGCCTTGGTCGGCAGGGACGACCGGATGCCTCTGTGAGGTTCGGATGTCCGAGTGCCTTGGTCGGCAGGGCGGCCGGATGCCTCTGTGAGGTTCGGTGTCCGAAGTGCCTTGGTCGGCAGACGGCCGGATGCCTGTGAGGTTCGGGTGTCCGAGTGCTCGCTTAACGTCGTAGCTAGACGGTGCCTTGGTCGGCAGGACGACCGGATGCCTCTGTGAGGTTCGGGTGTCCGAGTGCCTTGGTCGGCGGGGCGGCCCGATGCCTCTGTGAGGTTCGGTGTCCGAGTGCCTTGGTCGGCGGACGACCGGATGCCTCTGTGAGGTTCTGGTGTCCGAGTGCCTTGGTCGGCGGGACGACCGGATGCCTCTGTGAGGTTCGGTGTCCGAGTGCCTTGGTCGGCAAGGACGACCGGATGCCTCTGTGAGGTTCGGATGTCCGAGTGCCTTGGTCGGCGGGACGGCCGGATGCCTCTGTGAGGTTCGGTGTCCGAGTGCCTTGGTCTGCAGGACGACCGGATGCCTCTGTGAGGTTCGGATGTCCGAAAGTGCCTTGGCCTGGCGGACGACCGGATGCCTCTGTGAGGTTCGGTGTCCGAGTGCTCGCTTAACGTCGAAGCTAGACGGTGCCTTGGTGGCAGGGGCGATCGGATGTCTCTGTGAGGTTCGGTGTCCGAGTGCTCGCTTAACGTCGTAGCTAGACAAAGCCTTGGCTGGCGGGGACGACCGGATGCCTCTGTGAGGTTCGGATGTCCGAGTGCTCGCTTAACGTCGTAGCTAGACGGTGCCTTGGTGGCGAGGACGACCGGATGCCTCTCGTGAGGTTCGGATGTCCGAGTGCCTTGGTGGCAGGACGACCGGATGCCTCTGTGAGGTTCGGGTGTCCGAGTGCTCGCTTAACGTCGTAGCTAGACAGCTGCCTTGGTGGCGGGGACGACCGGATGCCTCTGTGAGGTTCGGATGTCCGAGTGCCTTGGTCGGCAGGACGACCGGATGCCTCTGTGAGGTTCTGGTGTCCGAGTGCCTTGGTCGGCAGGACGACCGGATGCCTCTGTGAGGTTCGGGTGTCCGAGTGCTCGCTTAACGCCGTAGCTAGACGTGAGTGCTCGCCACCGTCGTAGCCGGACGTGAGTGCTCGCCACCGTCGTGGCTGGACGTGAGTGCTCGCTACCGCCGTAGCTGGACGTGAGTGCTCGCCACCGTCGTCGTAGCCGGACGTGAGTGCTCGCTACCGTCGTAGCTGGACGTGAGTGCTCGCTACCGTCGTGGCCGGACGTGGGGCATCCTTCTCGAGTCCTCGCCGGGCGAGGGTAGCTGCGCGAGGAATGGCGCCGCCTATCCCACATGTATACCCCATCCGCAGTGTGGGACCGGAGGGGATGAGCGGCGCGCCACTGCGTTGGTTTGAACGCCGTGCTCGTGGAGCTAATAGCGGTAGTCCGAGTGGGTCTGGGAGGTCCCGCCCAGGGGGACCCTTTCGAGCGGACGGTCCCAGAGTAGGGTGTCCCGCCCCGCTGTGGGGCGACCCATAAAAACCTTTCTACTCAATCCCAGATGGACTCTAGGTCGTCCGCCACCCAGAGCACACCGTGGTGTCGCCATTGATGAGCTCCCGGAGAGTGTGAAGTATGGTCTCGGGCGAGTAGAGGTGATTAGGCCGTCACCGACCTAACCGAGGGCCCACCGTGGGGCTCACCTCATACCGCCTCTTGCTCAAGTTTTGTGGGCGCTTTATACCCATCCGCGGGTAGGCCTTTTGAACCCACACCTCGCTGGGCCTGGCGCAAGCCACAAAGCTTTTGCCGCCTTGGGCCGCAGCCGCCCGTGGACTTCGCGCGCCGGAGCAACTGCTCCGCCAAAGGCGAGACCGAGAGGTTACGGACACGTTGTTCGGGGCGCGCCTTTATGGCCCTTGACGCTGACAAGACAGGATTAAAAGCGGAGTGGTATTGGAAACCGAGTTACCAGTCGCGCGCGACAGACGAGGGTGGTCGCGACGCCGCTTGACGGGCGCTGCTGGCCGGCGTTCGCTCGTCCTCTATAAATACGCCCGTGGGTGCTTTCGAGTGGTCACGCTTTCTTGCCCTCTCTCGCTCGCCTCAAAACAAGAAGAGCACCAGAGAGCTAAGGAAAGAAAACCCCACCTTTCTTTCTCACCTTCCGATCGTCTCCCACTGAAGATGTCGTGGCGAGTGCTCGCGCAAGACACCGCGGCGCTTCGGCTTGGTGAAGAAGGGCTTCTCATGCCGCAGACCTTCCTACCGAGGGTGCCGATCGGGCTACCACCCACGCCGTGGCGACGAGATCGTGGTGCCCGCCTCGTTCTTCGAGCGCTTTGGCTCGCCACCGCACCCGCTCGTCCGGGGCTATTGTTTCATTACAAGGTGGAGGTGCACCATCTCAACCCCAATGGGGTCCTCCACATCGCCATCTTCATCACGCCAGGCGGCCTTCTTGGGGATCGAGCCGACCGGGCGTTGTGGAGGCACTTCTTCCGTGCAAGGCTCGAAGGACAAAGCCGCCGACGCCGCGCGCCTGGTGGCTCGCCTCCACCGCCCGGTCGGAGCACGGAGTACTGGAGGTAAAGCTGCCTCGCTCAACAAGGGTCGGCGTTCAATGGCTCTACGCTCAAACGTCGGCGACAGCGCCTCGTTTCACCGAGAGCTTCCCATGGCGGAGGAACGTGGAACTGGGCGCCAAAAGAGGGAGAAGAACAAGCCGACCACGATCGTGGAGCGATCGGGGCTCAAAGGAGGCGGGCTCACACGGGACGTGGTTGTGCGCGCCTTCATGGGGATGCGTGCAACCACTTGTGCACGTGCCGCACTTCTGCTCCGTATGCGGGCCGTCCGACCGGGCGAGGATGGCGAACCCGAGCTGGCCGCTGTCGAGGTGGAGGCTCGGGTGGCGGCCGCACGGGCGGAGCGCCATCGTGGCCGCGGATGGCCACCCGAGCCATTCTCGCGCTTTTTCGCCAACCGTAAGCCGGTGAAATTCCTTTCGCTTTCTTTCTTTGTCCTTCGTGACTTGACCGACATTCCCGCATCCTCTCGGGGCTCATGGGGATGTCTTCCCGTGCGCCGCCCCCGGGATAAGGAAGCGCGAGGCCGCCCGGCGAGGACTAGAGGTCGACTCCTCCCGCAAGAAGCGGAAGGAGGAAAGGAGGAGGAAGAAAAGTAAGGAACGCTACGCGCGGCAAAGCGCGCGCGAGGATGTGTCGAGACCACCGCCGTGGGGACAACCTCCATCGACAACGCGGAGTGCCTCCGCCACCCCTATGGTGGGTTTTTTCCGACCGCCGATCGGGCGGCGCCCGAGCGTGGACTCGGCCGAGGGCGGCATCACGGGCCCGTGGCCATGGATCCCAGTGGGGTGATCTTGCGCTATGGCCGCCGCAGCGGCCTCGGCCGAGGTGGCTTCAGGAAGCGACGGCCGACTGACTTGGCGGGGGCGGCAAAGAGGGCGCGCGTGCCACGCACCCGCCGGCCTTGTAAGTGTATTATTATTTTATTTTTGGAGCATTTTTCTTTTGGCAAAGCCACCCGAGCGACTTTGAATCTTTGCAATGTGCGCGCTTATACTGGGTGATCGTGGGCGTGCCACATCGGCCCCGCAAGTAACGGGCGCCGTGATTTCGTGACCCGGTTGGGTCGGCGAAGGTCGCGGCGTCGGCGCTCGAGGGCGGTCGCCGAGAGGGACAGAGCCCCACCCGGAGGTCGTGCCCAAGAAGAACTTCCGCCGCCTCGGCGGTCTCTCCGACGACGTGATCGCTGCTTCGAGGATGAGACAATGGCGTCGCCGTGATCGCGCCGGCCGTGGCGGAGCCGACGACGGAGGTGCCCGACCGCCCTGTGGGGAGGTGCCGACCGATGCCCTCAGCGCAGTCGCCGAGGATTCGAAGGTTGACCTCGCCACCCTTGCCCATGGTGCTTTGGACGGTGGCGCCCGCCCGAACAGGCGAAGCGGAGGCGCCACGGTGTAATTCCGGTCGGGCATCATGGGTGAGGCGGAGGAGAGCGAGTAGGCCACCCTTCTGCAAGGCGCTACTGGACGCCGGCCGAGATAGGCGATCCGCGAAGGTCCGCCCTTGCTCAAGTCTTCCACCAGTATACTGGATATGATGGTCGGGGAGTCCACCACGCCTGTAGGTCACCAAAAGTTCTAATTGCTGTACATTTTTGATAGTTCTTCCGCGCGACTAATCTGAGTGTCCACATTTTTGCAAAGACTTGCGGGCTCGCCGTCGCGTCGGTCGAGCTCTCGCAGCTCAGACCCGATCAATGCGGCGTGCCGCAATGAGGAGTGCAGCTGCGCGCTTGAGTCGCGCTTAGCCCAGAGGCCCAGGGCATTAGGCGGTCGGAGGCGGTGGTGATCCGCCAAGGATTTGAAGAGGCCACAAAGGCCCTTCATGATGAGCGCCAGAGCCGAGGCTTTGAGGGCGAAAGTGGCGGAACCGAGTCCTCCCGATGGAGGTCACCGAGGCCAAGGATGCCGCCGCCGCGGAGGGGATCGCGCAGACGCAGTAACACGCCCGCGACCGAGCGAACAAGGCTCGGGGACGCCGCCGAGTTCGCCCGAAGCGCGATCGCCGTATGAGCCGCCGAGCCAAGACTTCATACGAGGCGCCAAGTCGGAAGCCGGCAATCGACCAACTCCGCGCGGTAAGTGTCTCAATTCTTCAATTAAGTTTGGGGGTGCGACCCACAGGCGAACTTATCCAAAATCTCCGCACCGCAGAGGCGCAGAAGAATCGAAGTCGCCGTGGAGGCGCAGAGAACGGCCGGACGCCCGCGACGTGGCGATCGTGGCGGACGAGGCCCGGCGGCGTTGAAGGTTGCCGAGGACGGTCGGGCGAGATGAGCGCCGAGCCGAGGCCCTCCGCAAGGCCGGCCGGGAGGTCTGTGATCGATCCTTGGAGCCGGGGTAGGCCCGAGTGCCTTGCCTCGCTGGCCCGGTGCGGATCGTAGAAGAGGCGGTGGTCACCGGCGCCGCGCTTGAGCTTCATCGGCGCTGGTCAACACCATCTCGCACTACGACGGCATCGACCTCGCGGTGGTGAGTAGCGGCATCGCTGAACCGGACCGACGACGCAGGTCGACAGTGTTCGAGCTTGGTCGAGCCGCATGCTCGAGATCGCCACCACGCCCCGCCCGAGGTCGCCTTCAAGATGCTGTGTCCTCCTCCTCCGTGCGGCCGCCACCGTGAAGAAGAGGAAGAAAGAAGTTAGCCCCCTTTTTTTTTTGCAAAGACGTTGTGTAAACGATCGTAAGTAATTGTAAGCTCGGTTTGCCTCTTTGCTCTCCTTTGCGTTTGGGTTTGACCGACCATAGCCTCAAGGACCACGGGTCGCTTATGCGTAGGTCGGGTCAATTTGAGAGGGCCGAAGAGGATAGGAGTCTTGTTTATGCGGTAGTTACGCGCACTCATGGGGGTTCGGAGTGTTCCCGATCGGCCAAGGGTTTTTCCACTCGGGCACTTCCTTCTTCCGCAAAGTGCTACTTAGCAACCATAGCCCGGGGCGAGGCCGTGCGCTCGGTCGAGAGGGTTACCGCTGGGATAGACTTTGTGACTAGTCGGGTCACCGACCCACATGAGTACGTGAGTTAGCCGAGTTCGTGTGGGGGAAGATTGTTCCCAATCGACCAAGGGTCATCCCACTCAGGTGCTTCCTTCTTCCGCGGAGTGCTACTGGGCAACCATAGCCGGTGGCGTGGGCCGTAGCACTGGTCGAGAGGGTTACCGCCGGGAGACCTCGTGGTCGGTGGGTCACCGACCGCACAGACACCATCCGAGCGCTCGAACGGGCGCCGGGCAGCCCCGAGTCGTCACGTGGCGACCAGGTGCTCGGTTGGGAGAAAGGCAAAGACTTATACCAGGAAAAAAGAAAAGAGCTTAGGGATAGAATCGCCTTAACTTTTCAATGTTCCGCATTAGGAGGATGCGATCATCGGCGCCCTTGAGTCGGAAGGTGCCAGTCTGAGAACTTCCACGACGGTGAAAGGACCTCCTGTGGGGCGCCACCTGTGCTTATCTTTGGTTGTCCGACTCGACGCAGAACCAAGTCGCCAATACCAAGGATCGCCTCGAACTTGGCGGCCGTGGTAGCGACGCAGGCTTGTTGATATCCGCCGACCGCAGACGGCCACGCCGCGCGCTCGCCGAGCCGGTCGATGGCGTCTTGTTGCGGGCGAGCCCCGAGCCTCATCGAAGGCTTGCAATCTCGGGAGCCGTATTCCGTGTCGATGGGCAAAACGGCCGGGCCAACACCATAAAGAAGGGTGTGAACCCGGTCGCCGGTCGGCGTGGTCCGCAGACTCCAGAGGACGGAGGCGGCTCGGCTACCCAGCCACCGCGAAATGCTTGAGCCGATCGAAGATCCGCGGCTTGAGTCCTTGAAGGATCATGCCGTTAGTGCGCCGACCGCCGTTAGTCCGCAGATGGCTATCGCGCCCAATCGACACGGATGTTGAAGTCGCCACGAACTCGAAATTCCTTCCCGTGAATCGTGTTCCGTTTGGTGATGATGGAGTTTGGGACTCCAAACCTAAAAACGATGTCGCGGAAGAAGATGGCCGCTTGTACCGACGTGGCGCCACGACCGCTTGGCCTCTATCCACTTGGTGAACTTATCTACCGCGACGAGCGGTGGGTGAAGCCTCGGCGCTTTCTGAAGGCTCGACCAAATCGAGTCCCAGACGGCAAAAGGCCACGTGATGGGGATCGTCTCAGAAGCTTGGTCGGCAAATGCGTCTGCGAGCAAAGAATCGCATCCTTCGCAGTGCGCACGATATGCTCGGCGTCGACACACGGTGGTTGGCCAAGAGAAACCTTGTCGAAAGGCCTTTCCCACAAGAGATCGGGTGCTTGCGTGGTGACCGCAGACTACGTGTGTATGTCGTCCAAAGCACTGTTTTCCTTGGTCGGTCAAGATACATTTTTGGAGGACCGGAGGGACTCCTTTGTAGAGGTCCAGGCGATCAGACAAAGGATTTTGCCCGCCGGGCGAGGCGCCGGCCTCGGTCGGGTCGGGGAAGTGACCCGTCCACAAACGGTCGATGTAGGGCCTCCTCCACGGACTCAAGTGCTAGCACACCACGGGCGATCCGCCAAGTCTACGCCCGACCGCGCGTCGGCCGGGCGGCGATCGGCCGATTGGTCGGTGGCCGCCCACCGCCGAGTCCACCGACAATGGCCGCAGGAGGTCGAGAGCGAAGATCCCGGCGGGGCGGGCTCTGCTGGAGGCAAGATTGGCCAGTGATCGGCCTCGCCATTGTAGCGTCGGTAGCTATGGTGAAGCTCGAAACCCTTGAACGCTCCTCGCCGGGCGTATTTCGACAAGACACGGCCATGCGGGCGTCTCGGCCCGCAGCCTTCATGACTTGGTCGACGACAAGCTTGGAGTCCCCGTGGACGTAGAGCCGGCGGGCACCGAGGTCGGCAGCGATCCGGAGACCGTTGACGAGAGCCTCGTACTCGGCAATGTTGTTGGTCGCGTCGAAGAGCAACCTAATGGCGACAGCTGAAGCTCGAGCGGGGAGATGATGATTTACTCCGCGCCGCGCCATTCTTGGTGTAAGACCGTCGAAGTACATTGTCGATACTGGGTCTTCGACCACTGGTGGTGCCTGGGCTTCGGTCCACTCGGCGACGAAGTCGGCCAGAGCCTGCGACTTGATCGCCGTCCGAGGGACGTATATTATGCCATGGCCGCTAAGCTCGAGCGCCCATTTGGCTATCCTTCCTGAGGCATCGCGATTGTGGATGATCTCGCCTAGTGGGGACGTGGTCACCACAGTGATGGCGTCTTGATCGAAGTAGTGAACGAGTTTCCTCTTTGCGATGAGCACCGCGTGGAGTAACTTCGCACTGTGGGTACCGAGTCTTGACTCGGAAAGTACCTCATCGATGAAGTAGACCGCCGTTGTACCTTGAGCTCACGGCCTTCTTCTGCTCGCTCCACCACGAGGGCCGCGCTGACGACTTGGGTAGTGGCAGCGATGTAGAGGAGCAGCGGTTCACCCGTGCCGGGCGACGGGATCGAGGCGAGGACAGAAGGCCTTCAAGCGGGTGAGGGCCTCCCGAGCCTCGTGTCCAATCAAGCGGTCGGATTTCTTGAGCAGCACAGAGCGGCATTCGCGTTACGAGGCGAGACACGAAAGCGGCTCAAAGCCGCCAGCATCCGTCCACCTCTGGACCCCTTTGAGGTTGCCGACCGGCCCATCCTTGCGATCGCGAGATCTTCTCTGATTGGCCTCGATGCCTCGCCGAGACGATGAAGCCTAAGAGCTTTCCTTTGGGGACCCCAAGACGCACTTCTCTCGGTTGAGCTTTATGCGAAACCGTGAAGGTTCGCGAAGTCTCTTCTAGGTCGGCGATAAGGTCGCGGCCTTCCCGGTCTTTACGACAATATCGCCGACATACGCCTCAACGCTTGCGGCCGATCCGGTCATTGAAGCACGCTTGCATACATCGGCTGGTATGTAGCGCCGCGTTCTTGTGCCAAAGGGCATTGTGACATAGCGTAACGAGCCGAACGGAGTGATGAAGGAAGTCGCGAAATGGTCGGACTCCTTTAGCGCAACTGGTGGTAGCCCGAGTAGGCATCCGAAAGGAAAGAGACTCGCACCCAAATGTGGAGTCGATGACTTGGTCGATGCGAGTAAGGGAATGGGTCCTTGGGGCATGCTTTGTTGAGACTCGTATAGTCAACACACATTCTCCATTGCCCGCTTCTTCTTTTTACAAGTACAGAGGTTGGCTAGCCACTCGTGGTGGCGCACTCTTTATGAACCCCGCCGCCAAGAGTTTGGCGATCTCCTCCTATAACCCCGCGCCTTTCTCGCCGGCGCAGCGCGCGTTGGCGCACCGGCTTTGAGCCCGGTCGACGCTCAAGGAGTGCTCGGCGACCTCCTTTGAATGCCCGGCATGTCGGAGGACCTCCATGCGAAGACATCTTTGTTAGTGCGGAGGAAGTCGACGAGCGCTTTCCTATTTGGCGGGAGCGTGGCTCCGACCAAGACGGTCTTGGTCGGATCACGTGGATCGACCGTGACCTCCTTCGTGTCCTCGGCGGATTTGAAGGATCCCGCCGATTTCTTTGGATTCGTGGGCGGACTCGGTGGCTTCCTCCCGAGCTTGTTGAGTTCCGCGAGGCAACGATCGCCGAGGCGAGCTCGCGTTACCGCCGCTCGCAGCTTGAAGGCAGCCGGAAAGACGATGCCGCGTAATGACTCCATGCGGTCCGGCATCTTCACTGAGGTAGGCGTGGCCGGGATCGCCATGAACTTGGCGAGCATGGCCTCCCAGATGGCGTGGTAGGCGCCGGGAAATCCACGACCTCGAAGGTGAGGGTCTCGGTGCGGAAGTTTCCGGCTCCCGAAGGTGACGGCGGTCGACTGCCGAGCGGATGGGCTTGTTGGCGGGATGACGCCATGGAAAGGTGCCTTGCTTGGCCGGAGGCTTGAGCGCGGACCCCATAGCCGAATGTCTCAACGTAGAGGATGTTAAGGCATTGCCCCGCCCATCGCGACCTTCGTGAGGCGCTCGTTCGACGACGGTGACCACCGGGTACCTCCCTACCGTGGACGCGATCGGGTGATCGGTCCGATCAAAGGTGATCGAACTCCGACCACCGAAGATATTGGGGGCGCCCCGCGACGGTGTGGACCTCGCGAAGCGAGCTTGAGTCGACGCTTGTCGGCGTAGTGCCGGTCCTCCGAAGATCATGAGGCGCCCGTCGGGCTCGGGAACTCGTCGTCTACCTTCTTCTCCGCCGTTCGCGGGGCACGCGCGCTTCTTTCCTTTGCTTCGTGGCGTGGTGGGGACGCTAGAGAGATAGCGCCAGACTTCGCAGCCCCGGTGACTTGTGCTTGACGGAGAACCCATGGTTCGGGCATGGGCCGCCCATCAATTTCTCGGTGGTCGGGGCGACGGTCGCCGCCGCTTAAGGCGGGCGGTCGATCGTGGCGACCACTTGGTCTCACGGATCTGCTTCCCGTGCCGCCCGCTTGTCGGCGGTCTGGAAGGAGACCCGGTTTGACGCCGGGCTCTGCTGGGCCTTTCCTCCTTCAAAATAGCCCCTCGGCCTCCTCGCCGAGGCGTGGTTGGTGGCGATGTCGAGGAGCTCCTTGGTGGTCTCCGGCTTGAGGCACCGGCCAGTGCACCAAGGCCTTGCAGAGGTGCGTAGATGAATGCTCCTACGACATCGGCGCCGAAATGTCGGGAGCTCGTTGCCTTGGCGGAAAACCGCGGATGTAGTCCCGGAGGGTTTCCCTGGCGCTTTGCAGCCCTTCAGTCCCGTGAGTTTCGAGGCGCTTGTAAGTGCCACGGAAGTTGCCGACGAAGAGGGCCTTCAAGTCGGTCCACCACGATGGTTTTGGCGGCAAGTACTCGAGCCGGGCTCGGCCGAGTCGCGAGGTAGATGGGAAGGTATTGATGATGAAGAGGTCATCCGTAGTTTCTCCCGCCCGACATGCGAGCCGGTAATCTTGAGCCGCACACACACAGGTTTGTGGCCCGTGTATTTGGCAATGTTGGTAGGCGCTGAATCGGCGGGAAGTCCGCTGGCGGATCTCTCAGCGAAACGCCCGCGATCCAGACCGTCGGGGCTCGGGCTGCGATGGTGGTGCCCGCCGCCGCAACCCGTGAGTGGCGGCCTCTTCCGCCATCTTTCTCGCGCTCAAGGGTAGCGCGAATGTCGAGGCATCACCGAGGCGTTAGCGCACCGGGCGCGCGAGGCTGCTGTGGCTCATGGGCGGCGGCGCTGTCTGGCGGACCCATCCGGCCGCCGCAATGCAGACGGCCCGGTGGCGGAGGTGGCTCGAGCGATAGGAGCCGGGGCGTGCATGTCTTTGCGACGCCGCGTGCTCTACCAGGCCCGGAGGTTTTGGTAGGTAGCTCGCCTCGGGTTTGCGGGCTCCGGAAGGCCTCGAGCAAGATTGCGGCCGCAGCCACGCTTTGGCTCGCGTGAGGAAAAAACGGGGCGCCGGATTACGCCTCAACTTGTGGTGCTCTTGGCGCGCGCGCGTGCGCTGCCGCCAAAGACTTGCGCTGGCTCGGGCTCGCCCCTGCTCGGGTTGGCTCGAGCGGGCCGAGCTCGACCCACGCTCCTCGCTTCCTCCAGCGTGCCGTTGGAGCTCGTGGGCGAGCTCGAAGGCGCTCAAGGCGCTACCGGGTATTCCCCCCGTGCCTCGGTCGCCGGACGGGGACCGTCGAGCCGCGGTGGCTACGACCAAATCGGCTCAGGCTCGCCACGTTGCACTCGCGAGAGTGCGCTGGGCGGGATACTCAGCGTCGGGCTGGAGCCGTGGTCGAAGAGTCTTCCAAAGAACTCGTGGACGGAGGTTGGCATGTAGCCGCCATCGCCACCGATCGCGAGCCTACGGGGTGACATGGTCACCGCCGCCTACGGAGTTTTCGCCGACCGCGGCGCGAGCACTCCTCGGGTCCGGCCGGGGCTGCAGGGCGCCCAAGCGGAAGCTTAGCGGTCGCCGGAGAGGACGCCCAAGCTCGTGGCGCTGTCTTCCGAGACGGCGGGACGAAGCGTGAGCCTCCCGTCGGGTGACGGCGGTCGAGGAGCCGGCGATCCGGTTCCCAGCGCGATCATGCCGTCGCCGCAGGGTGGATGCCATCGGGAGATAAACGGAATCCGGAGATGGTGATGAAGACGCGAAGTCCCCTACCGGCGCGCCAACCGCCGGCGCTGGAGCGCCGCAAGTAAATTTGTAAGTCTAGGGGTCGCGCGTTCCACTCCTCGAATGGTTAGACTCGTGAGTCCAAGATGTATACCGGTTCGGGCCAAGGTCCCTACTCCGATTCGGTGTGGTGGTGTTGTATTACTCTTGGTACAGATGATCGCACAAAGTTTTACAAGCGAGAATGCCAATGGCTTAGCGAGATGGGTTTGATAGCGCTCTCTCCTTTCTCGTTCTTGCTCGTTGCCTCCTCGATCGCTTAGCCCCGCCTCCTTTTATACGTATGAAGGGCAGGTTACATCGAGAGTTAGGAGGAAAGCGAGGTGACCTACGCTAGGAGCTCCGGTCCTTCGCCCCGTGGATCGGTCGCCACCCGCCTTGCCCATGCCGGGTTGGTAGCCTTGGTGGTCGGGAGGTTAGGTATTTCCGTGAAGTAGCGTATTTGCCCTCTGTGATCCTTGCGAATCCGACGCCGAGGTGCGTGACGTTGGTGCCGCCTCGGGAGGAGCGCGGCGCCGGTCTTGACGTGGTCGTTGATGGGCCGGAAGCTTTGTCTTCTCAAATACGGATCTTCTTGGGAAGGAGCCACCGCCTTGTATAGTCGCTCGATTGACCTTATTCGAGGGTACGTGGCGGTAGGCCGATGAGGACTGACACGCGGCACTCGGCGTCGTCACCTTGGTTTGGTTGAGTCGGAGATCCCGCCCGCCAAGAGGGGTCGGAGCGCCGTCTGCAGTCGGATTCGCTTCCTGCCGGTCGGGAGCGGATGCCTTGCGCGGTCTCGCAGCGATTCTACGGCGGCGGCGGGCGCTGCTGTTAAGTGGAGATATGCTTGAGGTCGGCTCCTGCCGCTCGGGCTGTTGGGGTACCCTTTTTATTAGTATTCGTCACCTCTTCAAGACCATCTTTTTAGAGGATGTAGATGATGGAGATGACGGTATTCTACATAATCCAGTCCCCTCTACACCTGAAGTGCCTCCTGTTTCTATCTCTGCACCTCAGAGAGACTAGCTCTTACCTTCAGACTCTCTTGTAGCTAGTGGCTCTGATCCTGCCCTTTCTGTTCATGAGGCAAAGGCTACTTTTGTTTCTAGACTTCCCCGACACATTCAGTGGTGTCATCCACCCGATTAGATGATCGATGATCTGTTTGAGCGTGTCACATTCTTAAAGTCAGGAGTTTCTCTTTTCTATCTTCACTCTGCCTTCATTGCTATTTTTGAGTTAAAGGATGTTTCTCATGCATTGACAGATGAATCTTGGATCAATGTTATGCATGAGGAACTTGAGATTTTTGAGAGGAACAAAGTCTGGTAGCTTATTGAGCCCCCATCTGGTCATAATATCATTGGGACCAAGTAAGTGTTCAAAAACAAGCAAAGTGAGGATCAGGTTGTCATTAGGAACAAGACTAGGCTAGTTGCACAGGGTTTTACTCAGATTGAGGGTCTTGACTTTGAGGAGATCTTTGCCCCTGTAGATAGACTAGAGATCATTAGGATTCTGCTTACATTTTCAGCATACAAGGGTTTCAAGCTTTATCAGATGGATGTTAAGAGTGCATTCCTCAATGGGTATATTGAGGAAAATGTTTATGTTAGGCAACTTCCAGGATTCGAGGACTCTAAGTACCCAAACCATGTCTACAAGCTTTTCAAAGCTTTATATGGACTTAAACAGGCCTCTAGAGCTTGGAATAAGAGGCTTAAGTCATACCTTCTTAGTCATGGTTTTGATATGGGTAAAGTAGACAAGACTCTGTTTATCAGACATTAGGATTCTCATTTTTTACTTATCCATATTTATGTAGATGATATTATCTTTGATGGCTCTCGCACTCTCTTGTATCTTAGTTTTCAGATGTAATAAGCACATAATTCAAGATGAGTATGATGGGCGAGTTGAGTTACTTTCTCGACTTTCAGATCAAGCAGACTCGAGAGGGTATTTTCTTGCATCAAGGCAAGTACACTAGAGACCTCTTGAGATGTTTTGACATGTTGGATGGAAAGCCGGTGATGACTCCTATGGCCACCACTGCTGTCCTTGAGCCTGATGAGGATGGTGAGCCAATTAATCATAAAGAGTTCAGGAGCATGATCAACTTTCTCTTGTACCTCACTGCTTTAAGGCTAGACATACATTTCGTAGTGTATCTGTGCGCTCGATTTCAAGCTTCTTCTTGAGCCTCTTACCACTAAGCGGTGAAGCGCATCTTTAGATACCTTCGTGCTACCATTGACTATGGTATTTGATACTTTTTCTATTTTTGTCTGTCCCTTAAAGCCTTTTCAGACGCAGACTTTGCTGGTTGTAGGATAGATAGGAAGAGCATGTCTAGCACTTGCCAATTCATTAGCACTTCTCCTGTCTATTGGTTATCTAAGAAATAGTTTGGAGTTGCACAGTCCACCGCTAAGGCCAAGTACATGACAATAGCCAGTTGCTATGTTAGGTACTTTGAATGAGATCGACCTTACAGGACTTTGGGTTAGTAATTGATAATGTTTCACTTTGCTGTGACAACACTTCTACCATTTGCATTGCTAAGAACTCAGTGCAACACTCGGACGAAGCATATTGATATTATATATCACTTCCTTAGAGATCATGTGGAGAAGAATGATATAGTGGTCTAGTTTGTGGAGAGTGACTACCAGATTGCTGATATCTTTACCAAGCTTTTGGATAGCTCTAGGTTTGTAGCCTTGAGGGGGAGACCTTAGAGTTGTGAGCCCTTACAGCATCTCTTGAGGGGGAGCTGGTTTGTATATTATGTATTATATTATTTGTTTCCAGTATTTCCTTTCTGTTGCTTCTTCTGGGTGATATTGGTCTTAATATTATATTTTTGAGTGCACTTCACTTAGACTTCTGGTATGCTTTGCATGGAAATCTTATCTTATGCTATAGGTTACTGTTATGCACAATTAGCTGTTCTCTCTTCTTTTTAGGTTGAGTTCCATCATAGTCTTATAGGTCTAGCACGTGTTGATAGGAGGATAGGTCCCGACCTTTCGATGAGAGAGGGATAGATTCGATTGGGTGGAAGAAGACGTTGGCGATCCGACTACACCGTCCCCAGACGATGCGCCTTAGCAATCGTTACACCGACTTCGAAGTTGTTATTGATCTTGCGGTGCACGATCAACCTGACCACGAAGGCCTTTGTCCCTGCAAGCAATCGAAGAACACGCAAGAACAAGATGAACAAGCACTAAAATTATAATTGAAACCACGAGTTCATTCAGAATCACAAAAGAGGGGTTTCCGATGACAAGTAATTCGGGCGGTTTAGCCAACACCCGCGATTACAAGAAGTAGCAACTGCTATCTTTGATCTAAAAAAAACCCACCATCTAATAGCAGCGGCTGGCTGTTTTTATTGTGGAGAGGCGTCTAGGAACCCTAGGGTGCAGCCTTAAGTGGGCTTTCCTTGTTACAAGGCCAAAGGCCCACTTTTGACTTGGACTGAAAAAGTGATGCTGCTTGATTGAATGATTCCCGTCAACTCAGAAGGAGTTTGGATGTGATTCTAGATCCGTTGGAAAGTAGACTTGATAAGCTTTCAGTGAAGTACAAGAACGCCCAAAACGGAGTCCGGATGTAGCCGTGGCGGCCGAAACAAGTCAGCCCTGTCCTGGAGTCGAATCTGAACCGAACTCGTGCACTTCTCTTCTATCCTTCATCTTGGTTGGTTCCTCACCCAAGTTCCTGAGGCAAAGGACATCATCACAAGAATTAAATAGCATTCCATCCATTAAAATATTCGTATGAAGCCCGAGGAACGAATTCACATGGTAATTGAGTTGACGTGCGCGAGCTCGAGTAATCGGTCCATGTATTACAGCAACGGGGACCGATTGATGCGTAGGTGATGGATTTGCAGGTGTGGCTATATCCATAGAAGTGATGTCCTCATCACGTGTTGGGCCTCCTAAGTAGATAGAGTCTATGTGCACTCCCTAGTTAGGATTTTAGAGTAAGCTTTCCTATGTTAGTCATTGGGGAAGATGAAAGCGAGTCTCAACTATAGTGTTCTCTATCATCTTTTCTATGCTCTATAGCCACCTAGCTTGCAGTTTCTCGACTTCTCTTCAATCTATATCTTTGGTTTCTATTGAGTTCATTTAGAAGCTTTCTGAACTTAATTATGCTAATAATTCAACTTGAACCAGAAATTATGCCTAAAATTGGTTCTCTTGTTGAAGGGTAGTTTGATATACATATAGACTTCATTTTCTATTTTAATAAACTTTATCTATTATGCAAATGAGCTGCAGGATATGTACCTTGCTACTTTTCTAAATATCATTGCTAGCTTAGGTATGTCTAAGTTCATTGTGCTTAATCATACTAAGCTTGCTAAAAATGAAAAGTGAACTTTAATGAAAACTTGATGAAACTTATAGCTTTTACTTGCTATGTTTCCTCACTACGCACATATACCATGATCTGTGAAATCTTGAATTTCTACTAGAGTCACTATAACAGCATGGGTGAACGTAGATTGGTCCATACTATAGTCTTTCACATGCTCATGAATCTAAGTGCTAAAATGGTCAAAAAATGATTTTTGTGTGTAAATTAATCTCAACACTTTACATTCACGAGACTGCTTCCCATTGCACTTGGGATGAACTTGGAATGTATCGTGTATGACCAAGACCATTTTTTTAAGAGTCATTCTTAAGATGGTCAATGATGTCTTGAGTCAATCACAATTGAAAAATGCAAATAAAAAATTGAGTAAAGAATGCAAATAATGTCAAATATTTGCACCCTACTATGTGCATTAAAGTTTTTAAAATAAAAAATTTGCATTAAAAAGATGATTAAGCATGAAGGATCTTTTATGTACTTATAGCTTCCCCAAAGTGTTGACTTGGGTAAACTCTTAGTCATCTATTTGATCCATTGTATGGCTATGTTTCTAGTTTCAAGATTATGCTAAGTGTTGCACTTGTTGAAATCATGCAAAAATGATATAGTCTTATTGTGCTTGCTAGCAAGAATATTACAATTTGCACTAGGATATGTTTTAAATTAGTATAATCTAACCTTGAGTAGCTTGGTGTCATACTTTATCTATATAGTCACTTGGATAATTTTCAAAATTCTTTTAGGATACATTTCATTCATACATATAAAAAGCAGGAGAAAATGCTGTCTCGATGCCTATATTGCCAAAAGGGGGAGAAAATATGAAAAAGGCATCATCAAAGGGGGGAGAAATGTAAATGCATCTTGGTTCTTATGATCACGATGAAAAATTGCTCTTTCTTAGAATCATAAGCATATTTGAGCTTTTGCGATTTTTTCTTGGCTTTTTAGAATTTTTGTGGAAAACTTGTTCTTTCTTTTGGTTTACTTTAGAATCCTTCATACCAACTTGGTCATGATCTTGTTTTCTCTTTCTTTTGGACCAAGTAAGGCTTTGCAATCAAATTGCTTTCTTCTTTTGCCTTCAAACTCAAATTTGTGCCATTTGTCAATATACTCATGAAGGGAGAGATTAAAAGACCATGTGGTGGTCTATCCTTGCCGGTTATGAGTTATTGACTATGTTTGAGCATATTATGCTTGAGTTTGAGTTTGTTTTGAATTCTACTTTGAATTGAAGCAATTTAAGGGTTGTTAGGTCAATGGCAGTACTACAGGCCTTGCAGAAGCGGTAGTGCCGGCCAGGCAGCACTGCCGGCTTGGGTTGGCGGTAGCGCCAGCCCTCCAGAGCTTCCAGCCGGGGGTGTGGTAGTCTTTTTACAGAGAGGTGTTTTCTCTGGGGTTAGACATAGGCAGCACTACCGGTCACCTAGGAGTGGTAGTACTGGGGGTGCGGCAATACCGGCCTCCAGCGGTGGTAGCTATTTTATAGAGAGGGTTTCTTTGGTCTTTCTACCAGAGTGGTACAACCGGCCAATCAGGAGCGATAGTACCAGACTTGCGGTACTACCGACCTTAGGAGGCGGTAGTATTGGGTTTCCAGCGACTTGCGCCTAATGTTTGCATTAATTGTTGATTAATGCATGTTATTATGAATAGTGCTATGTGATGGTTTTCTTGTCTATGTTGGTTGCAGGACTTTAGGGCTAGATCATGGTGAGGCGAAGGGAAGACCAAGACTAGGCTAGGAGAGCTGGGGTCCAGAACGGTTAAGGGATGTTGAAAGATGACTGAGACCGATAAGTGGTTGTAAGCCAGAAAGATAAGGAACTGGTGAGTAAAGCACTGGTGATAGGCATAGCGGGCAATGACATGGACCAAGACTAGGCTCAATGAGGAGTTGAAGTCTAGTATGGTCGAAGAAGCCGATGCTGCCATGGTGAAGCAGACAAGGACACGTGGCGCCAAGTGACTTGGGTCCATTTGCAAGCGAAGACGGTTCGGGCGAGTCCAAACGCCTGAGAGGATTGGCGCAAGTCATTGGGGCCACTTGGAAAGCGCAAAGCATGGGCGATGCTTCGAGAAAAAAGAAGCCCGGTCTTTAGGGCAAATTGGTAATTTTTCCAATACTGACGATCGAGGTGGTTTGGAAAACCACGGCGGTGGCCTAAGTGGTTTAGGTCACACCAAAGTGGAGTTGGACTAAATTTGGGCTCATGGAGCATATTTGATGTCAATGTAATGGCCGCTTTGAGAAGCGTGCTTGTGTGAGTGAAAACCCCATTAAGAGTATTGGGTTTCGAGTTAGTCCATGTAAGAGTGTATGGTATCTACTTCTAGTGTCCAGATTTAGGGTTAGGGTTGCCTCCACTATATAAGGAGATGTAGTGGGAAGTGAGGATTTGAGATCTTAGACTTAGTCACTATGAGTTTTAGGTTTCCCATAAGATTTTGTGTTCTTGTGGGGTGTGTGTGTGTGCTCCTTGGAAGTTTTGCCCTTAGGTGAGAGGTTTTGTAATCCATCCTCATGCTCTGAAATAAAGATCAATTTCTTGCTCATGATTTGGCTTTTGTTCTTGACTTTCCTCCTTGATTCTTGATGTTTCTTATTGGTTTTTTCTCTTGATCTTGTGTTGCCAAGGATGAGTGATTGATGGATGTATCCTCTGGAGATCATCAATCAAACATCTAAGCAAGATCTCTCAAGATCATCAAGAGATTTCTCAAGTAACTGGGTTTTGGCTTGAGAAGGAAGGATTTGAGGTAGATCTTGATCTTGCACATTTTGGAGCAATCTCTTTGGAGTTCTTGCTTGCTGTGACATGTGGGAGGTCATCTAAGATCATTAAATCCCTACGAGCAAGCTCAGGGTGAAATTTTGGGTTTTGACCCGGTTAAGGTTCAGTATTTTTGAAAAAGGTCAGAACTTTGATGTCAGTCCTTGCGATTGAAGGTGGAATAGGTTCCTGACATTCTTAGAAAGGTGCATACAAAATTTCACAGGGTTTGGATCAGCGGATCAAATGTTATATGAATTTTTGATCTTGAACTCATGCTGATATGACTGTTCATCCCTATTTTTACCATAGTGAGGCACGACCACTACAGTAACATGGTAGTACCGTGGTTATTGTTCGTCTCATCACTACCAGCCTCTGTAGTGTGGTAGTGCCACCCTTGAGCTGATTTTCAGAATATTTTTCTTCTTTCACTCTTTTGAGGTCTTTCGAGATTTTGGTTGGATTCTTTGGGGAAAATTGTTGTGTGATCATTCACCCCCTTTTGATCGCCATTTTTGGTCCTTCAAAGGGGTCCAACCAGGGAAGAAGAAAAAAAGAAATGGTGAAAAGGAAATAAAAAGAAAGAAAAGGAAAGGTAGAAGAGAAAAGAAAAGAGATATAGGTGGCGGAGCCGGATTTTCAATGGCGAACCTGATTTTTGTGCGTATGTTATCGAAGATTGTCTCTGGTGGATTTTCCCTCTCATTCTCGACACTTAGGGTAAATTGTTATCGTCATCTGCACTTTCATATGCATCGATTTTTGTTGTGTATGTTACATCTAAATCTTTACTATGGCACATTCATACATGTATGTAGTACAAATTGGTTTGAGGACTTATGACCAATACAGCTATCTATTAGATCTTAATTGTTCGATGGTATTTGCATGTAGTGCTTTCTACTTTTCATGAGTAATTCGATTGATAGAGTAAGATATTGTCTGTTAGTCGTTGGATGTTGGATTACTTAATTTAGAAGATTACTTCGGTGGTTGCAAGATTATCAATAGATGGATTTACTAGATGTATAAATTAGTGATCGTCGTATGCGTTTATGTTGCATCTGTGGAACATTTTCTCTCAATTTAGGTTGTACTTAATTATAGTTAATTGATCCTAGTAGTGTGTATATAACTAAATTAGTGCTTAGCATACAAGGTTAATTTTGTGAAATTAATACCCACATATTTAATTGGTGATTATGTGCTATTTGAGCAGTGCATGTGCAATTTGTATTGGATATCTTAAATGATAGCTAGATGAGTCATATGTGCTAAATATGTGAGGACTCGATGATTAATTATTTGACAATATACAATTGAATTGGAGCATCATGTAAATTAGAGAACAAATCATATGTACTAAAATATGAGACTTGTACCATTGGAGGAGGTCTACACCCTCAAATTGGATTAACAAATGTATGATTATGGATCAATCATGGTGGTATACATATGAATAAATTGACGGTTTCACATACATGATTAATCCAATAGAGTGAGCACATGTATGAGTGACCAGTGAGCTAGTAAATGGTGTGTTTTTTATCTGTGAGATATATCTAAATTGGTGGTTTACATACACCTAGGTTGGTGGAATTTTAATACGTATGCTTATGGATTGCTAATGTGGGATTGGTATAACTAGATCGAATGCACTAGCATAAGTAGTCTAGTAAATTATGATTGTTGGGATTGATCACAGCCATATGCAATTAATTCATCGAGTTTTGTACAGTTACTTGTTGGATTGTATAAGTGGAATATCATGAGTCCGGTCAATGAGGATACAAATTAATTCGGTGATCCTATAATCAATAATTCATGATATTGTGCATAGTGCGCAACCATGGTGAATAATTGTGTAGTAAGACATGGATGTCAAATTGGTAAATCCCTAGTTAGATTACCACATCTAATGAGGGTATGACTTGCATGGAAGGTGCATGTTCTTTTGAGTGATTGTCCTAAGATTTAAAGTTAGCTCTCACATCCTTCTCATATGCATCATTCTCTTATTACATCACTCTCATATTCACGACTCATTGTATAGTGCTTGTATATATGTTGTTTGTACATAAAGAATAGTAACTTCAGATTTGTTTGATTATATGTCATGTTAACATTGGAGTGTATGCGCAAATTGTAGAACCATATGAGAGGTCCAAGATTAGATGACGTAATTGGTACTCCGATCAACCAGAGCAAGACCAAGTGTTCAACAAGCAAATCAAGCACCCCTTTTGAACATATTTGAACTCATATTTCACTGTTATATATATTGTGTTTAAAACTATTATGCATGCATGTAATTTCAATAAAAATTGCTATGTATCCAATTAATGCATTCACCCTATCTTAACAAATTGAAATCTTCACCATTGTCACCCTAATAACACTATCCACTATTCGTAAATATTAAAAGTATAATTGTCCGGTAACAATGATTGCTAGATGCTTAGCCATGCTTATACCAATATTAGATCAATTAGCTTGGAGAATGGTAAAATGCTCAAATGGGAAATACCCGTGACATGGTTCAGATGAGGTACCTCTGATAATTCAGCCACAGGTTGTAGTGATACGTGGAAATTGGGCTAGTGTGGGCATGTGATAGGATGTCCATGTCCGTAGGGCTTTTATGTGGACTCAAAAGCTTACCAACACAACTATGAGCTATTAAGGTTGAAGAGTGCTCTACACTTTGAGATGCAGATCATAGGGCGGCGATTGTTATAAGCGATAATATAAAAGGTTTGTCATGACCTCTTAGTTACACACCAAAGGAAGCATGTCATAGTCGACATTAAGAGATGATCATATCGTGTGGGTAAAGAAGTATAACCTCTACAAAGTGTAATATATTCGAATAGTCATGTCATCAATCATGGACATCCTTGGTCATATCCCACAACAAGTTTTTTTAAATGGGTCTAGGAATGTATGAACATGGAATCCATGCACGATTTGGCCAACAAGAGGACCTTATCGAGTTTTAATGTTTATGGCAACACGCCACTTGTTTTCTATGATACTTATGATCTATTATTACTTGCTTATGAAATGTCAAATGCTCTTATAAATTTTCGATTGCAATCTATTATTCAATATTGTAAATGAAAGATTACTTTATGCAAAACTGGAAAACCTGGTAGGATAGCCATTCATTTGACATGGCCTTGCATACTATATATCTTTGTTTAAAAGTCTTGTGTAGTATGATTTTCGTACTTAACCATTGCTTGTTGAACATATTCAGAGAATAGAGATGGAGACTTGTCGTACGGTTACTTTTACATCGCGGGTTTCGACAAGTTGATGTATTAGGATCAGGATCGCACTCAGGCCTTCCTGTGGGTTTCAATTGATGGTTTATAAGTTAAACTTGGGATAGTGGCCTACAATGCTCTTTATAATTTCAGCTAATAGGCCATAACTTACTCTATCTAACATTCTTCCACTGTCGTAAATAGGTGAGTTACAATTTCGATCCGCAACTGAATTCCTGGGTAGTTGTGGGAAATATGGTGACCCTTCAGTACTAATCCGGGCCCTTATATAAGTCTAGCTAAATAACACTTCTTCACATGACATTGGTGGTGATGTGGCCAAGCAACACTGTCACATCACTGGTGGTGGAGTGACAAGATTTGACCGCACCATGTGATTGGCGTAGTAGTGTTGTCTTACCAAGCAACGAGTGGTGATGTGGCTAAAAGGGTAAAAATTGAAAATATGGATAGCAAAGGGTTATTAATAAAACATTCTTAAAAAAGGATTATTTAATAAAAATTTCTATGAAATAGTAGTTAGTATTGAGCACTCCTGCAGATCTTTTCTTAAATTTAACCACCGAGCAAACTACCTATGTTGTGACCTTATGTATACCTTTCATTTACGGGTAAACTATTTGTATGTCTTTAAATAGTTGATATACTACGTAACAGTTTGTTATTACACTAGAGCAAACAAATGAACTTGATGTTCTCATTTGTCGGTTGGAATAGTGTATACTACATGATACACCCCCTCCACTTACCAAAACTATATATAGTTGATGCATAGGACTTTATGTACCACTACAGCCACATTAGATGATAACATTACACGCCCATGAAAACTACCAGGGAAAAAAACAATGCTCTAGATCAATAGTTGTATTGAATACTTCATCCATTCTTTGTTGCTTGACGTTTCCGACATTCCGACATTCAACCATGTTCCTTTTTATAACTCTATGTTAAATTATTTTAACATAATATGGCCCATGTAAATTATAGAAAGGTTTTTATAATTAAAAGGTCTAAGTGTGATGGTTGCTAGACAAAAAGTATTTAGAACCTATGGGTGTAATTCCCTCTCCTCTCTCTTCAAAAATGTAACAAATAGTTTGTGTGCTAATAATAGATTCTAGCCATAGTGCTTTGCATGGTGCTTCAGTTTCATATGTACTGAAAATTAAAGGCTGCAGCATGAACATATTGATGCATGCATGAGTTTCAGCCATTGAATAGGTATTAAAGCTTCGGTTTCATTCATTAATGGATATTAATTGAAGGAAACTGACGTATTAAGTGCGAGGAGTTTCTAGAAAACTGACGTTCCTCTGTAACTCTCTTGTTACAGAGGAACCTCTCGTTGGCCTCTCGTTGGCTATAAAAGGAGGAAGCCTCCTGTGCATCAAAAAGATAGGGAAAAAAACAAGCACATAAAAGCATAGTACACATATAAAAGAAATCTCAGTTCTTTAATCATCAAAAGAACTATATTAGCAGAAGGAAGAGAGGAGAGAAAAAACTAGATATGCAAGGTGTTGCTAATACGTCTCAAGGTGGGTTTGTGCTGCACATATAAAAGGATGATTTGTGCTTTTGCACATATAAAAGTTGCTTATTCGGTTGAATCAAAATGTTCTGAATGATCTTATAGTTTCCGCATTTCTGCTTACATTTGGTATCAGAGCATGGTTTTAGCCTTTTGATTCACCATTATAATTGTTCTTTTGTTGTATGGTGTAAGCGCATAAGTGAAATTGCATTTGTTTATAGTTTTTCCTTATGCAATTGCATGATTCATCATATTAATGTTATTTAGAGCAGTAAAATGTTATTTCTTCTCCAGTATTGTTATTTGGATAATTCGCAAGAAATATGTTTGCATCTGTTTGTAATGTTTAAAGACGGTTTTTTCTTTTGTTCATAAGATCACAGTTTATTCTTATGAGCATAATTAAAAGTGATATGCCAATTAAATATTTATATTATTGAAAGCATGTTTGTCACCAAAGTGGCCTTGCTTAAAAAGGATCATAGATATTTAGTTGAGCATTTCAATTGTTCATATTCTATTTGATGCTATTAATTGGAAAATATAATGGACAATTGAGTTCACGAATTGTAACACTAGGAGGTCGCCCAAAGGTGGACCATTGCTTACAATTGGTGATACGAAAGAGGTTAATCAATATGCTTCGTCAATTTGTTAGTTTATCCAAAGATAGCATGCACATTGGCTTGAGTATAGTTGATTATCTATTAAAGGTGTTTGTTTTAGCATCATTATTGATTCCTGCCGTGTATCTAAATTTCATCCAAAGATGTTTTTAGATGCACACTTAAAGTTTGTTATTGCATAAATCTATTTTGTTTACTCAAAATATTAATCGTGAACATATTAAATTTTGCAGCATCCATTAATTTAATGAGGCAGGGTTTTGGGCTTGTCAAGTTTAATGGCCTGAACTATATTGACTGGTCTGAATAGATCTGGTTTCAGCTGGGTGTTATGGACTTAGATCTAGCATTAGTTCTTGATGAAAAGCCTGCAGCCGTTACAAATGAAAGTACTGATGAGGATCGTTCCCTTTATGAAGACTGGGAACGGTCTAACAAGTTAAGCTTGAACTTGATGCGCTTGACGATTGCTAAAAACGTCAAGCCATCATTGACTAAAACTGATAATGCAAAGGATTTCATGACGAAGCTAAAAGAATATTCTCAATCAGACATTACAGACAAGTCTGTGGTTGGAAGTCTTATGAGTGAACTAACGACCAAGAAATTTGATTAGTCTATTCCTGTGCATGATCATGTGATTAGCATGGCAAATATTG
The DNA here is from genome assembly GCA_036346275.1 of Otatea glauca. Classification (NCBI taxonomy): domain Eukaryota; kingdom Viridiplantae; phylum Streptophyta; class Magnoliopsida; order Poales; family Poaceae; genus Otatea; species Otatea glauca. The sequence continues at coordinate 50,929,373 of CM070723.1, forward strand.
CCGCAAAGTTAACATCCATGGGAATAGACGTAAGTGAATCATTTCTGGTCCAATTCATCATGAACTCCCTACCTCCTGAATTGGGCTCGTTCCAGGTGCATTATAACACCATAAAAGAAAAATGGAACCTTCAAGAATGCAAAGCCCAATTGGTTCAGGAAAAAGGGAGATTAAAGAAAATAAGGGATCACTCTGTTCATCTCACAATGCACAGAGGTGCAAGTAGCAGCAAGGAAAAGTCAGGGAACAAGGGTAAGGACAGGCTCCACATCAAGTTAGTGATGGCCAAATCCATAAAAAGCTGAGATGCCACTTCTGCAAGAAGGTTGGTTATTTCAAGAAGGATTGCCTTAAGAGAAAGAAATGGTTCGAACAAAAAGGTATACATTATATTTCTGTATGCTTTGAATCAAATCTTGTTGAAGTTCCTAGCCATACCTGGTGGTTAGATTCTGGTGCTACTACTCATGTTTCACATGTTACACAGGGATACCTTTCAATCCAACCCATAAGCGGATTTGAAAAGTTTTTGTACATGGGGAACGGAATGAAGACACGAATTGAAGGGATCGGGACTTATAGAATAATCTTTGATACCGATCTACATTTAGATCTGAAAGAGTGTCTTTTTTCCCGAATGTACTAGAAATTTAGTATCTATGGGAAAGTTGGATATAACAAGTTTTAAGTTTATGGTTGGAGACGGTATATTTTCATTATATAAGAATAAGTACTATTATGGTTCTGGTACTTTAATTGATGGTTTATACAGCTTCAATCTTAATGCTGATTTTTCTAAATCCCTCTTTCATGTTGAAAATATTATTGGTAACAAACGTAGTGCACATAATGAGTGTTCTGCTTTCTTGTGGCATAAAAGATTGGGTCACATATCCAAAGAAAGAGTTTTGAGGTTAGTGAAAAGTGAAATTTTACTTCAGTTGGATTTTGTTGACTGGAATGTGTGTGTGGATTGCATCAAGGGCAAGCAAACCTCACACATATCAAAGCACCCAGCTACAAGAAGTAGTGAACGGTTACAGTTAATACACACTGATATTTGTGGTCCATTTGATGTTTCTTCCTGGGGCGGTGAAAAATATTTTATCACCTTTATTGATGACTTCTCACGTTATTGTTTCCTATGCTTGCTGCATGAAAAGTCTCAAGCTGCGAGCATCCTAGAGGTGTTCCTTAATGAGGTGGAAAGGCAGCTCGATAGGAAAGTCAAGGTGGTGAGGTCGGATAGAGGTGGTGAATATTTTGGAAAGTTTAATGAAAGTGGACAATGTCCAGGTCCATTTGCAAAGTTTCTTGAAAGCCGAGTCATTTGTGCACAGTATACAATGCCCGGAACACCTCAACAAAATGGGGTGGCTGAAAGGCGGAATCGTACTCTCATGGAAATGGTTAGGAGCATGTTAAGTTACAGTGGTGTGCCCTTATCTTTGTGGATGCACGCATTAAGGACTACTGTGTACTTACTGAATAGGGTTCCTAGTAAGTCAGTTTCTAAGACTCCTTATGAACTGTGGACGGGAAGGAAACCTAGTTTGAGGCACCTGCATGTTTGGGCAGCCCAACAGAAGTAAGAATATACAATCCACATGAAAAGAAGCTCGATGAAAAGACCATTAGCGATTACTTCATCGGCTATCCTGAAAAATCAAAAGGGTACAGATTTTACTGTCCTAACCATAGTACAGGAATAGTTGAGTCTGGAAATGCTTGGTTCATTGAGAATGGTGAAATCAGTGGGAGTGGTGATCCACAAAATGTGGATATCAAAGAAATTCAGTCCAACCCTACTCCTAGCATTGTTGTATCACCGTTACACAACACTACAGAAAATACAACTATTGAACCAGCTACTCATGTGCAAGTCACAACTGAAAAGGAAATTCCACATGAAAGGATATTACAAAGGTCTGCACGGAATAAAAGACCAGCTATTTCAGATGATTATGTGGTTTATTCACTTGAACATGAATATGACTTGAGTATCGAAAATTTCCCAGTCTCATTTAAGCAAGCCATAGAATATGATAATTCTGAAAAGTGGTTTGATGCCATGAAAGAAGAGTTGAGATCAGTGGATGACAATAAAGTCTGGGAACTAGTCGAGTTGCCGCAAAGTTCAGAACAAGTCGGGTGTAAATGGGTCTTTAAGACCAAACGCGACTCAAAAGGCAACATTGAAAGATATAAGGCTAGATTTGTCGCCAAGGGTTACACTCAAAAAGAAGGTATTGACTACAAGGAGACCTTCTCTCCAGTTTCAAAGAAGGACTCTTTGAGAATTATTTTGGCTCTGGTGGCATATTATGATTTGGAGCTTCACCAGATGGATGTGAAAACCTCTTTTCTGAATGGTGATTTGGATGAAGAAGTGTATATGAACCAACCTGAAGGATTCATGGTTCCAAAAAAAGAAAATTTGTTGAGTAAATTAAAGAAGTCAATACATGGGCTGAAACAAACTTCCCAACAATGGTATATAAAGTTCAATGATACCATTTTGAAGTATGATTTTGTAGAGAATACCGTTGATCGGTGTATCTACATGAAGGTCAGTAGGAGCAATTTTATTATTTTAGTCCTATATGTTGACGATATTCTGCTTGCTACTAATGATAAATCTTTGTTGCATGATGTAAAGAAATTTCTCTCCAATAATTTTAAAATGAAGGATATGGGTGAGGCATCCTATGTGATTGGAATAGAAATATTCCGTGATAGAAATTATGGATTATTGGGACTGTCTTAGAAAGGTTACATTAACAAAATATTAGAGAGATTTAGAATGAAAAATTGCTCCGCGGGAATTGTTCTAATTCAGAAAGAGGACAAATTTAGTGAAATGCAATGTCCAAAAAATGATTTGGAATGGAAGGAGATGGAATCTATTCCATACGCATCAGTTGTTGGGAGCTTAACGTATGCTTCGACATGCACTCGACCAGATATCAACTTTGCTGTTGGAATGCTTGGTCGGTATCAAAGTAATCCTGGAATGGATCATTGGAAAGCTGCGAAGAAGGTTCTTCGGTATTTACAAGGCACCAAGGATCATATGCTCACATACAAGAGATCGAGCCATCTTGAGGTGATTGGCTACTCAGATTCAGATTATGCCGTATGTGTAGACTCAAGGAAGTCTACATTCGGCTATTTGTTCCTTTTGGTTAGAGAAGCAATTTCATGGAAGAGTGGAAAGCAATCTGTCATTGCTACTTCCACTATGGAGACTGAATTTGTGGCATGCTTTGAGGCCACTATTCAATCACTATGGCTGCGGAATTTTTTGTCTGGCCTTCATATTGTTGATAATATTGAAAAGCCCTTAAGGATTTTCTGTGATAATTCCGCTGCAGTCTTCTTCTTCAAAAATGACTCGAAAGGAGCAAAACATATGGATTTGAAGTACTTAACGGTAAAAGAAGAAGTGCAAAAGTGAAAGGTATCAATCGAGCATATTAGTACAAATCTGATGATTGCAGATCCGCTAACTAAGGGACTGCCGCCCAAGATTTTTAGTGGCCATATTGAGAGGATGGGCATTATAGATAAATCCCTGTTAGCATGATGAGTATATATATACATGACTTTGAGTTGCTCGTGTTTTTTTATGAACTTATGAATTCAATAAAAGTATTGTTTTGCTGGTTATCCATATTATTGCGTATACAATTATGGTAGTGATGGATAACAATAAAAGTTTCCCATTAAAGTTAGTTTGAATTATGTCGATTGTGATACATGGAAGGGATCTTGTCACTGTAAGACTTGTGACCGCCATGATTCTGTCACCACAATTAAATTTAACGATGACTTGATAGATTCGATGAAAGGTGTACACCTAAAAGTTTTCGAATTGTCAAGTTTTTACAAGGGCCAAGTGGGGGATTGTTAAATTATTTTAACATAATATGGCCCATGTAAATTATAGAAAGGTTCTTATAATTAAAAGGTCTAAGTGTGATGGTTGCTAGACTAAGTATTTAGAACCTATGAGTGTAATTCCCTCTCCTCTCTCTTCAAAAATGTAACAAATAATTTGTGTGCTAATAATAGATTCTAGCCATAGTGCTTTGCATGGTGCTTCAATTTCATATGTGCTGAAAATTAAAGGCTGCAGCATGAACATATTGATGCATGCATGAGTTTCAGCCATTGAATAGATATTAAAGCTTCGGTTTCATTCATTAATGGATATTAAATGAAGGAAACTGACGTATTAAGTGCGAGGAGTTTCCAGAAAACTGACGTTCCTCTGTAACTCTCTCGTTACAGAGGAACCTCTCGTTGGCTATAAAAGGAGAAAGCCTCCTGTGCATCAAAAAGATAAGGAAAAAGAACAAGCACATAAAAGCATAGTACACATATAAAAGAAATCTCAGTTCTTTAATCATCAAAAGAACTATATTAGCAGAAGGAAGAGAGGAGAGAAAAAACTAGATATGCAAGGTATTGCTAACACGTCTCAAGGTGGATTTGTGCTGTTGCACATATAAAAGGATGATTTGTGCTTTTGCACATATAAAAGTTGTTTATTCGGTTGAATCAAAATGTTCTAAATGATCTTATAGTTTCCGCATTTCTGCTTATATATACTAAAATGTATTAACAAAATTATAATATTATAAAAGAATTTTAACAACAATGCTTTAGATGCATTCATGCGAAGCCGATTGAAAACGTTGAAGATTAGGAGATCCCTTCCATGCAGATGCATATATTTGGTGCGTTCAGGTCCCTGATCATCCTTCGTCTTGGTCCATCTATTAATTCTCCCGCTCTTGTGTTGTGTTTTACTCACCCGTGTTCGACTCGTGTGCCCTACCTTGTGTTGACATGTCTTTCTTGCTCATAGTACACGGATCGGTTTATAAGGTTTACCACATAAGCGCTATGTAGAAGCTTCAATGAGTAAATTGACCATAGAGAATATTTACAACCACATATAACTTGTATGTGGTTTTTAGACGAACTTTGATGTGTATGTGAGTTTTTTTTTTATAAACACCCCCTTGTATATAGGAGTTAAAAAAATGATTACTTAACCGCTAGAATCGGCTCTCCAGAGTCTAGAGTCTACCAGAGTGCAAGGTAGAGAGCAAGTCTGTTGATGCAAGCAGCCACATCTCTTTTTTAGGGGAAAACTGCTGCATCTTTTATTTGCATTTCGACACACAAAAGACCAGCCACGTTGAGATAGAAACATTGAAACAAAAAAGGCCAATCTACTACCCGAGAGACAAAACAAAGTAACAAACGCATTGTTGACTTGACACATGACATAGAAAAAGGTTGCAGGAATCAAAGGACAGTTGCACTGCTGCTGTGCTGCACGCCATTGAGGTGCTCTGTTCCCAGTTATTACTATTTCAGCTCAGCTGGCTTGACTGCTTTTGGCAAATGCCAACAGAAGTTCAGTAACAGTAATGTTTATAATAATGTTGGGGAGGGTGTGTTGCTTGTGAGTCAAGCACAGAGGTGAATTGTCTATTTTTTTTTCTCTATCTAATATTTTAAGACGTATTTTTTCAATGATTTTATCTATAAATATAAAAGGTATTTTATGTTACAATGTAAATATTTGTGTGATATTTTCTTCATGCCCTTAATAAATAACCAGATTTACTTGACATTCTCTACATAAATGCATTGAGTATAGTGCTTACATATAATAATTAGTGATAGCCTAGTTATTTTTCAATATTTACTTGGTTTATGTGCCAAAAAAATACCTTATAAACTTGGATGGAAGGAGTAGCTTAGTCCATTCGGTGAATTAGTTGGGGTCCTGAGTTCAAGACCTAGCTGGCATAATTAAAAACATTGTACTCTATTTGTATTCCATGTCTTAGGGTCTGTTTGGGGAGCTATAGCTTTTCTGAAAAGCTGCTTTTTGGCTTTCTGGGCTAGAAAGCAACCGTAGAATTTTACAAGAGGCCGTTTGATAAACAACTAATTCCCCTTTACAATAAGCTGCAAAAGCATGTCCTGCCTTACTTTTAACTTTTGCTAGTTATACATAGCTTCTGGGTTATGTTAGAAGCTGCTTAAAAGCTGACCCGTTTGGGGGGCTTAATGGCTTTTCGGAAGCCAAAACTGGCTTTAAGCCTATTAAACAGGACATTCGATCTGAAGGAGTCTACACGTGAGGAAGAGTGTTGAAGTATAAGTAAATTATCAATACATCCTCATTAACTCAGGTTTTTTGTGAACCGGTTGGTGTAAGCAAATCAGTAATATATGTGATTGGAGTACTTCTTAGGGGGAATAGGATTCCATCCACAAACACAAAGGTTGTGGAACACTGGATTTGTGCGTGCCCAAATTTTTTAAGTAATTTTTGTGTGCCCAAAATTGGTTAGCTTTGTTTGTGTTGGCGGCGGTGATGAATCAAGTTCTACATTGAAAATTTGAACAATCATGAAATTTGGAGGGGCCAGTTTATAGTTATACGAAGATCGTGCTTTGTAACCGTAGCAAATTGACCTAATATGGACGGCGAAATGGGGCACCACGAAGCTTAGGCAACATGATTCAAATGCGCGAATTCAAACTAAATTCGGGTATATTTATTGAAACTTTTAGTTTTAGGGTATATACCCATCTATAACAATTTAAATGAAACACATACCTTTGAAAAAAAAATACTCAAATTCAAATATTTGGGCAAATTTAGATCACATGATTTGCTTATTTTGTATATATAATTAGCACATACCTACAATCAAACTATCATCAAAAAATGAAACTCTAGTTTGAATTTTAGTTCAAAATTGTTTGAACTAGTTAGCAAACTGGTTAAACTCAACAACCTAAAAATTTCAAAAATTTTCACATACACATACATAGAAAAAATACCCGTTTCGGATCATGGTGCCTAGGCACCATAGTTCCCTAGGTAATTATAATATATATATACATATATATATACATATACATATACATATATATACATATATATATACATATACATACATATATATATATATATATATATATGAATTTCATAGGAAAGGAAGCATCCAATCCCCTCGACTATGCACATACAACGTGGTCTAATTAATTAAGGAGTTTGACCTGAAGCGTGTTTAGCTAACGAGTGTACGGCTAACAAGCTGGCCGGTCAGCATGTCTCTAGGTTAGCGCAAATTAAAGAACACTAGTAACATGTCCATACGTTGCAATGGAATTATAAAAGACGGTGATATATATTATCGAGGGATCCTAAACCATATACTCCCTCTGCCACAAAAACACATCATTTTGGATATGGATGGTCTAATTTCTACAGTAATATATTTATAAAACATAATAAAATAATATTATTATTAATCCAGTCAGCCAATTGGGCGGTGGCCAGGAGCAAGAGCGATGACATTGCAGGGTGGTGGAACTTGCCCTTGAGGCACATGAAGCAGGTCTTGCATTGGGGCAGTGTATTAATCATCTTCATTGCCCTCAACGGGAATTAGGTCCACACCTTCGAGCGCCTTGGCCGGGTGGTTGGCCACCTCGCCAGCGTCACCATCACCGGCGACAAGTTTGAGGTCGACGGCTGCATCATCCACTCCTTCAACCTTGGCCCGTTGTTTCTCTCATCTCTTTGGCCTCACCGTCAAGACCGACGACGATGACGATTGGCTTGGGATCTTGGATGGTGACAGCTTTGTCTTCAAGACACTCCGCCCGCTAACGCCTGGCTGCGTTGCAAGGTGCACTCTCATCTCAACTCACTGCTGCTTCTTTGCTGTTCAAGATGGATAGATTTGTCCAGGTTCACTTCTTCCTCTTCCTCCTGCTCAAATATACTCAACCACCTTCTAATTCTATCAGGTAAGACTAACTGCTACACATGAGCAGCAACATCATAGTACAAGTTTTAGAAAATTACCTTTGCTATAGTGCCTGACAAAAAAACACTGCATTACAATGATACCTGCAGGGCAATCCAAGGAGTGTCTGTTCCTTAGATTCACCCTCAAAGTAAACCTTTGAAAAGATTCATCCTTGCATCTTGTGGCCCACAATCATCTAATGACTAATGCTTCCCTGAAATTGAGTACGCCCGTTGGAATTGGGTCGTAAGCTAGAAATTATTTCTACAAATGTCATGCTTTACAAACCGAAGCTCAGAACTGTGAAACAAATTACACAAAATAGAGTATTTGTGGAACATATACGCAAGTTGAGAATACCTGAATAAGACTTCAGGCTGCACAGAACACAAGCCAGAAACATCGCATTGTACATATCACAGTATTACACTGATACAGTGTAAATGCATACCCAAGAAAACAAAAACATTCAAATGAAGTTTCATAGGTGCATGAGTTGCTTCAAATCAGTAACAATTTCTCTTTCAAAAAAATATATAAAAGAAAACAGAACTTCAATTTCAATAAGTGGACCATGGCGACCAGCTCTTCTGCCACGTCGAATCTGGGGGGCAGCACGCTCGTGGGCGGCACGGTGATACCAGCACGAACCAGCTGACTTCATCAAAGGACAAGCTGTAAATTCGTAAGGGTAAAAGGCTAGGAAGAGCTTGCACTTACGTCAGAAGTCTTGAAGGTGTAAAGAAGGCTAGAGACGAAGACGGTGGAGGGGTTGTGCCCTCCAGCACCGTCGACGGTGGCCCGTCGCACTAGAGAGTCACCGCCGTCCGCACGCTTCTGATCCGACGGCACGCGGCTCGATCTGGCCGCCCCAACCATGGTCCTGTGACCTCCTCCTCAACCCTCTTACAGCAACCTCCCATTTCCTCTTTGCTCATTTTTGGTTGAATCTGATCATTTTTTGCTTAGCTCCAAGTGTATTAATCCTCTTCACTACCCTCAGCGGGAATCAGCTCCACCCAACTCACGGCCAGCCGGTGCCATGCATGACGAGACAGCACCGGCAGCAACCAAGAGGACGAAGAGGGGGAGATGCGGCAAGCCTTCCTTCTGATCTGCAGTTTCCAGGCATGGAGGACCTCTGCGCCCGTTATGTTCTTGGCCATTGTTGTCAGGCCCTCTTGCAAACCATGATCACATCAGGATTCATCAACCTCTGAATGCTGAGAAGGACTGAACAATCTATGCTTAATTCACTATGAAATTAAGGGCTTATTTCAAGGACATTCCTGATCTTTCCTCCAATGTCTCGTTCCTCCCTTCTGATCCTTCCTGCAATGTAGGGTTCTCCGACTTTCGGACTCGGTCGTAGGATCAACAAGATTGAGATGGCTGAAATGGGGCATTTGGGGAACAAATTAAGCATAGGTTAGACTAAAGTGAACATGCGAAGGAAGCATGCTGTCAAATGGATTCCACGAAAATAGCTGCATTTGAAACCAAAATCTGAAAATGGCATCATCGATTTATCGTTCGAACATATGTTTGATGCGCGCAACAACCTTTACTTTTTGTTGTTGTTGCTGTCATTTCAGAGTTCTTACCTGAATGCCTCCTGATGAGCCCAGAGCTAGATTTCTGCTGTCCTCCATGGAACCATTCTCGTCAAGCATTACTTCAGCCTGTTGTGCCAAAACTCCCTAGAATCCATGCTTCGCCTCATCTTTTTTTGATGGTTCATACTTAGGATCATCATTCGAGCCACTCATCGATGTGAACAGCTGGGTTATAGGATCCTGCAACGTTGAGAGTAGATTGTTCAAGAATGGGATTCAGCAACTTGTTTTACACATTTTTTTCTCAAATTATAGGATTAGAAACATAACCATTTGTTCCAATAGAAAAAGGGGAGGTATGCAGTCAGATCATGACAAATCTGATTAATGCAAATCTGACTTATTGACAGGATTAGATTACACTGTCTTTAGTTAGTTCATGAAAAATTTGATGAATGCAAATTTGCTGCATGCTTTTCACAGTAGAAAATCATGTATTTTGAAATAGCTCTGATCAGATCAACACAATGGCATTGGCAATTCTTGATAAGAAACAGTGGGTCAAGATTCTATAACAGATACACGGTGGAGGAGGAAAAGAGCCCACACCTGCGTCGGATCATTCGACCGGCCGTTGCACTGGGGCGACGAGGCGGGGAAGCAATCGGCGGTGAAGGCCGGCATGTCCCCGCGCGCGGCAGACACCAGCATGGCCTACGTGGCCAGGGAGTTGATAAGAAATACCGGATCGAGATTCTATAATAGATACACGGGGAAGGAAAAAGAGCCCACACCTGCGCCGGATCACTCGGCGGGCCATTGCACTAGGGCGACGAGGCGGGGAAGCGATCGGTGGTGAAGGCCGACATGTCCCTGCGCGTGGCAGATGCCAGCATGGCCTGCGCAGCCACAAGATAGCATGAGGCAGTACAATGTAAGTACATTAAGGCGAGGTGTATGCGAGGACACATGTCAACTAACTGTACGTTTGACTTCTTTTTTTTAACCAGCAAGCGGGCATCATTCTCAGAATATATAACCTTCATATTCGTGTCGTTTTAGACATCGATACAGTCTTCAAAACATAACTTTAATCACTAATTTCTATTATAATATATTTATAAAGGCCAATAAAATTATAATACTATGAAAATAATTTTCAAGACAAATCTACCCATATGATTTTTTATATATCTAGTTTCAGTATTTAAAAAGGTATTGATAGTCAAAGTTTCGAAAGTTTGACTACACCTATGTCCAAAACGACAACTATTTGTGACTGGAGGGAGTATTAAGTTCATAACCTATCATATATATAGACCAAGGAGATATAAATCTAAGAAAGAGTTAATGTTATTGGAAATGCATGCTCCTATTAAATGGTATACTACAACTACCCATCCACTTTTTCATCGTTAAAAGGTGTGTATATGGTGAAAATTTTGCAATTAGTACACCTTTTTTATGTGCAATAGACTTGTATTATGGGATGATGCTTCCCAAGAATAGGGACTTATATTGCGAGACAGAGTAAGTGTTTAATTAGTTTAGCGGTACATATGTGATGGATAATAAAGGAATTATGTGTAGAAAATAAAGGGTTCCATATCATATGAAGGAATTCAGATATTAAAATTTATAGAACATTATCAATTCGATTTAATTTCCATGTTTGTAGAATTGGTTTCATTTGTAATATTAATATCTAGTAGTATATGTTACAACAAAGAATATAGATTATATCTTCCAAAATAGTTGACCATCATTTATAGCTAGATGTTGTTTGTAATTAAGCCATCCTTATCATCTTTTATAAGCCATCCATATTGAATACATTAATTGTCTAAATATCTATGACTTGTTCTTTATTATTTATAATTGGTATCTCCAATAATAGAGGCAATATCTGTATTCATATTAATACAATTAAAACAATGCAATTATAATGAATATTGTCGACAAGTTCATGTCTATGCGTAGATCGTGTGAGTTCAATTCTATCTTTAACATCCCGCATCTTAATTTCATATAAGAGTTCTCCAACTATATGTGCACACATATCATGGTGCAAGATCTCTTGCACAATCAAGAAAAATCATTGGTTATGATTTGTTAATCATAAGAACGATCCACCAAATTAATAGTTTTTTGCTTTTTTTTATGAGAATTTCTAGCAATTATTCTCATTTATCAGGTAACATCCATTGCTTATGGATTGCTAAACATAATTACAGTCCACCAAATTAAGGGTAATATGTTTATTTTAATTTTTTGTGAGAATTCCTACGATATTTCCCTTTTTTTTTGCTTAGCCAATGTAATCAACCATCCTAAGCTTTTATTGCATGATAGATAACACCCAATTGTTGGTATAGTTCAACTTTAATTAGAATCCACCACATCGATGATGATTCTAGCGAAAAAAATTCAAAGTTGTAAAATACACATTGTTGGGAAGTTATTTAATTACTATTCCAAATTTTAGTTATTTATGGATGTTATTTTAGATGTCGTATGAAAATCAAATTGCTAAAAAAATTTTGAATTTCAGTTAATTTAGATTGTACTTGACATGGATTCTTTCTTCTAATTGAAGCCACCGTAACTTGGGTCCGCGAGATAGATGGATAGATCTTTCTAGTTAATACTAGAGTTTCCTCCGAGTGCCTAGCTAGTACATGTTTATAAATTTTAATATTTTTGGAATTTATATATGAAATTTGTTTACAAATAAAATCTCTAATCATCCTTTAATTTTTTTCTGCATTTGCATGTTGTTTGGATTGTACTTTTTGTGATTTCTTTTTAGTTCTCAGCGGGAATTTGTGGGGACCCTCCTTTATGGCTTGGAATACGAAAGAATATTCCATATGCATACAATACTAGTCCTATGATCAGTGGCTAGTACATACATTTACAACATTGCCATCACTTCCATACAACATTTAATACATATGATAGTTGATGATAATTATAAAACAGGCCTTAAGAAGGCTGATTAAAATGTAGCGAAAGATATAGTTATCCAGTAGTTTGCCCATATCCAACACTCAGACAACTGACAAGATAAACTCCTGGAAGAACGCATCATCAAAATCCCCGTATCTTGTGGTATAGAACGTGTCATTGGGGTTTTTTTTGTTCCTTTGTCCACTGAATATCAACAACAGTAAGGTTGAGTACTTTCGTACTTAGCAAGACTTGTAGTGTATTACAAAGTTATAATTAAATGCAGGCTATGTCAAAGAGAAGGCTACTAGGTTTATTTGTATAAAGCGAATTTGAGTCATAAATATCTAGTAATAGATTGTAAATGAGATTTGTAAGAGCAGTTTGACTGTTATGTAATAAATAAGAATATCATAACATATAACACCTCACAGTCCTCCGTGATCGTGAGTGTTGAATTGTCCTTTGCCAATCCCCGGCATAAAATCTGAAATAAAGACTTTCCTACAAATATTTCCAATACAACCCTTTTTGAAAATACCAAAATTTCTAACTAGTGTCAGTGCACCATGTATCCAATAACCGCGGGTACGACTTTTCAAAAAGTTTTACACTCTATAGAGGCATACATCTTTACCCACAAGTCATGAGCAACACTTTTTGCCTCTTTCTATACGCTTCCTTTGGCATGTGGCCAAGAGATCACGACATAACCGTTATATTACCTAGATCTAACTTTGCACCAGTCTTGTGACGACAAACCCTTACTATGGTGATAGAAGATATTTGTACAATCACTATATAACTAATGGTTATACACCCCACTATCTCACTTCTCCCTATAGTAAGGCGTACACTATTGTATAGGCCGGCGTTACCCCCAACACCTCGGTGAGGACACCCCTTCGAGCAATCCATCCCAGAAAACCCACACTCAAGGTTACAAAAACCGCCGAAATTCGGCGAAATCTCGCCGAAATCTCGGATTTCGGACCCCTGCGAGTTTGCATAGACCGGCCGGATGTAAAAAATCTGAAAAAAATTTGAAATTGCTACAGATATTTTTGATTTTTATTTTTCAGCGAGATTTCGCAAAAACCGCCGAGATTTCGAATTTTAAACCGGATTTTGAAGTTTTTGGCGGATCGACCGAATTATATCGATAAGTTCTCGTAAAGTGATCTTCAATGATAATGTTTCAAAAAGTTTATTTTTAGACTTTTGGCACTTCTAGTAGAAACACGCTCAATTTTAAAAATTGAGAATGTATTTTCATGCTATGAAAAATTTATGGGAGTATCATAAGATATGTAGGATAATACATAAAATTTATGAAAATATTTTAACATTATTTGTTATGTTTTAAAAATAAAAATCGAAATAGGATAAAAATCATTCACGCCGACCACTTGGAAGTAGTCCGCGTGAACGACCTTTTGCGCGGACTACTTCCAAGTGGTCCGCGTGAACGAGCTGTTGCGGGATGGAAAAATCCGGAAAAAATTGAAATTGCTACAAGAAATTTCGAATTTTTATTTTTCAAGTGAGATTTGAATTTTAAACAGAATTTGAATTTTTTGGCCGGATCTGACCGAATTATATCAATAAGTTCTCGTGAAGTGATCTTCAATGATAATGTTTCAAAAAGTTTATTTTTAGACTTTTTGGCATTTCTGAAAACACTCTCTGAATTTTAAAAATTGAGAATGCATTTTCATGCTATGAAAAATTTATGGGAGTATCATAAGATATGTAGGATAATACATAAAATTTATGAAAATATTTTAACATCATTTGTTATGTTTTAAAAATAAAAATCGAAATAGGATAAAAGTCAGTTCACGCTGCACCACTTGGAAGTAGTCCGCGTGAACGACCTTTTGCGCGGACTACTTCAAGTGGTCCGCGTGAACGAGGTTTTGCGTCGGATGGAAAAATCCTAAAAAATTGAAATTGCTAAAACTTAGGTAAAAACTTAGGTAAAAAGAGAACATTTAAAACTTTGTTCTAAATGCAACTTAGGTAAAAACTTAGGTAAAAATCTTAGGTAAAAACAGAACATTTAAAACTTTGTTCCAAATGTAAGCATTGAACTTTGTTTGTTATATTATATTTCTAAAAACAAAAGAAAAAAACATAAATGGTAGTGTCCCTTGTAAGAATTTTATAAATTCACTGGAGTGTGATCATGAATCAAAATTTTTATGGGATATTAAGAACTTCCTTATCACCATTCTGTAAATTTTAAAAAAAATTAAACTTTTTTTTACTGCTAAATCAAATCTATGTATTGATCATCAGACTTTTATCAGGACGTAGCACTGTCTGAATTTTCAAACATTATTTGAGAATGCTCATCATCTAAAAATTTTAAGAAAACATTAATGTTATATCAGGACCATTCACAAAAATTTCAAAAGTTTTTAACATGGTTTACATAATTTTTCATGTTTTCAATTTTACCGTAAGCATTTTAACAGTATAAAGAGACCAGTAGTACTGTTAGAATTTTTAAAAATTCATACAGTTTGATCATCATCTGAAAATTTTATGAGAGCATTATAGATACATCATAACCATGAAAAAAATTCAAATGTTTTACTATGGTTTGAACCATTTTGCATTCGGTTCAAAATTACCGTCAGCGTTTTATCTGGACAGTTCTAATGTTTGAATTTTTAAAATTATATACACTTCATAATAATCTGAAATTTTTATGGAC
Organism: Otatea glauca; assembly: GCA_036346275.1. Lineage (NCBI taxonomy): Eukaryota > Viridiplantae > Streptophyta > Magnoliopsida > Poales > Poaceae > Otatea > Otatea glauca. Next base: position 50,944,453 of record CM070723.1, read on the forward strand.
ACATAATAAATGTGTAATGACTCTTCAAAAAAATTTGAGCAGTTTATAACTTGATTTGTACCATTTTTCGTTCGGATCAAATTTGTCGGTCAGTGTTTAATCAGGACAGTACCACTCTCTGAATTTTTAAAAATTCCTCAGCTGTGATAATCAGATGAAATTTTTATGAGAACATCATCAATGTGTCAGGAACCTCCAAAAACAATTTCAAAATTTTTCGTTAACGTTTGGACCACTTTTCTGCCAGTGCAAAACCCGAAATTTCGCAATTTACCAAATTTCGCCCAATTTCGCTAATTTCGCTATTTCTGGTTTCAAACAAGCCGGATTCAAATTTTAAATTTGAAATTCTGGACGAGATTTCTCCGAAATTACCGAATTTCGCCGAAATCTCGGTATCCGGCCCACGACGGTATTTTATCCGAAAACGAAATCCGAAACCCTGCCCACACTACTACAGCCTTCCAATGTGTAAAGTTAAACCTAAGTAACTTACTAGGTTAAGGCTATCCTATACTAGCATTTGTGGTTGTACTGATATTCTTAGATTATACAACACTACGTTCGATCCTTAATGCGACCCGGGAGAGAACATTCCCCCTACACTACGTGAAAGTCCCATGCACATCTAGCTATTGCTATAACTCGTCCGCATCAAATCATAGTTTTATTTAGAATTTTTATACCAAAATACCAACAATTACTATTCTCATCATGTCCCAATATTTCAAAATTTAACGAATAGTATAACCAACCATTCATCATCCCAAATCTAAAGCATGGCTAAGCAATTACACATATAATCGAATATACCCATTTGATATCTCCGTAATGTCTAATCCTAACTTAGGTTTATCAAGGTTGACATAACAATACTTATTAGGGAAGCTTCGTAAAATGAGGGTTATACCTACCAATACCACAATATAGATCATTTACTGATATTAACGCTTGCATACATAGATTTGATAAAAACAATATAACTTAAGTAAAGTAATGGGATCAACATGGTCAAAGGGGGTGCTTTCCTTACTCAACAAAATCTTGAACTGAGTCGGGGTCAAGGTCGACAGTGGTAGCCTCAGGAATATCGACATCAACACGTGATTAACGTAAAGCGACCATAAGAAGCAAATGAAACAAACAACATCAAATTCAAATATGAGTTAAAATAGAAGGTTCTGGTGATAAAAATATTTTAAGTACTGGTTTCTCATTTTTTAAGTTTGTTTTTATATGTTATGAATATTTTAAGTCTCACATTATAAGAAGATTAATTCCCATACGAATTAAGTGCAGAACACGTCCGAATACAATTACCTTTGCAGCATCAGAGGCCCTGACCACTAGAATATATTGAAGCTAGTCTCACTGGTTTTATCATTTATTTTTAAAAGTAGTTCATATTTGAAACTTTCGTGCATTGGAGGCGAAGTCCTTTATGTATGCTGTCCAAACCAAGTCCAATCTTGAATATCTTTGCAGATTTGGAGTGCTTAAGGTCCCAACAATTTTTTGAAATTTATTTCATAGTTTGTTTTTGGATTTAGGGTATGAAATACTTAAATAGTGATTATACTAGGTTTCATTCAAGTGAGGCAAACCAAATCACTAGCACAATACCTTCAATTGAGGGACCACCAGACCAAGGGGAAAACAGAGCAACGAGCTCTCTCTCACGGCAGCGCCATGGTAGCCTGGTAGGCTTGGGCAACCTTGGCCGGCGGCAGGGCAGGCGCAGGGAGGAGGGCGCGAGGCCCAAAATGGATCCCCAGGACCTTGCTAATGCTGCAGGTGGTGGTGGTCGGAGCTACAATGGTTGGAGACAGCAGCTCGATGTTCCTAGGCGATGGTGCTACGGGGCGGAAGGTGAATCGGCGTTGAGGAGCTTCCCATCCAAAATGGAATAGGGAAGAAGGTGCAGTAGCTCACTACGATTCCTCCTGGGCAGTCGTCGGCGTTGGGAATGGGCGGTGGTGGCCGGACAGCGATGAGTAGTGTCTGTACAGGGTGGCTCACCGAATTGGGGTTTGGGCAACAGAGGGACTTCGGTTCAAAGTGCTGAGCTCAAGGGGCGTCTTGGGCAGCTTTATAGGCTAGGGAGGAGAGTGCTTGGCGAGGAAGCCAAGGGTGAAGGATGGAGGCTCGTGGAGGCGATGCCCGGTTTCAGCTGCCATGGTAAGGCGCAGCGTGGGGAAGCACTGCTGTGGAAGGGCACAAGACATGGGTGGTTGTATACAGGGGTCTGGCTCGGTCATCGCAAAGTGGAGCAGAGCAATGGCAGGCAGAGGGGTCGGCTTGGCAGGGGCACTACACAGCGAGTGAGGCGGCGCAGGGCAGAACGTGGGCAAGGAGGCATGGCTTTGTACGAAGTTTGTCGTCTCCTGTTGACTTGCGGCCTAGGAAGGATGAAGCAGAGGCTGAGCTCAGCAAGGCGACACGGCCAGGGCAGTAATGGCAGTGCAGAGCACAAGGGCGAGCTCGGTTTGGTCGGGCGGAGCAGAGGAGCAACCAAGAGAGGAGGGCGTCTGGCTGATGGGGTCACAGGGTGGAGGCCCAGGTGCAGTGAGATGAGGAGGATAGGCACTGCCAAGTGGGGCCATGCAAAGAATGGGTCCCACATGGCAGAGAAATAACCGGGAGAAGAAGATTGAAATTTTATATGTACTATTGTTGGACAGAACAGGGTTTTCTGTTTGTTCGAGCTAAAAAATATGGTTCAGAATTTTGAATTTTTTTTAGTATGGTACTAAGATAATGTTTAAACTCCCATAAAAATTTCAGATCATGATCACACTTGCACAATTTTATAAAATTCTGACAAGAATATTGACCCAAATAAGAGCTTTCTAATTTTTTATTTTTCTGAGGTGACAAATGAGGCTTAATTCTTTTGTAAATTTTCCAGCGTTATCCTTGGAGGCTAATGAAGTTAAATTAAAAAATTTAGATGATGATCAATCATGTACATGTTTATAAAAATCTGATAGCGTTATTGTTGTTTTTGAATTGTTGTTGTTTCTGATTTATTAGGAGTACCAAATGCTTTCAAATTTCCCTGAAACATCATGGAGATGTTCTGGAGTTGGATTAGGATTTAAATGAATTTTCTCCAGATTTTATTCTTTCATGATTTTGAACTTCAAAGAATGAAAATCAAAGTTTTGGCATTAAAAAGCATTTCTCAAAAACCACAAATCCAAGGAAAAACGTATAGATGATGAGAATTCAGAACATAACCCAAAATTCCAAATTGTATTTTGATTTTATTTATTTTTGGATTTTTGGGCTGTTACATAATTCGTATAAAAAATATATTTTCTTTTATTTATTATGCCAAATTTATTTTTTTAGGATTTAATTTGGAATTTGTATGGAAATTAAATTTCTATTTTTTATTATCTATTTTTTTAATTTAGATTGTACTTAAAATGAACACTTTCTTTTAAGGAAAAAGTACTTTTGATTGTCCTGAATTCTTCCAAAAGTTCCGAAATCAACATCGAACTACAAAACCGGATATTTGACATCTCTACCATCAATAGTATTCACTTTACCCTCTCGAGACCATTTGAGCCCTTTTTTCAACTGATGTGGCACAAATGTGGCAGTGGTTTTGACACGTAGGCTGGTTTTGGCAGAAGAGGCATCCTAGTAGGAGATACTTTGGTGATGTGCAGCTAGCATGGCGTCGATATGGACATGTACTTTTCAGTTAGAACAAAACACATTGTGGCCCATGTTTCATACTCAGATTCACATTCTTGGTCCTCTCTCTCTCTCTCTCTTTTTGCCCTCCATGGCCGATCCCCACCTTCCTCCTCCAACTTCAAGCCTGACTCATTGACGCCAAGGAGAAGGGCAAGCCTTGCCCCCCTTCACTGCCCTTCTCCACCACTACCAAGGAGGAAGGCAAGCCTCACCCCGTTCACCGTTTCTCCTTCCTCTCTACTTCACCATGTGTATGTCCAATCCTCCTGATCTCGCCAGCGTCGTCCCGATCTATGCAAGCTCGTCAACCACGTCTTCGTCACTCTGGATCTACCCCTTGGCAACCTCTCCCTCCAAGGTTGACAGCAAGGAGTCCATCTAGTGACCTTGGTGATAAGGGGTCCGAAGGCAATGACGAACTACGGTGACTCAAGGCGATGATAGCATCGTTTGATCTAACAAAGGCAATGGCGAGGACGTCGCATCCGGCAACAAAGCGAGCTCAAGCCGCCGCTAACGAGGACTTCTCATCGGAGTGCAGGAGAGCTGCACGGGAAAGGGGAGCTCCAGACCGTGGGGAGCTTGGTGAAGGTAGAACTTGGAAACCTTGCCCAAGCAGAGGTCATCAAAAGCAAATCCGGCTAGCATGGCGTGGAAGAAGGAAGGTGATGAGGTTGATCCCCGTCGATCTTGTCGGCGCCAATGAAGGCTGACGATGGATTGACCGATAGTTATTGGATTCATTGTAAACCTTCACAAATCGTGAGCTAGATTCATTGAACCCGAACCAGTTTAGGGTAAAGGGTTCAAGTTCTTAGTGGAAATTGAAATAAAAAGTGATGAACCACAAACCCGAATCCCATACTATGACTCGAACAAACCCCGTTTCTAATAATTATGGATTGGCCGAGCACTGAATGAGAGAGGGACTACTGCCGTCGACCTCGTCCTCGTTGGCACTAACCTCAACCTTTCCACTTCCATGGTCACCTATTGTGTAGGAATGGCGATAGAGAGAGAGAGATGAAATGGGGGGAGAGAGAGAAGAGTGGGAGATGGAGAAAGAGAGAGGATGTGATTTGGCTGATGAGTTGGCAAAATCTACTAACATGGATGCTAACGTAGATGCAACATCAATAAAACTAGGGTGATTTTGGTCTAATGGGGTAAAGTGAATGTTTTTAAGTGTTGTAGGCTATGGAATTTCCAATTTTATAATTCATGGTTAATTTTTAGACTTGGGAAGAGTTTAGGGGTATCAAATGGACTTTTCTTTTACTTTGCTAAATTTTTAATTTCCAATTTTTATTTCTTTATGTGCTACTTTGGAAGACCTATGGAAATCAAATTGCCAATTTTTATTTATTTTCTATATCGAATTTCTCTTAATTTTGATTGTACTTGCCATAGATAATTTTTTTAATCTGAGCCATTATAACACGGGTGTCCATTCGATTGATGGCTGGATCTTTCTCTAAGTGTATACTGTCACACCCCAAAAACCACCCAGGAATTCGGTTTTAGATAGGAATTGTATATCACCTACTTATGACAGCGGAAGAACATTAGATAGGTAAATATGGTCTATTAATTGAAATTAAAAGAGCATTGTAGGCCACTGGTCCAAAATTTAAATTACAAACCAACAATTGAAAACCAACCCAAAGGAAAGACATGTGTGTGGCCGTGAACCTATATGTCGTCATTGTCGAAAGCAAAGGAAAACCAAGTAACAGTTTTCTTTCTCATCCTTTGAATAAATGTTAACAAGTAAGGTTGAGTACATTTGTACTCAGCAATACTTATAGTGTATCACAAATTTATAAGTAAATACTTGGCTTATGTCAAAAGAAAGGCTACTAAGTTTATTTGCATAAAGCTAAGTTGAATCATGAATATCAAGTAATAGATTATAAACGAAATTTATAAGAGAAATTTGATAGATATGTAAATAACAGATATGAAGGCATAAAAGTAACAACTCACAGTCGTCCATGATTGTGAGGACCGAACCATTCCCTTGCCATCTGTTGGCATAATATCTAAAATAACTTTTCACAATATTTCCAATTCAACCATTTTTTGAAAATACCAAAACATTTAACTATTGTCAGTGCACCAAGTCTCCCATGACCTTGACACGGCTTTTTGAAAAGTTTTACACTCTACAAAGGCGTACATCTTTACCCACAAGAAATGACAAACTCTTTTTACCGCTATTTTTAAGCTTCCTTTGGCGTGTAGCCAAGAGGTCATGACATGAACCATTACATTACCTAGACCAAACTTTGCACCAGTCCGGTGACAACAAACCCTTACTATAGTGGTAGAAGATATTTGTACAATCATTGTACTCTCAACAGTCCATCCCTGTTGAGTCCCCACTTCTCATAGTAAGGCGTACACCGTTGTATCGACAAGCGTTATTCCCAACATCTCGTTGTGGGCACCCCTTCGAGCAAATCTACCTAGATTGCCCGTACTACAACCTTCCAACGTGCAAACATAGACCTACATAACTTAATTAGTCAAGGCCATCCCATATTAGCACTTGTGGTTGTACTGAATATCTTGGATTATACAACACTACGCTCGATCTTTAATCTGACCAGGGCGGGAACACTCCCTCGCACATCCGGCTATTACCATAACTCACCTGCATCAAACCATATTTTTATTTTTATTTTTACCAAAATATCAGCAACCTTTAACTATGTCTAACATTTTTATTTACAATGAACAGCATGTCTAACCATCCATCAACCCACTTCTAATCATGGCTAAGCAAGTGTGCATTTATAATCGAGTATACCCAATTTGACATTATTAGATGTCTAGCCCTAACTTATGGTTAATAAGGATGTCATGTCAATATTTATTAAAGTAGATCCATAAAATGAGGGTTATATCTACCAAGTACCATAGTATAACATGTTTAACAAAACAACGCATGCATACATAGATTTATCCAAAGCAACATAACTTAAGTGAATTAATGGGGTCAACATGGTCAAAGGGGGTGCATGCCTTGTTTGTAGAACACTTGGTTTTGATTTGGTTGATTAGAGTACCAATTACATCACCTAACTCCAAATCTCTCACATGGTTCCACGATTCAAACGTATGCTCCAACGTCAACATAACATGCAAACAAACAAATCCGATGTTACTATATCCTTCAGGTATAAACAACATATATATACAAGAATTGTATAAAAGGTCATGAATATGAAATAATGCATGTGAGAATGATGCATCTGAGATAGATGTGAGAGTCAACTTGCTACTCTTAGGATAACCATTAGAAGGAACATGTTCTTTCTATACAATCCATGGCTTTCACTAGACCAATTTGACATACATGTCTTACACCCAATATCCACCAATTTAATCATATCAAGACCACCATGATTGACCCATAATAGTACAATTGACAATCCAAAATAAAAGTATAGACATTATACTAGTAACTACAATTCATCCTCTAATTTATATGACGCTCCAATCCAATTAATAATTAGCCATCGCGTACTCATATATCCATCACATAAGACCCATCTAACTATCATTGAAGATATTAGATCAAATTGCACATGCGTTGCTTAAGTGGAACACAACCACCGATTAAATATGCAGGTACCAATTTCTACCAAATTAACCTCATATGCTAAGCACTAATTTAGCCATATACACACTACTAGGATCAATTTAATATAATTAAGTACCACTTAAATTAAGAAGGATAAGTCTCACCGATGCAATATAAACACTTAAACTGATCACATTTTAGGCGACTAGTAATTTTATCCATTGACAATCTTGCATCCACCACATTAAATTGAGAGGAATCTTCACAAATTTAACATATACGACCAATTTACCTATATTTGTGACTCCAATAATATTATTCTCTGACCAAGTAATCTACTAAATTAAATAATCCAACATTCATTGACCGACAATTATTATCTCTCTCCGATGATCGAATTAATTATCAAATATTCGTGTGACTCCAATAATATTCGACAGTGACATGGTAATCTACTAAGTTAAATAATTCAACATCCATAGACTAAAAAATAATATTCCACTTCGACGGTCGAATTATTTATATGAAGCAAAAGGCAATGATTATTTATACCGCTGAGCAATTAAAACCTAATCGGTAGCTATACTGATTAAAAGTCATCAGACTAGTTTTTAATGCATGCATGAATGAATATGTAATGGTCAATATTTATATACAACATATATGGCTAAAATCTATGTATGCGAAAATTAAATTGACTTCAGAACTTTACCATAAGCGCTGGACATGAATAAATTCGTTGGAAACCATTTTGACCTCATACGAACAAAATTTAGGTCTACCACCGAAATCCGATTCCCCCCTTTTCTGTTTTCTCCCTTTTCTCTTCTTTTCTTTTTCCTCTTTTTCTTCTTCTTTTCTTTTTCCTTCTTTTCTTCTTCACTAGCCAAACCCTCCTTTCTTTCTTTCTTTCTTTTTCTTTCTCTTTCCCTTTCCCCCTTTCTTTTCCTTTTTTCCTTTTCTTTCTTTTTCTTCTCCCCTTTTTTTCCTGGCCACGCACTCCTCCCTGGCTTTGTTCTTCTTCCTTCTTTCCTTATCCTTTTCTCTCTTCTCTCATTTCTTCCTCCCATCCTCCTCCTTTCCTTTCTCTGTCCAAGAGTTGGACATGCCAGCTGCCTGCACCTTGGCCAGCCATGCCACCTCGACCGCCGGGGCTGATCGCCGCTTGCATCTCCCCAGTCACCGCTGTGCTACCTCGGTGTGCCACTCATCTAGGTGTTACTTCATCTCTCTAGTCGCCTACACCGGTCGAGCCCATGTGGTCGTGTCGGGCCGCACCTAGGAGAGCCGCTACCCCTTGCAGCCACACCCGACTGGGATAATCTTGTTGCATGTTGAACTCATACGTTTGGTTAATCAGTACTATATGTGTGCTTTATGCGGTATCTATTTTCGCGCGTTATCCGACAAAAATTATTCGGTACCGTATCGATTCCGCTCCATATTCGATTCGAATCCTCGACCGATATTATCCTCGCCGTATTCGTATCCGGTACTATCTGAATCCGATTCCGAATCCGAAAAAAATATGGTTTAGGATATGGAAAGAGCGATATCCGACCGAATCCGAGCTGATGCACCCCTAGGGCTGAGTGAGGGAGTAGGCGGTGGAGGTGGGCTGCATTTATGCCCTGGCTCTCTTCATGTGCTGGCAGGTGGCAGAAGAAATGGTAGAGGTGGCTTGCTCTTCGGAGCAAGGATACAAATCTCACCTAAATTCGGTGAATTTTTGCCGAAATTTTGGATTTCGGACCACCACGAAATCCAAACTACCGGCCAGATAAAAAAAATTAAATTTTTCTGAAATTGCTACGGTACCCAAAATTTCATTTTTTTTATCGACGAAATTTCAAGATTTTTGGCCGGTTTTCAAACTTTTAAGGCCGGATTTGGTCCAATAACCCTTAAGAAATTCATATTCTATGAAAATTTGTTGAAAAACCGAATTTTTGAGACATTTTAAAATTTTTGGAGAAACACTGTCAGATTTTTATAAAATTTTACAAGCTTGATAATGATTTGAAAAATTTATGGTACTATCTTTATAGTGTAGGATCATAAATAAAAATTTACAAAATAATTTAACTTCATTTGTTATCTTTAAAAAATCAAAAACTTAATGAACATAATTGGGACAGTAATCTTGTTAGAATTGTATAAATTTTCTCGAGTGTGATCATGATCTAAAATTTTTATGAGAGATTAAGAATTGCCTCAGTACCATTCTATAAAATTTCCAAAAAAATATTTTAAAAAAATTGGTCAATCAAATCTATGTAAGCATTGAACTTCATTTGTTATATTATACTTCAAAACTCAAAAAGAGAACGACATAAATGGTACTGTGCCTTCTAAGAATTTTATAAATTCATTGGAGTATGATCATGATTCAAAAATTTTATGATATCTTAATAATTGCATTATCACCCTTCTTCAAAATTTTCAAAAAATTTAAACCTTTTTTGATTGCTAAAGCAAATTTTTGTATTGATCATCAGGCTTTTATCAGGACGTAGCACTGTTAGAATTTTTAAAACTTATTTAAGAATGATAATCATCTAAAAATTTTATATAAACATTAATGTTATATTAGGACCATCCAAAAAAAATTCAAAATTTTCTAACGTTGTTTGAACCATTTTTTATTTTGTTCAAGTTTGCCGGTAAGCCTTTTAACAGGACAGTAGCACTGTCCGAATTTTTAAACATTCATGAAGCTTGATCATCTTCTGAAAATTTTACGAGAACATTAGTGATGCATCATAATTATGCAAAAAAAAATTAAAAAAATTTATAACGTGGTTTGTACCATTTTTCATTCGGATCAAACTTCCCGGTCAGTGTTTTATCAGGACAGTAGTAATATTTGAATTTTTAAAAATTCCTCAAATGTTTTAATCATCTGACATTTTTATCGGAACATCATTGATATGTCAGGAACCTCCAAAAACAATTTAAAAATTTTTCGTCGTTGTTTGACCCACTTTTCAGCCGGTGCAAATATACCAAAATTTTGGGAATTTCGCCCGAAATTTTGGGATTTTTCGGTAAAATTTTGTTTTTTTAGAAAATGAACCGGATTGAATTTTTGTTTTTGAATTTCGAAAAAGATTTGTCCGAAATACCCGAATTTCGGCGAAATTTCGGATTTCGATTCCGAGCGATATTTTATCCGAAAACGAAATTTGAATCTTGCTATGGAGAAAGAGGCTGGCAGGGGGATTGGTTGGGAAGAGGGCGGTGTAGGAAAATGGCAGGGATGGGTGCCCTTTTAATGCCTTTCTCATCTCTCATTCTTGTCCGTTTCATCCCATTCGTTTGCTGCTGTTGTTTTAGTACCGTTGGCAGAGAATTTAACAACAGAAGAACAACTATAAAAAATAGGTTTCACACACGAAATTTTATATCTAAACTAAATGCAATTTGCGTCTTTAATTTACCGATACCAATTAAATTATCAACCAGCTGTTGAAAATAGGAACCGAAAATCAGGGTGTTACGTATACTTAGTATAGATATAGATATATTATTTTATCTCTAAGTCAATTATCAAATCTAAGCCTTTAAAATTAGAACCCACCAAATTGAGGGTAATATTTTTTTGTGAAAATTTCTAGTATATATTTTTTTTCCTTGGCTACTTAAAAACACTGTCATCGACTTTTAGTGTATAATAGATTCATTTGGAACAACTTTACTTAAATTTCGAACAGATGTGATAATATAAACACGGTTCGAATTTGCTAGTTTTAACGGAGGACACTAGCTATCTCAAAGACTACGTTGCATTTACGTGCGCTGGTGAAATTTTCAGAGCTGTCGTTGTCTATGCTACTACATCAACAGTTTAAAAAAAACAGTGGTTTGTTTCAAGTTTCAATTGAGTGCGAGGCTTCCCTGCTCAACTGGTGCTGCACAAAATGATTGGCAACAAAAGAATCGACGATAGACAGTGATTGAGGCTAAGTTTGGAGCAATTTCTGATTGTGTAGATTCTGAGTTCTCTGAATTAGGTAGGCAATAGTTTTTTATTCTCTAAGAATTTAGATTCAATAAGCTTCTTCCATAATCAGAAGCAGATTTGTATACAAAATTAGAAGCTACCACCCATTCGATTCTTGGAGAATCTAGAACCTGTACAGTCAGAAACTGTCCCAATCTAGGCCGAATGATATATACAAACACATTGCATCGGAAGATTTCTCAATCATTGGCTGCCAAAGGTCCAGGGGCCTGCCTTATTGGAAGCCACAGCTGCATGCAGAGACAGAGAAAGATGCATACATCTCTCAACTTTTCCATGCGGAATTGGTGTGTTTGGACCCGACCATGAGAAGTGTAAGTAGTGCTTATCCTAAACACCATCCTTTCAGTGTTCTTTTGCTCTTTGATATGTGTCTTGAGCTAGCTCCAAGCCTTCTTGCTCCCATGGGCTGTTCATTTCGTTTGCTTGTTTAGTCCTTGCATTTCTTTCTGTGCCATTCTTATCCTTTTCTTTGTCAAAACTCATAAGTATGTAAGCACAACCAAAAAAAATAAAATAAAAGGGAAGAGAGATCTGTAAAGATGTCTTCTTTGCCTCGAGCCTCAAGTGGTTCATCGTGATCTTATCTAATCTCTTCCTCCCTCCGGTTAAAAAAAAAAACTTGTCGGTTTGGGATACATGCAATTAAATTTTTGAAACTTTAGCTATTGATATCTTTTTAAATATTTAGATTGGATGCATGAAAACTATATATGTAGATTTGTCTCGAAACGTACTTTCATAATATTATAATTTTATTAGATTTTAAAATATATTATAATATATAGAAATTTGTGGTCAAAGTTTAGTTTTGAGGACTATGTCAATGTCCAAAACAACAACTATTTGTGACCGAATGGATTAGTTCGTAAGCTTTTCTTGGCTCTCATGGAGTTTTCTTCTATCTCGCAACAAACCTTCTTGCTACCTTCTACCAATTTTCTGCGAGATTTCATGATTCATAATTTCATATCAAAGAGCAAGAGAACAGTGATGCAATAGTAGTGCAAGATTTCATGCACTACAACAGAAATGGTCATCTGGATCGATTTTAGGGGCGATACAATATCCTTAGACAGTGATGACGAGCGGCTATCATAGTCGGTTTTCACCCGATAAAGATATATCGTCATCTGGGCGGTTCCGAGCTCGAAACCGGCCCAAAAGATCAATTATCTCTATTGGTTTCGATCATGAAACCGATAGAGATAATACACAAATCTCTATCGATTCCACACTTAGAACCGATAAAAACATCCTCCTAATCTTTATCGGTATTAGCATGGAACCGATAGAGATTCGTGTATTATCTCTATCGGTTCCACGCTCGAACCGATAGCGATTACACATCTCTATTGGTTCTAAGAGTGGAACCGATAGAGATAAATCTCAGGCTATTTTCTTGAAACAACACTAGGAATTCATATACTCATAGCATATTCACAGTATACTCACATATTGACAAATTCACAGTATATTCACAGATTGATAGTATATGTACAGTTCATAAATTCATAGTATATTCACATTCACTGTACTGTTGACAGTGTTAATTTATGGATACATACTTAATGCAGAAATCAGTAGCAAAATCCTCTAACGTAACTCTGCTCAGGATACATAATGCAGAAATTAGTGGCATAATCCTCTAGCAGCCTTCTCCTTGCAGAACTTCTTGGCACAAGAGCAGTCTTTCGTATCATTTTTATAGCCAACTTTTGTCTGAAGTATTTTCTATTATGTTACAAGGATACAATAAACTAGTTAAAATATTAACAACCATACATTAAGAAACAACATTATTTGATAGATCAAGACAAGGAGACCTTGGGGCTTTTCCATGTCTACCATTATATGTGCTACAACTTCCACAACAGAGGCTTTTTGAATCTCCCTGATATTCCACATCTTTGGCACAGTGCCCATTTGTTTGACACGAATAACTGATTGATTTTTAGTTATATCTCTTAATCCCTATAAAAGCGATCATTTTGTTGTGAAAATAGGCTATCTTGGTACGTATATTATCAGTACCTTTATATTACATCTATAAGTTCAGCTTTAGCTTCTTCCAGCTCTGCATTCGTCCTGTGCTCCTTAAAGATGAGTACCTTGTTAAAAGATTCAATATCTTGCGATTTGTCATCTATGTCTTTCACTTTTTGTTTTATCTCATAAATTTTTTCTATTAACTCAGACCTTCCCTTCAATTGTTCTATCTCCACCTCAAGTTTTTGTTTGGCATTCGACAGCTTTTACATGTCATCTATCTTGTTTGTAGGCTCTATTTTATATATGTGTGCAATTTACAGTCACTAGCAATTCATAATTATTATGTTAACTTCACATTGAATCATATCTACTTACCATATTAATGAATAATTGTAGAATAGAGTGCTCTTAGGTGTCGGGTTACTGAAGGTTAGACCTTCAGCCTCCTCGCCACAAGATGTAGGGCTGCTAAAGACTAATCTCTTACTTCCACATCAGGGTTATATAATCAAAGTTGAACTAGACAATTAACTAAGCAAATAAGGTCTTGAACTCTTAATTTCCTAAATTATGCACAGTTTGGCCAAGCAGGTACAAAGTATTTAAAGTCAAGTTTATTATTCAAATGATCAAAATCAGATAATGAACAATTCTGCCAAGCAGGTATATCAACAACTAACTAAACAGAGGCTATGAACAGAGCAAGTTAAGCAATCATAATCAGTATATTCAGCAATAATCAAACGAGTATCAAACTAGATACTGAATATGATACTCAAAGACAATGAAATAAAAGCAATAGTTTATAGCATTAACAGGAAGCAACTCTATAGCTCAAGGCCACATTCGCTACTTTAATTGTTTTAGTTAATCAACAGACCTATAGCATCATTGAGCATACGACAAGCAGCAATACAATCGGCAACGATGTGACTGACCTTGGCCTAACGCTGTAGCCGGCGAAGACAATGGCGGAGTGCATGTGGTGGGTAGGGGTGGTGCGATGGCCGGATGTGACGACATAGATGTCGATGGCCAAATCTGGTCCTCCACCGTTGCGCCGACACATTCCTTGTCGCTAGTATGGGGTTGCCATGGGAGCCGAGGAGGCCGAGGGGCGACGCAAGGGAGGCTGAGGAGCAACGTTGGCACTATGGAGGCAGGGTGATGCGGGCGTCGAACAGGCAGATGGGCAATGCGGGCGTTGGGAGGCGGAGGGGCGGGCTGCGGGCGAGGGGAGGTGGAGGAGGGCGAGGACGAAGAGGAATAAACTCCTTTTAATAGAATGGAGGGGAAGCCGAGAGGTCAAGCGCGAGGTGGACACCTCGCTTTTTGGTATTCGCATTTCGGTTTTTGGTATTTGAATAGATCGGGAGGAAAAGCCGAGAAGTCAAACGTGGGACAAGAAGCCGAGAGGTCAAGCACGAGGAGGCGTTTGGTATATGTACTATCACAATCGGTTCTAATCTCAGAAACCGACTATCAGTTCTGATATCACACGATTGTCATCACTATCGGTTCTGAAGTCAAATCGATAGTGATGTTTTGCACCATATTCCTCACCTATGCCGAATAATATATAACTATCGGTTTTTTTTCTAAAAAGTTGAGAACCGGTCAAGATAAAGAGATTGTGTTGTATCATTCTGTAGCAGGGATGATTCATAAGTTCTTGGAAAGAAGGAATTAAAGCTGCAAAAGTTACGCCATTTTTTTTACCCTATTTACAGGCAGCAATGAGCTTCCAAGAACAAAGGCTAGGCCTGCAGTTGATCACCAACCGAGGCGGCAATGGCGCTGCCGGCACCGTCGCGGCTACAAGAGAAACGCCGTGGTGGGCTGGAGCTGGATCCCATTCCCAACGACTCCTAGGAGCATAATCTTTCGGACAATCAAGCCACGTGGTTATGGAGGACTACCGCCACCACCAGATCCTCGCCGCCGGCCGACAGGTGTATCCAAGCCAGGGCCCCACAATGCCGCCGGAGAGGGGCGCGGTTAAGTTCCCAATCATCTCAGGCAAAAACCTTTGAACTTTACAGCCATTGTGCACCATGGATGAAACCATGGAATCTTTGCCATGGTGATCATTTGTGGATCATCGCCGCGCCTTCTTATCGCTGTCCCCACCGCCGCAATCCCTAGATGATGATGAACTACATACATGGAAGCACTCTTAATTATTCCCACATCCATATTCTCTGTTTGGAATCTTCCCTGATCACTTAACATGGCTTGCTACGTAGTCAGATGCTAGAAGGAAAAAAAAAATCTTGCCTAGTACAAAGAATTCCCCCAACGGGGGAGCATCTCCAAACAAGCTGAGGGCAACATATGCCATAGCTGACGAGCTACTTGATTTCAGGCGACTCTGATCTTGGAAAAGCGCCGAAATTCCGTGAACCTCCTGTGCCAACCGTCGCTGCATACCCAGCATTACCGGAGTACCAAGGCCATTTCGAGCTGGCCCTGGTTCAATCCCTGGTGAGATTCATTCTTGCCAATGCATGTAATGATGTAACAAGGACAAGCTGTAAAACTTCTTGCTTATACGAACCACTTCTTGTCTTTGTAACTGAAGGTGTGCACCAACTATGGTAATGCTGATCAGTGATCAGAGCTATGGTAGTGTGTACTTCCCCGTATGGAGCACAAACTATGGTATGTATGATCTTTCTCTCTTCTCGAGATTTTAGCCCCAAAATTTCAGTTTAGAAATATCTCTCTCAGTTCAGCATGTGACCATGTAAACAAGAAGGTGCTGAAGTTTCAGTGTAGGCTAAATCAGAAGATGAATCACATACGCATGCACAAGCTTTTTCTGTTAACACCAACACACACGTGAGAGAAGGAAAAGAATTTTTTTTGTTGGCGCCACGTGATCCTCCTGCGTCAATTTCCCATGTTATATAAACATACCAAAACTGAGTACAATGAAAGAAAGAAACATGCATAAACTTGTGGCTTGATCGAGAAATCACGCCACAGCTTCTAAAGAAAGTGCTTAACTACCAAAAATAGGAAAATATGCATCACAACGAGATAAACACAACATTCTTCACATCTTTCATCCCAATCTTGTTATCAATCCTGAGTACAGGCTTCACAGCATCTTTCATGCTCATCAGTTCACTGAGTGGTCGCTTGAGCCATACTCCCTGACATTTCCTGGCTGTAGCTGCCACATACTCTTCTTCACAAGGAGAGTGTGATGACTCTTTGCTTCTGAGATATCCAAGTGATTGGACTTCCCCAAGAAAATATAAAACACCAGTAGTGCTCTAATGATCATTGATGTCTCCGGCTAAATCACAGTCAGTGAACCCAATCAAACATATACTCGAGCTCCTTTTCTTTTCATAACAGCAGCCGAAGTTGATTGTACCGCGCACATATCTGATCACTGAGTACGCCAAGTTAGGCCTTGTGTGTAACATCCTAATTTTTACTTTTTATTATTTTAATATTGTTATTTGTGCATTTTCTAAATTTTGGGGATTTATAGAATTTTCTGGAGTTTATTTGGTATTCTTGAATTATGCCAAAATTGGATATTATTTTACTCTATGAAAAGTTTAAATAAACTTTTATAAAAAATATTTTATTTGAGTTCTAAATTTCTCACAATATTTTTTGAGATTTTTCCAGAATTTTTATAATATTTTTACTATTTTATTTGACTTAATCTATTTTCTAAAATTATTTTAAATCAAAAGGCTTTGAAAAAGGTTTCTACAGTGCTTGGGCGAAGCCTAGTCGGGCCAAGCCCATCTTATCCCTGCGTCGGCCCAAACCACTGCAGCCCAACCTACGCCGCAAACCCTAGCGCGTTGACCGTTGGATCTCAATCTAACGATTGTGATTGCGCCGCGTAATTCCCGCGCTTCGAGCCGCACAATATGCGCCACGTGGACACCCACGATCCGGTCGCTTTGCCGTCACCATGTCCGAACCAGACTCCACCGTCACCGCTGTTTCTACCATGGATTCCGCACACCACACGAAAGCCAAGACCCCCTATTTAAAGCCCAGGACCCGTGCTGTGTTCCCCGTCTCGCGCCGCCTTTTTTGCCCTAGCCGCCATCGCCCGAGTCACACTTTTTTTAGAACATACCGTAGGTGGATTAGGTTTTAATTGAATTTTCTCTAAATTTTATTCTTGCATGATTTTAAACTTTAGAGATTATAAATCAAAGCTTTTATTGTGTTGAATATTTGATTTGTAATCTCTAAAGTTCAAAATCATGCAAAAATAAAATTTGGAGAAAATTTAATTAAATCGTAATCCACCTCTAGAATGTTCCAAAAAATCTCATGAAAATTTGAAATCATTTAATATATTTAGAAAACAAAAAACAACAGTAATTTAAAAACAGCAATAACGCTGTCAGATTTTTATAGAAACGTACAAGTTTGATCATTATCTGAAAATTTTAGTGTCATCTTTAAATCACTAGCATAACACAGAAAAATTCCCAAATAAATTGAACATAATTTGATATCACAGAAAAAATCAAAATCATAAAACCCTTTATTGAGATAGTGACCTTATTAGAATTTTATAAAATTGTACAAGTGTGATCATAGTCTGAAATTTTTATGGGAGTATATGTATTGTCTTAGAATTATACAAAAAAAAAGTTTAACAAATTTTGAATCACTTTTTGCTTTAATTATATATAGGAGATACAAAACAGTCAAGAAAAACCACCCTAGGGTGTGATTTAACCTGATATTGATAGTTGAGGATGTTAAATAAACTGTTTTATAGTTTAGAGGGTTATTTGGACCTTTTTCATAGTTCAGGGGTGTAAAATAGACTTATTCAATAATTCTATATTATTGTAGGTACCAAATGGAATATTACAACAAACAGACTAGCAATGATACTTAGTTAGATTAATCCACTGGCAGCAGGATACCATAAGTAACCACCATAATGACATATGACCCAAAGTTGTGTAGTCAGACATGGGTAGTAACCTGGTTGCTTAGTCCGAATCTGGACAAATTACTAATGGATTGTGCGAACTTCTTCAATGCTTTGGAAGAACATTGTAAAATTATATGTTCAAGAATTTAGACTTAAGAGGTAGAACAACAAGAAAGTTTTTCAAACTAGTAAATTGCCATAAGTTTACTCAAAATCCATAAACCATCATTTCTATTAAAATCAGAAGTGAAGAACAAATCAGAAGTGAAGAACAGGACAAGATTTAGAGAACACACACAATACTGGCCGGTTACCACTGGGTTCAGAACCTTGGATCCAACGATTTTGATTTTTGATTGAAAAAAAAAAACACTATCCCCATTGGCAGAAGACTATGCATGTAAACTAAATAAAACTGCAAATGACTGAAAGCTAAAATCTTGCAGCTCACCAAGCATGTCATAAATCATCGCCCTGAATAACATATTGATATAGTAAGCCAGCTTGATCCAATTAAAGACTGGCAGATTAATACTACCCCCCGACTACATGTGCTAGTCCTATAGCAATTGACCCACATAATTGGGCCAAAACAAGACAATGATGTCGGGGAAGTCCCAGCCCAGCCTAAACTAGAATTAAAGCTGAAACAAAACTAATTCGAATAGAAAACAAACTTGCAGTAGAATAGTGACAGTATTTAAACAGCCGATGTTTTTTTTACAATCAAAGCAATTGATCATTTGGGATTTTTGCAATACAACATTCCAGCTACAGCTTCGACCAGGTTACTAGCTAAAAAATCTATCATCATTTGGCACAAAGAAAAAAATGATTGAAGACTAAAATCATACTGGTAAATGAAGGCACACATCATATCTATGTTGGCACAATGCAGTAATCAATTGAAACTTGTCTCGAACTTACGCAGCATTGTAATTTCAACGCAACTCAAGACCACTATATTACACATCGAAATCACCAGGAATAACTTAGTCACTCAGACTTGCCCAGCAATATAAATTTGAATGCAGCAAGCAACAAACATAATGAACATGTAGCTTCAGTGTGCTCCCAGATCATATAAAATCATCAAAATTTCTTCAGTAAATTGCGTATCACGTCCAATAATTATTCGAAGAACGGCCTTATTTCCCCCACAAGGGGATGAAAAATTAGCCTGACGAATCTCTATCAGATCATAATTCATGTCAAATACCATGGACTAAAAATCCTGCCCACCAATTGTTAATTACTCAAAGACAAGGACTCGACCTTCTCGACCACCACAGCTTCTTCCTTGTTCGTCTCTTCGGGGGCTGGGGAGGAAGCAGCCTTCTCGACCACCTCTTCCTTCTCATCAGCTGCAGCGGTGGACGCGATCTTCTCATCGGTGGCCGGAGAGGGCGCGGATTTTTCATCCTTGTTCTTTTCGGCGTCGGCAGCGATGGCGGCTTCGGCGTGGTCGGAGACGGCCAGCTCGGCCTGGAGGACGGGGGCGTAGTAGTCGGCGTGGGCGTCCATGCACTTCTTGAGGTTGGCGGTGGCCTGGAAGCAGCGCTCGACCATGTCGGATCCCTCCTTCTCCGCCGCCTCGACGCACTCCTCCCACGCCACGAACGCCTCCTTGCATCCTCCGCCCTTCATGAACAGGCAGAACCCGCACTCCCCTTCCTCCTCCTCACCCCCCTCGTTTTCCACCTCCACTTCTTGCGCCGCCTCTTCCTGGGGCGCCGCTTCTTGGCTGACCGCCGCGCTGGAGGATTCCTGGACGAGGTGGGGCCGCGCGGCGGCGGACGCCATTGCCACTGGTCGGGATCAGCGAGTGGGAGTGCTTGCTTTCTCGCGGAAGACTTTCGATTTGGAGGGGAAGAAGTGTTTGGGGGAGTTGCTCGTGGTTTGCTGCTGCTTCTGCTTCTTGGGGAGGAAGAAGAAGGAGAACAAGCCGCCGCCCGCCGCCGGTTGATGAACACGCGGAGAAGCAGAGGCTTCAGATCCTCGTGGGCCGTGGGCTTCAGAGATCTCGCGTTTTCAAGGCCGAATAGTATATTGGGCCTGGCCCAATAAGGGGGATCCCGTTTAAACGCGGCCCAGTAGGAAGCGGATAAGAAATTAGCCGCAGCAACGACATTGCCACGCTCGCATCATCGCTGCTGCAACCTCCTCGGCTCCTCGCTCCTCCCACCTGCTCGGCCATGGCCACCGCTAGCGCCGCCGTTGCCGCTACCACATTCCACTCCCTCCTCCACTACACCGCCCGCGCCGCTAACCGTCTCCCCCTCCCTCCTCCTCCCCTCCGCTTCCAGAGCCTCCACCTCTACTCCTCCCGTCGTCACCGCCCCCTTCTCCTTCCCCCCTCCGCCTCCGCTGCCGCCGGAGAGGAATACGCTGACGAAGAGGACTATGAGGAGGAGGAGGGCGAGGAGTACGTAGAAGAAGAGGATGAGGTAGAAGCCGAAGTGCAGGCGCCTCGTGGTTACTATCCTCCAAGAAGCCGGCCGGCGCCCGGCCAAGAGCCCGGCCGCCTCTTCGTCGGCAACCTCCCCTACTCCATGACCTCCGCCGAACTCTCCGGGGCCTTCTCCGAGGCCGGCAGGGTCGACGACGTCCAGGTACCTCAAAATCCTCTCTTTAATTTGCCTCCCTGATCCATGGACCAATTCCTGAACAGCACCTTGATTTCATGGTTTACACCGGTGCAGGTAATCTATGACAAAGTCACCAACCGGAGCCGTGGCTTCGCCTTCGTCACCATGGCCACCACCGAGGAGGCCACCAAGGCCATCCAGATGTTCGATGGGGCCGTGAGTTTCACACCAATTGGATCAATTCTGCCGCATTTCACAAAATTGTGTTCTTGGCCATGAATGCTTGTATTGATGTCTCTGTGTGTGACATATGCCAATGTAGCTGCTGGGAGGGAGGACGGCGAGGGTGAACTACCCGGAGGTGCCACGGGGAGGGGAGAGGTCAGCGGCATCGGCGGCGATTGCAAGGGGTGGCAGGCGTGACGATGGCACGCACAAGATTTACGCCGGCAACCTGGGGTGGGGTGTGCGGGCCGATGCACTGAGGGCGGCATTTGAGGGGCAGTCTGGCTTAATTAGCGCCAGGGTCATCTTCGAGCGCGACAGCGGCCGGTCAAGGGGGTTCGGGTTCGTCTCCTTCAGGACCGCCGAGGATGCAGACGCCGCCTTGGAGGCCATGGATGGAGTGGTATTTCTTCTTTTGATAAACTGGTTTTTATTCAGTGGATTAGTAAACTGAATTAGAACATGTCAGTTTTAACAATGCTGCCCATCATACCACCTTGTTGAATTAGCAAGTGTCAACTGATATAATAGCATAAACAGACAACTAGGTTACTGGGTGTGATTTGTTATAGTAATCTGTGGACATATGAGAGCCATACTGATGATGACATGTGTTAAATAAAGGCTGGACAATGGTTAAGTTCTTCATGTACTTTATGCGATGGATAGCTCAATAATCATGTAACCATACATTATGCACAACCGGGTACCTTCAGATTTCACAATCATGTTTAATTTCACCTAGGGTTCACTGTCAAAGCAGTGGTTAACATGGTTATTTCATGGCAATGCAGGAACTGGAAGGGAGGCCACTTCGACTTAGTCTGGCGGAACAGAACCCACCAGCTGGTTCTCCCAGCACTGTGCAGGCACAGCAGGAAGAAACTGCCTCAGAACCATCTGAGGCAGGGATGGAAGCAGCCAGCACTTCAGAACTATCTGGAGTAGAGATAGAAGAAAGCAACCTACAGACTGCCAGTTATCAATGACTAACTTAATGCCTGCAAATGAGCTATGAGATGCACTGATTTGCCAATCATGCCATTCTAATCCAAGTTGTACTGGTTTGAGTGAAAATTTTTGACATGAGAGATTCTATAGTGAGGTTTCAGCTTAGATACTAGCACATTAGATATCTGGTGCTCCTCCATGTTCCATTTATTGTTGTAATATATATTGTGCAGAAATATTTTAATCTAAAGTGCAACAGTTTGCTTCCTGAAAATTGATTCAGTTCAGATGTCTTCTTCATGTTATGTAGAGTACCGGATTTATTCATAGGCTGTCCTTTACTGAAATAAGTTCAAGTAATTCTTGGCTCTCTTTTCTGCAAATTGTTTCCACATAATAAGCAATCTGTAAGCTTTCAGGTCATAAATCCAAATTGGGATCTACTCAGTGAGAATGTACATAGCTTGCATAGATATCTGTAGAGACATGAACATATGGTGGCATGCAAATTGGCAATTGTCAAAATACAAGCATTTTAGCACAGCAAAATGGTTTTCAGTCAGTCATATTGGAACATGAACTCAAACGGCAAACAAAATGAAATGTTTTGAAACCATTCACACTGCCTCAGCTACTTTGGACTGTAGTACCACTCTCTAGCTGTGCATCCGCAGAAGCATCCAGATCCTGTGGGAAGAAGAGCCTGCAATGTCGAAATTTCTCTTAATCACATTTTTTGAAAACTGGATACACAACAGAGCTGTAACTAGCATAAACATTTATAAAACCTACCCACATTAGATGGGTACTTATGCTATTGCATGTATAACCATAAGGGGTCATGGGATGTTTCATGGTTAGTTGTTTAACAGTGAAGATATTTCAGCATGATATACAGATAGTTTACCTGCATGTGTTGTGGTACAAAGTTTTACTCAAGCCTTCTATGTCAGCAATTCCTTTGCAACCAGCCACTACTTCAAGGACTTGCCTGGAATAGATATTTCTCTAGTTATTAAAATTTTTAAATGCAAAAGTAATATAAATATGAACGACAGAAAAGACTGATGAGCTCAATTTCTTGTCCACTAACAGTGTGATAATAGATCATGATAATGAAATGTAATGAAAAGCTTCAAAAAATTTCTACCAAAATGACCAGGGCAAAACAAAGAATCATTTGGTTTTGCATCTCAGTGCATAAGGCTAATGAAATAAGTTGCTGCATGACATCATATATAATTGTAAATGGTCAGAACTTCATTGGACAACAAAGCATCTCAAACTTGCATGTAACACCAAATTTAGTGGTTAATGTTTCTACATTGAAGAGCATAACTTTCAGGCTGTCTCTTCAGAAAAAAAGAATGGACTACAAGGTGCATGAAAAGCAAATATTCACTTCCCGTGTTCAAGTACACTTGACACAAAAAGTTGACACTTTGAGACCAGTCCAAACATTTTCTGAACCAAGAAACTTAATGTAATCTGTGCACAACTGTCTCGACTTACCTGACTAAACAAGGTTCATTGCGACCTTTAACTGTTGAGCCTGGCTCGTACTTTTCTTTCTTCTTGGATGGCCAGACGGATTTTACAAACTGGATTCCAGCATGGGTATTTTTAATATCACAATATGGAGAATCCGTCTCTATCATCATCCTCTCTGCAGGAATGCCTTGTACAACCTCAAGATTTTCATTAGTCTTCAGAGAGCAGCCATTAATACCTGCAGTGGTGCATTAAGTCTTTATGATTTAGACTTTATGGAATTATAAGTTTGTAGCGTAAGGGAAGAATGGAATCTTCTCACCATAGAAGCCAACCACAAAGAGGAACTTACAATAGAAATTGAAATAACCTTTTGCTACTAATGAAACAATGTTTGTGGTACCCCAGTTTTTTGTAGTTATTATGTTGCATCATACACAGGTTTGTAACATTAAAGGAGTGAGATGACCTATAAACATCTTCTCAAAAGAAAGGAGCTTATCGCGATCTTCTGCGGTACCAGTGAAGGAATGTGTAACCCCACCAGAAAACCTGCCAAAGAGAAATGTGGTTCTCAGACTAGACTATAGGATGTAACATCTACAAGTGAGTTCAGAAAGGGAGACAACAATTAAAGCATAATCAATATTTTGACCCTCTTTAAATGTTCTGATCTTGAACACTCAAGGAGTACGCAGCAGCTTCTTATCACGAAAATTAGTTGGCTCTCAACTCTCTATTGCCATTATCGTATGCAGATTAAACATCACCTGAACAGATTTCGTGATACGATTTTGCAGAAGTCTTCACCCGCAGCCCGCATGTGGAGAAACATCGGTAGATTAACTGCTTCGGCCAATTCAAATTGTTTCTCAAAATACCTAAAACAAAATAAATCATTCAGAAAATATGCAGATTAATTGTCTAATTGTCTCTGAGCTTGTGCGAGAAAAAGGGGCGTACTTCTTCTGTGTATCTGTAGGACAAAAGTGAAGCCTATCATAATCCAAACCACATTCACCAACTGCCACAACCTGCAGAAATTGAATTTCATATACCAAATTACTTGTTACACAGAAGATCACATGTTCATGATCCATACCCAACAAATCCAATCAAACAGCTTTGCAACTAAACATTATTGCGTTGTGAGCTTGTTAACTATTCCATTGTACATTGGATACTGCAGTAGCACTTGAGTACATAATAACACTTTCTCTTTTCAGTATTTTTTTTTAGTAGACAAACACTTTTGCTCTTCAGTATTTTACGTAAACAATGAGTTGGGTCCTTTGTTTATATTGCGGTTGATCTCTAGGAGACTAGGAGTAATTGACAAGATTCAGTGGGTCATATTGTTTGTATGCAAAGAACTAGGTTATCAGAAGGTTGCAAGAAAACCAGTCACTTGAGGATAAGTCTATCCTTGTGCTGTGCAATTCAAGTCTTATGTAAATGCTCAAACAAGCAACAGCACACACCTTGCCTTTCTCGATGCCCTCCTTCGCCAGAGCCAGCAGTGCCTGAAAATGCCCTTCCGGGTCTCCACTCTCCTCAAACTCCTAACCATCCGGAAAAAAAAATACCAAATTACATAACCAAAGGACAAATGCACATACCAATCTCAATGTTGGTCAAGATTCAAGAACGAGGCAAGAAATATTGTCCGCCATTACCCCGCATCTTGTTGGGTGCACGCCCACCGTGCAGAACAACCTCCCTGCATTGCATACGCACAAGACAACTTCTCAGGCACATTACATCAAACACCTTACAGGCTGCAGCAAGTACATTTGCCAAGGAACAGCATAGAAGCAGCTGAGCTCACCGTCAGTCTCGGCGATCTCGAGCGCCTCCCTGGACTCCTTCAGAGACCCTCCGGTGACCTGCCGCCGCACCAAACCAATAATGCAATCACACCCAGTTCACGCGCAAGAAACGAAAGCAGGAAACGGAGGAAGAGAATGCCAGGGCAGGGCCAGGGGGCTTACAATGATGCGGTCCACGCCTGCTGCCCAGGCGCGAGCGAGGACGGTGGAGATGTCTGCGGCGTGGCACTGCTTGCCGTGGTAGATGCCCTTGAACATGCCATCTTCACAGGTCACAGCAGCAGGAGCGAGACATACGGCACAAACACAAGGAGAAGGTAGGAAGAACCAATCACCTAGTGCTAAGCATGAAATGAAACAAAAATTGGGTGGACATAGTGGTGTGGGACGGAGGTGTTACCGGTGAAGTTGACGGCGATGTCTGGTGGCCGCGCCGGAGACGGAGGAGAAGATAGAGGAGCACGAGTCAATTAATCCCAAATGGTTAAAGCGGTGAACGACAGAGGGAGTGGTTTAAGAGCACTTGCCGATGAGCTTGACGGTGGTGGACGCCATCGCCCCGCCGCCGCGAGCGTGGAGGAGGTCGGCCGGTCAGAGACGGAGGAGCTCGACCATGGAAACGCGAATGCTTCGCTCATGTCGACAACTCCAACATGGGCCGGTCTGAGCCCAAATTAAATCTGGCATGCTAGGCCTAACTGGGTCTAAAATACATTGTTCACAGGAACAGAATTAAGCCCAACACTGAATGCAACTAGAATTCAGAATTCTTGACATGGATCCATTCTGCGATCAAAAGTTGAAGCTCAATTATCAAAGCACATCACTAACTTTCATCACCAACTATTCTGCAACCTCTTTAATGTCTTGCAGTATGAATGATTGTTATTAAGAAACCCAATTCATTTGAGTCGTGGTACGAGATTCGGGTTCATGATTCGTTACCTTTTCTTTTAATTTATACTACTGTTTGCACCCAGATTTGGCATGTGTTGGCACTGGATTTTGGCAAAGATTCAAGATGGCGTGGTAGATAGTGTAATCGGCTAAAGGCCATGTCGGCCAATTAAGGAAAGTAAAAATGGCTGACGTCAGCATATTCTAGAAAGGCGATTTGCCAAGCTAAGTCCTGATTCAACACGTGAGCTTCGAATTCGGGTGATGGGCCTATCGGCCAGAGTTCTAGAAGATACTAAAGCCTGCAACTGTTGTATTCGGATATGAAGGAAGGAGTCTGGATCAAGCACGTAGTTTATAGATAGAAAGTTTAAAATAGGCAATCGAGTTTGTAAAATAGAGTCCTAGTCCGATTCCAATAAGTCAAAGTCCCGACTATAAATATAAGGGCATATGTATCATCCAAGGTATCCGCAATCAATAAAACTATCATCTTTTACCTTTTCGTCTTTTTCTTAGTTGTAGTTTATCTTCGTAATTTGTCTCATCTCAACGAGTTACGCATCGCCGGTTCGAGTTGGTCAGGTTACACCCGCGTGACATCGGCCAAGGTAGGTGTTTCATCCATCTTCGTCGGCTTCACATAGTTATCGAAATTTTATCTCGTACGAATAAGTTGCGGATCGCCGATTTCGTACAAGGTTAGATTTCACCATCGACCATCGGCCAGTAGCTTGTACCCTGGTGGTGGTTCGACCTCTACTTCGTTGGCTTGTTGGCCGACATATCTGCTATAGTTTGGTCTTCTGCCAAGTTCCTTAAAGCCGATCGACCAACTGCTCTCGGCTAGTTCCTAATCTCTTGCTAAGTGCTTTCAAGTTTAACAAATCCGATCTGGTCCTTCCTGTTTACAAGGTCAAAACAGGTGGCACGCCTTGAACCCTACAATTTTGATCCTACGGACCCTCAGAGGTCTAAGATCACGTGTGTTCCGTGAGCCACATCCCCAGCGCAGATTTGGCGTCAACAACTACCAACACAAACAGCTTACCCTAAACCGGTTTACAGTTAGTACGAAAGGAATACAGAGATAGATACAAAGATGAATAGATATGGGGGTTAATTCTTCTTATTTCTTGAGGAGAGATATCATCAAGCTAGATGCGATGCGTGTGCTCGATCTTTACGGGCCATTTGTGCGCGATTCAATGTGTTCCCTGCTCATTTTATCCTGAGAGGTTATTAGTTACTCGCTCGATGCTTCAGCACCACTGAAACTTCGTTTAGTTGTGCAGCTTCTCCCCTCATTTGGTCGAGATGCGACGAGACTGTCGAAGAAACTGCACCGATATATAAATCAGGGGAGTTGAGCAACTCCACAGCTTAACCCTTCTCTAGAGACGATGGAAACAGTAACGGATCAGCATTGCCGTTTTCCTTCTCCACCTTCAGACTTGCAAATCTCAAGTAGATCATTCCACTCGAGGACAACAGTCTGCCTCAGCTCATTGGAGACACTGGAGAACGTACGTCAATCGGCTTCAGTGGTGATGGAGATTACAGCAGGAAAGTAAAAAAGAAGCAAAATTTGTTGTTTCTGCTTCGCGTTCTGTAGTATGGATATGTACCACTTTCTGGCTTGCTGGTCGCCGGCGTTTAATTAGCTCCTCTTCTATATCCCTCTCTATCTAACTCTCTGAAACTCTGTAAGAACTTTGTTTCCGTTTCGTAATGGATATGTGAATCATCCTTTCGAGGACAGGAAGTCTTTATTTTTTGGAATTGTTTTGCGCAACCTGCCATGGCACACTTCGAAAAGGTTGGGGAGCTAGAGCTGAGCATAAATGGTTCTTGTCAGGCTTTGCTCCCAGAAGGGTAAAGGACGTTTCAGATTTTAAAATACTAACAGGGCTCATTTGATCCCCAGAGCTTGTAGAGCACATTGATCTACGATGAATTTGCAAATTACACTCTATCCAGCTTGGCTTTTGCATCTGCGCAAGCTCATCAAGCTTAATTTAATCAATGAGCGACTATAAGAAAGTTTGTTCACGTACTTCTCAATGTATTTTAGAGAGAAAAAAATCACGATACACTGGTACTCCTACATAATATATGACCCCGAATTACTCCTTCCGTCCCACTGTATTTGTCCATTATGAGCACATACTAAGGAAGCACTAAATGATCTAATAAAAAATTAATAAGAAATGACCATTCATATCTTTATTAAATGATATAACACAACAACTTAATCTCTTTGAAAACATTTAAGTAGGGTTAGAAAATGGAAACATTACAATAAAAGACTTTTTATCATCTTACAAGATACCAAAATTTACATTGAGGTAGTACTAAGTTGGTACCTCTACCCTCTAAATTTTTTATACCTCTTGGTTCTAACTCAATATAAATTTTGGTACCTTCCAATAATAATAAAAGGCCTCATAAATATACTCTTGGCTCTTTCAATAGACAAATATTTTGAAACGGATACTCTCGGACCATAGACAAATACGGTAAGATAGAGAGAGTAATGAATAATAGGTCTCTTTTTCTTCTTTTCATTTTTCTCAATTTCGACCTAACCATTATAACTCATCTCCAGTCATCGGCACATCACCTACCCTTCTGCAGGAGTTATGTACCCCTTTATATATGTTTTCATTTTCTCCCTTTTCCCTTGTATATGAACTCCTCCTTTTCTGAAGGCAGAGAATATGAATGATATATAGCAGAGATGAAAGGACATGAAACCCATATTTCTCGAGGGAGCTTGTGGTTGAGCCCGGGTGTTCCCAATTTGATTTTGATCAAATGTAAAGTGTGGCGTGTGTGGCAATTGCATAGGGTTGGGAGGCATCCGGAGATTAATCAGAACCAGCAACTTAGGAAGTGCTCATTACGTGTATCTAGAGGTCAAAAAAAAAAAAAAAGCTCGATCGTTGACTCGGTTTAAAATTGATCCAATTGCATTCGTTAATTTATTAAACATGAAAATGAGTCAATTTCGAATGAAATTAAGTTTTTCTTTGACTCGGTTCAGCTTGGCTCGTTAACTCAATTCTAAAGATACTTCTAAACTATCAATAAAATGACATTAAATTAAACTATGTCAATTACAGGAAAAGCTCGATAAGACGAGAAAGCTTGCTCGATATCATATCACTGCCCAGTACATTTGGTTCCAACTGTTGCTAAGAATGCATGTTAATCGCACTACAATGATCCCTTGGTGATTTATCTCTGCATATAACCAGCTGATTATTTTATTTGCATCTTAAACTGGTCCATAACTGTAACATCCTGATAAGTGCTAAAATAAATAAAGTGTGAAATTGAGTTTGAATGATGATTTTATTTAGAATTTCTATCTTTTCTGTATTTTTCTTGGATTTTGATCTTTAAGAAAAAAAATTATATTTTTGAATTTCTCTTTTCCAAATTGTGAAAAACAAAAACATATAAGAATAAAATTTAAATAAAATATGTTTAAATCCCATGGCAACTCCAGTATGTTCCCACAAGGTTTCAGGGAAATGTGAAAGCGTTTATGCAATAAGAAAATCAAAAATAGTATTTGATGACTATGAACAGTGACATTGTCAGATTTAATTAAAGTCATACGACCATGTTCATCTTCTAAAATTTTTATGACATCATATACATCACTAAAGGACCATTAATAAAGGGTTTAAAAAATAATTAACCTTATATGATGCATTTAGAAAATCGAAAACAGTAGCGATTTAAAATTAGCATAAGCATTGTCAGAATTTTATAAAATTGTACAGATTTGATCATCATCTGAAATTTTATGGTGACATCTTAAAACCCATATAATCACAAATAAAAAATTTCAAATTAATTAAAGCTAGTTTGATATCTCATAAAAATACAAATCAGAAAACCTTTATTTGAAACAATTATCTTGTCAGAATTTTATAAAATTGTACATGTATGATATTGGTCTGAAATTTTTATGGGATGATAAAAATTGCCTAGGTATTATAAATGTTTTTTTTTAAATCTTTTACCAAGAATGGCAGCTCAATTAAATTCAAACCCTGTGCTGCCCAACTAGGAAATTCCAATTTTCCTTCTTTGGTTTCACTAACATGTGGGGACCACCCAGTTCCTAGCCCACTTGACAGCGTCACCAGCCTTGGCTCATGTCCTGCCTTCTCTTTAGCCAGCCACCGCCTCACCTCTGCCACGGCAGCCCAATGTCGGTCGCAGTGCTGCAACGGCACGCGCGCAGCGCACGTCTCAACGCCGAGCTCGCCCGTGCCTAACAGTGTACTCAACTTTCTGTTGCTGATGTTTATTAGATAGAGAATAATATCCCAATGACACATATCTTGACGTAGGTTACAGGGATTATAATAACGAGTTTTTTTAGGATTTTATCTTACCAGTTTTCTGAGGGTCAAATGGACATACTACAAGACATATTTGTGATGTAGTTTATTTTGGTTTCTAAGAAATTATTGTATAATTAATTACCGTTATCATAGTGCGCGTCTCATCGCCGAGCTCGCCCGTGCCTAACAATGTACTCAACCTTGCTGTTGATGTTTATTAGATAGAGAACAAGAATATCCCGATGACACATATCTTGACGCAGGTCACGGGGATTATAATAACAAGTTTCATTCAATATTCTTTATCCAAAAATATCTCAAATTAGCATCTCTATATTTAAGATATCTTCTTAAATACCGCAAAAAGTGTCTTTAGAATATGTTATGGTAATTTATAGAGATAAACAAAAAAATTACTACAAAAAAGTGCCTCTACGTTAGAGTTTTTGTTGCACCGGAGACATTAGGAAAAGAGGTTTTTCGGAGTAGGGTTTGAGATGGTTCGACCTTGGATAGTTTGACTGGGGTCACTGGGCCAGGCTTGGGTCCTGTGGACTGAATGCAATCAGAATTCAGAACTCTTGACATCTATTGTATTCTGCAAAAGTTAAGCTCAATCATCAAACACATCACCAACTATCCTGCTACCTCCTTTATGTCTCGTAGTATGAAAGTGTCTGGTTGGGTGCAGTTAAATTTGTTTCATTCCTGCTTACAGTAGTCCAGTTTTAATAATTTTGTTTGTATCTAGATGTGAGAAGTTTAGTAGAGGATCTTTTGTGTACAAATATTTTTTATAATATTTCTATGTAATATTTTGAGTATGACAACTCATATATAATCTTTCAGGATTTGAAAATGTGTGATATAAAGAGTTCTAAATGAATCATAATAGAATTATGATTCTTTTACAGTAAGATTTCTACTTCACTTTGAAGGAGTACTATGGAGGTTATATAAATCCATGGATACGATCATAGAGAAACCCAAGCAATCAAGGAGTAAGCCAATCAAAATGTGCTCATCCAAAATAGAGGTGCACGAGAATATTAGAGGTTATGTTATTCTTTAGCACTAGATTTTTGCATAGGGCAAAGATACAAGGGTGCTAAAGGATCAAGAGGGTTATAAGAGAGAGACAATCTCTTGTACTTTTTTGAGATTGTGCTTAAAGAATTTGCGATCAGTTTCGTCAAAAAAAAAATTATCATCATAGTTGCTTCAATATCATTATTTTGATTCTCTCTATAAGATTTATCTTATTTATTTTTGAAATCGTGCATGCTAGTGTCGTATCTTATACAATTGATCCAATTCGATGGTTGTGGTGTATAAAAAAGGTATTAGAGTGTAACATAATATATTATTTTAGTAGGATTCTCCCCCGATGTTCCATGAAAAAGAATGAGCACCGGGAAGGAGTATATATAGATACAGTAACAAAGATGAATAGACATGGAATCGATCTTTTTTATTTGAGAGTGTACTTTAATGTGTTCTCTACCTATATATGTATCCTCCTCGATCTCCTCTCTCTCTCGCTGAGTCGTTTTGCTTCAAAGTCGAAGATAACATGCATGGTGCCGATCGATACATCCATGCAACTCAGCTTCTGGCTTGGTCGCCAGGTGTAAAAAAGAAGGTACATGCATGCAACTGTGCTGTGGTTACATGGGGTTGGGAGGCATCGGGGAAAGACGCTTTACCACTGAAAGGCTTGAAGGTTCGAGCTTGGGCAGTTCATTCACCCGGAGCCTTTGTCATGCTAGTACTGTGCATTGTGGCAGAATTTAGACGGTGTGAGCGGTGCCAGCTCATGGAAGCTGCTGTTTTGCAAGGCATAAGCGTGTGCATGTTGACGATCCACCATGGGTAACACTGTGTGAAGGTCCGATTCGAGAAAAAAAGACATGTAGGATTCTTTCTGGTGACACAAGGACTCCGTGTTGCACATTTTTTTCATGGAGATCTGGAGATAAAAACGAAGATTTTTTTTCATGCAGATCTGGAGATAAAAATGCAGCTTATCTTTTTGAAGATGAGAACAGATGTAACGAACAATTTTTTATAAAAAAAAAAACAAGAACATATGTAAGTGTAACAAGCTGGGATTAGGGTTGACGTGACAATATATTTTGTTGGCGAAGATTTCACGTTGATATTTTGTCTTTGAGAGAATAGCTGAAATTTTAAAAAAGTGTGAACAAAACCATGTCGGATCGGCATTCGGTTTCTTTCTTGTTGCTCCTTCTCTATCACTCTTTTTTATATTATAAGAAAGACACGCACACATGAGCTCTTCTCTATCCCTCTTTTTTATTACATGAACAGCATACACACACTTATCACATACCTAAATAGGTAAAGGATGGGAATAAATTCGCAACCTCACAAAATTCTTAGGTAAACATATGTAAAGGAGAGTGATAAATCCGCAAAACGTACTTGTATGTGCATTTTATTCCCATGTCATAATGGACACCAAGATAAATTCCTAGGTGAACATTAGGATTTAAACCCTGATGGATTGAGTCAAACATCCACAACTCCACCCCACCAAGAGGTGGTTTGCTTCTCTATACCTGTCTATGTACTATCTAAAACTCTGTAATAATTTTATTTCCATGTCATAATGGAAATAGGTAAATCCCGTTATAAAAAAACAAAGTGCATCATTCATTTGAGGACAAGAACTTTTCATTTGTTGAATTTTTTTCGCAATCTGTCACGGTACACTTCGAAAAGGATGGGAGCTAGAGCTAAGCATAAGATGGCTCTTATCAGGATTTTGCTTCCAAAACAGAGAAGGATGTTTGGGATTTTAATATACTACGGGCTCATTTGATCCCCGGAGCTTCAAGAGCACATTGATCTACAAAAAAATTGCAAATTACACTTTATCCAGCTTGGCTTTTGAATCCGCACAAAGCTCATCAAGCTCAATGTAATCAATGAACGATTATAAAACGAAAGTTTGTTCCAGTAATTCTCAATGTATTTCTGCCAAAAAATAAAAATTCTCGATACACTAGTACTCCTACGTACTATATGACCACGAATTAATGAATAATATGTCTCCTTTTCTTCTCTTTATTTTCTCGATTTTGACCTAACCATAATAACTCATCTCCGATCATAGGTACGAGTACGACGCCTACTCTTCTGCACGAGTTATGTTCCTCTTTATATTTTGATTTTCTCCCTTCTCCCCTGTATTTGAGCTCCTCATTTTTCTGAAGGCAGAGAAGAGGAATGATAAATACCAGAGATGAGAAGACATGAAACCCACATTTGTTGAAGGAGCTTGTGGTTGAGGGTGCTCCCAATTTGATTTCGATCAAATGTAAAGTGTGGAGTTCAACATGTTTGTGTCGCAGTTGCGTAGGGTTGGGAGGCATCCGGAGGAGTCGAATCAGAACGAGCAACTTGGGAAGTGCTTGCCCAGTACATTTGGTTGCAGCTATTGCTTTTTTTTAGGAAAGTTGCAACTATTGCTAAGAATGCACATTGCACCAGATATCTTGGTAATTAATTTATCTTGGCATAGAACCTGACTGTTTTATTTTGGATCTTAAACTGGTTCAATACACATATCTAAACTGGTTCACTACAATTGCTAACAGAAGTTTCATTTCCTGAACTTCTCGTAGTTCTTGGTAGGGGTGAAAACAGAAACGGAATTTCCGACCGTTCCGAAGAAAAACGGAAACGGAAACCTTTTTTCGGAAACGAAAACGAAAAAAGTCGGTACGGAA
Organism: Otatea glauca; assembly: GCA_036346275.1. Classification (NCBI taxonomy): domain Eukaryota; kingdom Viridiplantae; phylum Streptophyta; class Magnoliopsida; order Poales; family Poaceae; genus Otatea; species Otatea glauca. The sequence continues at coordinate 50,978,802 of CM070723.1, forward strand.
ACGGAAACGGAATCGGAAATTCCGTATAAGCAAAATCGAAAATTCCGTCGGAAACCTGGCCCATTTGGCCAAAAAAAAAAGGAGAAGGGAGAATTTATATTTATTTTAGAATTAAAATAATTTCAAAAATTCAAATGACTTTATAGAAAATACCAAATAGAGTTCAAAAATTCCAAAAAAAAATCTCAAAAATACTTTGGAACATTTTGAACCTAGGAAGATTATTTATAGCATATTTTTGGCTTCATTTTTCATGAATAAATTAATTATATAAATCTAAAAAATAGTAAAATGGCATTTATAAACTCCAAAAAATCCAGGATAAATCTCAGAAAATCATAAATGAACATTGAACAATAATATGCAAATTTTAGGGCATTACATTTTTATAGTTGGAGGAGCAAGAGGATGTCGATGATAATGATATGGAGAAGGATAATCTTAGGATATGATGGTTTGATCTGGGGGACAAATAGCGAGCCTTCAACTGACAAACCTGAGAAAAAACTTTCTAGTGATACCGGTGAACATAACATTGTTCTTGTATCCACCTTTGTGATGGAATGAGTTACATTGTTTTTGTAGTCATATATATTGTGATCATGTATTACGTTCTTGTGGAATTTTCCACTTTTGTTTTCGTATCCGTTCCGTTCCGTTCCGCATCCGTTTCGATCATTATTCGTTTTCGTATCCGTTTCCGTTACCGGTAAAAGATGTGAAAACGGAAACGGAACGACCATTTACCGACCGTTTCCGTTCCGTTTCATCCCTAGTTCTTGGAACAACGCAGTAGTTTTTTTTTCCTCCTTTAATTTATGTCCAACTCACCGCAGTTATTCAACCTCAATTATCAACAAAACACCTGATCTCAAAAAAAGAAAAAGGAAAACAAAAACAGCACACCAAACTTTCAGCAAGAGCTATAACTAATAACCCCACATATATATGGCTTTTCCTTACATCTTCTCCGCTGTATATAAATGTTTTCTGAATGTAAGGCATAAGGCCCGGAGAAGGATATAGCGAAGGCATTAAGGCCATCAGATGCTTGTGGTCGAGCGTAGCATGCAACATTTTGAGTTTGGTTTCAATGTGTTCTCTATCTTCGTCTCTTTGTACTTGGGCAGTGCTGCGCTTTAGAATTGAGGAAAACATGATGTTTGTGCATCATCTGTACACCATGCCGGCAGATGTATATGGGACTGGGAGTTATGAGGAAAAGACCCTTTTCACAGTAGGGTTGAGATAATACGACTTTGGAGTTTGGATACAGCCCTGGACTGAAAGCATCCAGAGTCAGAATTCTTGATATCCATTATATTCTGCAAAAGTTGAAGTTCAATCATCAAACACATCACCAACTATTCTGCAATCTCTTTTATGTCTTGCAGTATGAAAATTATACACACACACATATATATATATATATATATATATATATATATATATATATATATATACACACACATACATGTATATATGTATGCGGTAGCGTTAATCTGTGCTTACGCATAGTTTTGCTATTCTACGCGCGAGCCGTAATCCCGTGCCGCTGAACTAGCTAATATGAACGTAAACGTTTACTTTGAACGTATACATGCGTCGACTAATAAATGTCATTCATAGTTTGTACATGTATATGTTTTTTTTATTTAGCCATAACATTTTACTGACAGCTCCAATTCAAAAACCGTTTTCACCGGTAGCTTACCGACAACGAGAGCAACACATTGATATAAATCTCGGTGCATAAAACAGATTTTAATATCTGTATACATAGATTTTACTACTATACCAGAGGTCCAGCAGCCTGTACGCTAGTAAAATGTTACGATGTATTCGGTAAAATGACAGTAAAAACTCATTCGTGCAGCGTTTATTAGCGAGACTTATATCATTATGTTTATGCCATCATCAGTAAGCTATTAGTGAAAACCGTTTGTACATTGAAACTGTCAATAAAAAGTTATAGCTAAATAAAAAAAACACAGATTCATGTACAAACTAGAAAACACATTACAGAAGATATTTTTACTAGTCGGTCATGCGTCATTAGTAATGTATTTTGTAGTTTGTATATGAATCTGTTTTTTCTTTGATTTAGCCGTAACTTTTTATTGACAGCTCCAATTCACAAACCATTTTCACCAGTAGCTTACTGACGATGAGAGCAACACACTCATATAAGTCTCGACGCATAAAAAATCTTACTATTCGTATATATAGATGTTACTATCGGTATACGTAGATTTTACTATCATACAGTACTACATTGATGTACATTTAGCAGTAAAATTTGATTTATGCGACGTTTATTAGCGAGACTTATATCATGTTGTTCCTCTCATCATTAGTAATCTAATGGTGAAATTTGATCATGAATCGGAGCTGCGAATAAAAAGTTATAGCTAAAACAAAAAAAACAAATTCATGTTTAACTAGAAATCTCATCTTTGCATCTCTCGGTCACAGACATGCATGCAAATTTCCGTAGCTTGTACATGAATCTGTATTTTATTTGATTTAATCATAACCTTTTATTAACAGCTCCGATTCACAAACCGTTTTCACCAATAGTTTACTGACGATGAGAGCAACACACTGATATAAGTCTCGACGCATAAAACAGATTTTACTATCCGTATATATAGGTGTTACTATCGGTATACATAGATTTTACTATCATACAGTAGTAAATTGATGTACACTTGGCAGTAAAATTTGATTTATGCAACGTTTATTAGCGAGTCTTATATTATGTTGTACCTTTTGTCATCAGTAATCTAATGGTTAAATTTGTTCGTGAATCGGACATACGAATAAAAAGTTATGGCTAAACAAATAGAAATCAGATTCATATATATATCTTTGCATCTCACAGTCACATACATGCATGCATTAATTTTGGACAATAAATATTCCAAGGCTCGATCGCGAATTCCATAGTGCTAAATAGTGGAACGCTCGGCTCGGTCAGACTGCAAAACCGACCGACGTGTAGAATTGCTTAAACTACACGCGGCTACAGAATAATATGTATGTATGTATGTATGTATGTATGTATGTATGTATGTATGTATGTATGTACGTACGTACGTACGTACGTACGTACGTACGTATGTAGTATAATTACCTAGGGCACCATGATGCCTGGGCATTATGATCTAAAAAGGATATTTTCTCTATGTATTTTCATGCGAATTTTTTTTGAAATATTTAGGATGCTGAGTTTAACTAGTTTACTAACTAGTTCAAACAAGTTTGAACTGAAATTCAAACTAGAGTTTCTCTTTTTGATGTTAGTTTGGTTGTAGGTATGTGCTGATTTTATATATAAATCAGTAAAGCATGTGATCCAAACTCGTTCAAAATCTTTGAATTCGAGTATATTTTTTCAAAGGTATGTATTTCATTTGAATTGTTATAGATGAGTATATACCCTAAAACTGAAATTTTTGAAAAATATACTCGAATATGGCTTGAATTCGCACATTTAAAATCGGCTTCCTATATATATATATATATGTATATATATGTGTGTATATATATATATATGTATAAGTATATATATATAAATAGTTCCATACTCTTAGGAGTATGTACTCTCACCTTGCATATACTGCTTAAACAAAATATTTATACCTCTTTATCCATTTGAGTATACTCTAATAATGATTATAAGACACCATCAAAGTCCACTTTTATTGCATAATTTGTGTATGTACTCATTTTACATATGAAAAAGGGTGTATAGCAAAAAATAAAGGGCTCTAGTAAATTTATTTCAACTATTTTGTATTGGAGTATTTTAATTAGAATTAGTATTTAAGTATACCGAAAGTAATAAAGGATATAACACATCCATTTAAATAGTATATTGGAAGCGAGAGTACATACTCTTGAGAGTATAGAAAAGAGTAGATACGCATAGTCACATACACACAGTAATGAAGATGAATAGATATGGTATCGACCCTTCTTATCTTTGTGTAATTCAATGTGTTCACTATCTATCTACCTACCTACCTATCCTCGTCGATCTTCTCTCTTACTGAGCCGTTTAGCTTCAATGTCCAAGAAAACATGAATGGTGCCGATGGATCGATGCATCAATGCAACTGTGCTATAGTTCAGTGGTAGACACAAGAAGGAGGTGCAAAGGGACTAGAGCATTGGCTCCGACTATGGTGTCCTTAGTATCTCTTTAGTCTCATGACCTGTTTTCGATGGTCTGCAAGGCGTCAGATGGTGACAATCGATCAATGCAACTATGTTGTGGTTCAGTGGCAGATGTAAAGAGAGGGTGAGAAGGGCTAGAGCATCAATTTTGACTGTCGTATCCTTGGTATCCCTTAGTCTCACAGCCTTTTTCAGTAGTCTTTAAAACGTCATACTAATCGTCAGCTATAAACATAAGGAAACACAGCAACAATAAATACCTCTATTTTTCTCGAGCATACACGGCTGCTGTAGTTACATAAAAGGCATGGGGAAAGGCGCCGTACGACTCAGATGCTTGAAGGTTCAATTTTGGGCAGTTTATGAACGGGTGGTGATTGTCGTGCTAGCAGTGCACATTGTGCCAGAACAGTTTTAGTAGACAGTACGAAGCATTGAAGACCCGCGATTCAAAGAAAAAGCATGTAGCTATGGTTGTTTCGCTGGCGTGACACAGGGACTCCGTGTACGTTAATTGCACACTTTTTTGCAAGGACATTTTGGAGATAAAAAAATATGGAATATCTTTTGCAAGATCAGAACAGATGTAACGTACAGTTTTTTTATAAAAAAGAACAGATGTAACGAGCAGGTATTTGTGTGTGCTCTCGAGCATGGTTTTAAATTTTGTTGAAAACCGTTTGAATTTCATGAATTTCTCTTGTATCGTGCCGGTTCGAAAAAGCATACAGGTCGGTTTACTGCTCAAGTTCAAATTCAATATCAAAAAATTCGGAAAAATTGAAAAAATTTATCCAAAAACTCCCTAAAATTAGTATTAGTAGCTTTATGACCTCTGGTGTATTTTTTTTTTGAAAAACAAAGTTTGGAGAAAAGTTCCCTAAAAGAATTTTTTGTTACATTTTCCCCCCTTTTTCAATCTGTCACCAATCATCGACAAAACCGCTCGAAATTCGCCGCTTTTCGAGTGGTTTTCAAACTTTTCTTTCGAATTTCCCTCCGCTATTTGACCAAATTTTAAATTCATTTGAGTTTCAAAAATATTTGATTTTTCGCGAATTTGGGTACCGCTGGCTGTCAAAAACCGGGATCAATACGGTATTGTTACTCCTGCTTTGGATTGGATGTTTTGTTTTGCAGAGAACAGCCGAGATGGCTTCACAGATGAATCTCTATTGATTATCGTGTGGTGTGTGCAAGTTCTTTAGAGTAAGGACGCCAATACTCGTGCTTTAATTAGTGCAACTGCGCTATCACTTCCTTCTGCTGGAGGCTCTTTTTTTCCGTCTTGCCAAGGCACCATCCTCCTCCGTCGCCGTCGCCCCCAATCAGCGCCGCCCTTCTCTATCACTGCCTGGAAGGCAGCGGTTGGAGCGAGCGGAAGAGGTGGGTGACTGGGTGGCGTGGTTAGGTTAAGGAGTTATCCTTAGAGAAAACACTCTTTTTTTTGTTCTAGCACAAGTTGGAGAATCTGTTGGTTTTTTCATTGGGCGAGCTTAATTAGCTACCATTGCTTCTAATTGCAGTTCTTTCTTTCAGATCGTTTTGCAAGTTTACAAAAGTGCGATTTTTTTTTAAATTACTAAAGTGCGAGTTTGTATATGCATCTGAAAAGACTGTAACCGTGCTAGCTATCCTATCTACTGCTGATCATCCACCCGTGAAAGATCAATGTCACATTAACCCACCCCAAGCTAGGCCATAATGATCTTTCCCCAACTTGGGCTGAACTGATCTAAGCCTAAACTAAACCTGGGCGACCTGAGCCTAACTGGGCACAGTGGGCCTAAATTACAGGTTTACAGGGCCAGACTGGATCCCCGGAGGCCTGGACTGAATGCAATCAGAATTCTTCCACATCCATTTTGCAAAAGTTCCAACCTCAATCATCAACGAATCACCAGCTATTCTTTAACCCCTTTTACGCCCTGCTGGTCGCGAATAATGCGCAGAAAATAGGGAATAGAAGACACATAATTTTTACGTAAAAAATCTTTGCGGGAAAAAACCACGAGCGCTTAAAGACGATCACTATATAAAGAGATGTTTACAACAGAGCGATTGCTCTTGTCCTAGGCTACAGGGTCATATTTATAGTGGTACAAAATAGATAAGACATAAAGTTGGTTAATTAGAGATAAAGTGGGAATTTGTATCAAACTCCAACTCAACAATCTCCATCTTACAGACGAATTCCTCTGTAGCTAAAATATAAAGCAACTCTCTCCTCGAAATAAATTATCATAAACACCTTGTGCGCCATAAGTCCAAAGGACTACTGGGTGATACCAACTAAGTCTGAACAAAGCTCAAACTTAGCGGTTGGAATTGGCTTTATCAACATATCATCTAGATTATCATGTGTACTTATCTTGCTGACTTTAATGTTACCTTGAGCAATGACACCTCGAATGTAACGATATCTGACATCAATATGCTTTGTTCTCTCATGGAACATCTGATTCTTTGTAAGGTAAATAGCACTCTGACTGTCATAGAATATTGTAGTACAAGATGTACTTTCACAAGATGACCAAGGAGTACCTAGAACAGTGTAATGTCTCACAATACCCTCCGATCTGCATAAAGCTTCAAATTGTCCAGAACAGAACTCCAAACCATTATCGGTACGCAGTTTCTTTACATGCTTACCAGTTTATTTTTCAATCATAATCTTCCACTCCTTGAATATTTCGAATACATCATATTTGTGCTTTATGAAATATGGCCAAACTCTTCTTAAGTAATTATTAATGATGGTCAACATGTAGCTAGCACCTCCAAGCGATGGAACGCGGGATTCTCCCCACAAATCTGAGTGAACATAATCCAATATACCTTTTGTAGAGTGAGTTGCGATATTGAATTTCACCCTCTTTTGCTTGCTAAAGACATAGTATTCACAAAATTTTAACTTGTCGATACTTTGACCATCAAGAAATCCTATTTTGTATAACTCCATCATGCCAATTTCACTCATATGTCCCTGACGCATATACCAAGATTAGTAGCATCAGAATCAGATGATTTATTTGAGGCAATAACAATATTACCAGAAATTGTAGTGCCTTGCAGATGATATAGGTTGACAGCCTTCATATCACCCTTCATCACAACAAGAGAGCCTTTGTAGACCTTCAGAACTCCACCTCCACTTGAATATTTGTACCCTTTAGCATCAAGAGTTCTTAGCAAGATAAGACTTCTCTTTAAATTTATGATTTGTCGAACATACGATAAAGTTCTGATGATGCCATCAAACATCTTGATCTGGATATAACCAATGCCTGCAATCTTGCATGGTGTATTATCACCCATCAACACGGATTCACTTGGTGTAGCTTCATATTAAACAAACCACACACAGTTCAGGTTCATGTGGAATGTGCAGGCTGAATCAAGAATCCCCTCGTCACCACTTTTGGAATCACTAGCAAAGGCAACTAGAACATCACCACCAGAATCTTTCTTAGTAACAATGGTGGCTTTGGTTCATCCTCTTGTTGATCCTTTTTGAAATTATTATTCTTTTTCTCCTTTTTCTTTACTCACTAGCACTCAGATATGTCGTGTTCATCTTTTTTGCAATATTTGCACGACTTATACCTTCCTCTAGATTTTGATCCACCTTTGTAATTTCTGCTTGGGTTTTTGCCTTTTGATTTGTTGTTAGAACTTCTCTCCTGTTGTCTGCCATGGACAATCAGGCCTTCTGCATGTGAACTTGAACTTTCGTTCAGGACCATGAGTTTCATCTTTTCTTTCGCACGTAGTGCTTCATACACTTCATTATGTGTAAGAGTATCTCAGTTATATAGTATTGTATCTCTGAACGTAGAGCATGAACTAGGCAATAAGCATAAAAGAATAAGACCCAAATCTTCGTCATCATATTTTACCTCCATAGCCTCGAGATCCGAAACTACTTGTTTGAATGCTGTCAGGTGTTTCAATAATGACCCGCCTTCTACCATCTTGTGCGAATAAAGCTTCTGCTTCAAAAGCATCTTGCTGGTCAGATCTTTGATCATGCAAATCTGCTCCAGCTTTAAGCATAATGCGTTTGCGGTCTTCTCCTTCAAAACCTCATGCAGAATATTATTTGATACATAAGATGAATTTAAGATAAGGCCTTACGATTTTTTGCGTTGCTTCTCCTCTAAGGATCATGTAATGGGCATCTTATCAATCCTCAAAAGAGCATCATCTAAATCGAACTATACAAAAACAGCTTGCATCTTGACTTGCCATACAGAAAATCTTGTATCATGATTCAGCAGTAAAAGATCGTACTTCAGAGTCGCCGTGTAGAAGAAATCCTATTTTTTTTCTCTCTCTCTCTGATCTCCCGTCTGGTTTGTTCTGTCTCCAGTGCCGCTTCTTGCTACAGTAGCCTGTTGTACTACAGCGAGGAACAGCCTTCCTTGCGCCGCGCGTCGCGTCACTGCAGCCGCCTTGTGTCGTGTTGCTTGTGCTGCCGATGGAATCGATCTGCTAATCTGCTGTCGCTGTTTTGACGCGATTTTCTTTTCTTGCGCTGCTCGCTCGATGGCTTGCTACCCGGTTGATGCTTTCCGTCTCGTGCGTCGGGGAGATCAATTGATGCGCTACCGTACGGAGCGACTTCGCCTGCAGCCGCACGGGAGTTCCTGGCACGGATGGAATTTTTCTTCGAATATAATCTCCTAAAGGGATGAAAACGGAAACAGAATTTCCGATCGTTTCAGAGAAAAACGGAAACGGAAGTCTTTTTTCGGAAACGGAAACAAAAAATGTCGGTACGGAAACGAAAACGGAATTTTTTTGTCGGAAACGGAAACGGGAGAGCAATTTTCGTCGGAAACGGAAATGGAATCGGAAATTCCGTCGGAAACTTGCCCACTTGGCCCAAAAAGTAGAATGGAGAATTTACATTTATTTTCGAATTAAAATAATTTTAGAAATACATAAGGCTTTATAGAAAATATCAAATAGACTTCAAAAATTTCGAAAAAATTCTCAAAAATACTTTGAAATATTTTGAACCTACAATATTTATTTCTAGCATAATTTTAGCTTCATTTTTCATGATTAAATTAATTATATAAATCTAAAAAATAGAAAAATAGCATTTATCAACTCCAAAAAATCCAAGATAAATCTCAGAAAATCATAAATGAACATTCAACAATAATATGCAAATTTTAGGGGATTACATCTTTATAGTTGGAGGAGCAAAATGATGTCAATGATAATGATATGGAGAAGGACATAATGGTTTGATCTGGTGGACAAATAGTGAGCTTTCAACTGACAAACTTAAGAAAAAAACTTCCTAGTGATACCGGTGAACATAACATTGTTCTTGTATCCTCTTTTGAGGTAGAATGAGTTACATTGTTTTTGCGGTTGTGTATATTGTGATCATGTACTACGTTCTTGTGGAATTTTTCACTTTCGTTTCCGTATCCGCTCCGTTCCGTTCCGTATCCGTTTTCGTCACTATTCGTTTTCGTATCCGTTTCCGGGGTTTCTGATTTCGTTTCCGTTATCGGTAAAAGATATGGAAACGGAACGACCATTTACCGACCGTTTCCGTTCCGTTTTCATTCCTAATCTCCTATACTTTAATCCTATTTGTTGCAAATAATACACAAAAAATTAGGAAACGGGAGATATAGAATTTTTATGTAGAAAACGTTTGCAGAAAAAAAAAACCACGAGCGTTCAAACTCGACCACTCATGATGAGATATTTACAATAAAGCGCTTACTCTTGTTCTAAGTTACAGGGTCATATTTATAGTGGTATAAAATAGATAACAGATAGAGTTGGTTAATTAGAGATAAAGTAGGAATTTGTATAAACTCCAACTCAACAATTTCCTGCAGTATGACATTATGTAAATGTGAAGAGCAGGAGAGGAGTATATATATATATATATATAGGAAAATGATTCCATACTCCTGGGTGTATGTACTCCCATCTCCAGTATACCGTTTAAATGATGTTGTTATACCTCTTTATCCTTTTGAGTATACTCTAATACTGATTATAAGGTACTCAAAAGTGAGTTCCACGAAAAATTTCATCAAATCCCACCCTTTATAGCATAATTTGTTTATATATTCCTTTTACATATGGAAAATGGTATGTAGCAAAAAAAACAAAGGGTTCTGATGAAATTTTTTCAATCATGTCGCATTGGAGTATCTTAAAACTACTATTAGAGTATACCAAAAGTGATAAAGGAGTATAAAGCGTTCATTTAAGTGGTATATTAGATGTGGAAGTATGTACTCCCGGAAGTACGGAAAAGGCTTCCTATATATATATATACACACACGACAAAGTTGAGCGGTCACGGGAGCCTTATTTCACGGGAGATCAACCACTTGAGTGTAATTCAATGTGTTCTCTGCCTATCCTCCTCTCTCCTCTATTCCTCCCGCTTCAAAGTTGAAGAAAGCATGCATGGTGCCGATGGATGCATCCATGTTACTCCATATCGATTGGATGGGGTTGGGAGGCATCGGAAAAAGACGTTTTACAGCAAACATGTTGAAAATAATTTTGTTTTAATTGTTGTTTTCATGTTCTTTAGAAAATAAATATGCATGATTAGGAAAGATCAATATATGATTAGAAAGTAATGCGTGATTAGGAAGGATTAATGTATGATTAGAAAATAATGCATGATTAGGAAGGATGATTGGCATGAGTTATGGCCAAGATTGGTTGCCAAAATTGTATGCATGAGCTATATTTAAGTAGCACTTGATGTGAATAAAGCTTTGAGTTTTGGTGTGAGTCCAAACTCTTTGTACATGTGCATACATGTGTTTGTAACACAAGCGAGGATGTAATTCCCTAGTGAGTACATGTGTTTGTGAGGAATATAAGTGAAGGTGTGATTCCCTAGTGACTAAGAGAGAAAATCAATGATTGATTTCCAACATTTGGTATCAGAGCTACGGTCGATGCCAAAGCTGATACCGCCACCGAGAAAGTCCATGACAAGCGATGAGACCGTGGACACGGCGGCGTCTGAAACTCCCGCAAGTGGAGGTTCTATCACCATCCAATACCCATTACTCAAAAAGAGCAACTTCACAACATGGGCAATCAAAATGAAGGTGTACATAAAGGCACAAGGTGTGTGGGATGCTATTGTGCCCGGTGTCACCGACACGCGCAAGGACCATATGGCATTGGCGGCCATCTACCATGGCATTTCAGAGGAGACGCTCCTCCTACTTGCAGAGAAGGAGACGGCCAAGGAGGCATGGGAGACGCTGAAGACCATACATATGGGAGCTGAGTGTGTCAAGGAGGTGAAGATCCAAACTCTGAGGCATGAGTTCGAGAGTCTTTGTATGAAAGAAATGGAGGCAGTTGACGACTTCGCTGCGAGGTTGAGAGTGATTGTCAACAAGATCCATGCTTTGGGTGACAAATTAGAGGAGACCTAAGTCGTCAAGAAGTTTCTCCTGACACCCCTTCAAAGTTCCATCACATTGCATCGACGATCAAGCAGTTTAGCGACCTCAAGAACATGACCGTGGAGGAGGTCATTGGGTCTTTGAAGGCGCACGAGGAGCGGTTGTCCGGCTATGGCGATGCCGTGGAGGAAGAGCACTTACTGCTAACGCGTGCCGAATGGAGAGCGAAGGAGGGCGTCGAGAACTCATCATACTCGTCGCGAGGATGAGGGCATGATCGTGGGCACGGCCGTGGCCGTGACGAAGGTCAAGACAAATCCAAGGTGAGGTGCTACAATTGTTATGACCTTGGAAACTTTGCTTATGAGTGTCTGACAAAGAAGAAGGAGGAAGCACTACTCGTGGAGGCTCAAAGTGAAGACGATGAACCTACGCTTCTGTGAGCATGAGATGTCAAAACGAAGCAACAAGATTAAGGGGGTGATTATTGGAAATAATCTTGTTTTAATTGTTGTTTTCATGTTCTTTAGGAAATAAATATGAATGATTAGGAAGGATCAATGCATGATTAGAAAGATTAGTTGCGTGAGTTATGGCCAAGATTGGTTGCCAAAATTGTATGTGTGAGCTATATTTAAATAGCACTTGATGTAAATAAATGTTTGGGTTTTGATGTGAGTCCATACTCTGTACGTGTGAGTTTAGGTGTGAGTCCATAACTATTGTACGATGTGCATACATGTGTTTGTGAGGAATATAAGTGAATGTGTGATTGCCTAGTGAAAAAGAGAGGAAATCAAAACAGTCCTTACTGTTCGACCTTGAAGAGGCGCAGCGAGTGATGTGCTGGTAAATGCATTAGTCAATAGGAAATTAACTTAGGTCTTCCGAGGAATTAATAAACTTGGATCATTTTGTAAGAAATTGACAAGCAAACAAGAATGAAGAAGATCAAACCAACACAGATCAGACACCAGGATTTTAACGTGAAAAAACCCTTCAATGCGAAGGGAAAAAACCACGGACACCAGCCAGACAAAACTTCACTATTTTGGAGAGAGTTTACAAAACGCCGTATGATTCCTGGCGGCTTATAGATGAAATTTAAGGTGAACCCTAATCCGTATCATGGAGCTCCGCCCGCACTTCCAAAGGCCCCGGCCGAGTAACAGGCCAGTTGGCCTCGCTTCGCTCCGCCAACTTGGCTAGCCTTGATTAGAATTTGGATCACAACATAACAAACTCCACCTTGAGACAAATTCCATCTTGTAGCATATAGAATGTAACTTCCCTCCTGAACAATAAAGACAAAGAATCGGTGGTGCAAAAAACACCACTAGGGCTAAACAGTTATACCAACTAAGCCTGAGCAAAGCTCAAACTTAGCAACAGGAACAGGCTTAGTCAACATATCAGCAGCATTATCATGAGTGCTAATCTTGCATACCTTTAGTTCTCCTTCTGCAATTACCTGTCTGACATAATGATATTTGATATCAATGTGCTTTGTTCTTTCATGAAACATTTGATCCTTTGTGAGATGAATTGCACTTTGACTGTCACAAAATAAATTTATGCAAGATGTATCTCCACAAAATTCAGCAAACAAACCTCTCAACCAAACTGCTTCTTTACTTGCATCACAAACTGCAATATACTCAGCTTCAGTGGTAGATAAAGCAACGGTGGGTCAGAGGCTAGCCCTCCAACTGACTGCACATCCACCAACTGTAAACACATAGCCTGTGAGAGACCTTCTCTTGTCTAAATCAGCAGCATAATCTGAATCAATATATCCAACAAGTCCTCTCTAGTCTTGCCAAACTGCAAATAAGCATTAGATGTGCCTCGCAAGTACCTGAAAATCCACTTGACAAAGATTCCAGTGTTCTTTACCAGGATTAGCCATGTATCTACTGACTAAACTCATAGCATAAGACAAATCAGGACGTGAGCAAACCATGGCATACATTAAAGAACCAACAGCACTAGAATAGGGCACTTTGGACATGTACTCAAAATCTGAATCTGTGCTAGGACATTGAGACGATGACAACTTGAAATGAGGAGCAATTGGAGTACTTACTGGCTTAGAATCATGCATATTAAAACGATGAACTCCGCCAACTTGACTAGTCTTGATTAGAATTTGGATCACAACATAACAAATGGTATATTTGGATCACAACATAACACATTTTATATTGTCAATAGGAAATTAACTTAAGATCGAAATTTAATAATGACTATAAATAACACAATGTCTATATTGCAAACCTCATTCAATGTTGTTCTTCTGATCATGAAGTGCAGTTTACACGGTGAAATTTCAGTCCGACAACCATTGCAGTCCAAAGACAAAAATTTAGAAGTGCCCAGGTTTGCATTCAGCTCAAATTTTTCACGACAGAAATCAATTTTCTGACCTAATTCTTGTTTCGAAAAATTCCTGTGTATTAATAAAAATATCCGATACTTGCATCAAGAATAGGCAAATTCGGCCAAAACAATAGATGTATTACAGTGTGTGCATCTATCATTTTTTAACCGTGGAGAACAAGTCTGATCAGATCAGATATGATATGTTTATCGCAATGACCCTGCCTCCTAGGCTACAGAAAATTCTTCTCTGTTAATGTGTCATATAATACAGGTGACAACTCATGTGCCATGTCACCACCGAGTCAATCTTCCCTCAGTCAGTCAGAATAACAAGGACTTTGGTGTTAGCATCTTGTACTTTTATAGGAGTAACACTTTTATTATACTATAAGGAATCACGTCCCATAATTTGATCTAATCTATTGGCAGTGCTGTTGTTTAAATTCCCGTTTGGAACATGGGAATCCTGCAGGAATTCTGGAGAATTAGTATACCTCTTGTATTGTAGCTACACGAAGTACTTGGCAGTTGCACAGCCTTTTGTTTTCACAAGAAGGCTAGTTTTATTTAACTTTTCACGCTTGTCCTTAGTAATTTAATCAACAACTTTTTTCGATGTAAGTATGATTTTTTTTCAGGCTTTTCACACTGCTTTAAGTCATTAGTTGACCAATTAGAGCACTGACTTCTGTTGATTATTTTTTAAAATAATAGAAGATTAAATATCTCGGCCTCTGCATCGTAAGATACACACATTCAAACATTTATTACAATATTCTAACAAAAAACTGTCACAAGTGCTCCCTATCAAAAAGTTTCAACAAGCCCAGACAAAGAAAAAAACATAAAGTTTTAACTCACACAGTCTATGGCTAAATCACCATTCATAGCCGATCAAGAATTTTCGAAGCACAATCTCTAGCGATTTGCACTGATTTCTATTGATTACTTAGCATCCTAACTTCCTCCGCATGCCCACGCTGAACTGAACTGTCGCCTTGTCAGATTTCCTGGCCGGACTGAATGTGACACTGCCATAGCAGCAACGTTGGTGGATCCTGATTCCGAAAAATCTTATCTCAATCAATCTGAACTCGACCACAGGTACATGGACTTGAGGTAAATGTATATACTTTTGGACTCGAATTGAAAGTGAAGAGAATGCTAATGTAAATACCAAGAGCTCATGATATTGACATCATGTGCAGACATTATCTACTCAGCTGTGACTGGTAGAGCTTTCCTAGAAGGGAGGAAACTTCGCTGTTCAGACTTCAGACTGGAAGTTTTCTAAGTTTTGAGCTTGACCGAAGCAAATCGCAGTAGAGTGCCAGAGTCCTTGACAGGGAAGTATATCGATCA
This sequence comes from Otatea glauca, assembly GCA_036346275.1. Lineage (NCBI taxonomy): Eukaryota > Viridiplantae > Streptophyta > Magnoliopsida > Poales > Poaceae > Otatea > Otatea glauca. The sequence goes on from CM070723.1 coordinate 50,994,149, forward strand.
TCTGAGTACAGTTGTCTGATTGGTTGGGCCGTTCATTTTTTTCTTTTTAGTTTTGACTTTGCTGTATATATATTCGGTTCAGTTCCTTTCTTTTTCATGAAATATTTCAATAAGGTTCTCCCCTCTGTAAAGAGTCAGCATCACGGACATGCCATTAGTTCTGCATTGTTGTTTTTACAAAATATATAGTAGACAGGAGACACGGGAGTATACATATACATGAATTTCCTACTAGTTCTTGAATCCTTAGTTCCAAACAAATGTAAACAAAATGAGCCCCCAGATAAATTAGACCATATGACGCTACAACTGAACTCAACAACAGGCTTTGTGCAGCTCACTAATTAGAAATTACACATGCACTCAATATATATTCCCAAGGGGAATGCATAATACCTGAACGAAGTTTCCAAGCAAACACTCATACATAACAATGTTTTTTCTTTCTTTCTAGAGGAAGCGTTAAAAATATGTTGAACACCATCCATGTCATCGTCCACCAGAGAGACCGGAGAATGTGCCGATGCTCGTCATCAGCTGCGGATATGACATGACAGATGGATTGAATCCTTTGTTCTGCATCAAAGGCAGCATGCTGAAGCTCAAATGTGTTGGTGTCAACTCCGGTTGTGGCACGTCACCATCGAGGTATCGCATTACTTGGTGCATGTTGGGCCTGGAAGTAGGAAACGGATGCAAGCACACAAGCCCTAGTTTCAGAACCAAGCATGCCTCATCAGTGTCATAGTCACCTTGGAGCCTCATGTCGACCGTCTCCGTCAGTGATCCATTGTGCCAATGCTCAAGAACCCAATCGACCAGCATAAGTCGGTTGCCTTGCATGTCCTGCTTGACAGGCCTTTGCCCACAAATAACCTCGAGAAGGAATGCGCCGAAAGCGAACACATCTGTGAGAGGAGAAGCCTTTCCTGTCCGTACCATCTCGGGGGCTAGGTACCCCATGGTGCCAACCACATGTGTCGTCTGTGGATCAGTACCATGATCATACAACCTTGCGAGGCCGAAGTCACCCAGCCTCGCATTCATTTCACTGTCGAGGAGCACATTGCTTGCCTTGATGTCTCGGTGGATGACAACTTTCTCCCACTTCTCATGGAGGTAGAGCAAGCCACACGCGACATCTTTGATGATCCGAAACCTTTGAGTCCAACCAAGTACAGGCTTGTCCTCTACATCATATAGATACTTATCAAGACTACCATTTGCCATGTAGTCATACACCAAAAGTAGTTCTTGTTTCCGCCGGCAGTAACCGAGTAACGGCACAAGGTTGCGGTGTCGAAGGCGGCCGATGCTGACAACCTCTGTGATGAACTCCTTCATTCCTTGCCTGGACTCATGGGCTATCTTCTTCACGGCGACCTCCAATTTAGATGCCGGAAGGACTCCCTTGTAGACCTTTCCAAACCCTCCCACCCCAAGCAATTTCTTGTTGCTAAATCCTTGAGTCGCATGGAACAGGTCCTTGTATGAGAGCCGTTGAGGCCCAAAATCTACCTCCCAATCCTCCCGCAGCTCAGCGTACCTCAGTTGCCTCCGCACAAGGAAGATGACAACGGTGCCCGCAGTGAGGATGAACACTGCGCTGGCTATTGGAAGGACGATTTCCAAGACCTTGGAACGAGGTTTGGAGCCAACACGAGGTAGCTTTGGCAGTTTAGCGATGTCAATGGCCGGAGCCGGAACACCCATGCCAAAGCTCCAGCCAAGCACGACCTGTCGAGTGATGATTGGACCCGTTGCAGCTGAGAAGCCAATGTGCACTGGGTCTGTGAGAACAGTCGACAGATCATAGGTGGCTGAGAGCAGAGGCCTAATCGGTTTGGGCACTCCAAGGGGAGCCATGGTTACGGTGATCTGTGTGGTCTCTTCGTTGTAGTCCAACCAAACTTGCATGGCCTCACCGCTATATAGCGTCAAGTTCTTGAAAATGCCGGTCTTGTCATCGTAGAAGCCAGAATCGAAGGATTTCACAGAGCGGAGACCATTGATGTCAATGCCGACATGACTATTGCTGATATCTCCCCACTCATTGTTTTGGAAGGTGTCGAGCTCGACTGCAAAGATGTGGTTACTTGAGTTGCCAGTGTTGTTGACGTTGAAGAGGCCCAAGTATCCATCCGGCCATGCGGTCGAGAGATTCTTGCTCGGAGCGACGAAGAACGCCATGCCGTCGTAGCTTCTGTCGGGGTAGAAGGGCTGGATGCCGAACACGAAGCTCGCCGAGAAGGACTGCACTGCGCCGTTGGGTGACCTGCGGAAGTGCAGAGGAGCTGGGTAGAATGCGTGGCCGCTGAGATCATTCTTGTCGCTAGTCAGCTCAAGGAGCTTTTCCGGTGTGATTTTGGCGGTGCCGTCGAGGGCGAGGTCTGTGCCGGTGAAGCCATGGTAGAGAAATTGTTCTTGAGCAGTACAGAAGCTAAGGGAGAGTACAAGGAGCACAAGGAAGGGGAAATGCTCCATGTCAGGTATAGCAATTCAACAGCGATGCAAGAACATATACAGTGTTTTTAGGCCTTGCACGGTGGTTTGCGCTTGCGGACTACCAGAGGTGACGATGCTTTTAACTATTTTCCACGGTGCTTCCAGGCCTCTACCCGGCCCGACTTCCATGTCATTCTTAAGGTCTCTCCTCCAGTTTTCCACAAGCTTCACTGTCTGAAAGCGCAAGTAGTTAATGTTAGAATGAGATTAGTTTGTTCGAGATCAGATTTTACTCAGAAATCTCCTTAAATTGGATTTCACTGTTTTTAAAAATAGTTCTAGTAACTCTTAAGGGGTGTTTTGATTAGGAGTGTTTCATTAGAATGTTTTGGAATCCAGTTAAAATTTAAACTAGATCCCAAAACTTTCCATTGAATTACCACTTATCCAAACAGGGTCTAAGTATTTTTTGTTTGTTAGAGTTAACCCTGATAGTGTCCAAAATTAATTCACGCATGATCCAATCTAGGCTCTATACGTACTCTAGAGCAGACTTGTGAAGATTTTCATATGGTATGTAATATCTATATATTTAAAAAAGAAAAAAAGAAAACTAGATAGCGAAGTACCGCTCAATTGTGTGGTAATATCAGCCACGTAACTGCAACATGTTGTATTGGTTATACATCTTTTTTGCCTAGCTAAAAATATAGTTGTATTTTGTTATACAACGTAGCGGATATAGGATGTAGCATCGATACTTTTGATTAATCTAGACTGTTATAATTTAACCTTACGAAATAATTGGTTTAAAAATCATGAGAGTATTTCTAGCTTTTTTTACATATTACTGTGGGGATTTCTAGCCCTCAAAGAGATGCATTAATTTCACCGGTTGTTTTTAAATACATAGATCAGAAGGGAGCCGATATCTTGTCTTGAATTTCTTTGATCCTTTCTTGGTTTTTGAGAGTTTGGAGTATGTTCAAAACTAACAAGGTTCCATTTGAAATGCATGATAGAGTATGTTCAAAACTAACAAGGTTCCATTTGGAATGCATGATTTTGTCAGGAATTTAGTAGGAAACCCTACATTTATTGACGGTGTATATTTCTTTTCCTGCAAAATTCTAACGTTCCAAGCGAGGCCTCAGGGATTTTATCTGATCTTTGACGCATTACACTCGGTCCAAACCTTAATTTATCTATAAGCATATGGAGATTACCCAGGGTGGACGGATGACTATATATCAAGCACTTTGTGGATACTTGATGACTAAGACAAAGGTAAGCAAGAATATTTTGGACTACCGATTGTTCAGTACTGACTTGTTATTAGTGCATTTTCCTACAATTGTCTAAACTTTATTTTTGGTATCTTAGTAGTTATTTAATTATGTTTTTGTATGCTTTCCCAATTTTTTTTTGTCAAATCAACGTCGGGCTTTCATGCTATACATCAGTGTGTTTCATTCATACAGGTAATGACAATTGATTGGGATGACATGTCCGCCTAGTTCTGCAGCCGTTCCCAGGTGCTATCTCTGAATTCCCCATGACGTACCTGGGAATGCCCCTTACGCTTGGTCGACTTCGGCGTGTCCACCTGCAGCCTGTCCACGATAAAGTGGCCTGGCGTCTTGCTGCCTGGCAGTCAGCACATCTCACAATGGGAGGCCGCCTGATTTTGGTTAAATCGGTCCTCACATCCATTCCAATCTACCTACTGACTGCGCTAAAAGTGCCACAGAGATTTATTGCGGACATTGACAAGATACGACGAAAATTCTTTTGGGCAGGCGGCACGGCGTTGCATGGAGGGAATAGCAAGGTGCGATGGACAACTGTGTGCCGACCGCTCAGATACGGAGGCCTAGGTGTCCTCGACCTGGAAAGGTTTTCACGAGCGCTCCGACTCCGGTGGATCTGGCTCATGTGCACGGAACCTCATAGGCCATGGAATGGATTGCCAACACCGTGCGACCGGATCGACCAGCAGCTCTTCATGGCTGCCACGAAAGTCGCCATTGGAAATGGCCAAAGAGCCAGTTTTTGGAACTCTAGGTGGGTGCACGGTCAAGCGCCATCTCAAATAGTGCCAAGCCTCTACAAACACTCCAGGAGGAAAGCAAGATCGGTTGCTAATGCCTTGGAAAACAATAACTGGATGCGAGACATTCGCCACCACCTAAATCCTCACTTGCTAATGGAATACATCTGTCTGTGGTCCAAAATACAATCGGTACCACTAAACCCGGACGCAGACGATGTCTTCATATGGACGCAAACCTCTCACGGTGCCAACTCCGCTTCCTCGGCATATAACTTCCAATTCAGTGGGTCCACTGACAAATCTTTCCTGATGACGATTTGGACTGCATGGGCGCCGTTACGCTCTAAGATCTTTCTTTGGCTAGCGCTGCAGAATAAGATATGGACGGCGCAACGATTGCAGCTTAGGGGATGGCCAAACCAATATTTCTGCCAAATGTGCAATCGAAGCTTGGAAACGACCTTGCACCTGTTTGTTGACTGCCCTCAAGTTCGGCTGCTCTGGTCGTCCATCGCGCAATGGGTCCGCATCCCCACACTACATCCAGACCGATGGGACACGGCAACAAACCTTGAGCAATGGAGCCTGCAACGCATTAACTGCCATCCGAGCCTCCGGAAAGGTGTAAAAACACTGATCATCCTGTCTTGCTAGGAATGGTGGAAAGAGCGAAACAAAAGAGTCTTCCAACGGGGTTGGGCGTCTCACGACCAAATCCTCCAGTCGATAAAAGATGAGGCTGTCGGTTGGACCCTAGCTGGAGCTTCGCACCTTAGGAATCTGATTGATCGCCAGTTGTAAAGTTTTTTTTTCTCTCCTTTTTTGTTTTTTTCTCCCCGCTTTTCCGCTTGGTTCGCGACCTCTGCGGCCGTCTTTCGGGTGCTCCCTTCTGCACCTTGTTTTTTTTTCCTAAACTTTGTATTCGGTTTTTCTTCTCCTCTAATCAAATCTAATCACAGCGTTTGCTGTTTCAAAAAAAAAGACATGTTCGCCTATGGTCCAAAATCCAATCGGTGCCTCTTCGTCCCGACATGGATGACGTCGTTACATGGACAGGCACCTCCAGTGGCATCTACTCGGCTAGATCAGCGTATCACATGCAGTTCAATGGAAGCATCCAAAAATCGTTTGCGCTCACAATATGACCGGCATGGGCTCCGCTCCGCTGCAAGATCTTCCTCTAGCTTGCACAACAGAATCGCCTGTGGACAGCGCAACGCTTGCAGATCAGGGGATAGCCTAATCAATACTTTTGTCCAATATGCTGTCGGAGCCTAGAAACGGTTTTCCACCTCTTCGTCGACTGCCCCAGAGTTCGAGAACTCTGGTCATCCGTTGCTCGCTGGGTTCGCGTACTAGCACTTCGGCCGGACCAATGGTACCCGTCTTTGCATCTCGAACAATGGAACCTCCGATTGCTAGACTGCCCACCGAACGTTCGGAATGGTGTCAAAATCCTAATTATCCTGACATGCTGGCAATGGTGGAAAGAGCGAAACGACAGAATTTTTCTTCACAATTGGGCAACCCATGAACAAATCGTGCAATCGGTCAAAGATGAGGCTACCAACTGGGTATTCGCGGGAGCAAAGCAGCTTAAACACCTCATACAACGTCATCATTAGATAATAGACTTTTATACTTTGTGTGTTGTCTCTCTCCCTGGTTGGGTGCAGTCTCCTGCATCATGTAGCTTGTTAAAAACCGTTTTTATTCTCTCCTCTTTCTAATAAAATCACAGCCCAGTCGTCTTTCAAAAAAAAATTACTAGAAGTACCATCAAAGAAATTTTCTTTAGGAGCTAGATGACACTGCTACGACCATACGAGAAAATGCGGTGTGTATCCGTGCGTAGAATTTTTGGGCCTGGCAGATTTGGTCTCCAGTCTTCAATACAAAATATTGTGTTGGATTCATACTTTATGACCTCGCAAAATCCGTGCTAGCTTGACTTATTGTACCGTAGAAAATAAGATCGATATCAGCCAATCTAGATTAGAACTTGTTCTTCTCTCTTTCGTTTCTAATGCCAGTCCCAATCCTGACGAAGTTCAGTCTGAAAATTAAATGCTTGGCCAGCCGGCCGGGTTGCCTGTTGCCAGAGGCCAATGCAGCCTACATCTGTTTCTCTCGGTAGTGCCAACAATGACTTGGATGTTTGACGGCCTTTTGTTTTTAGTTACGCAAACAATAGATCTTGGGAACTTCTCTCTGTTTTCAATATCAGCCAATATCTCTGTGTTTTGGGAACTTCTCTCTGTTTTCAATTACATAGATCTTGACAAATAAATGAACTGAACTACTACTGTCAATCATCAAACATATCTAGTAATAACATGAAACCTCATGAGGTTTAAATTATATATATTAATGGTTCTACAAGATTTCAAAAGTTTTATTTGAATAAAAATGTGTTAGCAATTAGTTCGAGAACAGTTTTCTGTACAACTATATGATATGAATATGGACAGGAATTCAAATATTTCGATTATATATCTTTATATAATGATATTGTTTTGAATCTCTATTTTTTCAGTTTATAAAGATTGAACGTTCACATCCTAGTGAAAGTATAGTCTGTATAAGTTTTTTATATTTTTTTCTGTTGTTCACTCAAAGATTATTTAAGATTTAGACATTTTCTATTATTAATTGTACAAATCAAAATTGGATTGTGGTTACACACACGAAGACATATACCAGTCCATTGGATTGTGATTCGGTAGGAGTTGCAAGTCTAGCTTGAACTTGAGGCAAATGTCATTTTCGTCTTCAATCATCTGATGCACACAGCCAGACTACGACGCACGGGGGAAAAAAAAAACTAAAGAAGACAATAGAAGGCCATGCGTAGGTTACAAGTTGCCTTAGCACTGGGAAGTTATAAACTGCAGTGCAAGCTTCAACACTGCCCAAACTTACACCCTCGCTTCTTCCCTGAGCATTGCTCATAGTCGTGTCCGCCATGAATCCTATGTCCCTACTTCTGCAACTATTGTTCCTTGGCCTCGACGTGGTAGCCTTCACATATGGTGAGGACAAATTCATCTACACTGGCTTTGCCCATGATAACCTCACTCTCAATGGTACAGCCATGGTGACGGCCAACGGCCTCCTTGACCTGACCAGTGGCTCTGTCAAGCTCAATGGTCATGCGTTTTGTCAAACCCCACTGCGCTTCCGCAAGTTCTTGGATGGCGCGGTGCAATCCTTTTCTACATCCTTTGTATTTGGCATCCAATCTAACTACCCTAGCCAAGGCTTCACATTCTTCATCGCACCAAGCAAGAATTTTTCATCCGCGATGCCAGTACAGTTCTTGGGCCTCCTCAACAGCCAGAACAATGGTGACAAGAATAACCGCATCTTCGCAGTCGAACTCGACACCATCAAGAACATCGAGTTCCAAGACATCAACAACAACCACATTGGGGTCGACATGAATAGTCTCATCTCTGTGGAATCCTACCCCGCTGGTTTCTACGACGATACGAATGGTGTCTTCAGTAACTTGACCATCACTAGCGGCGAGGCGATGCAGGTCTGGGTAGACTACAATGGAGAGGTGGCACAGATCAATGTGACCATGGCGCCCATGGGTACGGCCAAACCATTAAAGCCTCTAGGCTCAGCCTTCCATAATCTCTCGACAGTACTCACAGAGATGGCGTACGTCGGCTTTTCGTCTTCCGCGGGCAGGGACAACACACGGCACTATATTCTTGGGTGGAGCTTCGCCATGAATGGTCCTGCTCCAAGCATCGACATCTCCATGCTACCAAAGATGCCACGGTTTGGCCCAAAGGCTCGGTCTGGATTCCTAGAAATCATTTTGCCAATAGCAACAGCGGCGTTCGCCCTTGCTGTTGGCATCGCCATCTTCCTACTCGTGAGGAGGCATCGAAGGTACTCCGAGCTGCGAGAAGAATGGGAGGTCGAGTTCGGGCCACATAGATTCTCCTACAAGGATTTGTTTCACGCCACAGAAGGATTCAAGGACAAGAACTTGTTAGGCATTGGAGGATTCGGAAGGGTATACAAAGGAGTGCTTCTAGTGTCAAAGCTAGAGATAGCCGTGAAAAGGGTGTCGCATGATTCAAAGCAAGGCATCAAGGAGTTCGTCGCAGAAGTTGTTAGCATAGGCCGGCTCCAAGACCGAAACCTTGTGCAGCTACTTGGCTACTGTCGACGAAAAGGAGAACTATTTCTAGTATATGATTACATGCCAAATGGAAGCCTTGACAAGTACTTGTATGGGCAAGAGAACAAGCCTACCCTCAGCTGGATCCAAAGGCTTCAGATCATCAAAGGAATAGCATCTGGATTGCTCTACCTTCACGAGGAGTGGGAGAAAGTTGTCATCCACCGAGACATCAAGGCAAGCAATGTGCTCCTTGACGCCGACATGAATGGGCGACTTGGTGACTTCGGCCTTGCAAGGTTGTACGACCATGGAGTCGACCCACAAACAACACGTGTGGTTGGCACCATAGGGTACCTAGCTCCTGAACTAGCATCCACCGGCAAGGCAACCCCTCTCACCGATGTATTTGCCTTTGGTATATTCATTCTTGAAGTCACATGTGGACGAAGACCCATCGAGGAAGACTCGCAAGGAAACCAGCTGATGTTGGTCGATTGGGTGCTGGAGCATTGGCAAAAAGGATCACTCACCTCTACAGTAGATGTCAGGCTCCAAGATGACTATGATGCTGGCGAGGCAAGCATGGCACTGCAGCTAGGACTGCTATGCTCACACCCATTTGCGGATGCTAGACCAAAAATGCGGCAGGTCATGCAATACCTTCAAGGAGAGGTGCCACTACCGGAGCTTATGCCACCTCACTTGAGCTTCCAGATGCTAGCGTTGATGCGGAACGAAGGGTTTGACGCATATGCCATGTCTTATCCTTCTTCAGCGACAAACCATTCGACGGCAAGCCATGGCTCGTTAATGTCCGGCCTCTCCGGTGGAAGATGATTAGCATGGTCCATGTTGTTGCTGAGATTGACTGTTTTTCATGATCTGTATTATTTTGTATTTGGATGAAAGACTATATAATCTATTAGCTACTCTAAAAAAATTGCTTTTATTTGGGTGATAAGTTTGTAACTTTCTGAAGTACCTGTGAAGTTCTTACCTGTATTTGAAAGAAATTTCGACTTCGATCTAGGAATTGTAGTTGATTGATGTGCATCAACCGTGGCAATAGGTGCTCGAACAGAGCAACTTGCAATACAAAACATAGGGTTTAGTAATCAAATCGATACACATAATTTTCCAAATTGGAGAGTTCGTTGGGATCCCTTGCACTGGATTGCGCGCGTATAGTTCTGTTCTAACAAAGAGCTCATTGACGTACAACCAATGTTCGAATCAATTAAAAATCTTATATGTTCATGTTTGTATATATGTATGGTATGTTCGTTAAGACTTAAGAGTCGATATAAAAACCAAATTCTTTCATGCGTTGTATATCTTATTGTACTGAGTCCTTTTAAAAGTAAAATTATTTCTTTTGCCTGATTAATTTTGAAGTGATTTTGGCTGATTAATTTTTGCCTCATTCGGAGTTCTTTTTTCTTTTCCATGACAGAATGAAAATTTTCTAGAGTTTTTCTCCTCTGATTAACATGGTGCCTTAATATTTTTTATGAGTGCTTCCACGCTGCTGCGTGCACGGTCCAACGGAAGTACGGAACCTTTGTGCTTTAGATCTTACTGTTTGAGGTAATACCAAGATGTACCACAAGTTAGTATACCAAAAGTTTGAAAGACTTTCTACTATCCTCTTGTGGGTGCACTCCAACAAAAACAGAGACATTTTATCAGTCTCGTGTGAGTGCACTCCAACAAAAACAGAGACTTTTTATCATTCTAGTGTGAGAGGTACTAAAATTTACATTTACGTAATACTAAAAGGCATTAAAAGTTGGTATACCAAAAGTAAATTTTGATACCTCATAATGATGGTAAAAAGTCTCAAAGTTTAAAACGTGGAAGTACCAACATTTAGTACCTCTTTTTATCATCTCAATATAAATTTTGGTACCTCCCAAGTTGGTAAAAAAGTCTGCACCGAATAATCTTGTGTGATGACACTACAGGATCCCGTTTATCCATGGAGCTTCAACCTCTTTCGTGACGGCCTCGCAACAGCCGTTAGTACAGATCCAACATAAACAAGTTACTGGTAATAATCTGAATCCTGGTAGTGTGATGTAGACGGTTTTTCCCTGATGGTCCTTTTCCTATTATCTGTGACAGTTCCAGGCTGTCAAGGATAATCTCGATCTTTGTAGTGTGATATAGATGTACTCTTTGAAAACCATGACAGATGATCTCGTTTTCGGTATCAATCACTAGAACCATAGACTACTGTTTTTTAATATCACGATCATAGAGTACGACACCCTGTGGAAAAACTAGGGCACGACACCGACAAGCAAGCCAATGCCTAGGTTGTGATTTGGTTGAGCACTTGACATTTCTGAAAGCTTTGGATTGTACTGCTTGCTAGCTAGTAGTATTAATCTCAGCCTCTCATGTGCCATCGCAATGGGCCATATGTAGCTGATATTTCCTACTGTCTCCAACTAAGAGACTTTTTTTATCATAGTTAGAAGCTACGGAAATTTGTGGTCTTTGCTGTATACTAAATTCAATAGAGACAGTTAATTCCTTCCGATCCAATGATTAGATTAGTTGGTATTTATTTACACTTTCTCTAGTAGTAGGGTAGTAAAAAAAACCTTTAACAACTTAATGGTTAGATCTGATATCTACCATCTATCATATACTACAACTATAATGTACCGTAAATTTATCTCAAAATTTACATTAAGATAGTATCAAGAGATAAAAAAACACATTTTTAACTTTTTGTACCTTTTGTTACTAACTCAATATAAATTTTAATACCTTCTAATAATGGTAAAAAGTCAACTCCAACTATCATGTGATTATTGTCTCTCTAAGGTCTTGGGTGACCCGTCACCCATTCACGACCGAGATCCTTGTGGATGGGCTATAATTTTAGACTAGAATCCCGGTCCCCACAGAGACCCTGGTTAGGAATGGGCCTCTCAAACAAGCCTAATTCTAGCTTAGCCAACACAAGGCAGTGAACCGTGCATCCCGCCACGCTTCGGGTGTTTTGCACCATGTACATCTCCACCATCCACAGGTACAACACGATAAGCAGCTAAGCGCTAGCTTGCTGCTAACCTTCCATGCTAACTCTGCTCCAGCTCATCAATCATGGCGGTCGGCATCCTTCCCGAAAGCCGGGAGCGGCGCCGCTACGGCGGACGGGTCACCGCCTTCGTCGTGTTCTCCTGCATCACCGCCGGCATGGGCGGGGTTATCTTTGGCTACGACATCGGCGTCTCTGGTACGTACGGATCTCTCGATCAGCAGGCTTCGTTGAAGCATGCACGGGAATATTTAAGATGCCTGCAATGCTTGCGCGCAGGTGGCGTGACGTCGATGGACGCGTTCCTGAGGAGGTTCTTCCCGGAGGTGTACCGGCGAATGAAGGGCGACACGCACGTCAGCAACTACTGCCGGTTCGACAGCCAGCTCCTGACGCTCTTCACGTCGTCGCTCTACATCGCCGGCCTCGTCACCACGTTCCTCGCGTCCTGGATCACCGCCAGGTGTGGCCGCCGACCGTCTATGATGGTCGCCGGGGCCGCGATCCTTGCCGGTTCGGCGATTGGAGGAGCGGCAGTGGATGTCCACATGGTGATCCTGGGACGGGTGCTACTTGGTGTCGGGCTGGGCTTCGGTAATCAGGTTACCATCAGTTGCTTAATTCGTTTAGTTTAATCCTCTCGTGTTCATGAGTAACGAGGATAATTGTGCAACAACGAAACAAAAGTCTCATGGGAATTCCATCAAATTTCTAAAAGGTATATATATTAATACGAGATCCTCCTCAAGAAGTTACTTGAGAGGTTACGTGAGGTTACACCAGATTACTCTTAGAGATGTATACTCTTGATACCATTTGGTACTTTCACCATTTAAACATTTGGTACCTTTTACTCTGTTAGTATGTCTTATACTAGTTTAATGGATAACTTAGTACTTTCAAGAATAGTAAAAAGTGTCTAGCCGTACAACATCATTTAAAATGTTCTTATCTTGATACCTCTTAGTATGTCTTAGTATTTTCAAGGATAATAAATTTTTGGTACCTCTTAGTATGTACTTAACTCGAACTGTGAGTTAGCTAGCAATCGCATAGGCTTAAATTGGATTTGGAAAACAAGGCCCAAAGCCAGTCTTGTTAGGGCCAGCCCAACTGGGCTTTATAACGTGACACGCGTGATGTCAAAACGCAGGCGGTGCCGCTGTACCTGTCGGAAATGGCTCCTCCGCTGTACCGAGGAGCTTTCAGCAACGGCTTCCAGCTCTGCGTCAGCGTCGGAGCCGTCACGGCTCGCCTCGTCAACTTCGGCACGCAAAAGATCAAACAAGGCTGGGGCTGGAGAGTGTCGCTCGCCCTCGCCGCCGTCCCCGGCGGGTTCCTCACCCTCGGCGCGCTCTTCCTCCCGGAGACGCCCAACAGCCTCGTCCAGCAAGGCAAAGACCACCTGAGAGTCAGAGCGCTACTGAAAAAGATCCGAGGCGTCGACGACGTCGACAACGAGTTGGATGACATCGTCGCCGCCAATAGCGACGAGGCAAAGGGCAGCCACGGCCTGCAGATGATCGTCACCCAGCGCCGGTACCGCCCCCAGCTCGTCATGGCCGTCATGATACCCTTCTTCCAACAGGTCGGCGGCCTACATATTTACGTACCAAAAACAACAATCTCTTTCTTTTAAGTTCGTACACCTTGCGTGCTTAACGTTGATACAACTTGCCCACATTTATAGGTGACAGGGATCAACGCGATTTCGTTCTACTCGCCGGTGCTGCTGCGCACGATCGGCATGGTGGAGAGCGCGTCGCTGCTGTCGGTGGTCGTGACGGCAAGCATCGGCATGGCGTCGACGTTCGTGTCCATGTTCTTGGTCGACCGGCTCGGCCGGCGGACTCTGTTCCTCATCGGTGGCGCGCAGATGCTCGCGTCGCAGCTCTTGATCGGGGGCATCATGGCCACCCAACTCGGCGACCACGGGCAAGTGAGCAAGACGTGCGCCCTGGTGCTCATCACCCTTATCGCCGTCTACGTGGCTGGGTTCGCGTTGTCGTGGGGCCCGCTGGGGTGGCTTGTACCGAGCGAGATCTTCCCGCTGGAGGTGCGGTCGGCGGGGCAGAGCATCGCGGTGGCGGTGAACTTCACGCTCACGACGTTCGTGGCACAGTCGTTCCTGGCCATGCTGTGCCACATGAAGGCCGGCATCTTCTTCTTCTTCGCGGCGTGGCTCGTGGTGATGACCACCTTCGTCTACCTCCTGCTGCCGGAGACCAAGGGGCTGCCCATCGAGCAGATCGGGAGGCTGTGGGGGGAGCACTGGTTCTGGAAGAGGTTCGTCGGCTCCGGGGACGCTCGCGCAATTTGCGACAAGCTCTGAGCAACTTCAATTCATGTATTGATCAAAAGTCAAAGCCATGGATGATGTAAGCAACATAAGTCCATCCTAATGTTGCCTGTAGGCATGATCTCTTTTTTTTTTTTGAAGGGAAGGCATGATCTAGTTGTGAATTGCAATATTGTTCTTATCTTGATCGGGTACTCGGCCGTGAATATGAGATGATAAATCTGCAATGGAAATGATCGTCGCTGACGTTGTCACCATGTCAAGCTTGAGAGTATTCAACAGGGGATGTTCTGGCTTCCTATCGAGGCATTTGATTCCCCCTACAGATGGCCCAGGAAACCAGAAAAGTTGGATCAGGGAGAAAACCAGGCCGGGCTCTCTTTTGACACTATGACAACCTACTAATTAAGCCGCATCCCTTGCGTCTCTTGCGCCACCGGCCGCGCCGCCAGCGAGCCACGACGGCGTACGCCCGTCGGCCGTGCCGCGCACGCGGCCGCCGTGACGTCTTGCCCTCACGTACGGCGTCACACACAATCATCGACGTCGTCACTCGTCACCGCCCAACCCGTTCAGGTTCGTAACTGATTCTTTCACTAGGACTCCAGGAGTCGTGCATCGGCCGGTTTTTATTCGATCGTTTTACTTCTTGTTTCACGATTCAGCGCTAATAACATGGATCCATGCTCCACTACTGTTTTGTAGGGAAAATTGCGAAACAAAACTTAACCAAATTATTTTTCTGCATGCGGATATACATTTTGTCTACATGTTGCATAGGTCTCATTTGGAACATGGGATTTTGTAGTGATCCTGCCGAAACACAAAATGTCTGTTTGTTTTTACTATGATTATGGATTCTAGCCCTAAAAACTGAATTAAAAACAAACAGTGCGATTTTAAAAATCGATTCTCATAATTTAGCCCACCCATATACACTAGAATCCACAATCTATTTTATATATGCTTTTATGGATTCTGAGGAATACAAATATGAGAATGACACTGAAAGTTCCAAGTAATTACCCACTAAATACCATCCCAAAATTCAGAATTCAGAATCAGCTTCTTTACTGCCACAATCCAGAATCAACTTTTAAAGAATCACAGCAAAAACAAACATGCCCTAATTCTTGTGATGTTCTTATGAAACAGGAACTGTTGGCGCTAAAAACTTAGAGTAGGGTTTATCGGTCACAACACACCAGACGAACATCGGGTTCAGGCGTGCCAACCGATTTGATCCTACAATCGGTAAGGGACAACGAGATTCTGGTTAAAGCCGATTCTGCTGTTACAATCGGCTTAAATCTAATCAGCTAGAAGCCGATTACATTAAGTCAGTGGTAAGTCTAATTAGCCGATTAAGGCTAATTAGAGGGTAGAGGCAGATCTTTTCCGAAGAAGGCGATGCGCAACAAAATCGGATAAAAACCAAACCTGAAGGTGTAATTGATGAAGACCAATATCGGCGATGCGCAACTTTATTGATTAAGATCAAATTATAGAGATTTCTAAATTATAGAAACTACTCCTAGTCGACGGGAAAATAAAAGATGTGTTAGTTGATTGGATTGTGTTGTTTTTTCTGCTTGTCCCTGGTCATCTTTTATAGTTATCGGCTGATCGAGTCCGACTCCAATACGCTCCAAAGACATAATCCGTATCGACCTTGACCCGGACGATTTTTCCTTAAAATTCTTCATCATAACCAAATATCCCCAAGTCTTTTCATACGGTAGGTTGGTTATGGTACTTTCACCTCGTCTTGCTGATTTTAACCACACTTGCTAAATCTTGGTGCAAACAGGAACAAACCCTAATTCTTGTAGTGATCCTGCTCTCCTTTGCTCCGACAATATCCAAGCAGTTGCACGATATTCCTGTGGTGTAGGCGGCCAATGCTGACAACCTCAGCGATGAACCCCCAATGCCCTACCTCCACTCATGTGACACCTTCTTCACCGCAACCTCTGACTTTGATTTTCGAACTACTCCCTTGTATACCCTCCCAAAACCTCCAATCCCAAGCAAATGCTTGCTCTTAAACCGAAGCTATGAGGCCCAAACTCAGCCTGTGTTTGGCATAGCTCCAGATCCATCGAGCTATGCGTATATTAAGAGTGTTTAGGTCGGTCATCTTGTTTACATTTTAGACTAAAAATATAAATTTAATTCACTTTATTTTAGCCTACAAGTTTCAGATCTGAGGTGGAGCTGATATTTGTTGAATCATATTTTGATTCTTAGAGATATAGGTTTAGATATAAATTTCTAGATAGTTTTGAGTTTTTTTAAAAATAAACAAGAAGCAAGCAAGAGAGCAAAAAACTAGAAAATATGCTAGTTGTGTTGTACCGTTAAAATATTTCTATTCATGAGTTTTTGTGCTTGATTTTTTACCGTCGTACGTGTGCTGATATGGGCTAAAATCAACAATTGGTATCATAGCGAGGTTCTAATATTAGTGTCACGTTTGCCCTGAGAGAGACCACCTCTACTACGCTTGAGACAGGCTATCATTGCTAAGCAATATGATTTTATCACTTAGGACATGTAAAATAAAGCCACGTCAGCTAGTTTTTAGCCTGTACACATCAGCTAAGTAGCCAATTTTGCATGGGAGTATAAGTAGATCATTTATGTATAAGAGAGAAAAGATAGTTATTGCACAACATCTAAAGACAACCTTTAGAGATAGTTATTGTACAAACTAACTTTTAGCTTACCATTAGTCAGTAGTTGGCTTTACTATTGTACTTCGCTTATTACCATGTAAAGCATGAGATTATTCAACCGGGGATGTTCTGGCTTCCTATCGAGGCATTTGATTCCCCCTACAGATGGCCAAGAAAACCAGAAAAGTTGGATCAGGGAGAAAACCGGGCCGGGCTCTCTTTTGACACTATGACAACCTACTAATCAAGCCGCATCCAAATCAAACAATGAAAAAAATCATTTTTCTGATTCGTATTCTTGTTCTTAGAGCTGTAGGTTTATACATAAATTTCTAAGTAGTCTTGAATTTTTTTTAAATAAACAAAGAGCAAACAAGAGAGAAAAAAAACTAAAAATGTGCTAATTGTGTCGCACAATCAAATAATTTATGTTTATGAGTTTTTGTATTTAATTTTCTTACTGTCGTAAGCGTGTGCTGATCGGGCTAAAACCAGCGGAATAGAGAGGCTCATGGAAGCGCAGCGGTGTCGGGTGGAACGCGTGGCCTTTGAGCTGGGATGTTCCGTCGGTCAGCCGGAGGAGGCCATTCGGTGGGCATCAGTGGCGAATAGCGGGGCGGTTTTGCCGTGGTTGTGTGAACATCACCGGGAAGCGACGGCAGATACTTTCGGTAGGCGGCGGCGGCAGAAAAACAAGTGGCGAGGCCATAGGTAGAAGACGTGTGTTTCGAGGCTAGAGGCTTCGAGAGCCATGTGATGCTGTGAACAGTAAATTGAAGTCCATCTTTCTCTTCTCTAACCAAATGCTTCGTGATTTTTAACTAAACACTGGCAGAGTGCCGCTCTTCAATGTAGATTGGTGGGATGGCTGTGACAGTCCACGCATAATTATGTAGTTGTGAGCCTTGTCGTTGAGTGGCGGATACAAGAAAGAGATTTGGGTTAAGAAGCAAGAAACGATCTGTTGCTATGTCACGGATAGGGGAAGAAAAAGGTTTGTAGGGGGAGAAGGAGAGACGTGGCTTGATCTCGTCCATTGAAAAGAAACAACGGTTAAGATCATCGGAAATTCATATGCTAGAGTTGAGGCATGAGGGCAACTCCAGGAAATCCGGACCCTTAGCCAGTTATATATGTGCTTGACCGTGGCGGGCAGTGAAGTGCTGGTACGTGCGGCGAATAGACCTAGACATTGGACCTAGTTTTTTTAGGTCGGTCTGTGATGATGGGCATACTGAAGCACGGTACTGCAAGGGTCGGTTGGCACGGTATTAATGATAGAGCCGTGCCGGGTCTTACGATCGGATACGATGGATGATACGACACGGTATATTAATATAGACCGTGCACTACTACAGAGAAGGATATCACAGACGGTTCGAAACCGTCGTCACAGACAGTTTTTCGAATCACCTGTAACCATGTGTCAGTGATAATCGGTGCACAGCACTGACGGTTTTTGAACCATCTGTGAAATAGACATCACAGACGGTTCTAACCACGAACCGTCTGTGATAACACGTCTATGATAACCGGTTATCAGTTTTTATCAAAGCACTAATTATAACCTATTTTGATCAAAGCTTTATACTATTATAGTACTATGAATACCTCAGTACCAATCACAAATTACATATTCACATCATAACAGGTGCAAGCAAAGCCAAATTAGCCTCTTTAGTATGGATATTGACAAACTAAATGAAGGAGGACTAGGTAAGTATGTGAAGTATAAACTAAATCCAATTAATAACAAATGTTCTTATGGGAAACCAAAATGACACATCTAGACCAAAATAAGCGAACTACAGTAGTACACAGAAAATAAGATCAACTCTAACCATGTGTCAATTGGGAAAATATCTCATTCATTCATGAGATGTACTTTACCTTGTTCAACCCCAAACCAACATTATTTGTCTTTTACCATTGTCCAAACATTAACCCATCAGAAAACAGGAATCAAACTCTATTTACAACAAGTTCTGAAACCAGAAATTAAATATTCATAGCTCAAGGTGATAAAACTTTAACCAGTTAGTTAATGCATCATATTATTTTAGACAACAAACCTAGAAGAAAAACATTGAAGGGTACTCGATGCTCAATGACTGGCTGACTGCTTATGCATATGTCAATGTAAAATAAGACATACCTCTTTCACATGCTTTTCAAGGCAACCAAAGTTAAGATTTGCCTCGCTGTGATAATCCATCACATCAAGGCAACGAAAGTTAAGACATACCTCTTTCACATGCTTCATTGAAGAATGGAATAAAAATATTAAGGACCACACGCAATGAGCATATAACCATTTAGGTACTGGGTAAGGTGAAAACAGGATAAAAATACATACTTTTTGAATTTAGACATACTATATGTCATGATAAGGTCATATTTCAATACCCATACCCTGATGAAATGTACAGTTATATTTCAATATCCATACCTACATCATGTACAAAAACACCCAAATAAGTGAGCATATTCCTAACATCCCATCAGAAGTTAACCTGATTGCCTACAAAAGACAAAAGATTAGCAATTAAAATAGAAAAAATGTATAAAACTTAATGCAAAATTCTTCAAATATGACTCGACAACAAGTCAACAATATCCACACTACAGCACATAGAATTCAAATTTAACTCAACAAATAGTGTATGAACAACAAATTAAATTAAATTTCAGTCACAAAACCACAAACCCTAAGCTTATCTCAGTTACCTCCCATTAGTAAATTCACCCGAATTTCTTATCTTCAGCAATAAAAGGCTCAATTTAGAACTTAAGAATGCTAGGCTTGAACCCTACATTTTGCAAGCTCGACCAGAGAACAACGTAAAACCCTGAGAAGGTTCCACCTAGGAACTAAATTGTCCATTATCCAAAAGAAAGATTCCATTGATCATGTCAAAGTACCTTGTTCAGAGCTACACAATCATCCATTCACTACTACAAAAGGTGTTATATTAGACACGTCATCACTGACTGTTTTTTATGAAAATCGTCTCTGATGTGTTTCGGGCACATCCCAGACGGTTTGTGGATGAAACCGTCTGCTATATTGGATCATTACAGACGGTTTCATCCACAAACCGTCTGGGAAGTTATTGCTTTCATCACAGACGGTTTGTAGTTGAAACCGTCTGCGATGTACCATACATCTCAGACGGTTTCAACTACAAACCGTCTGGGAAGTTATATATATATAAGCATAAGCATAAACAGAATGCTATGCAGTCTGAGATGTATGGTACATCGCAGACGGTTTCAACTACAAACCGTCTGTGATGAAAGCAATAACTTCACAGACGGTTTGTGGATGAACCCATCTGTGATTATCACCATATCATAGATGTTTTTATCCATAAACCGTCTGTGAATCGTTCAGAGCAAACATTGAAAACATCATGCTATATATATATATATATATAAGCATAAGCATAAACAGAATGATATGTACAAAAGTTGCCCACCAAAATACTACTGCAAAATACTACTTACTACTTAGTCGCTACATCTAGTCCTCGTCGTCGTCGGAGTCAGAGTCGTCGTTGCGACCGTCGGGGTCCTCGCTCGACTCGGCTCTGTCTGGGTCATCCTCCAGCTCCTAGCCATCATGGTAGCCCTCCGACGAGTCGTAGATGTCATCGTCGGAGGAGGAGATCACTGTTGGCGACGCCGAACGCTTCTTTCCGACAGTTGAGGCGGACGAAGCGGTGCCCGAGGTGGCCGGCGGAGGGGATCGTCCACGATAAGCCACGGTCGGCGGATTCGAGGATATGGCGTCGTAGTTGTGCTGTAGCCATTCACGCAGAGGCCGCAGAGGACAAGGAGGCGAAGTCGACGGTGGTGGTGGCGGTGGAGGGGAAGTCGACGGTGGCGGTGAAGGCGGAGCGGAAGTCGACGGTGGCGGTGAAGGCGGAGCGGAAGTCGACGATGGCGATGAAGGCAGAGGCGGTGGGGTGTCGGAGTTGTTTGATGAGGTGCTCATGGTGGCGATGATCTCTGCGGAATGCGATTGATGATCGAGTACTTATACGTACATTGGACTCCAGCGCTATGGGAAGACAGTCTTCAAAGTGGAATTTGATCAGATGGTTTAATGATCCTCGGAAGACGAAGTGTCAACTCGAAACATTGCGCGCCTGTCTTGGAACAGACGGTTAATTTAATTCTTCGGAAGACGAACCGATCAACTTGAAACACTGCGCGGTTGTCTTGGAAGACGAAGCGATATGAACTCCTTGGGAAGACGAAGCTGTCTTGGGAAGGAATATCACAGACGATTTGTCGATAAAACCGTCTATGATGACTTAATCACAGACAGTTTTATCCAAAACCGTCTGCGAAACACAGACGGTTTGTGGATAAAACCGTATGAGATGACGTATTCGCAAACGGTTTTATCCACAAACTGTCTGTGATGTACTACATTATATATACGAATTAACAGAGAGCCGACCTCCTCTGTTTTTTTAGGGTATCGTGGATATTTTCGACGTGGCTGGGATTGAGAGGCGTTCTGGTCAAAGAGACCCTAGATTTGGAGGTGTAGATACATCTGTTCTCTGTAATTGCTTCATAATTGCATTATATTAGATCTACCTTGGTAAAGGGAGAAATGAAGCTGGTTAATTTGTAGATCTAGCTTGGTGTAGATACATCTGTTCTCTGTGATGTAAAGTAGAAATTGGTTCAAATTTACATTATATTTAAGATGTAGCTTGGTAAAAAGGGAAATGAAGCTGGTTAATTTGTAGATCTAGCTTGGTGTAGATATATCTGTTCTCTGTGATGTAAAGTAGAAATTGGTTCAAATTTGCGTTATATTTAAGATGTAGCTTGGTAAAAAGGGAAATAAAGCTGGTAAATTTCTAGATCTAGCTTGTTGTAGATACATTTGTTCTCTGTGATATAAAGTATAAATTGGTTCAAATTTAAGTTATATTTAAGATGTAGCTCGGTAAAGAGGGAAATGAAGCTGGTAAATTTCTAGATCTAGCTTGTTGTAGATACATTTGTTCTTTGTGATGTGAAGTACATACATTTGCTATAGCTTTGTGTAGATCCATTTGTTCTTTTTGATCTAAATTAGTAATTTGTTCTAATTGCATTACACTGAAGATGTAGCTTACATGCATATGTTTACATATCCATTCGTTCTTTCAGATGGGCCGAAGCCGGATGTACACTGAGAACCGTGCGAGCGCCGAGTACATTAATGGTGTCTTCCCTTTTAAAAGAGTTGCAGAGGAAGACATGTTGAACAAGGGGGTGAAATTTATGCCTTGTCTATGCATTGACTGCGAGAATTTGAGGATATTTCAAAACCCAGCGTAGATCGAAGCACACTTGATTCTGAGGGGCTTCAAAAATGGGTATACATGTTGGACCAGTCACGGTGAAGAGCAGATTACACAGGGACCAAGTAGTACTACAATCGTCGATGAAGCCAATGATACTCTGGATATTGTCAACGATGTCAACGATACTCTGGGTGATATCTACTGTGCTTTGGATGAGGATAGGTTTCACGATGACAATCTGGATCAGATGCTACGGGATGCAAAAGGGAGCCGTGATGAGCGGGAGTACGTAAAATTCCGAGGTTTGATGGACGACTCGGAGAAACCTTTGTTCCCGGGTTGCAAGTCGAAATACACAAAGTTGTCATCCATGCTGGAGTTGCTGAAATTAAAGGCAAGCAACGGTTGGTCCGACAGGAGTTTCACGACGCTGTTAGGTCTATTAACGGATATGCTTCTGGTGGGAAACGAGTTGCCGACAACCACCTACAAAGCCAAAAAGGTTCTCTGTCCCTTGGGAATGGAAGTAGAAAGAATACATGCCTGTCCGAATGACTGTATCCTCTATCGCAAAGAGTATGCAAGTTTGCATGTATGTTCGGTGTGCAACGCATCCCGATACAAGCGTAAAGATAGATCGGATGACGACGACGAGGACATGGAGTTGAAGAAAGGACCTCTTGCTAAGGTGGCGTGGTATCTGCCTATAATTCCCCAGTTGAAGCGTTTGTTTGCGAACCCAAAAGAGGCAAAATTGATTCGGTGGCACTCGATAAGCGTAAGAATGATGGAATGATTAGGCACCCTATTGATTCCACACAGTGGAGAAACATCGATAGGAGGTTTGAAGAATTTGCAGCGGATCCGAGGAACATCAGGTTGGGATTGATCACGGATGGAATGAATCCTTTCGGCAACATGAGCAACCGTCATAGCACTTGGCCAGTGAATCTTTGTGTGTACAACCTTCCTCCTTGGTTGTGTATGAAGCGGAAGTACATATTGATGTCTATACTCATCCAAGGCCCGAAGCAACCTGGAAACAATATTGATGTGTACCTAGCACCATTGGTGGAAGATCTGAACATGTTGTGGGCTCCTGGGGTGCATGTATGGGATGCTCACAAATCGGAGTATTTCACTTTGCACTGCTTGTTGTTCTGCACCATAAATGATTATCCTGCCCTTGCTAACCTATCGGGACAAAGTACAAAAGGAGCCAAAGCATGTACTCACTGCTTGGATGATACTGAGAGTGTGTGACTTAATCACTCGGGCAAAACCGTGTACATGCGTTACCGTAGGTTCTTTCGGAGGAATCACTCATACCGCAAGATGAAGAAACAATTCAACAGTACGACCGAAGATGGTTTAGCTCCAACGCCTTTAAGCGAGACATACATTCATGATATGGTTAAGAACTTGGATGTTGCGTTTGGAAAGAGAAGTAAATTAAGGACCCGTGATAAGACCATGTGGAAGAAGATATCAATATTTTAGGACCTACCATATTGGGAGCACCTAGAAGTTCGGCACTGCATTGACGTGATGCACATAGAGAAGAATGTCTGTGATAGCTTGATTGGTCTCTTTGCTGAATATTAAGGGCAAAACAAAGGACAGTATCAACGCACGGCTTGACTTGGTTGATATGAGCATCAGACCTGAGTTAGCACCGAAGGAGACCGATAAAGGCCGAACATATTGTGAACTTACTTGTTATACTCTGTCCAAGACCGAGAGAATCGAACTGTGCTAGTGCTTACATAGTGTGAAAGTTCCGTCTGGTTACTCGTCCAACCTGAGGAGACTTGTTTCGATGCAAGATTTGAGTTTAACTGGCATGAAGTTGCACAAAAAGAATAAGCAAATGGAGTTATCATGAGATGTGCAATAATTGTAATTAATCAACTGTATGTATTATAATAAATGAGATGTATGTATTATAATTAAACAGTTGTATATGTATTATAATTAATGAGATGTATGTATTATAATTATATTAAGGAAAAAGTAGCTCATACCATATGGTTCTAGGATTGAACTGTCTGGGAAGTGTCTCATCCCAGACGGTTGTGGATTGAACCGTTTGGAATAAATTCATCCCAGCCGGTTCCAGGCCAGAACCGTTTGGGAGGAGCCACTTTTCCCGGACGGTTAGAGGCCGAATCGCTCTGATAGCCTGCTGCGCCCTACCTAGCCCCCATGCGCGCATGCATGGGGTCGCTGTGGCGCGCTTATATGCCTCTTGCTGCGCTAAGTCCCAAATTAACTCAGTTTGCAAACCTAACTAGCTAGCTCTCCTCCCTCGGCGACGCCCTCCTCCCTCCCCCGTGCCCTCCCCCCTCGGTGGTGCCCTCCACCCCTCCCCGTGCCCTCCCCCTTGGCAACGCCCTCCTCCCCTCCCCCGTGCCCTCCCCCTCGGTGGTGCCCTCCTCCCCTCCCCTGTGGTGCCCTCTACACTCCCTCGTGCCCTCCTCCCTCCCCCGTGCTGTTTCGATTGTGAGTATAGTTCACTTTGCTGGCTGTGGGTTTGAGATTGCTCTGTGATGATACTAGGGTATATAATGATATTGACAATTTATTCTGTGAATAAGGCCTTCAACTGATAGACTTACATGCTTTACAAGTCTTGATTCATGCACTGTTTGAAAGTCTGAATATTTATTCAGTTCAATTTTGCTTATTTGTGATTATTGTCTATAATCTACCCATCATTTGCTTGTTCGGTTAACTGGCTGATTGGTTAGTTGTATCATTTGCTTGTTCGGATTTGTTTTAATCTTATTGGTAAAAGTTATCAACTGCTAGTGCTTAATCTGTCTATTGGTGTAGTTGCTCGTACTGTTGGCTGATTACCGCTAGTGATTCGGTTCGTATGTCATTCGTATACTAATCTGGATACATGCTGTTCTGAATTTAATTTTTCATTTAGGACTTTAATAACAGTCAATCTTGTTGTCTATTCTTATTGTGCATCATGTTAAGGTAGTAAGGGTTTAAGGCCTTATTCACTCAACGAATTGTTTTGCCCATTAATGATTGAGGTTCAAGATTTGTAATATTCAAACGGACCCTAAAATCTGAGAGCAACATAATATGAATTGCTTTCATATTGTTTTGGGAGACATGATTCTTTGTATGAATGACATAATATTCATAATATGCTTTATCTTGTGATTATTTTGTTATACGGAATTAGCATAACATTCTTAAAATTCATTTTAACTTACCTACTAGTCCACATTTGTTTAATTGATAGTTTAGCTTCTCTTAAATTACCTACTCTTAATTGAAATTTGCTTCTTTTAACTTACCTACTCTTAACGTTGCATCGTACAAGATGGCATCCCCTCAATCCTCGCCGCCAAATGGATCTGATGACGCGCCCAATGTGGAAGGAAAGAGGCGCTTGTGACCATGACGACATACCGGTGTAGGTATCATTGGGTTCTACTCGTACTTATACCAAGACAGAACCGAGTCATTTACCTTGATTCCAAAAAGGGCGGTAGCCACGACTTGGAGCCTATCATACATTTACGCGATACGTCGTTCGGTGTCTACAAATACCGCGGAGGGCCATACAAGAAGAACCCACCCACTCTAAAGCATACTTTCGACTTTTCGGTATCTGATAGTACGCATTAATCCTTCACACTCCATAATAATACCTTCGGAACTAATTAACCTATTATGTTTTGGCAGTGCCACAAGCAGCCAAAGGCCACTGATCAATGTGGATTCTACGTTTGCCACAACATGGCACTCCTCATTGGTTCAGAGAAGACCAATGACATACAGGTTTGTCGATCTTGTAACAATTGTCTCTACATATGAATTTATATACACATAAGACTTTACTCTTCTCATCGACAGCCTTGGCAATGCGCTAAATCTGCGTTGGAATAGGCTGACCTCCTAAGTATTCGAGGAAACCTTTGTTCCTTCTTCATGAGTGAGGTGTTAGATCCAAAGGGAAGATGCTACTCAGGGCTGAACTGATGAGTTGTGAATTTGTTAACCATGCATTCATATTAATTTGTCAGCCTTGTACTGTGAATTTGTCATTTGTACTTTTGAATCCCATTGGTTAGTATATATGTCAGTTCATTTCTGAAATAGATGGGTTGTACTTACGTTGTAATGTGCGATCTGAGTTCATTTATGAAATGGATGCGTTGTAGGTTGTGTACATAAATTGTGATTGGAGATCAATATTTTTAAATGTATATCATTATAATATGCTCGTGATGCTGTGTACTGTCTTTTGTTTTAGAGGGCATGGCTAGCATTTCCTGAGGCTAGCCAATAAATAGAAATTTAGTAAAAAAATACAAAATCAACATCACAGACGGTTCTAAATAAGAACGGTCTGTGATGAGTACCATCAGAGACAGTTCCAAAGTGGAACCGTCTGTCATGAGGGAATCATCACAGACGGTTACAACTGTAACCGCCTCGTGATGATTCCTCATGATGACGGTTCCACTTTGAACCGCTCTCGATGGTACTACATCACAGACGGTTCTTCTTAGAACCGCTCATGATGAGATATCATCACAGACTGTTCCAACTTGGAACCATCTGTGATGTAGTACCATCATAGACGGTGCTACTTTGGAACCGTTTGTGATGAGTTTTTTCACAGACGGTTGGAAAACCGTCTGTGATGACTCTTTCTCATCACTGACACTTTGGTACAGATGGTTCGATGTAAGGCCCCCATTTTTGATAAATAAATATCAAGAATGGGTACCATGTGCTTTCTGTACTAGTCCCATGATCAGTGGCTAGCACGCACAATTACAAATTGATATCACAGTCATACACAAACTTTATTATTACAGCGAAAGCAAGTACATAATATTCTTACAATACCAAAAGTAAAAACATATCAGTGGAGACATTTTTCTTGTAGTATGCCTTTAACCCAATATCCCCACAGGCAACTGACAAAGAGAACCCTAGTAAAATTCATCGTTCATAACCCCGAACCCTGCGTCATAATATGTATCATCGGGAAAATCTGTTTCTTCACCTAAAAACATCAACATAGGCAAGTTGAGTACTTACGTACTCGCAAGACTTTTGCAGAACCTATTATACATGCAGGCCAAATCAAAGGAAAGGCTCAAGGTTGCTTTGCACAAAGCTAATTTGGAATGTAAATACAGAATAATAGATTGCAAAAGGGAATTTAAGTAAAAGCAATTTAATACTGAAGGTAATAGAATATAAGGATAAACAAATTTTGAGTACCTGGGTTTCATGACCATTTTCAAGAACCAATTTCTACCATCACCCGGTAGAATCCAGATTTTATAAAAATAAAAACAGCTAACTAGTGCTGGCGCACCAAGATTCCCATAACCGCGGGAATGGCTTTTCGAAAAGTTTCACACTCTGCAGAGTTGTACAGCTTTACCCACAAGTAATGATCAACCCCTTTTTGCCAGGCCTGTAACACAAAGGATCATAACATAACCGTTACATTGTTTAACCCTAACTTTGCACCAGCCCGGTGATGTTAAACCCGTACTATGGTGTAAATGTTTGCACAGTCACTGCACAGTAATGATTAAGTATACCCATAGTATGGCATTCACCGTTGTATCAGCAAACGTGACTCTCAACACCTCGGTGTGGGCGCCCCTCCGAGCAACCAACATCAAGAAGCTCAGACTACCCTCACCTACCAATGTGCAAAGCTAGTTTTAAGAAAATTAATAGGTTAAGACTGTTCCATACCAGCACTTGTGGTTGTACGGTAATTTCTTGGGTTTAACGAACACGTAGTTCAGTCCTTAATCCGACACGGGCAATAGTCTCCCCCTACACTACATACAAGTCCCTTGTACACCCGGCTATTGCCAATAATTGTCCGCATCAAAACCATAGTTTTATTTTCACTTTTGATCAAAATATCAACCACAATTAAAGGTCATACCCATTGAATGTCATATCCAACATTTTTAATAATGTCAAAGTTTTATGTTGCTTTAAGCATGGCTAAGCATAACACTAAGTGTGATTAACCCAAATTGACATCAGTTATTGTCTAAGTTATTCTAGGGTTATCAAGGTTCATAATTTCATACTTATCAAGGAAGTTCTATGAAACTACAGGTACATCTACCAATACCCATAAAATAGCAGACTTTAATAAAAGTAATGTATACAGTAAAATATTTAATGAAACAATTTATAAAACTGGGATCAATATGATCAAAGGGGTGCTTGCCTTGTTGATTATCGAGATCAACCTCCTGGTCGTCGATAGCTAGCTCTAGCTCGTCAATATCTACACGTCGTTTGGTAATAACATAGCAATTCCAATAAAATGAAAGAATCAGATGTAAGAGCCAAATAAAAGCAACTGCATAATTCAAACATGATTGGGTATATGATTATATCATGTTGATTATTTGTTTTTATGTTACATGAATATTTTCCGAATAGATTTCAGTAATAATGAATCTTATTTTCTTGAATTATTCACCTTTATTTACCATTTCCAGAGACTTCTCTATATGTTTCATTATTTTGGATTTTCATATTCTAAATTCTGAAATTATCTGGATAGTTATTATTGGACTACTTTCTCACCCTACGTAATACTTTAAATATTTTCCATGGTACACCCTAAGTATTTTTACATAATCAGGTTCCTAACAGAGCATGGATTCTAACAAAATTTGTTTCATTCAATTTGGAACTGAATTGCAAAAATTCTATAAATGGCATATTTCAAATTCTTTCTTTAAATTTGAATATGAAATTCAAAAAAAGTTCATTTTATAATATTTTTTCATATTTTTAATCTACATGATTTTAGATGAATTTAGAAATTTATTTCATAAAATTTGGACAGTTAGTTCAAAAGATATTCAAGTTTGAATGCGTTCGGTTTTCGATAATTCTGAAAATTAGAAAATTTGCTAAAAACGGAAAGTACGCTTTCGCACTGGAAACCCGCTTTCCCTTTTTGCACTGCGCCGGACCGAGGCACTGACAAGCTGGGCCCAGTAGCAGCGAGACACGCGCGCGCGGTGCGGCTGACGCGTGGGACCACGCTATCAATGCTTGTCGAGATCGATCACGGGCCCGCTTGGCAAAGATCACCGACGACGCAAGAGACCGGCAGGAAGGCCCGCGATGATGATGAGCCAGCGTCGCGGCGATCGCTCTGTGGACCCGATTGTCAGTGACATCGAGCAGAGAGCACGGTTGCGACGCTCGTCGGCGACGAAGCACTGCCGGAGAAGTGGAATGGGTTCCACTTTCACTGTGCTTGCGCGAACCTAGGGGCGGTGTCACTTCGGCCGGAGGTAGTCGGAGTTGGCCTGCCACCGCGAGGGGGGCGGCGGCGGACTTGGCCATCAGTGAAACGGCAAAACTACGGTCTTCCGGGTTTGAAGATCACCACAGAGAGTATCAGTGTGACACAGGGATTCTATTTTTAGCTTCAATTCAAAGATGTAGGCATCGGGAAGGTGTTCTCATTGTGCGGCTGCGGCGGCGGCGGAAGGAGTTCGGCGTGAGGGCTCGTCGGGGAAGAAGACCAAAAATTGGGGTTGCAGGAAGCTTCAGGATGCTAAGAGGGTGCTTCGGGCGAAGTGGTTCGAGGAATGGTGCGGAGGAGAGTGAGTTTGGGCGTTTCCCCCCTTTTCGTGTGTTTGGCCGGAGTTGGGGAAGAAGGTGGAGTCTAGCGGCGATGAGGCGGTTTGGCTCGGTTCTGAGGGTTCCAGAGGAGAGCAAAAGTGCCAGCGATGGCTTTGTGACACTTAAATAGATGGCGAAGTCGGCGAGAACAGGATTTGAACCGGGGGGGGGGGGGAAATGCGGCGGCTCGGGCGAGCTTTCTTGGCCGAGTTCTGGCTCGAGAGAGAGCATGTCGGCTGAGACAGCAGGCGTGGCATGTCCAAGATGACGTGCAGGCGACCTCGGGAGGCGAGTTGCGGAGGGGAAGCGACAAACGGAGAGGCGGCGCGGTGCTCGGCTGGCTTCGCGCGAGAAAACAGAAGAAGAACGAAGAAGAACGACTGACAGGTAGGGCATGGCTGTCAGCGAGAGAAGAAGAAGTCGGCAAAGATGATAGCTGGAGATCCGGGCCCACAAGTCAGCGAGAGGTTAGAGTAAGACTCAGGAAAATTCTGGTCAGCTCGAGGTAAACCCGGAGTTGAGGTTAACAGATAATTTCAAGATTTTATGAACATTTTTACAGAGGTCTGCAAGGACAATATAAGGGTCTGGTAAAATTTTCAGACAAAAGTGACGAGTAAAAATATTATTAAAAATCTGACAATGCACTGTTATAGATTTTGGCTGATTCTGGTTTTTATTTAATTGAGGTTAAATATTAGTTTATTATTTTATGAAACTTTTTGAGAGTATTTTTTGAAGTATTATTCACCTTGGGTAAAATTTTCAGATTTTATATTTGATATTTTATTTCTAATAATTCTGACATTGTAATTTCCAGCTTTTCTAATAGTCTATTTTTGAATTTCTAAAATTAACAAAATTTAGAGATAAATTCTTTATATTTTTACCAGGGATGGGTAAAGTTAATACGTCGGCATGGTTAAAACTTTAAACCTAGTTAAGGTTAGACATCTTCTGAAGAAATCTTTTGGGTTCAGATTTTGATTTATCTTCTCATGATTACTTTTGTCTTTTAATTTATTTTATTGATCCAGTTCAGTGCAAGTGACACAAACAGGATCCTGGGTATATATAGGATTTATCTGAGATTTTTATTAATTTTACTGACTTTAGATTTTTACCTTTTACCATTTTACTATATAGATCA
Source organism: Otatea glauca (assembly GCA_036346275.1). Lineage (NCBI taxonomy): Eukaryota > Viridiplantae > Streptophyta > Magnoliopsida > Poales > Poaceae > Otatea > Otatea glauca. Next base: position 51,024,947 of record CM070723.1, read on the forward strand.
TTTGGATTTCTTTTAATAGGAAAAAGCCAAAAAGAGTTTCTTTAATCCAGAAAAATCAGAAAACATAACAATAAATCATATGAACATTTTTTGATATTATATTTCTTATTTTATTGAATTTTGGTCTGTTACATTCGAAAAACCGTCTGTGATGACGGTTCTAAACCGTGTGTGATAAGGGGTTGTCTAGTAGTGATTGAGTCCACCTCTTACATATGCAGGAAGATATATCTAAAATTCATCTTCGAACTGGTAGTGACAAAATAATTTGTTGTAATTGAAGGACCATGTGGAGGTCCATCCATGTTTGTGATGAGTATTTGACTTTATTTGAGCAAGGTGTGCTCAAGTTTGAGTTTGATTTGGTTTGATTTTCAAACAAGAGCTATTTGAATTGGCGTGTCGAATTTTGAGTGGTTGAGACTCCGAGTGGTTGAGGCCCAGAGTGGTTGAGGATTTGGCTGGTCGGAGACCAGACGTCTGACCCCGAGTGGTCAGGTCTTTGGCTAGTCGGATACCAGTCGTCCGACCCCGAGTGGTCGGGGCTTTGGCTGGTTGCAGACTAGTCGTTCGACCCCGAGTGGTCGGGGCTTTGGCTGGTTACAGACCAGTCGTCCGACCCCATGTAGTTTGGGCCTTGGCTGGTCGGAGATCAGTGGTCAGACCTCGAGTGGTCGGGATGGAGTCCAGTGGTCAGACCTTGAGTGGTCGGGATGGAGACCAGTGTTCAGACCTCGAGAGGTCGGGATGGTTTATTGCATATCATTGTGGGCATTGTTATGTGATGTGTTTCCTTGTTTTTGATGGTTGCAGGACGACGGTGCTAGGTCATGGTGAGGCGGAGGATGACCGGGACTAGGCGAGGAGCGTCGGAGTTCCAGACGGTTGGGAGATCGCTGGAAGATGATCGGAGACGGAGTACGGGCAAGTCAAGAAGACAAGGAAAGGAGATGATGCTAGCTAGATGCCGCGTGGATCAATGAGAGCCGCTTGATTGAGGTCTAGTTGATAGGTTAGCGGGTCTAGGTAGTATGCTTTGAAAACTGCAAGAAAACCCAGTATGTGTGTGGGTTTTGGATTAGCCTTGCATGGCTGTGTGTGTGGTTAATCCTAGCCCTTAGATGAGTGCTCTAGGGTTGAGGGACTCATCCAAGGGTGGTAGGTGGCCCAAGAGTAGTATAAATAGGGGTGGAGGGGTAGCCTCCTTCCCTTGAAGGTTTTGAGGTTTTTGATGCTCCTTTGAGCTTTGCCCACATGAATGTGAGGCTTTGTAACCTCTCCTTCCAGAAATGAAATGTTTCCTCATATCATTTCTTTTCTTTGTACATTTACATTACGCATTTAAATTACGCAATTTACATTATGCACTTAAATTCTGCACTTAAATTCCGCAATTAAATTCAGCACTTACATTCTTGCAATTTACATTTATGCAATTTGGATTTGCCTCCCCTCCTTCTATATGTTGTTCTTCTAGGATGTCTTGAGGGTGTTCATTTGGTTTTACATCTTTCTTACACCCTTGGAAAGACTAGAGATCAAGTTTTTTTTATCAAATTGCAAATCTGTCCAGAACTTGTTTTTCGCGCAGCAGTCAGTGTTTGATTTTTATAAAAATATAGAAAAATCATTTTTAATTGATTATTTTTGGAGAAGGTGCATAACTCATATATAAATCTGTATAAAATTTCGTGAGTCCACTGGTTGCACCGTTTGAGAGCTATGAAGTGAAAACCGAGCCTCAAACTTTCTTGTCGAAGTTCCTGACTGTCTGTATTGCTTGATTTTTCATTCTTATTTTTCAAAGCATTATGAGGTGATTTTTGGTGGAGTGGTTCATGTATCAACTTCTCAGAGGGACAAAAATTCCCAAAAATTTTAGAGCAACATAAACTCACCAACCACCTGTTCCAACTGAGGATAATTTCTGAAAATCTGCTTTAACTTTTCTAAAAAGAGACTTTGGTGTTTTAGCTTTATCTCTTTTAGAAAAGAAGTCTTTTGAATTGATTCCTCTTTTGTTTGGACACTTGACAACCAGGATTGTGATTAAAAACCCCTCACATGATTCATGGTTCTTATCTATGCAAGCTAGGGGTACACATAGTTGTCTAATTGTTCTGGGTTTTGGAGAGTGTGTGAATCTGAGAAGCACTATTTTGATAGAAAATCTTTGGGTGCTTTAGATTTTTATTGCAAGAGTGTTTGGAGTACTTTGAGTGGGGGAAATTTTATTTGGGATCATTCACCCCCCTCTGATCGCCATTTCGATCTTTCAGTAATGAACAAGTAAGTACCAATATCAAATCAGGAAATGATTCAACAATTGAGATGCTTAAAATTTTAGAAATTGCTACAAAACACACCTCCCAATCCCACTCATATCCCTTGGGAAGTTCCCTAGTAGCAAAATAGGATGAAGTACTATATCTATTCTCAACTAAGATCCATGCTCAATAGGACGAAGTCATGAACATACCTCAATTTGTACAAATCGAGGATGACGGCCAAGGAGAGGAATCGAGGAGGACAGTATCGTCGGGCACAGGGGGGGGGCAGAGGCGTCACTGGGCATGAGGGAGGATGGCAGGGAGGCGTGGGGAGGACAGTGGGGAGTCGCAGGGATTCGCTAGGAGGATGGTGGGGATTCGCTAGATGAGCGAAGAGGCGTGAGGGGAGGAGCGAAGGGGCAGAGGTGCGGGGAGGAGTGGGGGCAAGAGGAGGCGGGAAGAGGACGGCAAGGAGGCGCAAAACCTAGCTGTGGCGCGGGGAGGCCCAAAACCTAGCTGAGGCATAGGGAGGCTCAAGAGCTGCTAAATACTGATCATGTTATAGACGGTTGTATATTTGAACCGTCTATGATATGGTTGATATCACAGACGGTTTTATCCAAAAACCATCAGTGATAACTATAGTAATCATCACTGACCCTTCTAGCTAAAAACCGTCAGTGATGAAGGGTCTAATTTAAGCCTTTTTGTATTAGTGGTGCTTGGGCCAGCACGGTATGAAATAGGTCTGATGGGCCTGAAGCAGGCACGGCACGAAACATAGCGCTCTGACATGACATTCTGTTAGGTTGTGGCTCGCTCTACGGATGGTGCCTTTTGCGGTCCTCGCATACGGAGAAAAGGGAGACAACGAAGATGTTGAAAGGTGGAGAATGGGGACTGGAGAGTACATACTATGATGACCCTCTTTTTTACTAAATAAGGTCGCATGTGCATACGGTACTAGTCCCATTATCAGTGGCTAGTACACACATTTTCAGTATCGGTAACACATCCATACACAATATTCTATACATAATAGCGGAAGATGTATATATAATAAAGTCTTATAAGACAGAATATTTTTTAGCGGAGAATTCAAAAGCCTTGTGATATGCCTATACAAACCCTCAGACAACTAACAAGGTATAAACCCTAGAAAAACTCGTTGCTATAATTCCCATAACCTGAGTCAAGATATATATTGTCTAGGTATTCCTGTTCTCCATCTAAACTCTGTAACAGCAAGGTTGAGTACTTGTGTACTCAGCAATACTTGTAGTGTATCACAAATGCATATATAGTAAATGTAGGGCTATGTCAATGGAAAGGCTTCTACGGCTATTTTGTATAAAGGAAAGTTGAACATGAAATATCAGGTAGTAGATTGTAAACGGAATTTATAAAAGCAGGTTTGATTGATATGAAAATAACAAATGTGTAAGCGTAAAATAACAAAGATTAAGTGGGTCCCCTAAGTTGGTGAACCAATGTAGAAGGAACAGGAAAACTCCATCCTGAACAACTAAAGGTTTTGCATTTCATTAAGCCAAAAATTGGTCACAAGTTTTTAAATTTTTTTGTATAACCCTGAGGAAAATATTATCTTCTGGTAAAAATTTCAGATGTTGATAACATTTGTGTAATTTTACAAAATTCTGAAAACATCACCGTTCCAGTTATTTATTTGCTGATTTTTATTTTTCTGAGGTTCAAAATGAGGTTCATTTTACTTGAAAATTTTTCTATGTGATCTTATGGGATTACATAGTTTATCATAAAATTTTCATAGGATAATAAATCATTTGTGATTTTATGAAATTCTGATATTATTTTTGTTGATTAATTATAATTTCGGTTTTTGATTTTATAATTTTACCATATAAATTTTATTATTTTTTAAACTTTTTACGTAGGATATTTTAACACGGTAGATGATTTCATAAAAATTTCAGAAGACAATATTGTTTGTACAAGTTTAATTAATTCTAATATTGTCACTATTGCTAGTCTTCCAATACTGTTTTTTATTTTACAATAGCATTAAAAATTTTCAAAATCCTTTGAAAATTTTGGGGATCACTATGGAGGTGTCCTAGGATTTAAATAAATTTTTTCTAGATTTTATCCTTAAGTGTTTTTGGTGTCCATATTTTAGAGAACTGAAGTTTAACAATATAAAAATAATTTTATTAAGAAATTTAATGCTTTCAAATGTTTCTGAAATTGTTTAAGGAATTTCTAGATTTATCTTCATATTTAAATATATATTTTTCCTTTATTTTATTCTTATATAATTTTATATTTTAAAGATCGGAAAATAAGGATTCAAGCAAAAATAATTTTCTTAACGACCAGAATTCAAGAAAGACATACAAAACTTTTAAATCCAGAATAAAATCATAATTACAATTAAAATTTATATTTTATCTATTTTTGCATTTTTCGGGATGTTACACATGTTCACTGACACCGAGCACACGAGTCGCTCTACATTGGGGTACCCCACACTGGATGTAAAGTTTTTAACGAGACAGTAATTCTGTACCCTGTTCAAGAATAAATAAAATTTAGTTCTCTCTCCCCTAATATTTGTGTCCACCGCCTCAGCTCCGTGTGTCTGTAGCTCCTTTCCTCTCGTCACAATAGTGCACATGGGTCAGACCTAGGTCAACATGGCACAAAACCGGCATGAATCGCAAATAAGCTGTGCTAGGGCTCGTCGATGGAGAGCCATGTCTGCACAGCAAGACATAGTGAACCGGATAGCAAAACGGACCTGTGCTGGCCTAGTTGGCACGGTGCCTACCTCCGACGAACCACAGCCGCATGTAGACCGGCCACGCACACGGGCAGAACGTACGCCGGGCCGGCCACTGCATTCACTTGTCTAAAACGGAAGAAGAACGAAGAAGAACGACTGACAGGCAGGGCATGGCTGTCAGCGAGAGAAGAAGAAGTCGGCAAAGATGACAGCTGGCGATCCGGGCCCACAAGTCAGCGAGAGGTTAGAGTAAGACTGAGGAAAATTCTAGTCAGCTCGAGGTAAACCCGGAGTTGAGGTTAACAGATAATTTCAAGATTTTATGAACATTTTTACAGAGGTCTGCAAGGACAATATAAGGGTCTAGTAAAATTTTCATACAAAAGTGATGAGTAAAAATATTATTAAAAATCTGACAATGCGTTATAGATTTTGGCTGATTCTGTTTTTATTTAATTGAGGTTAAATATTAGTTTATTATTTTATGAAACTTTTTGAGAGTATTTTTTGAAGTATTATTCACCTTGGGTAAAATTTTCAGATTTTATATTTGATATTTTATTTCTAATAATTTTGACATTGTAATTTCCAGCTTTTCTGATAGTCTATTTTTGAATTTCTAAAATTAACAAAATTTAGAGATAAATTCTTTATATTTTTACCAGGGATGGGTAAAGTTAATATGTCGGCATGGTTAAAATTTTAAACCTAGTTAAGATTAGACAGCTTCTGAAGAAATCTTATGGGTTCAGATTTTGATTTATCTTCTCATGATTACTTTTGTCTTTTAATTTATTTTATTGATCCAGTTCAGTGCAAGTAACACAAATAGGATCCTGGGTATATATAGGATTTATCTGAGATTTTTATTAATTTTACTGACTTTAGATTTTTACCTTTTACCATTTTACTATATAGATCATTTGGATTTCTTTTAATAGGAAAAAGGCAAAAAGAGTTTCTTTAATCCAGAAAAATCAGAAAACATAACAATAAATCATATGAACATTTTTTGATATTATATTTCTTATTTTATTGAATTTTGGTTTGTTACATTCGAAAAACCGTCTGTGATGACGGTTCTGAACCGTGTGTGATAAGGGGTTGTCTAGTAGTGATTGAGTCCACCTCTTACATATGCAGGAAGATATATCTAAAATTCATCTTCGAACTGGTAGTGACAAAATAATTTGTTGTAATGAACAAGTAAGTACCAATATCTAATCAGGAAATGATTCAACAATTGAGATGCTTAAAATTTTAGAAATTGCTACAAAACACACCTCCCAATTCCACTCGTATCCCTTGGGAAGTTCCCTAGCAGCAAAATAGGATGAAGTACTATATCTATTCTCAACTAAGATCCATGCTCAATAGGACGAAGTCATGAACATACCTCAATTTGTACAAATCGAGGATGACGACCAAGGATAGGAATCGAGGAGGACAGTATCGCCGGGCGCGGGGGGGGAGGCGTCACTGGGCATGATGGAGGATGGCAGGGAGGCGTAGGGAGGACAGTGGGGAGTCGCAGGGATTCGCTGGGAGGATGGTGGGGATTCGCTGGATGAGCGAAGAGGCGTGAGGGGAGGAGCGAAGGGGCAGAGGCGCGGGGAGGAGTGGGGACACGAGGAGGCGGGAAGAGGACGGCAAGGAGGCGCAAAACCTAGCTGTGGTGCGAGGAGGCCCAAAACCTAGCTGAGGCATAGGGAGGCTCAAGAGCTGCTAAATACTGATCATGTTATAGACAGTTGTATATTTGAACCGTCTATGATATGGTTGATATCACAGACGGTTTTATCCAAAAACCATCAGTGATAACTATAGTAATCATCACTGACCCTTCTAGCTAAAAACCGTCAGTGATGAAGGGTCTAATTTAAGCCTTTTTGTATTAGTGGTGCTTGGGCCGACACGGTATGAAATAGGTCTGATGGGCCCGAAGCAGGCACGGCACGAAACATAGCGCTCTGACATGACATTGTGTTAGGTTGTGGCTCACTCTACGGCTGGTGCCTTTTGCGATCCTCGCATACGGAGAAAAGGGAGACAACGAAGATGTTGAAAGGTGGAGAATAGGGACTGAAGAGTACATACTGTGACGACCCTCTTTTTTACTAAATAAGGTCGCATGTGCATACGGTACTAGTCCCATTATCAGTGGCTAGTACACACATTTTCAGTATCGGTAACACATCCATACACAATATTCTATACATAATAGCGGAAGATGTATATATAATAAAGTCTTATAAGACAGAATATTTTTTAGCGGAGAATTCAAAAGCCTTGTGATATGCCCATACAAACCCTCAGACAACTAACAAGGTATAAACCCTAGAAAAACTCGTTGCTATAATTCCCATAACCTGAGTCAAGATATATATCGTCTAGGTATTCCTGTTCTCCATCTAAACTCTGTAACAGCAAGGTTGAGTACTTGTGTACTCAGCAAGACTTGTAGTGTATCACAAATGCATATATAGTAAATGTAGGGCTATGTCAATGGAAAGGCTTCTACGGCTATTTTGTATAAAGGAAAGTTGAACATGAAATATTAGGTAGTAGATTGTAAACGGAATTTATAAAAGCAGGTTTGATTGATATGAAAATAACAAATGTGTAAGCGTAAAATAACAAAGACTAAGTGGGTCCCCTAAGTTGGTGAACCAATGTAGAAGGAACAGGAAAACTCCATCCTGAACAACTAAAGGTTTTGCATTTCATTAAGCCAGCAAATTGGTCACAAGTTTTTTAAATTTTTTTTGTATAATCCTGAGGAAAATATTATCTTCTGGTAAAAATTTCAGATGTTGATAACATTTGTGTAATTTTACAAAATTCTGAAAAGATCACCGTTCCAGTTATTTATTTGCTGATTTTTATTTTTCTGAGGTTTAAAATCAGGTTCATTTTACTTGAAAATTTTTCTATGTGATCTTATGGGATTACATAGTTTACCATAAAATTTTCATAGGATAATAAATCATTTGTTATTTTATGAAATTCTGATATTGTTTTTAATGATTAATTATAATTTCGGTTTTTGATTTTATAATTTTACCATATAAATTTTATTATTTTTTAAACTTTTTACGTAGGATATTTTAACACTGTAGATGATTTCATAAAAATTTCAGAAGACAATATTGTTTTTACAAGTTTAATTAATTCTAATATTGTCACTATTGCTAGTCTTCCAATACTGTTTTTTATTTTACAATAGCATTAAAAATTTTCAAAATCCTTTGAAAATTTTGGGGATCACTATGGAGGTGTCCTAGGATTTAAATAAATTTTTTCTAGATTTTATCCTTAAGTGTTTTTGGTGTCCATATTTTAGAGAACTGAAGTTTAACAATATAAAAATAATTTTATTAAGAAATTTAATGCTTTCAAATGTTTCTGAAATTGTTTAAGGAATTTCTAGATTTATCTTCATATTTAAATATATTTTTCCTTTATTTTATTCTTATATAATTTTATATTTTAAAGATCGAAAAATAAGGATTCAAGCAAAAATAATTTTCTTAACGACCAGAATTCAAGAAAGACATACAAAACTTTTAAATCCAGAATAAAATCATAATTACAATTAAAATTTATATTTTATCTATTTTTGCATTTTTCGGGATGTTACACATGTTCACTGACATCGAGCACACGAGTCGCTCTACATTGGGGTACCCCACACTGGATGTAAAGTTTTTAACGAGACAGTAATTCTGTACTCTGTTCAAGAATAAATAAAATTTAGTTCTCTCTCCCCTAATATTTGTGTCCACCGCCTCAGCTCCGTGTGTCTGTAGCTCCTTTCCTCTCGTCGCAATAGTGCACATGGGTCAGACCTAGGCCAGCATGATACAAAACCGGCACGAATCGCAAATAACCTGTGCTAGGGCTCGTCGAAGGAGAGCCAGGTCTGCACAGCAAGACATGGTGAACCGGATAGCGGCACGGTTTAGACACGCTGCTCAACGGACCTGTGCTGTGCTGGCCTAGTTGGCACGGTGCCCACCTCCGACGAACCACAGCCGCATGCAGACCGGCCACGCACACGGGCAGAACGTACGCCCGGCCGGCCACTGCATTCACTTGTCTAAAACAGAGTTGACCTTAGCCACCGCGCGTGCGTATGCCATGTTGTTGCAAACTAGTCCTTTTCCTTAGGAGATGTCATTTTAGTTGGAACTTTCACTAAGTCATATATATATATATATAAAACACAGTATTATTTTTTTATTATATATTTGAACTAACAAATTTATCAACGCAACTGTGCAGCTAAATATTATGATACAATTGTTTTTATATGCAACTCTATTTTCTATAATTGAAATACAATTATATTTGTTATAGAACTCTAATATCTATATATGATTAATCAACACCTTTATAATCTAGCCCCACTAAAATAAGTTGTGGGATCATTCTCTTTTTCTTTCTATCAATGTGAGAATTTCTAAGATTTTTTCTTTTTTTAGATCATTGTTGGACTTTCTTGCTCTTATAATGAAGCAGATGTCTTGAATATCACCCGGTATTTTTATTTATATAGATGGTGTATTTTATTCTAGTCTATGGTAATAAATGATATTAAAAATAGCTAAAGATGAGGAGTATAAAAAGAAAATGATAAAAAGTCACATCAAAATTATAAAATAACATATTTAGAAACAAAATTTAAAAGTTAGAACGACGTATATTCGAGAAAGTCCGCCAGTGTTACTCTAACCGTGTAAATGAACAATGCATACTGCCTCTACGTGATGCGGCGTATCTGCAATGAAAATATGCATATGCAATGCATGTCCTTGGGGAGCAGATGTTCGCGTATGCAAATTAACTTGCTAGCTAGCGAGCTGCATGCGTAAACGCTTGCTTCCAAGTACGCACACACTACACCCGGCCAGCACACCGTAGCAGCATGAGCAACCCATGCATGTTTGTCCAGACGTTTTGAGAGTGAGAGAGAGAGAGATGCAGGCAGGCGCGGCGCTCAACCACCAGTCACGAGCACACGGTCAGCTGGAAGGCCCTGAGATCATTGGGAGATGTACCGTGTACGTACTTGGAGAAAGACTGCATACAGATGATACATGTGGATGCATGGGTGAAAGCTAGCATTCATGCGAGAGTTCAGACTGACGAGAATTTCCCATGCATAACAGGTCCATGTGTATACCTTGTATAAAGTGTTTGATTCAGATAATTTTAGTACTCTCTCTGTTGATAAATATAAGGCCTATAATTTGAATGGTCTTGTTGAAAAATATAAAGTGTGCATGTAGATTTAATGAGCCTTTACACCTATACTCTTATTTATTCTCTCTCAACCATATGCATTTATTCATTATCACCTTCACAAAGTATTATCTCTCATCTTCCAAGACAATTAAGAGGGATATATAAGTCATTTCCTCTCATGTCTTCCTCAATTTCATCATAACCTTAATTCTTGTGCCAAGTCAAAATACGACTTATATTTATCAACGGAGGGAGTATTAGTAGTAACATGCATAAATTAATTGTCTGGAATGCAAATATATGCTGCAGATTTATCCTCTTTGATATCCAACTTTACTTTCTATAATTGAAATACATTTGTAATTTGTTATATAACTATAATATCTATATAAGATTAATCTGTACTATTATAATCTGATCCTACCAAAATAAATGGTAGAGATCATTTTCTTTTTCTTTTAATTAACTTGAGAATTTTTAGTATTTTCTTTTATAGAATTGTTGTGAGATTTTTTTTTTGTCTTAAAACAAAGAAGATGCTTTAAATATCGTAGATTATTTTTATTTATATAGATACAACGCAAGTGCTGTAAAAATGAAAGAAAGGAAGGAAGGAAGGAAGCATGGAGGCAGTACGCCGTGCGTACGTACAGGCGTGTGCAGCGGAGTGAGCTGTGTGCCGCTTGTCGCCTTTCGGGGAGAATCTCCACTACCTTTACTCAGTCGCACAGTCGCACTGCCCCTTCTTTACTCACACTGCATGTCGTCCTGCGGAGTTCAGAGTCATCAACACATCTTTACCCCTCCCTCTCTCATGCCGTTTAATCTTTGTATGCTCATTGTTTCCTTTAATCTGTACCTTATTATCTGCCCTCCGTATTAGCACAGTTTTCCATTGCTGTGGCTTCTTGGCAGCATGCTACTCCTCTTTACTCAGTTTTGACAATTGCGAGTACCACCCCGGTCGTCGTCCTCCTCGACCCGAAGCAACCAGCGACTCAAATCTCAAGCGGCACCTGATCAGCTACGGTTTGGCCGAGACGCCGCAGCCGCCCCTGCTGTGCGTTGATGATCGAGGTGCTGTGCGGTGGCCGGTGGCCCCCTGCTGTGCGTTGATGATCGAGGTGCTGTGCGGTGGCCGGTGGCCCCCTGCTGTGCGTTGATGATCGAGGTGCCGCGGATTGGTGCGTGCGACACGGAGGCCGCCGCAAAAAGCTGCATTCGGCGGCCACTGTAGCCATGGTTGTAGAAATCATGACTGGTGTCAAGGTCAGGTGCCTCAGTCGCGGCCACTATGAACACAACAATTCCGATTACGTCCTGAAGAGAGTCCTTGCAGTAATTGATGGAACACATAGTTAATTCATAAGCAAAGAGTTGTCATGCTTGAAGCCACAACTAATCTGGAATACAAATAGAGCCACCGAACATAACATACAGCTGGTGTGACGTGACTCCTACCTGCTCTACGGCTTAAACACTATATATATTAAAGACAAAACTTGATTCTACAGACACTGAACTGTCTACTTCTTCATGAATCATGATGGATGCTTAAGTTCGAATGAATGTTCGAGGCAGAGCACAGTTACGCGTAATTACAATCTGTCCTCCGGGTACACGCAGGCACGTACGACACGCACACGCGCACTTCCGGACATGCATAAATTCACTAGTACCACCCACTCACTCACCAGTCACCACATGATTATTGTCAATACACTCGACAACAGGCTAGCTCACCAATAGTTAGTTAACCCACACCCATCTGCTCTGCCTCTCTGCTAGGTCCTCTTCATTACCAATAGCAAATATTCCTATCCTATTTAGGCCTCCTCTTCTTCCTCCTCCCTGCTCACCTCACATTGTCACCCAAGCCTAGCTAGCTACCAGCAATCTATGAACCTAATGCTGAACATAGAAGTATAGCAAGCTTGAAGATTCAGATCAGCCTGTTGGTGAAGAGATCGAGATAGCTATAGTTTCTTTCTCATCTATTGATCTTCCCTAGTCCACATGATCACTCACTCTCCTATTTTAAGGAGGTTTAAGCACACAACAATGGTCCATTTCTTGCAATGCAGAAATGCTCACATGCCCTTGCCTCTTCTCTTCTTCTTTCTCCTCATCCTCGCCTCCATGGTGGTAGCACATTCAGATTCCAGTAAGATCTCTTGTGCTCAATGCTCTACTTCAGTTAGTCATATTCCAGCATTTCCATGGTAGATTCTTACTCAACTAATCTTTGTTATATATAGGGAGTTTGCCGCTGAGGCTACTAGAGATTGGCACCAGCAGCAACGTACAATCAATTAAGTTCTTGATGTTGTCACATTTCTTGATCTATACATGTTTGTGTTGCTAGACAGTGTTTCTTAACGTGGTTTGTGTATGTGTGATGTTGGATATATAGGAGCAGGATGAGGTCAGAGGAGAGATGAAGATGGAAAGGAGGGGGCTGATTGGATCAAGGCCACCAAGGTGTGAGAGGGTGTGCATGTCTTGTGGCCACTGTGAGGCAGTACAGGTGCCCATAGTGCCACAGGATATGAAGAGAACCTCCAAGGTTGATCAAGAACATGTGGTGAGTGCGATCAGTGCAGCAATATTCACCTACAGAGCGAGTGGCATCTCCAACTACAAGCCATTGAGCTGGAAATGCAAGTGTGGAGGCATCATCCTTGATCCATAAGGACAACCAAACTCACCTCACCAATCACTTCACCATTGTGCAAAATGTAAACACCCCCTCCATGTTTACTACCTTTTTCTCCTAGCTAGCTGCTTCCTCCTTTCAATTTCCTCTAGATCAGAAATTGAAGAGTGGGGAGATTGAGCTGCAAGTATATTTAGGCTTTAATTTTGTCAAATTTTTAATGCCTGATTTTGGCAATAAATGCCTCAATTTGGTCCTGACTTGGAGGTAGAGGCAATTAAATTGTTGTGCGCATTCAAGCCATGGCTATGGTAGGGACAAACATCTGCTCTGCTCTGTGTGCGTGAGAGAGGCAGCATCAGGCACTGTTGAAATAGTCATACCTGCATGTAATCGTTTGATTAACTAGTTTGTATCTAGCCCCAATAGTTTAGGCAAGGGCGCATGGTGATTGCGTAACTTTTGGATCATGGATCCTGTAACCGTTGTAAGTCTTCTATAAATGTAATGGAAACCAGATCACAATCGGGTGCATTCGGCAAACAATTCTTTACATGGTATCAGAGCCCAGATCCAAAAAAAAAAAAAAAAAAATCTCATCATGTCCAGCAGTCCGAATTCCACCACCTCCAGTTCCACGCTTCATCAATTCGCCTCAATGCCGACAACCTCGATCAATCACATGATCAACATCAAGCTCACCCAGGAGAATTATCTCTTGTGGTCGGCACAAATCCTCCCATATCTGCGCAGCCAAGGGTTGATCGGTTATGTTGATGGATCATTGCCACCACCAAGCCAGACCATCGCCGTCGAGCCAAGTGAAGAAGGAGGTCGAAGAATCGTCATCAACCCCAACTACACTAGCTGGTACCACCAGGACCAGTTCGTGCTCAGCGCCATTCTATCCTCACTAATAGAGGAAGTGCTTGGCGGCCTCGTGGGCGTTACCACCGCGCGAGAAGCATGGCGCAATCTGGAGAGGCAATTTGCATCGAGTTCCCGTGCACGTATCATGCAGATACGAATGGAGCTCTCCACCATTCAGAAGAAAGACCTCAGCATCGCGGAATACTACCGCAAAGTGAAGAGCCTCGCCGACGCACTCGCGATCATCGGTAAGCGACTAGAAGATGAAGAATTTATCTCGTACATGCTGCGAGGTCTCGGCCCCGACTACGATCCTCTGGTGACAAGCATCACCACACGCACCGAAGAGCTCTCCGTCAACGACGTCTACTCGCACATGCTGAGCTATGAGATGAGGCAGCAGCACTACAACACATACCAGGTATCATCAGCTAACAATGCCAGCAGGAATCCCGGGCGAGGAGGCAACAATGCAGGTCGCAATGGGCGCGGCAATCGCGGCCGTGGTGGCCGGTATGGCCAGCAAGCAACAGGCCGCGGCAATCGACAAAGCACCGGTAGCAGCTCTCGAGATGTAGTGTGTCAGGTTTGCCACAAACCAAACCACGATGCATCTCGATGCTGGCACCGATTTGATCAGAATTATCAACCTGAAGATGTGAAGCAAGCTGCTGCAGCAACAAGGGGCCACTACAATGGAGCCATTGATCCGAACTGGTATGTTGATACAGGGGCCACCGATCACATCACTCATGATCTTGATCGTCTGTCGGTGAAGGACCGCTACAATGGAGGAGATCAGATTCAAGTTGCAAATGGTGCAGGTTTGTTTATTTCTCATATTGGAAGTTCTTCTATTGCTGGTTCTGCTAGGCCATTGTATTTGAATCATGTTCTTTATGCACCTAGAATCAATAAGCATCTGATCTCAGTCCGAAAATTAGCCACAGATAACAATGCTTTTGTTGAGTTTCATCCCAATTTCTTTGTTGTTAAGGATCAAATCACGAAGAACATCCTCCTCACCGGCAAATGTAGAGATGGTCTCTACGTTCTGCCCGGCAACAGATCCAGTCAAGCCTTGCTTTCCAATAAAATTTCTCAAGACCAGTGGCATCGACGCCTTGGGCATCCAGCTACTCCAGTCACTCTTCGAATTCTGCAGAATAATAAGCTAGCTGTAGACACAAACATTTTTCCATCTTTGATTTGTGATGCTTGTCAGTGTGGCAAAGCACATCAGCTACCCTTCAATAATTCAGTGCGTGTAACTACATCCCCTTTGCAATTGATCCATACTGATGTTTGGGGGCCAGCTCTCCCATCATCCAATAATTCCAAATACTATGTCTCTTTTGTTGATGATTATTCTAGATATGTATGGATCTATTTCTTGAAATGCAAATCTGATGTAGAACAAGTTTTTCTGCAATTCCAAAAGCATGTTGAGCATATGCTTGATTCCAAAATTCGTGCTGTACAATCTGATTGGGGTGGAGAATACCAACGTCTGCACAATTACTTCAAAAATACAGGAATAGATCATCGTGTGTCTTGTCCTCACACTCACCAACAAAATGGGTTAGTTGAAAGAAAGCACAGACACATTGTTGATACAGGCTTGACCTTGCTAGCACAGGCACATATGCCCCTCCGTTTTTGGGATGATGCTTTTAACACAGCATGCTTCCTCATCAACAGATTACCTAGCCACACAATAAACCATGACACACCTGTATTCAGACTCCTTCACACACATCCAGATTATTCTACCTTGCGTGTGTTTGGCTCTTCATGTTGGCCCAACCTACGAGCATACAATGATAGGAAACTAAATTTCAGAACTAAGAAGTGCGTGTTTTTGGGGTACAGTTCTTCACACAAGGGGTATAAGTGTCTTGATCCTCTGTCAGGCAGGGTGTATATCTCAAGGGATGTAGTCTTCGATGAATCGAGTTTTCCCTTTGCTGAGCAAAGCTCACAAAAATTCAGCCACTCCAAAACCTCAAACCATCCTGTTGTTCTACCTACTATTAATAGAGCCAATCAGTACACTGAAAACTCCCTGGTGCATCCTACTCGAGCTACAACTTCAGTAGAACCAGCAGTAGTAGATTCTGATGTGAGTAATAATCAATCTAATCCTACTAATGATGATGACTCCACCAGTAGAGAAATACTTGCAGGTGCAGGTGGTTCTAATACCTGGACTGAAAATGAAGTGAACCTGACAGATGCAGAGGGAAAAGTAGCTGACAGTCCAATTACAACTGAAGCTGAATCTGAAGAAAATCACCATGTGGAGGCAGTCAGACAACATCCTATGAGAACAAGACTACAGAACAATATTGTTCAACCCAAGGAGTTTACAGATGGCACAGTGAGATATTCTCAAAAGGTTCGGAGTCTGGCAGGCCTGGCAACTGATAGAATTTCGACAACAATAAATTCAATTGTGACAGAGCCCAGCAGTCTTCAGGATGCAATGGCAAATTTAGAGTGGAAACAAGCAATGGATGCTGAGTATTCTGCATTGATAAAAAATGATACTTGGGAGCTGGTTCCTCCAAAGAAGGGAGCCAATCTCATAGACAACAGGTGGGTGTACAAGATAAAGAGAAAAGCTGATGGATCAATTGAAAGATATAAAGCAAGATTAGTGGCTAAGGGCTTTAAGCAAAGGTATGGTATTGACTACCTGGACACTTACAGTCCAGTAGTTAAACCATCCACCATCAGGATTGTTCTATCACTTGCTGTCTCACAAGGATGGAGTCTTAGACAAATTGATATTCAGAATGCATTTTTGCATGGAGTACTAGAGGAAGAAGTATATATGAAACAGCCTCCTGGTTATGAAGATGCAAGAAAACCCTCTAATTATATTTGTCGACTTAAGAAGGCACTGTATGGCTTGAAACAAGCCCCAAAGGCATGGCATTCTAGGCTGACAGGAAGATTACAAGAGCTGGGTTTTAGACCTTCAGTAACTGATGCATCACTATTTATTTTCAAGCAGGACAGAACAACTATCTACATGTTGATCTATGTAGATGATATTATTATTGCCAGCTCCTCTGAAGAAGCAACTGACAAACTGATTCAAAATCTAGAAAGGGACTTTGCTGTGAAAGATCTAGGTGCACTTCAATATTTTCTAGGTACTGAAGTCAGGGAAGAGAGCTATGGTTTACTGCTATCTCAAAAACGATATGCTCAGGAACTGCTGCAAAAAGCTAAGATGGCTAACTGTAAGCCTGTCTCCACGCCCATGGCATCAACAGAAAAACTCTTCAAAGAGAAGGGAAAATTATTGTCTGAAGAAGAACAGTTCTTGTATAGGAGTATTGTTGGTGGCTTGCAATATTTGACTCTAACTCGGCCTGATCTATCCTTTGCTGTCAATCGAGTGTGTCAATTTATTCAATCACCTACAGATGAGCATTGGGGTGCAGTGAAAAGAGTACTTAGGTATGTACAGGGAACAACAAGTTATGGCCTAAAGGTTCAGAAGTCTGCAAATACAGTTTTGTCAGGATTCTCTGATTCCGATTGGGCAGGATGCCCGGATGACCGACGCTCAACAAGTGGCTTCACTGTTTTCCTCGGCAGTAATTTAGTGTCATGGAGTTCAAGAAAACAACCTACAGTTTCTCGGTCGAGTACTGAGGCTGAATACAAGGCCATAGCAAATGTGACAGCAGAAATCATTTGGGTTCAATCCCTATTAAAGGAGCTCGGTATTTTTCAGCAATGTCCACCCCGATTGTGGTGTGATAACCTTGGAGCCACATATCTAACGACCAATCCTATGTTCCATGCAAGAACCAAGCACATAGAGGTTGATTTTCATTTTGTCAGGGAGCTAGTGGCACGCAAAGCTTTAGAGGTGCGGTTCATATCATCCAAGGATCAGGTTGCTGATATACTGACCAAGCCATTGCCAAGAGCTTCGTTTACTGCAGGACGTAGCAATCTCAACGTGATTTCCCGTTATGATTGAGGGGGCCTGTTGAAATAATCATACCTGCATGTAATCGTTTGATTAACTAGTTTGTATCTAGCCCCAATAGTTTAGGCAAGGGCGCATGGTGATTGCGTAACTTTTGGATCATGGATCCTGTAACCGTTGTAAGTCTTCTATAAATGCAATGGAAACCAGATCACAATCGGGTGCATTCGGCAAACAATTCTTTACAGGCACAACAGTGTGTTAAGCAGGTATCATTGCTACAGGGAAATTAATTAGAGCTCATTTCATTTTATTTTCCTTCAAGCAACAAAATGCTCCGATATTAATTATACAATGCCACTATCATTTCAAGGTGCAGCATGCCTAAGAGAGCTCATATTAAGGGCCATCCCGATTGCAAAGCATACAAATGCACATCACTGATTGACGGTGTGCATCTATGAAGCTACCAAGCCTATATCTGGATGCTGATTACACACCGACAATGCTTAGTAGCAGTGAGAGTTTTTTCTCCCTTTCTTTTCTCTCCCTGAAAAGGAGTTGCATTGAGAGGAGGAAGCAAAGAAACGAGAGAGAGAAGAAAAGCTTGTGATAATTAGGCCTTTCTGCTGCCTGCGAGAGCCCGGGCGGACCACTGAAAAAGGAAGAGGGGAACTTGACCAAAGCCATGGACGGCAGCCCGGTGGATCATGCATGGATTTTTTTTTCAAGACTCTGTTGCAAGTGCCTCTATCGCAGTTTAGTTGCGCGACAAAGAGTGCAGTAAAAAAAAATTTAGCAAGCACAATAAAGTTTGGTTGTGCGATAGAGAGTCGAAGTATGCAGTAAATTTTTTTATGAAGCATAGATAAGTACCACACAATTCAGTTTTGAAACAATTTTTTCTACAAAATAGCCAGTGTCACAATAAATTTGTAGGAATAATAAAACAATAGACAATTTTGTTTTGTTTGGTTGAGAATTTTTTTCACTCGTTTTGAAGCGGCGTGTGAGTTAAATAAAGGAATTTTTTAAAAATAATACATTGTTGCACTGATTTTATTCGAAAATTCACTGTAACTTGTGAGTATTAATTATTAAAAGTCAGTGTAATTATGACAGTTGCTAAAATTTGAGAATTCAAACCCTGGTTCAATAAATTTAGAACAGTGACGGTATCCTACTAATATTATTTTTTTGCTTCTTATTTTTATAATTTTTATTTTTCGTATATTATTTAAAAAAATTCCGAGACCACCTCTCTCTCATGCCATGTCATCTGTGCTGCTCGCCAGTGGCAGTGTACGTGAACATTATCCATTGCATTTCCTTTTTTTTAAAAGGTCTTTGTCCGTCAGTGAGATGGTAAATTTTATTTCCCTCCTCTTTGCCTACTATGAACTGTAAGGTCATGTTTGTTTGTTTTTTTCCTTTGTGTTAAAAGCCTAAAAGCCAAACCCTACGCAAAGGAGTGACTTTTTAACAGTGTTTATTCAAAACTATAAGGTTTTATATAACTAAAAATCAAAAGGCATCGAATAGCTTTTTTTTTGCCTATTAAAGATTGAGTTTAGATCAATATCGTCAAAATTAAGATAAAATTACTCACCTCTACTACAAGTGGGCTGCTTTTAGCTTTTAAGCTATAAACCAAAAAGTCGGTTACCAGAAATTATTATTAGTAAATAGTACTGTTGTTTGAATCAGCAACCAGTAAATTTGACTAATGTTCAATGCAGCATTTGTGTTAGTTTAGGATGTAATTAAGCATGTACGATTTCTTCCTAACCTCCAGCTCTTAATTTTTATAGTAAGGCCAAGGCCCAAAGGGTTGATTCCAGCTTGTCGTTCTCCTGTTTTCTACCCAATTCCCACTGGCTTTCTCCCGTCGGAAACCGGGAGCAGCTAGCGGCCCTGCCGTGCATAATGGTTTCTGGTGGTTACCTCGACAGAAGATTTCTTGGTGCTTAGCTATTTTAGCGGAGGAAGACGGTGGTGGAGCCGGCGAGTGATGACAGAAGCGTACAACATCTCGCTCGGAGTCGGGGGACATTGCTCCGCCATTCGAGCAGATTCACACGTGATGACCTGAGCCAATCATCGTACTTCCACCCACGAGTCAGTGCCAGCTTGTGATCTATCCTACCCACCCGTTAAGAAACTATTCCCGGCTCTCAATTTTGTAATTATTGCACGTTTCACACACACGTATAATTCTACAGTCTTTTGTAACTATTTAGTGATATTATAAATCCAACACATATACTTGAAATTTGCTAGAAGCATAGTATAAATAGTTCTAATGTCTTAAAATCCTAAATCACAAAAAGGAACCA